>CM048746.1:675261606-676470106 GCA_026315105.1 Locusta migratoria | reverse complement strand
CACACATACGCAATCCCACAGCTAAACCCACCAAAATCAGCGTGCTGAGACGAGGCGGAAGCAGGCGCCGCTATCGTAGGCGATATGCAGCAAGTTGAAAGTAGCTCAAAACACAATATACAAAAACACTTTGAAGCTGGCTCTGGTTTATCGTGCCTGTTTTGAGATGGTGCGTGTGTATAGCCAATTTAAATTACATCGAAATCGGACCGCGAGCAAACACACTAACGGCGACACACGGCTACGGTACATGAACGCACTCCGCTGAAGGTGAAGTGGTTGAAAATAGGATTCATTACACAAAATCACGGTGGATACTTATGTCTCAGTCTGATTGAAATCGATCTAGCTACTGGTTTTATATGAGAAGTGGCGTGAATTCAGGCGAGTAGCTGCAAACCCCCGAAAACCGATAAAATCGAAAAAAATGTAGTTTCCGAAGAATAGAAATGCTTAGAATTACATAAGAAAGCGAAAGAAATGCAGCTACACGCGATAGTGAGCGATTCCAGAGACGGATGAAGTCCAGTCTCAAAACTCGTAAAAGTGAAATAATTACAAAGTCCAAAAAAAAAAAAAAAAAAAAAAAAAAAAAAAAAAAAAAGAGAATTACAGCATGAAACCCATAGAAATGTTTAGTATTACATAAGGAAGCTATTGAAGGAGGTTGTACAAGGCTTAAAGAGAATTACAGATAAAGACAGAGTACGTACTACAAATCGGAGAAGAACCAGCAAAATTAAAATAGGCAGGGAGAGAAGATCGCGAAATATTAGCGGCAATGAGGATGATACCCGCATAGTTACTTGCCTGATGGGCATGAAGCAAACAAGAGTGGAAGCTGAAGGCTTTCTTCAGTGAACCTAGCACGTGGAACACATAACACTCACGGAAGGAAACAATGAGAACATTTTTACATGCACTGTACAAAAATGAACATATCACCTATTAGAAATCGGGCCCCATAAAGCTAGAAAGTATTATCACAGAGTTCATACACCACCACATGGTCATAAAAGTTTTAACATACCAAGCCGTTATCAAACTGCAAGTAGAATCACACACATCGCGTTTATCTATTGGAATTCATTGAACTGAAAAATGAAAACATATTTCCGCACACGATTGGAGAAAATACTCCAAAAAAAGATTCTAAGTTCACGAATGTAAGTTGAACGTGCTAGAAAATGAAACGCTACCATCTCCAGAAACAAAAGGGCAGAACCAGTCTTACCTCAACAGACGACCAGCGCAGAAGGATCAGACCGAGCGGTCACCAGACGCGGGAAGTGACCGGAAGCCCGAAAATCCAAGAAACAGCGGTGGTGGGGATGGGCAGCGAGACTCGCGCTAAAGAAGGTTCGCTGACTGGAATGTGACCAAAGGGTGTAGAATCCTCTTTGGTAGTATCAGCAGCTATCGATACTGAACCAGAGAGAATGATGCACAACAAGCTATCTGTCCTGACATCCAGAAAGCCATAGATTATCGCATCCACTTAAAAGGAAAGCAACTGTACATTCTCACAGGGACAGTGGCATAGCGGAGAAGCTGCACTTATACCACATTGATTAATGTAATAGTATGTTATTAGCATAACAAAATAAGAAAAAATTATCAATGATAACTATTATTTTAACACATGAAATAAAAAATGCTATTCCTCAAGCCTTGAAAAGAGTGGGTTTCAAGTTTAAATAAATGATAGTCTAGCGACATTAAATAAATTATAATTTTATCGAAATATACAAAATTATGAAGGACGACAGATGGTCGTCTTTCAGTGTTCCAAGGTATAATTTTCCACAGAGTCCTTTTTTTACAGTCAGACGACGAGTTACGCATCAACTTCGAGCGTAGAGGAGTCCACTTCATCTGGTGTGTCCATAGGGGACCAAAGGATCACAAGGTTTCCACCAGTGCTTTCATCCTGGCCTTCGAAGGCGATACCCAGCCTGAGAAGGTCAAGGTAATGATTTACCGGTGTGCCAAGAAACCGTATACTTCTCCCCCTATGAGATGCTTCAAATGCTGGAAATTCGGGCACATGTCCTCTAGATGTACTTTCACCGCTTCACGCAGGGACTGTGTTCGTCCATCACATCCGGACACTCCATGCACACCGTCTCCCATCTGCATTAAATGTAGCTTGAATCATCCGCCTTGTTCGTCGGATTGCACCATTCTTCGTAAGGAACGGAAAATTATGGAACTTGTGACCTTGTACCGACTTTCGTATTCTGAGGCTAGAAAGATGTACGAGTGACTTTACCCCATCGCCATGACCACCTCTTTCCGAGCAGTAACATCGTCGCCATCCTCTTTTACGACTATAGCAGACACTAGTGTCTCTCTCTCTCTCTCTCTGCTGGTCCTCAGGGTCGTCAACTCAAGCCTGCCCCCCTCTGTTGTCCGGGGTTCCATTCTTCCTCCTGTTGCCAGGGCAAATCCTTCGGTAGCAGCCCCCAACCCTCCGTTGGAGAAGCATCAAACTTCTCCTGCTGCCCTCATTCAGAAGGGGTCCTAGGGACGCTCCTTTCTATGGCTTCCGCCAGTGGGACTTATGACCCCGCCGTTAAGTCCCATAAGCTATACAAACAAAAAAAGGTACCGCCAGTGCCGATACCGGCACTAGCCAGCAGCAGTCAACGTCGCCGGCTGCTGGCCACAGGGCGTCGCTGTCACTCAGGTGGAGGCTGAGTCTGCAAAGCCCCTCCTTCCGGCGAAGCCCCCGAGGTATAAGAGGGTTCGAAAGAAGAAAGATAAGGAATATAAAGCTAAAGAAACTCCGGTGGCCACTGTGCCAACCGGCCTCTCCACCTCTGCCTCTGAGGAGGAGGTGGAGATACTTGCATCCCCCAAGGATATTATTCTCTTCGATGCACCAGATACGATGGACTTCGAAGCTGATGCATCGCTACCGGTGGATGCAAACGATGTTGAGGTGTAACACATAACATCTTCTCATTCATGTCTTCCCAGCTATCAGATACTGTCATCCTCCAATGGAACTGCGGCGGTTTTTTCACCCACCTGGCTGACCTACGACAAGTTCTGAGCATCACACCTGCTCTCTGCATTGCCCTCCAGGATACCTGGTTCCCAGCAATGGGGACCCCTGCCCTTCGGGACTATAGGTGATACTTCTGCAATCGTAGCGTGTATAACAGGGTGTCAGATGGAGTGTGTGTGTGTGTGTGTGTGTGTGTGTGTCCTTACCTCTGTATATAGTGAACCTGTGCCCTTTCAGACACCGTTAGAAGCAGTGGCTGTCAGGGTAAAGACAACACAAGACATCACTGTCCTCAATCTCTACCTCTCTCCAGATGGCGATGTCTATGGCTGTCTTAACTGCACTTGTTTCGCAACTCCCACCACTTTTTTTGCTATTGGAGGACTTTAATGCCCACAATCCCCTGTGGGGTGGCTCTACGATCTCTGGCCATGGCAGAGTTTCGAGGACCTGCTTTCTCAACTCGACCTCTGCCTCTTGAATACAGGAGCCCCCACACATTTCAGTGTGGCACACGGCGCACTCTCGGCCATTGATATGTCGATATGCAGCCACAGCCTTCCGCCATCCATCCATTGGAGTGTCCACGATGACTTGTCTGGCAGTGATCATTTTCCTACGCTTTTGTCACTCCCACAACGTCAGTCACCGCACTCCCTCCTCGGTGGGTTCTTCACAGGGCTCACTGGGAAGCCTAAACCTATGCTGCCAACCTCGGCCCTCCCCCACTCTATACCATCGATGAGGTGGTTGAGAGCTCCACACGATCCATATTGTCTGCTGCGGAAGCTACCACTTATAACGACACGGTTTCCTTTTCTACATATTATCAGAGAAAGTTTTGTATTTTTATATTATTTCCGGATGTTAAAATAATTATTTATGATTAGTCGATTATATTGTACATTTTTAGAAGTCCGATGTGTTTGGCTTTCGTAATATTCCCATCCGATTTTTATCATGTCACATATCTTACTTTATGGTTTGCTACACGAGTCGTAATTTGATATTGACGAACTGCCATCCACTGTTCGGCGAGTGGTTATCAAATTATGAAAATTTCTTATACAGCCAAATTTCAACCACCGATGGATCTCTTGTTAAAGGTAACTGCTCTTCGATTCTTTTTGTAATGTCCTGCCTGCACAACACTCCAATTAATTAGCTTGCCATTTCACTTAAATACATGTAATAATTTTTCCAAAAATTTTTCCGTAATTTTCTGATTGGGATCTTTCATAGTTTCTAACTTCAAAGCTCTTCCTTCTGTAAATTTGTTAATTTCAAAAATTAATAGCCAGGCTGGAACATTATACACTCCACGTTCCTCGGGGCGCCCACGGCGTAAGACGGTGCCGCGGTGGTCGCCGGAGGTTGCGGAGGCCATTAAAGACCGCAGGCGGGCCTTACAGCGATATAAACGGCACCCCTCTCAGGAGCACCTCATCAATTTTAAACGACTTCGCGCTCGTGCTCGCCAGCTAATCCGCAGACGGAAACAGGAGTGCAGTGAGAGGCACGTTTCCACTATTAGGACGGGTACCTCAGTCTCACAGGTCTGAAATAAAATTAGGTGGCTACAGGGATTACAGACACCTGCAGGAATCTATGGGATCTCCACAAATAGTGTTATATGTACGGACCGGCCACACTTGCAGAGTTGTTTGCCGAGCATTATGCTCGTGCCTTTGCCTCTGCAAATCATTCACCGGCCTTCCGTATATTGAATAAGAGGGTAGAACACCAGTCTCTCTCCTTTACTACGCCGGCCGCGGTGGCCGAGGGGACTGAGGCGCTCCAGTCACGGTCTCCACGGCCACTACGGCCGGGGGTTCGAATCCCCCCTCAGGCATGGATATTTGTGCCGTCCTTAGTATTAGCTAGTTTGTAAGTAGTTTTTAAGTTTAGGAACTGATAACCCCGTAGTTAAGTCCCATAGACTTTACAAACATTTGAACATTTGAATTTCTCTCCTTTACTACCTGCTGATGTTAATCTTACAACATTCATTTTACTGAGTGGGAGTTCCTCAGTGCTCTTATACAATTTCGTGACAGGGTGACTGGCCCCGATACCATCCATAGCCAAATGCTGAAGCATCTCTCAGCGGATAGTCGGCGTAATCTTCTTGCAGTCTATAACCGTATTGGGTGTGATGGTGTTTCCCCGTCACAATGGCGGGAGAATATCATTATCCCGGTGCTTAAATCCGACAGACATCCTCTTTCCCTGGATAGCTATCGGCCCATTGGCCTTACTAATGTTCCATGCAAACGTTTGGAGCTGATGGTCAGTCGGCTGCTATGTTGGTTTCTTGAGACTCGGGGCTTATTGGCTCCATGCTAGAGTGGTTTTCGCCAGGGTCGATCTACCACTAACAATCTAGTGTACACCGAGTCTACTACTTACCGTAGTAGAAACCCATCGGTTTTTAGGACTGGTCTTCGACATCCAGCTGATGCCCCCACATTCGTCAGCTGAAACGGGAGTGCTGGCGCCATCTCAACCTTCTCTGACACCTGGGTCATATGACCTGAGGTGCTGAACGCTCAATGCTGTTGCAGCTTTACATGGCGCTGGTGCAGTCCCATCTCGATTTTGGGTTCATTGCCTATGGGTCTGCGGCACCTTCTGCACTGCACCTACTGGACCCCTTTCACAACTGTGGGGTTTGCATCGCGATAGGTGACTTTCGCTTACTGGTGGAGGCTGGGGTCCCTTTGGGGGTCCGCTTGCAACACCTGATCGCGGCTTATTGCTCCCCAGGCCACCAGAACCGTTGTCCTCTATTTTCTGATGTGATCGTCCCCCCCCCCCTACGCCACAGATCAGGTCATACGATTGCCTTTAGAGTTTGGTCCTTCCGCCTTGAGCTTGAGTTTTTGCCTCTTCCATCTCCATATCGGGTCCATCCGCGTTTACCTCCTTGGTCCAGTGCCAGCTGCCACCAGTGCCACATCGTAAACAGCGCTAAGTATCTGAATTTAATTTGTGTCAAATTTAATTTGCCAGTCTACTTCATTTTCGTTAGTACTCTGTTTTAAGAGGTTTATTCCCGCGTACTTGCAGATTTCGTTTGTACTACTGTTTTAATAGTTTATTCTATCGTATTTGATAAATACCGTTGTGTTTAGTCTTCGTCTTTGAGCGGTGTATTTCAAAACAAGTCAGAGGCCGTTACTAAAGCTCGTTATTAGTCAGTCCAGTGCCAGCTGCCACCAGTGCCACATCGTTAACAGCGCTAAGCTGCCGGACTCAGTTTTGTTGATTTGACAGTGTAGTTACCACTGACCACAGTTCAGTCAGCAGCCAGCCGCCTTCATCAGAGTACTAGGCTTCTTTAAAGTTGTTAATTGCAGTTAATTGTATCGATAGGATGTGTGCCTGCTGTGTGCGGATGCAGGAGGAGTTGGCCGCGGTTCGCGAACAGCTGAGCGTGCTGTTGGCTACGGTCAGCCGTCTTCAGGCTGCTGTCTCGGGGTGCAGCGATGGTGGGGAGTCTGGTGCGTCGAGTGGAACACCTCAGGTGTCTCACGATTCGCTCTCTGTCCCTGCTACCGAGGCACCTTCACGTGTACCAGACGTAATCGAGCCGCCTTCTCCGCAAGGGGAGTGGCGGGTTGTACGGCGTTCGCGTCGCTCGAGGCGGAAGGCCAATGTGGAGGCTGGACATCCGTCCACGCCCGTTCGTCCTCTGACTGGACATGTGGCCACTCCTTCAGCAGGGTCCGAGCAGGTGCACGGGGGGAGGGGATTATTAGTTATTGGGTGCTCCAATGTTAGGCGCGTGATGGAGCCCCTTAGGCAGATAGCGTCCAGATCTGGAAGGAATTCCAACGTGCACTCGGTGTATCTGCCGGGGGGCCTCATCCGAGATGTGGAGGCGGCCTTGCCGGCGGCGGCTATCGAGGGTGCGGGGTGCAGTCGACTGCAAGTCGTGGCTCACGTCGGCACCAATGACGCTTGTCGCTTGGGTTCTGAGGACATCCTCAGGTCCTACGAGCGGCTGGCGGAATTGGTGAAGGCTGCTGCCTCCGCGCGCGGGGTGCAAGGAGAGCTGTCGATTTGCAGCATTGTTCCCAGGGTTGATCGGGGTCCTTTGGTTTGGAGCCGAGTGGAGGGTCTGAACCAGAGGCTTCGCCGACTCTGTGACAGTCACGGCTGCAGATTTCTGGATCTGCGTTATCGGGTGGGGAATTGTAGGGTGCCCCTAGATAGATCAGGGGTGCACTACACGAAGGAAGCGGCTACTCGGGTAGCAGAGTACTTGTGGAGTGCACGTAGGGGTTTTTTAGGCTAGGCGATAACTCTCATGAGCACTCGCCTGTCAGCATTGAAACAGCGAATTCAGGCCACGTTCGGAAAAAAACTTCGAACATAAAAATACTAGCCTCGAAGTTACGGAGTATTAGAAACAAAGTTCCCGAATTTGCAGCGCTGCATGGAAGTTATTGCGCTCAGATAGTTTTAGACACCGAAAGCTGGCTATATGATGATGTGGCAAGTTCAGAAATATTTAGCGAAGCGTGGAATGTATATCGGAAAGATAGATCTGATACAACTGGAGGAGGAGTGTTCATCGCTGTGGACAAATATATTGTTTCTACTGAGATCGAGGTTGAAAGTAACTGTGAAGTTATCTGGGCATGTATAACAGGTCTAAAAGAAGATAAGTTAATAGTTGGGTGTTTTTACCGGTCCCCCAGTGCTGCTGTAGCAGTTTTAGAATCATTCAAGAAAGTCTACACCAGGTAGTGCATAGGTATCCGGGCCATGTAATATTAGTCGGAGGTGACTTCAACCTTAAGAGTATAGATTGGGACCTCGCTGGTTACATTTCAGGCGGTACAGACAAGCAGTCTTGCGAGCTACTTTTGGACACATTCTCCGAAAACTGTCTTGAACAGTTAAACCGGCAACCCACGCGCAATGGAAATATTCTAGACCTTATAGCCACAAACAGGCCTGACCTTGTTAACGATTTCTGTGTAGAGACAGGAATTAGTGATCATGATATCGTCATAGCGTCGATGGTGACCAAAGTTCATCAAGCAGTCAAGAAGGCTAGGAGCGTGTTTTTGTTGGAAAGAGCCGTTAGCAAATGTTACGACCGCACTTAGAAAACGAATGGGCATCGTTTAATTCCGGGACTATGGATGTAGAGAAATTGTGAACTAAATTTAAGTGCATTGTTAATAAAGGGTTAGAGAAATATGTGCCAGTAAAGACGATTAAGGATGGAAAAGATCCACCGTGGTATAATAATAATGTTAGAAAGCTGCTGAGAAAGCAAAGGCTGTTGCACTCTCGATTCAAAAAAGAACACGCAAATGATGACAGGCAAAAGTTAGTAGAGATTCGTGCGTCTATAAAAAGATCGATGCGTGAAGCATACAATAATTATCACAGCCATACCTTAGCAAAAGATCTTTCCGAGAACCCGAAAAACTTCTGGTCCTATATAAAATCGATAAGCGGGTCAAAGCCCACAGTCCAGTCACTAGTTGATCATTCCGGGGCAGTAATAGAAGAAAGCAAACGGAAAGCTGAAGTTCTAAATTTAACCTTTAAGAAATCTTTCACGCAGGAGGACCGCACAAATATACCATCATTTGATCAACGTACTAATTCCGAAATGGGGGACATAGCAATAGGTATTTCATGTGTAGAGAAGCAGCTGAGAGCTAAATACGAAACAGTCTGCTGGTCCGGATGGTATACCAGTTCGGTTTTACAAAGACTATTCTGCGGCATTGGCCCCCTACTTAGCTTGCATTTATAGCGAATCTTTAATTCAGCGCAAAGTTCCTAGTGATTGGAAAAAAGCGCAGGTGACTCCGTGTATAAGAAAGGAAAGAGAACTGACCCATACAATTACAGGCCAATATCATTGACATCGGTTTCATGTAGAATTTTGGAGCATATTCTCAGTTCGAATATAGTAAATTTCCTTGAAACGGAAAAGCTTCTTTCCATGAATCAGCACGGGTTTAGGATACATCGTTCATGTGAAACTCAGTTTGCCCTTTTCTCACATGACATCTTGCGAGCCATGGACGAAGGGCAACAGACGGATTGTGTTTTTCTCGACTTCAAAAAGGCGTTCGACGCGGTGCCACACTGCAGACTGCTAACGAAGATACGAGCTTATGGAATAGGTTCACAGATTTGTGACTAGCTAGAAGACTTCCTAAGTAATAGAACGCAGTGCGTTGTTCTCGACGGTGAGTGTTCATCAGAGACGAGTGTATCGTCAGGCGTGCCCCGGGGGAGTGTGATAGGACCACTATTATTTTCTATCTATATAAATGATCTGATGGACAGTGTAAGTTGTAATTTGCGGCTGTTTGCTGATGATGCTGTGGTGTATGGGAGGGTGTCGGCTGTAACTGACTGTAATAGCATACAGGTTGACTTAGACAAAATTTCTAGTTGGTGCGAAGAATGGCAGCTAGCTCTCAATGTAGAAAAATGTAAGGTGATGCGCATGAGTAGAAAAAACAATCCTATAATGTTCGAATACAGCATTAGTAGTGAGCTTCTTGATGCTGTCGCGTCGTTCAAATATCTAGGCGTAACATTGCAGAGCGATATGAAATGGAACGAGCATGTAAGGACAGTTGTGAGTAAGGCAGACAGCCGACTTCGGTTTATTGGGAGAATCTTGGGAAGATGTACTTTACCTGTAAAGGAGACCGCGTATAAAACGCTTGTACGACCACGTCTTGAGTATTGCTCAAGTATTTGGGACCCGCAGCAGATCGGTTTGAAGGAAGACATAGAGGCGGTTCAGAGGCGAGCAGCTAGATTTGTTACCGGTAGTTTCGACCAATGCGCGAGTGTCACGGAAATGCTCAGGCAACTCAATTGGGGATCGCTGGAAGAAAGACGACGTTCATTTCGTGAATTTCTGTTAAGTAAATTTAGAGGGCCGGAATTTGAAGCTGAGTGTAGTACGATCTTGCTGCCGCCTACTTACATTTCGCGTAAAGATCACAAAGACAAGATAAATTATGGCTCGTACGGAGGCATATAGGCATTCTTCTTTTTTCCTCGTTCAATTTGGGAGTGGAATAGGAAAGGAAATGCCTAGTACTGGTACAGTGTACCCTGCGCCACGCACCTTACGGTGAATTGCGGAGTATGTATGTAGATGTAGATGTAGATGGTGCTTGCCAAGGCCCTCTACTCGACTGGACTTGGCCCATGGGCCCAAAGACTCAGTTCCACAGGAGGCGCTCCGCCGTGAGTTCTCGCCTGTCTAGCGGAATTCCCTGCTTATGACCTGATCTACAGTGATGGTTTTCTTGTTGATGGCCCCATTGGATTTGGTTATATTCATAGTGACTGTGTGGAACAGCAATCTCTGCCAAATGGCTGCAGTGTTTACACTGCAGAGCTGGAGCCCATTCGCACAGCTCTCGTACATATGCGGTCCTGCTCAAGCGAGTCTTTTCTTATTTGCAGTGACTCCCTGAGCAGCCTTAGAGCTCTGGACCAGTGTTCCCCAGGTCTCCCCTGGTGCTGGCCATGCAGGAGACGCTTTGTGCCGTTGAACAGCGCGGGCGATCAGTGGCGTTCATCTGGTCTCCGGGTCATGTGGGTATCCCGGGCAATGATCTTGTTGACGAGCTTGCCAAGCAGGCTGTCAGTGCATGCATTCTGGAGATCGGCCTCCAATCTTCTGATCTCCGTTCATTGTTCATTGGGATGCTGAGTGACGTAGCTTTAGCACACCCAACAAACTCCGGGTTGTCAAGGAGACTACGGCCGCATGGCGTTCCTCCATGCGTTGCTCTCGCCGGGACTCAGTGGTTATATGACGCATCCGCATTGGGCACACATGGCTCACCCATGGAAAAATCCTTCGTGAGTGAGTGAGTGGGTGAGAAACTGCCCCACTGTCGGTGTGGCTCCCGTCTGACAATAGTCCACATCCTGTTGGACTGTCCCGTTTTAGCCGCCTTGCGCCGCAGTTTTAACCTTCCTGAAGTTTTATCAGTTGTTCTCGTTGACGATGCTACAATGGCAGAGTCCGTTTTACGTTTTATTCGAGCAGGTTTTTTTTATCATTCTCTCTAACTGGAGATTTCCTTATGCTACCGAGTGGTTGACTTTTCCTTTTTTATTCCTATGGGCGGCCAACCACGGCTATCGGATTATTTGTTGTAAGGTGTCTTTGTGTCATCGTCTGTTTTCGTTTTGTTTCTTGTCATTTTTGATGATGTTTTATGGACTCAGTGGGTCTCCCCTCCCACTTTGCAACCTTAAACTCTGGGCGCATTTCTTTCACGTTCACAGTTTTACTTTTGACGCTTAGAGGTGGAATGGGGGACTGATGACCATTTAGTTTTGTCCCCCTTAAACATCCATCCAACAACAACATCATTTTATGCGTACACTCAAATAAGTGTAAGCTAACTCTACGCATGAAATACCGTACCGAGTGGGGTGTGCCATTTTACATAAAAGCTTCGACATCAATCTACAGTTATATTCCTATACTGAAGAACTTCTGCTAAGTGCACTTTCAAGGCAAGACAAAGACCACTGTCTACAAAATGTTCCGTAATGTACATATGAGAGGGTACTTTACTTACAGGCGTCGACACACCCTTCAGTTTCATTCCAATTAAAAAAAAATAAAAAAATAAAAAATAATAATAATAATAAAAAAAATTACACAAACATTTTTCAAATCTAGAAGAAAATTATTTTCTACACAGTGTTTCAATTTGTGCCTTTTAGACGGTACCTTACAACAAATTTGACTCCGTTTTACCAGCTAGGTTGAATGGCAGCTCGTTATCACATACTTTATTGGTTAGTAATTTCATAATTCGCTAGACAGTAGAGTGCATGGAAAAGGTACCTTCACTACGTTTCTCTGAGTATCACGGAAGATGACAGATTTACTTCTGGCCATTAAAATTGCTGCACCACGAAGATGATGTGCTACAGACGCGAAATTTAATCGACAGGAAGAAGATGCTGTGATATGCAAATGATTAGCTTTTCAGAGCATTCGTACAAGCTTGGCATCGGTGGCGACACCTACAACGTGTTGATATTGAAATACGGCTGTCTACCGTCTTTCCTAGGTTTTTTACTTTGTAAATTATCTAAGTTCACAAGAGGGCCTCTTTTTTGCTAAACTAAAACCCCTCTCGTTAGGAGGCATGAGGAAAAGTACTTTATTTCATGTTTTTAAATGTTAGTTTCTGTGATATTGCTGGGATGTTATTATGCTAATAATTTATTATTGTGTTCATGTTTTTAAATGTTAGTTTCTGTAACATTGCTGGGACTTTATTATGCTAATAATTTATCATTGTGCCTATGTTTTTAAATGTTAGTTTCTGTAATATTGCTGGGATTTTATTATGCTAATAATTTATCATTGTGCCAATGAATGTGGCAATATCAACAGTCTCTCCGTGTTGCCGCTGTCCCTGTGAGAGTGTGTACTTGCTTTATTCTGTATGTGCACGTAGAAGAATCTTCTAGCATGGGAGTCTGTGTGTACGTATGAGAAGTTTCGTCGTCGGCTGCTGGCTGTTAGGTACTAGTATTTCTCCAACTTCGTATCGGTAGGTAGTCGTTACCAACCTCTGCTTTTGGTGCTACCAAGGAGGTTCCTCTACCATATGGTTACAAGTTGGGTTGGCAATGCCCAGTTAGCGAGCCTGTGTAGTGCTTGTGAAATATAATCTTTTCCGTTTTCTCCTTTGGCGAGTAATGACGTCCTTGCAGGAAGCTGCAAGGAGGACAATGAGTCCTCCCAGGCTTACCTGGAGGACTTGGAGTCAGATGATGATTACGGACCTGGAAGAGACGGCAACTGATCTTCTAGGAGAAGTAATCGAAGTGAAAATAGTGCTGAAGACAATCGCCAGGTGGAAAGTACTAGTAGTGGGCAGCCAGGTCCTTCCAATGCTGAGAATCACCAGCGGAGGTGGAGCGACCAAGGTTCTTGGCGTGATCAGCGAGCTGGAAAACGGAGAAGACTCGGGAATGGGAATAAGGGCTACTGACCCGATAAAGCCCAGAAAAAACCACGCGGCCCGTCAAAAGAAGGAATGAAAATCAGGTCAGATGATGCGCGCCACAATCGACCCCCAAGACCCCGTCCCAAGCGAAAACCAACAGTAATCCCCTGCAGTTGTTATTCACGCCATCAACTTATTCGGAAAGGAGCATATACATCCTAAGTTTTCGTGTTTTCTAAGGAAAATTTGATTTTCTTACCAACCAAGTGAATAATGTTGTAGATTTAAGCTGTATTTTGTATGCCTTCTGCAGTGTTTTCTTTAAGTGGTTTGCTTTAAAATAGTATTTCGTTACTTGTGTCCCTTGTGTATGCATTGGTTGTGTGATATTCACTTCGCAACCGCCTCGTTTTTCCTGACTTTTGCCGACTTCCGGCCGATTTCCAGCCGCTGATGGCGTGATCGTGGGATGTCCGGACATTTGGTGGCAGCGCTTCGACCTGGTAAGATGTTCTGACTTTCTTTCCTCCCTTTAGATGGTAGCGATTTGTTGCCTGGTTTGTTAGACTTCAGGTCTTCCGTTCATTTTTCGGGAATAGTTCCTCCGATCATGTACGGAAATGTATTCAATTCTATTTCAGTGATTTAGCATAGGTAAACGAGATGAATATGCAACTAATTCAGTTTGATAACAGCTGGGAATCGGTAACCTGTGTGAGACAAGCTGGCAGTGTATGAACTCTGATTTATTTATTTCTAACTTTGTGAAACACGGCAAATATGCGGGAATATTTTTATTCTGTGTAGTGCGTATGGTATATTCCTCTTTCTTTTCTCCTTCAGTTAGTGATATGTACTGCATGTGGTGTGTTTTAGATCAAAAACTTCAGCTACACCTGTGTCTCTTTCAGTGCCCTTCAGGCAAGAAAATATGCTTTGCATTCAGACCACCCATTAAATTCTCTTCTAGCCTTGTACGGCCACCTTTATTAGCTTCCTTATGAAATACTACGTGTTTCTAGTGGCTACATGCCGTATTTGTTAGTTGATTGCCGGCCGCGGTGGCCGAGGGGACTGAGGCGCTCCAGTCACGGTCTGCACGGCCACTACGGTCGGAGGTTCGAATCCCCCCTCGGGCATGGATATTTGTGCCGTCTTTAGGATAAGCTATTTGGTAAGTAGTTTGTAACTTTAGGGACTGATGATCCCGTAGTTAAGTCCCATAAGCTATACAAGTCCTTAGTATAAGGTAGTCGATAAGTAGTTTGTAAGTTTAGGGACTGATGACCCCGTAGTTAAGTCCCATAAGCTTAACAAACATTTTTTTATGAGACAGGGGAAATACCCTCCGACTTCAAGAAGAATATTGTAACTCTAATTCCAAAGAAAGCGAGTGCTTACAAATGTGAAAATTACAGAAGTATCAGTTTCATAAGTCACGGTTCCAAAATACTGTCACAAATTACTTACAGACGAATGGAAAATCTCGTGGAATCCGATCTCGGGGAAAATCAGTTTGGGTTTAGGAGAAATGTAGGAACACAGGCGGCAATACTCACATTACGACTTACTTTAGAAGACAGGCTAAGGAAAGACAAACCTACGTTTTTAGCGTTTGTAGATTTGGAGAAAGCTTTTGACAATGTCGACTGGCATACACTCTTCCAAAGTCTGAGAGTTGTTGTTGTTGTTGTGGTCTTCAGTCCGGAGACTGGTTTGATGCAGCTCTCCACAATACCCTATCATGTGCAAGCCTCTTCATCTCCACATAAGAACGACAACCTACATATGTCTGAATCTGTTTACTGTATCCATCTCTTGGTCTTCCCCTAGGATTTTACCCCGCACACTTCCCTCCAATGCTAAATTCACAATTCCTTTATGTCTAAGAATGTGTCCTACCAATCTATCCCTTCTTTTAGTCAAGGTATGCCAGAAATTCCTTTTCCCCAATTCTGTTCAGTACCTCCTCATTAGTTACGCGATCCAGCCACCTAATCTTCAGTATTCTTCTGTAGCACCATATTTCAAAAGTCTCAATCCTCTTTCTGTCCGCACTGTTTATCGTCCATGCCTCACTCCCATACAAGGCAACACTCCATACAAATGCCTTCAGAAAGCACTTCCTTAGGTTTAAATCAATATTCGATGTTAACAAATTTCTCTTTTTCAAGAACGCTTTTCTACCCACTGCCATTCTGCATTTTATATCCTCTGTACTGCGACCATCATTTGTTATTTTACTGCCCCAGTAACAAAACTCATCTACCTCCTTTATTGCTTCGTTTTCCAATCTAGTTCCTTCAGCATCACCTGATTTTCTTACACTGCACTCCATTACCCTATTTTTGCTCTTGTTAATGTTCATCTTATATGCATCTTTCAGCACACTGTCCATTCCGTTCAATTGCTCTTCCAAGTCCTTTGCTGTATCTGCCAGAATTACTATGTCGTTGGCAAAACGCAATGTTTTTAATTCTTCACCCTGAACTTTAATTCCTTCCCTAAATTTCTCCTTGCTTTCCTTTATAGCTTGCTCAATGTACAAATTGAATAACATTGGAGAAAGGCTACAACCTTGTCTTATTCCCTTCCCAACCACTGGAACCCTTTCATGCCCTTCAGCTCTGACAACTGCTGTCTGGTTCTTGTGCAAGTTGTAAATAATCCTACGCTTCCTATATTTTACTCCTACTTGCTTCAGAACTTGAAAGAGTTTGTTCCAATCAACATTGTCAAAAGCCTTCTCCAAATCTACAAAAGCTAGAAATGTAGGTTTGCCTTTTCTTAATTTATCTTCTAGGATAAGCCGTAAAGTGAGTATTGCCTCCCGTGTTCCTACATTTCTCCTGAACCCAAACTGATCTTCCCCGAGGTCGGCTTCTACCAGCTTTTCCATCCTTCTGTATATAATTCGCGTTAATATTTTGCAGCCATGACTTATTAAACTGATGGTTCTGTAGTTTTCACACCTGTCTGCACCTACTTTCTTAGGGATGGGGATTATAACATTTTTCTTAAAGTCTGAGTGTACATCACCTGTCTCATACATCTTACACACCAGGTGAAACAGTTTTGTCATGGCTGGTTCTCCCATAGACTTCAGTAGCTCCGAGGGAATATCATCTACTCCAAGGGCCTTGTTTCGACTTAGGTCTTTCAGGGCTCTGTCAAATTCTTCTCTCAGTACAGTATCTCCTATTTCATCTTCATCTGCATCCTCTTCCGTTCCTAAAATTTTCTCTCGAAGTTCATTTCCTTTGTAGAGCCCCTCTATATACAGTTTCCACCTTTCAGCTTTCCCTTCTTTGCTGAGAACTGGTTTTCCATCAGTGTCCTTGATATTCATAGAGCTGTTTTTCTTATTTCCAAATGTTTCTTTTATTTTCCTGTAGGCTGTATCTATATTTCCCCTATTTATACAGTCTTCTACATCCTTGCATTTGCCTTCTAGCAACTCCTGCTTAGCGATTTTGGACTTCCTGTCAATCTCATTTCTTAGTCGTCTGTACTCCATTTTGTCTGTTTCATTTACTGCATTTTTATATTTTTTTCTTTCATCGATTAAATTTAGTATCTCCTGTGATATCCAAGGATTTTTTGTAGGTCTTTCCTTCCTACCTATTTTGTCCTCTGCTACCTTCACTATTTCATCTCTCAATTTTACCCATTCCTCCTCTACTGTTTTATTTTCTCCTGTTTCTGTCAATTGTTGCCTAAAGCTCCCTCTGAAATTCTTAAGAACCTTAGGTTCCTTCAATTTATCCAGGTCCCATCTCCTTATTTTCCTACCTTTTTGTAGTTTCTTTATTTTCAGCCTACAGTTCATAACCAACAAGTTATGGTCAGAGTCTATATCTGCCCCTGGGTATGTCTTACCCTGTAGAACCTGGTTCCGAAATCTATGTCTTACCATTATAAAATCTATCTGGTATCTTCCGGTGTCTCCTGCTCTCTTCCACGTATACAACCTTCATTTGTGATTCATGAACCAGGTGTCAGTTATAACTAAATTATGTTCTGTGCAACATTCTACCAGGCGGCTTCCTCTTTCATTCCTTTTGCCCAGACCATATTCACCTAGTACATTCCCTTCCCTTCCTTGTCCTACTACCGAATTCCAGTATCCCATAACAATTAAGTTTTCCTCTCCCTTAATTGTCTGAATAATTTCCTTTAGCTCCTCATATATTTCTTCGATTTCTTCATCATCGGCAGATAGTTGGCATATAAACCTGTACTACTGTTGTCGGTGTTGGGTTCGTATCTATCTTGACAATGATAATGCGATCACTGTGCTGGTCATAGTAGTTTACCCGCATTCCTATTTTCTTATTCATTATCAATCCTACTCCTGTGATACCCCCAATTGATTTTGTATTTATAATCCTGTACTCACCTGACCAGAAATCCTGTTCATCCTGCCACCGAACTTCACTAATCCCCACTATATCTAACTTCAAACTATCCATTTCCCTTTTTAAATTTTCTAATTTTCCTACTCGATAACGGGACCTAACATTCCATGCTCCGACCCGTAGAATGCCAGTATTGTGTTTCCTGATGATCACATCCTCCTGAGAAGTCCCCGCCCGGAGATCCGAATGGGGGACTATTTTACCTCCGGAATATTTTACCCAAGAGGATGCCATCATCATATGTTCATACAGTAGAGCTGCATGTCCTCGGGAAAGGCAACGGCTGTAGTTTCCCCTTGCTTTCAGCCGTTCGCAGCAGCTGTGTGGCAAAGCCACATTAGCTGATGTTACAAGGCCAGCTCAGTCAATCATCCAGACTGTTGCCCCTGTAACTACTGAAAAGGCTGCTGCCCCTCTTCAGGAACCACACGCTTGTCTGGCCTCTCCACAGATACTCCTCCGCTGTGGTTGCACCTACGGTACGGCTATCTGTATCGTTGAGGCACGCAAGCCACCCCACCTCGGCAATGTCTGTGGTTCATGGGAGTGGATTCTGAGAGTATCAGGGATAAAATACAGGGAACGAAGAGTTATATTCAACCTATATAATAACAGACCCAGTTATTAGAGTCGAAGGGCAAGAAAGGGAAGCAGAGATTGGTAAGGGAGTAAGACAGGGTTGTAACCTTTCCCCAATGTTGTTCAATCTGTACATTGAACAAGCAGTGAAGGAATGGAAGGAGATATTTGGAGAAGGAATTAAAGTTCAGGGAGAAGAAACAAAAATGTTGCGATTTGGCGATGACATATTAATTTTGTCAGAGACTGCAAAGGATGTGGATGAGCAGTGTCTTGAAAAGAAGATAGAAGATGAACATTAACAAGTTTAAAACGAAGCTAATTGATATCAATGTCAGAAAATCAGGCGATGCTGAGGGAATTAGATTGGGTAATGAGAGAATAAAAATAGTAGATGAGTTTTGTTATTTGGGTAGCAAAATAACTTCTGATGGCCGAAGTGGAGAAGATATAAAATGTTCAAACGTTTGTTAAGCTTAAGGGACTTAACAGCGGGTCATCAATCCCTAAACGTATAAACTACTTATGGACTACGGTACATCCATTATCGAGTGGGCATTTGGATCCCCGACTGTAGCGGTCATGCAGACTGTGAAGTGCAGCCGCAGATCGCTCGGCCACTGCAGCCGGCCGATATTAAATGCAGAATGGCTATGGGAAGAAAAGCGTTTCTAAAGAAGCGAAACTTGTTGACATCCAATATTAATTTAAATGTTAGGAAGTCCTTTCTGAAAGCATTTGTCTTGCGTATGGCAATGTATGGGAGTGAAACGTGGACAATAAGGGTCACAGACAAAAAGATGTTAGAAACTTTTGAATGTGGTGCTACAGAAAAATGATGAAAATTCGATGGGTAGATCCCGCAACTAATCAGCAGGTGTTAGACAGAATTGGGGACAAAAGGAGTTTCTGGCATATCCTCACTAAGAGAAAGGATAGGTTGGTGGGACACATTCTGAGACATCCGGGATCTGTAAACTTAGCATTAGAAGGAAACGTGTGGGGTAAAAATCGTTGAGGGAGACCGAGAGACGAATCCAATAAGCAGATTCAAAAGGATGTAGATTACCGAACGTATTCTCAGATGAAGAGCCTTGCACAGTGCAGGTTAGCTTGGAGAATTGCATCAAACCAGTCCACGGACTCAAGAAGACTACAACAACATCAACATAATGAACTGGGCATCATTTTTGTAATAGTGTACATTATTTCATCAGAAGTTTACTTATTTATTTACAAAACAAAAATTTAGAGGCTAATACTTTTCAGCTTCTTTTAATACCACCGCCCGTGTCAAAGATGTTGTTGTCGCAGTCAGTACCAACATCATGCGCATAATGGTCCATTGTAATATTTTTTATGGGACAAGAGTCGAAGAAATTGCTGGTGTATCGGTGGCATAAACTGCAGAAGTTGCATTAGGTTATTCATATTTTTGGTATCTAGCTTGGGCTTCACAGTAATGACTTGAAGACTGCGGCGTTGTGCAGGCATTTTACCTGTTTGTTGTTTTTCCATAGGAAGTTTCTGTTAATGTAGAAATTCCTTCAGCTGATATTGTCTTGTATAAGACAAAGGTATTTCGGTTTGCCTTTAGGAAAGTAATAACCCGCATTTCTCTTATCCCTGTCTCCGTTTTCTTGTAGTACTGGTTTAGCTGCTGAAGATCACTAAAGTCTTCAACCACCATCCATCATTTTAGTAACTAAATATTTTCGATTTGCTGCAGAAGCCAGATTCACGTTGATTCTTTTCCAATGATTTCTAAATCCTACTCGGAGTCTTTCGCGGTGGCGTTCTTCAATCTCGATGTCATTGAAAGTATGAATGTCCGGAAACCAGGAAATGCTAATGAACTGTTTCAATTGCGGTGCTCGTAATAATGTAACAGAAGAACTTTAGTGTCAGACGGTTCTTTTTCTGGCCTCCACAATTGTCACTGATAACTTTTTGCCGCGCGGAAGTAGCGGAGCGGTCTGGAGCGCCACGTTACGGATCGTGCGATCTCCCGCGTCGGAGGTTCGAATCCTCCCATGGATGTGTGTATTCTCCTCAGATTAGTTTAACTTAATTTGTAAGTCTAGGGACTGATGACCAACGTAGTTGCGTCCCATAGATTTACAAACATTTGAACATTTGAATTTGATAACTTGCAGTCCTCCCTGCTCTTTGTAGCGACTGTTCTTGTTGTGTACCTCTCGGTTACGCTCAAAGCTCTTTAGCTATAGGAGTTATCTCTAAGTGGGTAACTGACTGAACATTTTCGTAACCTGTCCTTTTGTGATTCTCTTTTAACTCACCGGTACGGCACCAGATGTGTGCCGCGCTGGTGTCTCTATTTTATGTATCTGCATCATGGGCTTGGTAGTTATAGGGAGGTATGTGAGCAGACAAGTCGCGAAAAAACATGCCGATTGTATTATGGTAGCTCGCCGACTGCTCATTGGAAAGAATTTGTCATTCCTGTACTGTCTTTATGCAGGTTTCATCTCTAGGTGGAACAGAACCTCCTGTTAAACTTATTTCAAGCCTTAAAAGCATACTGAGTCGGAATTGTTTGTAAGAAGTCGTGGACAGGAGAACCTGTCCGTAACGTGGTAGGCTGCCAACTGGTCGAGGTAAAGAGTATGTGATCCCGGTAAACTATTAATGTGGTGGTTAATCCGTAGGCAAGGTACATTTGCCGTTAAAGGTGTCTCAAACCTTAATATATTAAGTCATGGTTGTTATTATGTGTCCATGATTGTTTTTAGAAATACCTGCAATGTTGTAAAGTTCATTACGTTTGTATAGCGGGAATGTTTTTCCTGGCCCATTTGTTTCATTATTACACATTCAATTTGAATATAAACTTCCTTTATCCTATTAATGGAGTAACTGCTTGTTCATGAGGTTATTATAATTCAAGTTATTTTAACAGAAATAGAAATGGAACTATGTAACGTTGTAAATGGACAAAACCGTTTGGTGTCTCTTCCCAGTCCATCCACTGCCATATTCAGAGTTGTATTTAGTTATCCGACCTCGGGGGAGATCAGTTTGGATTTAGGAGAAATGTACGAACAAGGGAGGCAATACTCACATTACGATTTATCTTAGAAGATAGGCTAAGGAAAGGGAAACCTACGTTTTTCTCGTTTGTCGAGTTAGAGAACGCTTTCGACAATGTCGACTGGAATACACTCTTCCAAATCCTGCAGGTATCAGGGGTGAAATATAGGGAGCGAAGACTTATATTCAACCAATACGAAAACCAGACAGCGGTTATTAGAGTTGAAGGGCAAGAAAGGTATGCAGAGGTTGGGAAGGGAGTATGACAGGGTTGTAGCCTTTCCCCAATGTTGTTCAATCTGGACATTGAACAAGCAGTGAAGGAATGGAAGGAGAAATTTGGAGAAGAAATAAAAA
Source organism: Locusta migratoria (assembly GCA_026315105.1). NCBI lineage: Eukaryota > Metazoa > Arthropoda > Insecta > Orthoptera > Acrididae > Locusta > Locusta migratoria. The sequence continues at coordinate 676,448,699 of CM048746.1, read as the reverse complement.
AATTGCAGTTGCCGATGAAATAGTAATTCTGTCAGAGACCGCAAAAGATTTGGAAGAGCAATTGAATGGGATCGACAGTGTCTTGAAAGGAAGATATAAGATGAACATTAACAAGAGTAAAACGAAGGTAATGGAATGCAATGTCAGAAAATCAGGTGATGCTGAACGAATTACATTAGGTAATGAGACAATAAAAGTAGTAGATGAATTTTGTTATTTGGGCCGCAAGATAACTTGTAATGGCCGAAGTAAAGAAGATATAAAATGCAGAATGGCTATGGGGAGAAAAGCATTTCTACAGAAGCGAAACTTATGAACATCCAATATTAATTAAAATGTTAGGAAATTCTTTCTGAAACCATTCGTCTGGAATGTGGCATTGTATTGGAGTGAAACGTGGACAGTAAAGAGCTCAGACAAAATGATGATAGAAGCTTTTCAAATGTGGTGCTACAGACAAATGATGAAAATTAGATGGGTAGATCAAGTGACTAATGAGGAGATGCTTAACCCAAATGGGGAGAAAAGGAGTTTATGGCCTATCCCCACTAAGAGAAGAAATAGGTTGGTGAGACACATTCTGAGACATGAATGGAATTGTCAACTTAGCATTAGAAGGGAGTATGTGGTGTAAAACATCGTAGAGGTAGACCGAGGGACGACTACAGCAAGCAGATTCAAAAGGATGTAGGTTGCCGAGCGTATTCTCAGATGAAAGGACTTGCACAGGACAGGTGTTACGCCAGTAAGAATAGCCCCTACACAGCAGACCACCCGGCAGACGTCCACGTACGCAGGTAGCGGTGTACCAGGCGAAGCCGGAAAGCCGAAGACTACAGAAAACCATCGCGCCTGGTAAACATTGATAGGAAAACGTCAACATAAACACCAAAGCAAAACAGGGGACTAGAGGTCTGCAAATCGCCGGTTTCGCTCGCTCGTACTCGGTCGAGTGCGCAACGCTCGGCGGTGGTGCGGCGAGTGTGTTGCGCTCAGAGCGAGCGTGTTGACACTCGAACGAAGCTACGTGGGGCGGGGCGGGCAGAGGCCGCACAGCGTACTGCTGCCGCTGTGCTCACAAGGAAACCTACCCAAGTGTCACTCTCCGATTTTTATGAAATTTTGCATATTTTGTAATACATGAAAAACTATGGGACACGTAACTTTTTTAGCGCGGAAAAACATATTTAAGGGGTGAAAAGGTCCCTCCAAAATTGTCGCTAAAATTGAAACATGGCGATAACTTAGATATTAGTGAAGCGATTTTAATGATTTTTGGTATGAAAGTATCTTTTGATAAAAGACAAATTTCATAGATTCAACTTCGATTAAATGAAAAAAATTTTTGAGCACAAAAAATTGGTCACTTTATGGGTAGTTAATCTCTAAGTTATCACGATTTTTCTATTTTAGCCCCAATTTTGGAGGGACCGTTTCAGCCCTTAAATATGTTTTTCCACCGCTTAAAAAAATAAATAAAAATAAAAATACGGGTCCCACAGTTTTTCATGTATTATAACAAATGCAAATTTCATAAAAATCGGAGAGTGACACTTGGGTAGGTTTCCTTGTCAGTCGCTACGGCAGCGGCTCTGTGGCTCTGAGGTGTGGGCTGCGTCTGACGCACTCCCGCTAACTAAAGGAACTAAAATCAGTTATGCTCTAGACGTGTATTCCTGCATAGTAGCATGTAACCGCAATATCATTATACCGCAAACAAGACAAAAGCTTGTTTTCACTAAATACAACATTTGAAAGTAATGTATACGATCTAAAGAGAAACTACGGGACGAACAACGTTTTTATTGCAACGGACAAAAGTGAAAGTTACCGTACAATAAAGTATACATCGAAAAGTAACATTAGCCCCATACTATTCGTTAGTGGCATTGTAACTGCAATGTATTGTTAAAATATCATTGACACGTTGTAGATCGAGTCTAGTTCTTCTATCAGAGAACAGGTTCCCTGCCGCACTGAAAGTGCGTTCACTAGGTGTATTTGATGCGGGCACACAAAATACTGTTTGCCAATACAGCGAGCTTAGGAAAGAGAGTACTGTTGCGTTTCTACTATTCAAGCAGGTAATCGTCATCACCATCGACTGATGCTAAATAAAGGTCCACCTTATTGGCGGATTGCGCCTCGCGCATTTCGCAGTCCAGCCATTCCAAAAACACGCACTTCATTCTTTTACCTGGTGCACCCGGATGACATTCTTCAGACGGCCCTAAATAAATATAACATAGATATCACTGAAACAGCAGGAGCACCATAAATTCGTACAGCTGAGTAAACAGTTGGAATAAGAGGATTTAAAACAGGTTCAGGATAAAAGAGCATTAGACCGGCATATTACCCTGACGACGGAAGAAAGCGCGGATCCTATATATTGCACAAAAGCTTCCATGCGTTCTTTAATATGTAGATAAGAAAGACGACAGTAGTGTGGGAATATATGAATGTTACAGATGGAAAAATTCCCGTTAAGGACTCACTCGGAAAAGGTAGAGGCGCAGCAACCACGCACAGTGCCAAAATGCTACGGGAATATATATTAACGGGGTGCAACAGAGAGAGAGAGAGAGAGAGAGAGAGAGAGAGAGAGAGAGATGCACAAACCTACCCTAACGGGTGTACATCAATATCGTGTATTTAATATCAATATAAAAGTATTCCAGGGCTTGATAGGGATAAGAGGAATGGATATAAAATACAGTCATTTGCTCGCTAAGACGGCAAGTAATACCTACCACTAAACAGGAACTAACAGTCCACAAAATGGGAACAAGAAAGGAAGAAAGATCATGGAAAACTCATTTAGTAAATGATCTTAGCACAGAACCTTTATGTTAATCACGTATAATAACTTGTGTGGTAAAGTAGAAAATGCGAAACTGAATAGCTAGTTCAACTGGATCGAGAGAACAGCTTTCGAAATTCCAAATTTCGCAGTCAGGATTTATTCTCTAGCGTCTAGTTTGCTCCCGACACTCGCCTTGGACTCGAGTGGCGCTGCGGTGGGCGACCGAGTGGGTAGCGGGCAGTGTGGACGGTCGGGCCGGTCGAGCGTGCGCCGCTCGAACGAGCGTGCAGGAAGTCGAGCGCAGCCACGCGCCTTGCCGCAAGCTGCAGCACCGACACCTGTCGGACTGCCATCGAACGACGTGTACCACGCAATTCGAGCGAGCAACCGAGCGAGGTGCAGACCTCTACAGGGGACTATCTTTTACAGAGGTCGCAGCTCACACGCCACGTCTCTGTCCGCTGACGTATACAGAGGTCGCTGTCACTCGCAACAGTGGATCCTTCCGCCAAGCGCCAGCGATATCTGGAGGACGCAGCGACGTGACGGCGGTTCCACCTCGAGGAATGTTACGAACCACTACTGTGCCGAGGATAGACTACGCCTGCCCACTGGACCACCTACGGACTCCGACTCGGACACGATCAACCGATGGTATCTCGGTTAGGACTTAGTGTTTCAGGCTACGGCCTATACCTTTGACAGTAAAGAAATAGACTTTATTACATATGTTCAAATGTTTGTAAATCTGTCGGACCAAACTGCATGGTCATCAGTCCGTAGCTTAAACCTAGGTAAACTAACCTAAGGACAACACACACGTCGGCCGCGGTGGCCGAGGTGACTGAGGCGCTTCAGTCACGGTCAGCACGGCCACTACGGTCGGGGGTTCGAATCCCCCCTCGGGCGTGGATATTTGTGCCGTCCTAGTTCGTAAGTAGTTCATAAGTAGTTTGTAAGTTTAGGGACTGATGTCCCCGGAGTTAAGTCCCATAAGCTTAACAAACATTTGACAACACACACACCCATGTTCCAGGGAGGACTCGAACCTCCACGTCGAGCAACCGCGTGCTCCGCAGCGAGACGCTTTAGACCGCTCGGCTACTCCACCGCGGCACTTTGTTACACTGTACCGGGAATGGGCCCTTGTATTTTCAGTTAATGTAAACTATTGTGGTGTGCAAACAGACTTGTATATCGTGTGAATAAACCGTGTTTTCAAGGTTTTGTGTTCTATTAGTCACAACAGGGTAGCGAGGAGAGCTTCATTAAACTAATCTGCGGACTTAACACCACCACAACAACAACAACATTTAGTTATCCAGCCTACAAGTATTTGACCATTATTTATTTACTTATTTAATTTTGTTTGAATCGATCGCTGATGCCTTGCTGGGAAAGTAGGACGCTGTCGTCTGGACTACGAAGGCGGACTAATGTGAACCCTTTAGTGCTCAATTTATTTAAAATTCAATTTTCTGCTTTCTATAGCCGTGGTTCTTTATATTAAATGCTTAGTTTTCGGTGAATTGAAAAACAAAACCTACAGAAAGCCCAAAAGATCGGTGATTTTCCCACAAAACTGAAGATCCAGTCGGAAATCGCGGTACCTCAGATTATTCACATCAGAGAGTAGTTAATGACAGAAACGGTTTTTAGACTTCTACTAATTTTGGAAGCGCATTCCTTATTATGTTCGCCAAAATTGAGAAATCCCTGTCTTGGGACGAATAAGTGTAAATACATTTAATTTGGCACACGTCGATGTTAAAATGTTTGTAGAGCTAAGGACAAAAGCACTGATATCATCGATCCCTAGACTTATATAAACTGTATGAACTATATAATAGCTCACGTCACCATCACCTATGGTCACTGCAACACAAAAGGTGCAAAGCTACAGGGGGTGGTCATGTAAGCTTGAGTTGCGTCTGACCGAGTATGACAATGTATGTGTTTCTTGTTGATAAAACTCTTCTGTGTATTGGACCGCATCGTTAGTAACACCCAGAAGATGGCCGCTTGCAATAGTGGCCGAAACGTTGGTTAAACTTTTGATATATTGACTATGCGGTCCAAAACCCAGAAGAGTTTCAACAATGACAACGGTCGCGGAAGTCTTCGTTTATGTGTTTCTCATTATGATGAAGGCCATGACGGAAAATTTGAATTGTGTGAATGTGATTGTGTATTCACTTGCCTGTCTGCGGCTCAGTTTTCATCTGTGCTTTGCCATTGATACTCCAACATGGACTTCCCATTATTAAAGTAACTTAAATTAACTTATACTAAGGGAAAGAAACACGTAAATGCCCAAGGGAGGATCTAAAACAAAGACGGGGAGTGCTCGCGCAACCCACGGACAAACTGCGATGCACCACTCGACCATTCTCGCACGGAGGAAGGAAGGAAGGAAGCGTGGGGTTTAACGTCCGTGTCATTAGAGACGGAGCTTACGCTCGGAATTTCGGGGAAGGATGTGGAAGGAAATCGGTCGTGTCTCTTCAAAGGAACCATCCCGACATTTTCCTGGCGTGATTTAAGAAAATCACGGAAAACCTAATTCTGGATGCCCGGAGGCGGATTTGAACCACCATCCTTCCGAATGCGAGTCTTCAAGCGTAGGAAATCGATGTTTCGATCAGATTGTCACATAAGGGAAGTTTGTAGTGGCGATGTTTCAGTAAGTACATACAGTATGATGTGTATTATTACATAGAAAAATTAAACGAACTACTTTATATCGTAGCCTATTTCTGTAAAAACTTTAACCTGTATGTACGAACAAGTAAAGGTAAAACCGTCAGAAATCCCAAAATTGGAATGAACACCACTGTGCTTTACTAGGCATGGCCCTGTTTGGAGGTGGTAGGCCGTTGCCTTCCTTCGAATTGAGCTATCCAACCAGTTACAAGGGGAGACCTCCAGTGTAACGTGGATTCAGAACCAGTGTGCTACTCGGTATTGTTCACAGCAGCAACACTGTCAGTGGTGAAATAAGTGGGAAGTGGCAGATATAAATCCTAGAACCTGTCGGGAATCGAACTCGAGACCTTCGGATTTATGGTCTCACACTCTACCACTGTACTCCCGAGACGCGCACAAACAAATAAAGGAGTGACAAAGCATGATTTATACTGAGAATTCTTGTCCAGAAGACAATGGGCATATTGGGCACAAGTAAAATTATAATACTTAAATCGCATCATGTGTTTACGTGCTGTTGTTCCAAAAGTACTAAATTTGAAACGTGTACATCTTAGTTCAACATTCAGAAAATATCGCTAAACTCGACATACAAAAGATTTTCTTAATTACAAATTGAAAAACACGGAAACTGTTAGTAAGGGAAAGCTGTTATACTGCAATACAGGCCGTGTGTATGAGCAGGCCATTAGAAAGGCCAGGTTCCAGAAAGCGGAGCAGGGCGCGAGGCGAGTGCAGCAGAACGATGCGCCTCTAATGGGCGAAGAGTCGTCGATAAGTGGACGGCCGCTGGCCTGGAACTGGGCCGCGAACTCTGGCAGCACGCGGGATCAATGCATCTAGTCGCCTCGGAGCTGAATCTCAAATGGCAAAAGTTACTGGCTCCGACGGCGCAGAACATATTAAACTTTATTCGCAGGTTATTTGCTCAATGGAATTGCTTCTCGGAAAGTTGGTCGCAGTTCTGCGCCGGAGATGGATCGCAGCGAGAACTGCACAGACGTCGTCACGCCGGCAGAACAGAACAGAACAGAACAGCGTTTATTGTGGGGGTGGGGGGTGGGGGGTGTAGGACGAGGTGACGTGTCGCCACTTAGGGGAGGCTGACTGCGCCACTGAGCGGCCGCCTCAGCAGGGACAAGACTATCATGTCCTCCTGACTGGTCGGAAGACGAAATTTAAACTTTCGTTAATGTCTATGTCTGTGCCATTATGACCAAACAGGTAACGGGGCAATAAAATTTATACGGCAAGGTAACCGTGCCAACTACCGCCAACTAGCAGACTTGTGCTTTTGGTCCGTCAGCATTGCGAGTTGCTTAAGAATTGCAAAATAATAGCTGGGGAACAAATTTTGTTGTGCATTGTTAGATTTAGAATTCAATGCTTTTCACTTTGTATCCCAAATATTTTGCAGTATTACAAAATTAATTCCAAATATTTGGGTATTTTTCAAATATAATTATATAATAAATTTTGAAGTTACTGCTGTTAAGAGCGGTAAGTCGTGTTTAGGATTGTGAACGCCGAAGCACCACCTCTCATTTACATGCTTTCTTCTTCTATTGCTTGTTTGTTACACCATTAAGTTTTCCTCTTTGTGTAGTTTCTGTTCGTATCTCAGATGTCGTCGAGAGAATGCTTTACGTGACTTTCACATCTTCTTAGTGATAGCTTGTTACAAATTGTATTCTCTCCAATATGGACGTTTAAGAAAAAATTGTTCGTGCTTCAAGAATGTACTAAAAATTTGCACAATCGTGTGCACTCTAAGTGAACCTTATATTGCAATATTCCTCATTCAGTGGCACACGTGTATAGCTATGAAACTCCGCAGAGTTCAGTACATCTAGAAATCTGCTTGTGTGGATACAGGCTAATTATTCTGCAGGTGTCCTGAATTTGAAGAATATCGGCAGCTTACACAAATGTAGATTGACAAATCAGATGATGACTATTTAAAAGAGCGCTCAAGCAGTAGGTGGAGACAGTACAGCAGAGCGGCTTTCGCTTTGAGGCACCCGCAACGCGTGGCAGCGCCGGGCACTGGCCGGCCGCTGGTCAAGGGGCGCCGCCAACCGCGGACAACGCCGCAGCTCAGCTTCCCGAAGGCGAGCACGACTGCCGTTGGACATGTACTTGCACTTAGCAGCACAACGACGTTCTTAAGGGCGAGTGACAAATAACAAGTACCTGCACAATGGACAGAGCAATTACCGGGAAAAGTGGCTGATAGGATGAAACGTGTAGTGCCCCTCAAGAAGAGAGTCTGAATTCCCGTAAACAGGTCTGCCTTAGGAGAACCCTCCTTGCACCAGCCGCCTGCGCCAGGTCCACCAAACGCCACCATCAGCCCCCACTGCTGGCTCTACAGTCCTACTTAGCGACGTTCCATGTTTTTGCATTAACGCTTTTCCAAAAAGAACATTTCGTTTTCTCTCCGAATTGTCAGTGTGCGACAGTAGATGTGTTTCTGTTCGTTAATAACGATTAACAATTGTTTATAAACAAATACCACTAAAGTCAAGGAATCTATGTATTGTATTCAAACCAGTTTGTCGGTGGCTGGAAAGGGAGGGACGAAAGCATGATGAGGGGTCAAAAATGTTCAAATGTTTGTTAAGCTTATGGGACTTAACTACGGGGTAATCAGTCCCTAAACTTACAAACTACTTATGAACTTCCTTATACTAAGGACGGCACAAATATCCATGCCCGAGGGGGCATTCGAACCCCCGACCGTAGTGGCCGTACAGACCGTGACTGAAGCGCCTCAGTCCCCTCGGCCACCGCGGCCGGCGATGAGGGGTCAGGTAGGGGCAATGAATCACGAGTTCAGAGTTCGAAACCTGCTTAGAACCATCCAACACCAAATATTCTTTGCCAGGAAGAAAAATATATTATAATAATTTTCATCACTAGTTGTCACTACCATGATATGCAATTGAGATGTTGATAAAAACCTATGTACATTTATCGATAATTATTTACAAACAGTTCTAAGTGCAGTCCAACAATTAGGACTATCCAAGAAAAAGTATGTCCGTTTTCGGAAGTGTTCACAACCTAAGGTCTGTGGGGAAAAATAATTACATACTACACATTGATAAAGTCGGTTAGGATTTATCATACAGTTACACCTTTATGGTATTCAAAATTTGCATGTTAGACACAATCAAGCATGTCATCTGTCACAAGTCCATCCGTAACTACTTACATTGCCAGCAAGCACGCTTTTCGTATGGACTATGTACGCAACAACCGACGGACGTGTTTAAAGAAATATCTTGCCCTGCATAAGCTCAAACGAAGAGTGTCAGATCAAAGACAGGACGTAACGGTAGTGACGTCCACAACACAAAAAGCAAACTTGTGTATCCATCTTGACAAACACTCTCTCGATGTCCAGGTGTGTAACACAGCACCTACAACAACATCAGAAGATATATGTTTATGAAAACAATACTGAAATTTACAGGAGAGAATAACTAAAATCTTTATCTTAAACAAAGTCTCACTATACAAGCGATAGAAATCGTGGAAATAATAAGTAATCAAGAGCAATGAACGACCTAAAAGAGAAAATAGTTTCAAAAATAAAATCGCCAACAGTAACGTGAATACAGCTTGATGTCCAATGCGCCGCATCGAGACACGTCGCTTCACTGCAGCACAGACAAATATAAGCAGACGGGAAAACTCCGAAAGGGCCCGGTCCTACACTCAGGGGTGCGGGGAGGGAGGGTTTCCAGCAGTTCCGTAAGATGTCCCATGATGGCGCTGCGGTCAGAAACAGCCCTTTAGGCCCGGCGCACACTTGACGCAGCAGAGGCAGAGCAGAGGCAGAGGCGAGGCGCAGGGCCTCTGCTGGTCAGCGCACACTTGACGCAGCGCAGGCAGAGGAGGGCAGCGCAGCTTGCAACAGCACGTGCTGTATGTCCACTGCAACCTTCTCGATGCAATCAGATTTAATTCCTGGATCTCCTTCAAAACTCAGTTAATTTGTGTGTATGTGTGTATTCTGATAGAGTATAAGAGCAGTGAAAGGTCTGTTGAGCAACAGGCAAAAATGACGAATACATGCTGAATGTCTCTGGTCCATGGAAGCTCATTTAAGCTCTTGAGCTATTCCGACTAAACAGACGACAGTTTAAAGAGAGTCACATGCTGAGTAAGAAGGACTTAACAGAGAAGAAAAATAGTGTGACACGTCATACCCGCTAAAGAAAAATTAGGGATATGTTTTAGGAATTTAATTAAAGTCAGATTTATTTTTCTTTCGTTTCTTTTATAATTCAGTGAAACAAGTGTCACAGCAAATTCAATACTTGAAAGAACATTTATACAACTGTCATATTTAATCATGATTGTGGCGCAGTATATACGATCAGAAACACTTTTCTTCTCGGTGACACCTGGTATGCTTTTAATATGTCTTAAATTGAAAGATATATCGATATGAAAAATTTTGCAAATCATAGATTCCTTGTTTAACTGCATTTGCACGCAAAGTAATTCCTTACTTAGGTCTTTATTCGTAGCTCTTCCATGCTCCTGGGTACTAAGATACTGACGTTTGCTTTTTTTTCTTCTTCTATGATGGCAGCTGTGCATGTACATGCAGTATTTTATTACATTGCATTCATATTTTGTCTCTGTCATCATTTTTAATGATAATTACCTTCAGCAGCCATTATATTTGTTAGTAATTAATGACGCTAATGCTAATACTTTTGCAAATGTTGAATTTCTGAAAGTAGTATAGAATTCAGGTTGAGAAATACTGACGAGAGACGTTCTACATCTACATCGATACTCTGCAAATCACATTTAAGTGCCTGGCAGAGGATTCATTAACCACCTTCATAACTTTTCTCTACCGTTCCATTCTCTAATAGCGCGCGGGAAGAAAGAACACCTAAATCGTTCCGTTTTCGATTTGATTTCTCTTATTTTATTGGGATGGTCATGTCTCCCTAAGTAGGTGGGTGCTAGCAAAATATTTTCACATTCAGAACTAAAAGTCGGTGATTGAAACTTCGCAAACAGATCACGCCGCAATGAATAACGTCTTTCTTTTAATGATTTCCACCCCAATTCGTGCAACATTTCCGTGACGCTTTCCCCCCCGTAACGTGATAAAACAAAACGAGCTGCCCTTCTCTGAACCTTCTCAATATCTTCCGTCAGTCCCACCTGGTGAGGGTCCCACAAGGGGCAACAGTACTCCAAGAGAGGACGCACAAGTGTGATGTAGGCAGTCTCTTTGGTGGAGCTGGTGCATCGTCTAAGCGTTCTGCCAATGAAACGTAACCTTTGGTTCGCCTTCCCCACAATATTTTCTATGTGTTCTCTCCAGTCAAAGTTGTTCGTAATTGTAACTCCTAGGTATTTGGTAGAATTTACGACCATAAGGTTTGACTGATTTTTCGCGTAATTGAAGTTCAGCGGATTTCTTTTAGTGGTCATGTGTATTACTTCACACTGTTCTTTATTTAGTGTCAATTGCCAATTTTCGCACCAAGTAGAAATTTTGTCTAAATCGCTTTGCAGTTGCTTTTGATCCCCTGTTGACTTCACTAACCGATAAACGACAGCATCATCCGCGAACAGTCTAAGGGAGCTATTCAGATTATCTCCTAAATCGTTTATAAACACGAGGAAGAGTAGGGGACCAATAACGCTTCCCTGTGGAACGCCAGATATCACTTCTGTTTTACTCGATGACTTACCGTCAATTACAACGAACTGTGTCCTTTCTGATAGGAAATCGTGAATCCAATCGCACAATTGGGGAGATATTCCATAAGCACGCAATTTCATTAGAAGCCGCTTGTGGGGTACAGTATCAAAAGCCTTCCGGAAATCCAGAAATATGGAATCGATTTGAGATCCCTTGTCGATGGCACTTAACACTTCATGTGAATAAAGGGCAAGCTGTGTTTCGCAAGAGCGATACTTTCTGAATCCGTGCTGACTATTGGTTAATAGGTCGTTCTCTTCGAGGTAATACATAATATTCGAACAAAGTATATGTTCCAAAATCCTACTGCAAATCGACGTCAATGAGATAGGCCTGTAATTTTGGGGATCACTCCTATTGCCTTTCTTGAATATTGGAGTAATTTGGGCAACTTTCCAGTCTTTGGGTACGGATCTTTCGCTGAGTGATCGGTTGTAAATTATAGCTAAGTACGGAGCTATTTCATCAGCATACTCTGAGAGGAATCTAGTTGGTATACAATCTGGCCCGGAAGATTTATTTTTGTTTAGTGACTTAAGTTGTTTTACTACTCCAGGAACATCTACTTCTAAGTTTCGCATGCTGGCAGCTGTTCTTGGATTGAATACTGGAGTGTTCACTTCGTCTTCTTTGGTGAAAGAATTTCGGAAAGCTGTGTTTAGTAATTCTGCCTTAGCAGTACTGTCGTCGGTAGTATTACCATTGCTATCGCGTAGTGAAGGTATTGTTTGTGTTTTGCCGCTAGTGTACTTCGCATATGACCAGAATTTCTTTGGATTTTCTGCAAGATTACGATACAGGATTTCGTTGTGGAAACAACTATAAGATTCTCGCATTGAAGTCCGCGCTAGGTTGCGAGTTTCAGTAAAAGATTGCCAGTCTTGCGGATTCTGTGTCTTTTTAAATTTTGCATGCGTTTTTCTTTGTTTCTGCAACAGTGATCTGACCTGTTTTGTGTACCACGGGGGTCAGCCCCCTCTTTTATTAATTTATTTGGTATAAATCTCTCGATTGCTACTGATATTATGTCTTTGAATGTAAGCCACAACTGATCTACACTCGCATTTTTAGTTTTGAAGGACTGGAGACTATCACTCAGGAAAGCGTGAAGCGAATTTTTATCTGCTTTATTGAATAGATATATTTTTCGTTTATTTTTGGTGCATTTGGTAATTTCGATTTTCAGTCTCGCTACTACAACTCGATGTTCGCTAATCCCTGTATCTGTTTTGATGCTCTTTACTATCTCGGGATTATTTGTTGCTAGGAGATCAAGAGTATTTTCGCAACCACGTACTATTCTAGTGGGTTCATGAACTAACTGTTCGAAGTAGTTCTCAGAAAAAGCATTCAGAACTAGTTCGGACGATGTTTTATATTTGCCCCCGGTTTTGAATACGTAATTACGCCAACATATCGAGGGTAAATTAAAGTCGCCACCGATTATAACAGTATGCTTCGGATACCTATTTGAAATATGATTCAAGCTTTCTTTGAACATTTCTGCAACCGCATCGTCTGAGTCAGGGGGCCGATAAAAAGATCCAATTATTAATTTATTTCGGTGGTCAGGTATAACCTCTACCCAGACCAATTCACAGGAAGTATCTGCCTCAATTTCGTTGCAGGATAAACCGTTTGTAACAGCAATAAACACGCCACCCCCTGCTTTATTTATTCTATCCTTTCTGAAGACCATTTGGCCCTTTGAAAAAATTTCGGCCGAATTTATCTCAGGCGTCAGCCAGCTTTCAGAACCTATAACGATTTGTGCCTCAGTACTTTCTATCAGCGCTTGGAGCTCTGGAATTTTCCCAACACAGCTACGACAATTTACAACTGTTACACCAATGGTTTTTATGTCTACTTTCTTCCCGTGTCTGACCTGCCCCCTTTGAGACTGAAACCCATTTTGTGTATTCCCGAGGCCATCTAACCTAAAAAAAACCGCCCAGTCCACGCCACACAGCCCCCGCTACCCGTGTAGCCGCTTCCTGAGTGTAGTGGACTCCTGACCTATTTAGCGGAACCCGAAAACCCACCACCCTTTGGCGCAAGTCGAGGAATCTGCAGCCGACACGGTCGCAAAACCGTCTGAGCCTCTGATTCAGACCCTCCACTCGGCTCTGAACCAAAGGTCCGCAGTCAGTCCTGTCGAAAATGCTGCAGATGGTGAGCTCCGCTTTCATCTTGCAAGCAAGACTGGCAGTCTTAACCACTTCTGATAGCCGCTCAAAACCAGAGAGGATCTCTTCCGATCCAAAGCGACACACATCATTGGTCCCAACATGAGCCACCACCTGCAGTTGGCTGCACCCTGTGCTCTTCATGGCATCCGGAAGGAGCCGTCCCACATCCGGAATGACTCCCCCCGGTATGCACACGGAGTGCACATTGGAATTCTTCCCCTCCCTAGTAGCCATTTTCCTAAGGGGCTCCATTACCCGCCTAACGTTGGAGCTCCCAACTACCAACAAACCCACCCTCTGTGAGTGCCTAGCATCATCTATGGTTTAGCAGTGAGCTGAAGCTCCAGGAAGGGGTGGACATTTTGTTTCAAGAAATTGAAGAAGGTTCCTGATAGTAAAAAAAAAAAAAAAAAAAAAAAAAAAAAAAAAGTCCATTCTGGTTTCGCCGAACTTTTTATTCAGTAGTAACTGGAATTTTAGCTTATATAGTGCTTTCATGCTTGCCACAAAGTTTACTGAAACCAGAGACTATAGACCGTAAAAATACACAATAGCATCTTCGGTTTATGAATCTCGGTGCCTTTCTATTTCAGTAAGTTGTTCGTTTCCAGCTTTGGGTGTGTATCGGCAGCATAAGGAGAAGGGAGACACTAGGCAGCTCCGCACTCGGCACAGCAGGCGGCAACGGCCGCGCGTGTGCCGCGTAGCTGCCGACCGCGGCGCGTCAAACGTGTATTTCACGTATTTTCTCGAGAATCGAAAGAGATATAGCTCTCATTCCACCATTAAAAACAATTTCGATATGTTAGCTACATTTCGTTCGCAGTAATGTATTATGTAAAACGCAGCAAACTCAAACTAGCCAGCGACTACTTTTTTCACTGCAAACTCTTCAAAATATGCGCGGCGTTGTACTTTAGTTTTTACTATATCAATAACTATGTACAATAACGAAAAGAAAACCTCCCCAACGTCATGCGATGGCTTTTGCCTATATGATACAGAAAAATAATTGTTTTCTAGTGAGTAGTTTCTGCAAAATCGATTGTGGAAGCTGCGTTAGCGCAAAACACGCACAAATCGGAATACAGTATTTTTAATTTTTTTACGCAGAAAGTAAAAGTGTTACAAAGAAACTAAATACAGAGAAGGATGTAGCTTATATTCGTCTACATAAAACAATTCTTTTCGAAGCATATCCGATGACCTGAAATTTCACTTTGCGACAGAGGTGGAACAGAGGCGCAGGAAAACTGTGCGCCTCGGACAACCGGACAGAGGCGTGACCGAGGAAACGCCTGCCCTCCGCCTCGGCTGCGTTAAGTGTGCGCTGCCCCATTAGAAAGCATGCGTTACAGACGGACGGAGGCCTCGCCTCTGCCTCTGCTGCGTCAAGTGTGCGCCGGGCTGTCCCCACCACCACCTCCCCTCAAACGCCAGCAAGCCGGACACAGCCGTGGCCTCGTGGCAGGCGGCACGAGCTCTCCCCTCAGCCTCCCCTCCACGCTACCCTCTGACGAGCGAGAGGCACCCTAAGCCAGGGAACCGCCTGACACCTGCTAGCATCCTACGGAAATACGAGGGGAGCGTAGGACAGTGGCTTAGGGTGGGCTGCTTCTCTTTATATGTTACTCTGTGACTGCAGCTTAACACCACCGCACAGGCTTACGTGGCCGCTTAGATAGACGAGGAACATCTTTCTAAAACTAATGAACGTTCTGATGACTTCTCCTTTGTAGGAGACAAAGGTATATTGACAGATCATTGTATTGTACAACAAAATTAGTTGGAAGATTTAACAAATTAAAAATAATTACGACAGTAGGCTACACTTGTTAGAGCACATATTTTGATAGCAAAAATCATGTATGACGATTATATAAATGTGGCTTAAGAAACTGGGCAAAGCCCGAAACTAGTCAGCATTTAAAATAAAAACCAGCTTTCGTACAATATATAAAAATGTCTTTCCTAAAACATTTAAGAGCTGCAAAATGAGACGTATGAAAAACACCTTGGAAACGTTTTTATTGAAAACCTCGAAAGTTGTCGACCTATTTATTACAAATTTTTAAACCAAACGCTGATGAAATGTTTTTCAGAAATTTCCATTATATATTTCAAGGACTCCCACAGGAAAGTAAGTACATATTTTGATAAGGACCTCACGTCCGGAATTATCCGATTACACTAGAAGCATTTCTTCATCTTTGTCACTGTGAAACAAATATCTTCTACTACAACCTCTTCGCTTTCCATATTTTGCAAGAGTCCAACATGGAACAAAACAAGAATAAAAGTCTGTTCATGGAGCCCTTGACCAATAGAAGAGACGTCCAAACAGTAAACAACAGAATATGAAGACCTTGTTGGAGTGTGCAATATATACATTTTGGAGCCTATGTTTGCTACACATGTGGTTCCTATTTTGGTCCATATTACTTTCTTCTCAAATTTTAAAAGCAAATAGCTTACGGTAGTATATATTTAATGAAAGTGTCAAAAAATAAAGATATGCTCCTAGCGTCAACGACTAAAATCTCGGACCGTGGGTTCCTTAACAAGTTCTTATGTAGTCATTCCCCTGTCTACAAGGTACCAAAGTATGTAACGAAAATTTCCAAAACACTGTAAAGGTAAGAGTAGTTACCACAAATCTGTCAAGGATCTTGATTGATACAGTTCGCATTTTTACATGATGCTCTACTCAACATTTAGTCAGAAATTGACAGGGGTGAGGAGGCGAGGAAGAAGTTTTCCTCAGTCAGATGAGGGTTGGAGGGACGGAGGGAGGGCGGCCTGAGCAGACGGGCGGAAACACGGGTGTGGCTCCACTCCAGCGAGCTGCAGTCGTGATTGCTTGTACGTCAAAGAAAATTTGATCACTGAAATCGAAAATATCTGCTATCGTTGCGACAAAATTAGCTTAAATCCCTCTTTCTAGTTGCACTTTTCTCCATCTTACACCCTCATACGACTTTAATCTCTCCAAACAACCACAATGAAAGAACTGCAGAAAAATACATCTCGATGAAATGCGTCTACTATGCTCTACTCTGTAAATTTTCACCACTTTCTTGTAAACTTGCTTGTACAGATGTCACGCTTAGCAGAAAAGTATGCGATTAGTAGTAATGTCTGCACTTATACAGAGAGGATTTTCGTGTCTCAGAGAAAATGGTATGATATTCTCTTCTATTTTCATAGATTTTTGCTTTATAATATTGAAATTAAGAACGGAATGGAATGTAACTAGGGAAAACAATGTGCTGACTCGAAGAGAAGTACAGAACCTTATGACAAATTTCTTCTGGTAAAGTTCTGCTAAAGTTACCATTATTTGGTATTGCTCGTCAATAGTGTGCGGATAAAATGGAAATTGGGTCTGGCAGGATGCCTGGTAGCGTAGTCGGTGAAAACAGTGTGTGCATTCGGTGGTGTGGTTAACGCGACCGCCGAGTAAGCAGGGCACTAGGGCGTCGAAAGGCGCTCCACCTAACGTTGAAAATACCCTCGTGTGTTGATAAAAAAGGCCGAGTTCATAATAAGGTCGAGATTTCATGCAAATTGTTTGAATTTTAAAACTTATCTGAATACTATTGTCCAATTAAAATTGGCAGGGTCTGTAAAATGCTCAACCAGGTACTTGTGGGAACGCAGAAATTAAATGGAAAGTTAACTGTGTACCAGTAGTGTTAAGATTTTCTACAGCAAGTTGATTTGAAAAGCAAAACGTCGCATTTGAATTTATAAAACTTGTCACGAAAACAGCTCCAAAATCCGGACATTCTGATTTTTATTTCCAGTTATCTTAGTTTCCCATCTGGCAAGTATGACTATACTGAACACTTCCCTATTGAATCTGTTACGGCCTATAATCGAGTTAGAAGAAACTAGCCTCCTTTTCCAATATTAGCAAAAGCAATGAAATTGCGTCTGATCGGTATGGACTCAATATTTTCAAATGTTTGTGTAGCTTATGGGACTTAACTACGGGGTCATAAGTCCCTACACTTATAAACTACTTATGAACTAGCTACGACTAAGGACGGCACAAATATGCATGCCCGAGGGGGGATTCGAACCCCCGACCGTAGTGGCCGTGCAGACCGTGACTGGAGCGCCTCAGTCCCCTCGGCCTCCGCGGCCGGCGGTACGGACTCCATCGGCCAACTGCTAACACCAGATTTGTATTTCTCAGTCGTAAGAAACGCATCAATGGCAAGAATGGCTATTCTAGCGCCCACGTGGACGCCGGCCCTGAGTTAAAGAAGTAAGTTCAGACAGCCCGCGTTCGAGATCTTCTTCAAAATCTTGTGTTGATTACCATTCAAACAATGGCTGTTATAACTGATAGTTCAACTGTAATACGTGGCAGTTTAATTTGATATAGTTCTTCTTGTTGTTGTTGTTGTCGTCGTCTTCAATCCGGAGACTGGTTTGATGCAGCTCTCCACAATACCGTATCCTGAGCAAGGCTCTTCAACTCCATTTAAGAACGGCAACCTACATCTGTCTGAATCTGCTTAATGTATCCATCTCTTGGTTTTCCTCTTCGGTTTTTACCCCGCACACTTCCCTCCAATGCTAAATTCATAATTCCGTGATGTCTAAGAATGTGTTCTACCAATCAATCCCTTCTTTTAGTCAAGGTATGCCAGAAATTCCTTTCCTCCCCAAATCTCTTCAGTACCTCCTCATTAGTTACGCGATCCACCCTAATAATGTTCAGCGTTCTCCTGTAGCGAAACCTTCTGTGTCGAAACCTTTGTGGTAGCACGAGCATCTATCGACTCAGAGCCAGAGAGACCGATGCAAAGCGGCCTATCACTCCCCACATTGAGACAGCCGTAGATTCTCGCACCACTTATAGGTAAATCAACTGCATATTCTCACAGGGACAGGGACAGTGGCGTAGCGGAGAAGCCGTACTTATGCCACATTAATTAATGTAATAATAAATTATTAACATAACAAAATAAGAAAAACTTAGCAATATTAACTAATATCTTAACACATTAAATAAAAATGATATTCCTCAAGCATTGAAAAGAGTGGGGTTCAAGTTTTAATAAAATGATAATCTAGTGACATTAAATAAATTATAACTTTACAGTAATATACAAAAATTGTGTGGAAAACGACAGACGGTCTTCTTTCAACCCTCTGCCAGACACTTAAATGTGATTTGTAGAGTATCCCATGTAGATGTAGATATAGATGTGTTTCCAATGGCCCCTGACAGCCTTAGGAGCATGTTTCTTTGTCCACTGCTGGTAGCTGTGACATATGTCGAGTAGCGTAGCTGGTGTGCCCATATGCTTGCACAAAAACCAACTATAGACTCGTATACTACATAATAGTATGTCATGATCATGTATAAGGGCATCCTGTATTCTGCAGTATTTATTCCAGCAAACTTATAAAGTAATTTGGTGGCTTTATTTGTTAGAGCTTTTATATGGGGGAGGAAGGATAATTTCTCGTCCAGGTTTATCCCAAGGTACCTGGTGATCTTTCTGCTTGAAATATTTTTGTTTCCCAAGCGTATCGTTGGGTCTCGCTGCAACTTTTCTTTGACCAGTCTGTACGTGGTTTTTGCTGGACCGATTGTAAGCTTATGCTGTGAGGAGAGCACTGTTAGCCTTGCGTTGAGTTCAGCTCTTGAGTTGGCAGTGACTGCCAGGGAGATGACGTCTGCAGATCCCACTATTCCATTAGTGCCATCGTTTTCTTATGTGAGGTTAAGGAGTGGCTCAGTTGTAATGTCCCAGAAGACCGGGCCCAGGATCGATCTTTGAGGACACGGTCTGCACGGCCACTACGGTGGGGGGTTCGAATCCCCCCTCGGGCATGGATATTTGTGTCGTCCTTACTTGTAGGTAGTTCATAAATAGTTTGTAAGTTTAGGGACTGATGACCCCATAGTTAAGTCCCTTGAGCTTAACAAACATTTGAACATTTCAACATTCTTTGAGCTATTGTACATCACGCTGGTACTAGCAGTTCTCTTAATTATAGGAATAAGGCAGGCCACCACATGTTATCAAATGCTTCCTGTACGTCTATCAGTATCACCACTGCCTATTTTCTGTTTGTATCTTCTATTAACCCGTAACTGTTGAGGTACTATATCAATTACGTAACTGGTGATGTGGGGACTACACATACCCCAAAACAGAAGATAGACTAAAGGACCTGTAATAAAATAAATATATGTTTTATTGGTATGTAACAGAAGTTTTATTCATTTCAATATGAATTAATACATAAAATAGTTAACAGGAAACTCATTTGCCCATGAAATTGGCAAATAAGTTGAAGTAAACATAAATCTGAGAAAAATCGTAATTCTAAAAATTGTCTTTTAATTAAGATAAAGTGTAATAATGTCCTTTGATAGAGCATCAGTATCTAACTGAAGAAGTGTTAACCAGTGACATAAATGACTATGGTTTTTGCAAATACGAACTGTACACTGAGTACCAATAGACACCTTGCAGAGAGCACAAAGGACTTTTGTTTTGCGATCACTTCGTCGTAGGCATATTCCACTCATTAACTTAACGGAAGCAACTTGACGTTGTACAAGAGGTACACGCTCTTTCAAGATTCTGCTTATTGTCAGTCGCAGCTCATGCAATAAGTGGGTACTGTGCAGTCTCGTGCGTAACGCCGGCTTTACCAGTTCCTTAGCAAGTGACTTCACAAACTCAATTATTCTCTGCACTGGATTGACTGGCAAAGCTGAGAAGATGACGAATGCATTGACCAGATTAATGTTGACTATTGCAAAGAAGACAGCAAGTGGCCACCGATTGGGCGACGGCTGGTTGAGTACACAGCACATTTCTCTTCAAGGGCATCTACACCTCCCTTAGTGTCATTATAAAACATGACAATTTCTGGCTTGTTAGTAAGTGTATCTGTTTTTTCGATGTGGTGCATAGATGATACTAGCAGGACTGCTCTATTTTTCTTCGGTACAAATGATACCAATTAACAGCTGTCACATTCCGGTTTGTACGAAAAATGGGTTTCGAAAGCCGCAGAACAGCCTGTGTTGGTTTCGCAAGTTTTTTCATCTGCTGAGAGATCGATTCCGACACTATCTTTTCCCGAATAAATATATCCGTTGAGGAAGTAATGTGTCTTTGCGTTGTTGAGGACCATTATCTTCAACCCATACTTACGAGGTTTGTTGTGCGTATACATTTTAAACCTGCATTTGCCTCTGAATCCCACCAGCATCTCATCAATGCATGCATACTCTCCAATTGAGTAACAGTTTTCGCAGTTTCTTACGAAATGTTCAAGTAACCAGGACATTGGTGCTGTTGGGTCTGTTTTTTATTATTTATTTATTTATTTATTTTGTTTCCCTATCAGCTGCATTGTCAAATTGAAGGCACACTAAAAGAACAGATATGCACTTCAGGGACATAACGCTTCGAAAGATGTCCCTTCCTGTTCAATCCGTAGAGAACAGAGCATCTAGGTCTTCATAATTGGACTTAAAGTTAGCAGAAAACATCAAAAGTCCAAAAAGGCCTTCAGTTCTCAATAGTCACATCTCTGTAGTCGGTTCTGTTTTCATCCGCAAGCTTCTTTCTAACAAATGAAAGTTGTTCATTTCTTCTGAGTAGCATTTCTTCCATCATATCTTCTGTGAAGAGTAGCTCCCATGCTGATTTAAGCGTACAATGCTGCCCGAGCTGCCTTGCAGGTCCTATGATTCCTGGAAGATGTGTTATTATGTTGTGAGCTCTGGATCGAATATTCTTAGGTGGCACTTCAGAAGACCATTTGTTCTTCCCAAAGTAGCTCTTGGGCGCCCCTTTCGCCCTTTCCGTTGTAGGTTCGTCATGATCTTCACTTGGAGGGCACACGATGGTTGCAGATTGGGAAATAGGCGATGCACCGATGCACCGTGCTCTAGTACCTGTTTAAAAGTATCCTCTTGATACTCAGATAAAACTTGATCTGTTGCAGTGTCGTGGTCGCTTTCAAAGTGAGTTCCTAGATCCTCCCATCTTCACTGCTGATGTCACTGAATTCACTCTCTTCTCCCTGAAGTTGTGCATTAACCCATTCCTCTAATCCCAGGACATCCCCTGTAATATTATCCTTCAAATCCGCCATAAGTTTCTCAAACATTGACAAGAACGTCGTGGATAAATACTTACGTAATCGGTGAGGTGGGGACTGACCGTACCCCACGCGCCGGAAAAATGCTAATAATACAAAGCTGCTTACCGTCCACTGCGTGATCACTGCAGAGTTCGAAGAGCAACTGACCTACCGAGAGGTAGCAAAACGCATTAGCACCTGCGCGCATCTGTTCTGCGCAGGATCACTTTTTTGTAAAAGATGGGGTACTGACAGCCACAACGCCACCAGTTACGGGGTAAATGGAGAACATGGTTGACAGCATCGTCTATTGACTTGTTTTTCTTGAACCCGTATTGGTGTTGATTAAGACGTATTAGCTGTCTACGGTCTTGTAGACGGTCGCAAAGCAATCTTTCCTGAACTTTTGCAAGGATGTTTAAGAGGCGTGTTGGCCTATATGATCTTGGGTCGGATGGTTCTTTATCAGCTGATTTTTTAATGATCACGGTATTGGCTGTCTTCCAAGCAGCAGGAATCCTCCCTTCTCTCAGATCTTCATTTAGTACTTCTGTCAGGAAAGGTGTTATCTGTGGCGCTATTTGATGTAAAGTGTCGGGGTGTATCCCGTATGGACCTGGAGATTTCCTGTGTTTCATGTTCAGTATGACTCGCAACACTTCCATGTTCATGAAAGGTGGAGTTACAGCATCAGTACTGTATTGGGCGTTGAAGTGATTCTGATTGTCTGACACCCAATCATCATCAGCTAGTGGCTTGGAGAGAAGGAATTTCTCAATTTTTTCAGTCATTAGCTTTTAAGGCACGCCCCTAATATTATCCGCTAACTGTGTCTCGTGGTTCCAATGTAGTCTCTTAGTACTTAGCCTTCGATTATCGATATTTAGCTATTCTTATCTCCACACAATCTCATGCCCAAAGGAGGAGTGGAACCTCCGGCGGTGAGTAAGCGCGCGATCTGCAGCAAGGCGCCTCAGGACGCCCGGCCATTCCGCCGCGGCCCACAAACATTTCCCTGAGTTTAGAGACTTCAGCTGGCCACCGAGCTCCCCAGACTGTAATGCTGCTGGCACATTAGGAAAGCCGTGAGGCGCGACCTGCACTGTTAGTCGAGTCCGCGCTCCGTGCTGTCGCGACACTTGGGCTTGCTCGCATTGGCCTTACGCTATTAGGCAGGTGTACTAGTCACATCAGCTTATCAGCGAACAATTATCTGTGTACAGTGTCTTACATCGTTACTACAGCTTGTCACCTTCATATTCGAATCATGTTTTGTTTAATGTAGGCTTCCGTTGTCCCAAGAGTATTTCGCAACAAGAAGTAAGTGATGACAAATGTATATGCCCGTCAACAGCCGGGTGACGATGAACCTCAAAGAACGAAATCGTGAACGCCCTACCTTTTTTCTTAATTAATAGCATTTTAATATTGGGTGGTTCCTGTTTCATTGCCTTCACGAGTCAGCCTGTGTACAATGGTGAATAACTGGCTGGGTTGTTTCGCAGTTACGCCGCCGCCCGCCGCCGCCGGCCCGGCGCTGCTGCAGCTCGGCCGCGGCCGCGCCATCACTTTTGCAGCGACCGCGGCGGCCACTAATTTTTCAGCAGCGCGCGCGACCGCCACGCCGACAACTGCGCGCGCCGCGTCCGCGGCTGCATTATTAGCGAGACCCGCGTTTCCACGGCGAGGGCGAGGACTCTGCCAGCAGGCCGCTCTCTGTCTGTCTCTCTCTCTCTCTCTCTCTCTCTCTCTCTCTCCCCTTTCTCTCTGGCTCTCTCCCTCTCTCTCTCTCTCTCTCCCCTTTCTCTCTGGCTCTCTCTCTCTCTCTCTCTCTCTCTCTCTCTCTCTCTCTCCCCTTTCTCTCTGGCTCTCTCCCTCTCTCTCTGGCTCTCTCTCTCTCTCTCTCTCTCTCTCTCTCTCTCTCTGTCCCCTTTCTCTCTGGCTCTCTCTCTCTCACCCTCTCTCCCTCTCTCTCTCTCTGTCTCTGTCTCTCTCTCTCTCTCTCTCTCTCTCTCTCTCTCTCTCTCTCTCTCTCTCTCTCTCACACACACACACACACACACACACATACACACACTCTTATACGCACAGTGCATCAACAAACCTGGTTTGTCAAAGGCTCAAGCCCTAGAAGCTACAACAGCGTGTCGATTCCGTTCTCCCTCTGTTACGAAACAGTATATTCACTGTCTTATCGTGCAAGTGTCTGCAACACTCATCACCGCTAAAATGAAACATTTCGTAAAGACTACAGGAGTCTCTGAAAATCCGGCGCCGCTCAGGTATTCCAGCCTTAAGTTAGTCTATCAGTCATGCCCTTCTTCTCTCCCGGTACACCGTCTGTTTCCTTATTTCTCTATCCCTCTTGTCCTCCTACCCCTCTCCGTTCATCTCCTAATTTGCTCTCTCTCTGTTCATTCCCCCTCTCTCTCTGCCTCTGTGTTCACCTTCTCCTTCCCCAATTTCTGTTCTCCTCCACCTTACCCATTCTCAGCTCCTCGTCTCTCTGTCCAACACCTTCTCCGCCTCGTCAGTCCACTGCCTTGTCAATCCGTGAAAATTTGCATGGCTTTGTTAATTTCAATGTTCAAATGTTCAAATGTTTGTAAATGTATCGGACTCAACTACTGGGTTATTAGTCCATGGCTTATAAACTACTTAAACAAAGTTAACTAACCAAAGGACAACACAAACACCCATGTCTGAGGAGGTGGGGGGACTCGAAGCCCGGACGGCGAACGGCCGCGTGCACCGCAGCACGGCGCTCCAGCACGCACGGCTAATACGCCGCCGCTAACTTTAATGGTGAACAGCAGTTTGACGCTTAACTGTACCCCAAAGTGGCCTTGGCGATGCACCGTATGAAATACAAGTTAGACGGTGGTGTTTCTATTCCTTTGAAGATGAGGTGTGCAAAGTTTCATCAAGATCGGAATAAAGCCGTAGAGTTTGTCGACTTTCATATGTAAAATACACTCTGCCATGCGCCATACAAAATTTTATGTAGACAGTGACTTTGAACTTGTTAGGAACATCTAGTGCGCAAAGTTTAATCACAATTAGTTTAACGGTACAGCAGTGCATGAAATACGAAGAAAGTTTAAAGAAAAAAGTTTGATTCTGGAAATATTTGTTTAGCTTAAGAGACTTAACTGGGGGGGTTATCAGTCCCTAAACTTACAAACTAGTTATGAACTACCTTATAGTAAAGACGACACAAACATCCATGCCCGACGGGGGGATTCAAACCCCCGACCGTAGAGTCCGTGTAGTTGTGACTGACGAGCTGCAGACCGGTCGGCCATTGTGGGCGGTAGATAAATTTTTCTACAGGAATATTAGCTCTTTCCGTAAGAGCGTTCAAGAAGGTAAAACGACATAGGGAATACTCCTCTGAATAATTTAGGTAGGAACCATGGCGTCGGACGAGCTGGCTTTAGGAGATGTGGGAGTTCACTTCTCTATCGTCTAGTCTCGCATTACAGTTTTCAACTAAATTTACAACTAACACGTTTACAACGTCTCACATACTGTGCTGTTTATTTACAGGAACAGCCTTTATTAACTATAAGAAACCCACAGGGAGTAGCCTCATTACAAAGAAGTTATGTCGCAGGTTTCGCTTACTTTACCTGTCGATACGAGGCTCTATTCAGTCGTGTTTACTTCGTCCCACGTTACAAGGTGCAAGGGACCAACAACACACCCATTCTCTAGTCAGTGCTTTTCACAAAACCAGTACCATTCCATTTAGCTATAACTGTACAGTTTCGGAGAACTTAGTAACACACACAATTTACGTTGCAATGCTCATCGAAAATGTTCAAGCCATAGGAACTGTAGTTGTCACTGGTGCCTAGCCTTGCAAACTACTTAAACTAACTCACGCTAAGGACATCACAGACACACCTATGGCCGAAGGAACAGGCGGGAGCCGGCCGCGGTGGCCGAGAGGACTGAGGCGCAGCAGTCACGGTCTGCACGGCCACTGCGGTCGGAGGTTCGAATCCCCCCTCGGGCATGGTTATTTGTGCCGTCCTAGTTCGTAAGTAGTTCATAAGTAGTTTGTAAGTTTAGGGACTGATGACCCATAATGTGTACAGACATTTGAACAGGCGGGGATCAGCTGCGAACTCCGCGGCAAGGCGCCTCAGCACGCGTGGCCGTTCCTGCGTGGCGCAGTGCTCTGGCTGTAAAAGGCGTCACCTGTCACGACGTGTGTTTATTTCTCTCGACCCGCGAATGCGTCGGACTGGTTCTCTGTAAAGAAAGAATGCAACAAGTGTAAACAAACAACGTACACGGAAATGTGGCTGTGCAGCTGTTACGTCCTTCAGCCCTCTTCCTCGACTCTGAAGTGTTTGGCAGCCACTGTAGAGGGTGAACCGGTCGCCGGGTCGTTCGGAGCTGGTGGATCGATTGCTCGCCTTGCACTAAACAGCAGACCTCTCTCGAGGCCTTTCGTGTCAGTTGGACTTGTAATCCACACTCCCGCGGTGTTGTGGGATGTTGCACAGAGCAGTGCTTCACCCTGGTGCAGCGGCTCGACCGCGGCCGCCCCTCGCGCCCTGCCAGAGGTCTGGCGCCCCTGACTCGCGCTCTTGTATGGGAGTCTCGCTGTCCGAACCCAGCTGACAGCAGGACTGCCACGTCACGCCAGCCAGGCTCTGCCATTACTGCACCGAATACGGCAGTTGTACGGTAAGACATATTTAAATATTATGATATAATCTTGCTTTCAGTTATGTCTCGTCGAGCGACATATTTTGAAATATTAATTCTATTGGAAGTCGTCAGTGTGATGGGCTTAATATCGGGGGGAGAGGAAGGACACTGGCATCTTTTTACTGAAACACACACCGCCTCCGTTTCGAATAACGCGGATATAAGGTAAGATTTCTGGGCCTAATTCCTATCTATTTTTGCCTGAGATTATTGAAGGCATACTCCTAATACGATTCAACAAAAAATGCCTGATGCCTGTCAGAACCGAGGATGCTGCCACTACAGCATATAACTAATTAGAAACATATTATATATACATGTGTCGTCTATTCCGAAAGAACAGACGTCACTTCTGATCCTGCAGTTGTTATTGTTTTCATATTCACAGAATATATGACTTCAACTGCTCATCGACAAAGCCGAAAATGTCATTATAGTGACTAGGAGTTTGAGTACTGTGGGCAGGGAAAAGCTGGAAATTTGTATCTCAGGTAGTCCTTGCAGGTGCGGTGCGCACAGTGTCCTCAGTGGTGTAGGAGTCACCGCAAAAGCCTAGAAAGCAAGACATCCGGCTGGGTACGCATATTCGGCTTTGTCCATATTCTGTGAATATGAAGAAAAAGCATTTGAGTCACACTTTCTAGATGCTGAATACGGCGGGGCTTGTGAATTAAAATAATAGTGTGATTAATATAAATTTACAGCAGTCAAAAAGAAGAAAATAACTACATCAGACAAAATTATAATATTCTTACCGAAAGGAGGAATGAACATGTGATTTGACGAGGAAAACTGAGATTCCATTATTATTAAATTACGCTGCATCGCAACTGGCCAAATTTGTTGTTTTCGTGGGTCAGTAAAGCAGTATGAACAGGGATATGATACGCGGCTCGATGCGGCAATGAAGTAGATTGTACTCCAGATGATGAGGGCCGCCAGTTCCAGAACGTAGCCAACTCGCGAAATACTGTGCTGGTCTGCAAGTGAACCACCAGTACGACGCAGGGGACGGAGTGGCGCGGCGCCGGTTGCTAGGAAACCCGGAAAACTGCGCAGCCCCGTGCGGATGGCTTCTTGAAGAGCGCGTCACTTTTGTCACTCGGCAATAGGGCAGCCGGTGTCCGAGTCCCTACGAGGAATCGACAGGCTGGGCAGGAGGAGGCGACTGGCGGAAGCGGAAACTTAACAGCCCACTTGCTTCACTACGACTGTGATGCAAGTTAACAGGACACCTGACTGTCGGTACAGTAAACGTTGGCCACTATACGTAATAAAAGTTTAATTCTAGGAGGAGACATCCAGATAGGATTTCACTGTTATACAAAAGCTTAATTTTAGCAGTAAAATTAGCGAGAGATCCGTGTGAGCTACCGGCTACTATCTGCCGTAAAATTTTGTTTCCTGGCCCTAATTGAGAACTGACTTAGTTCAAGTTTCTCTAACAACAGGAAGTTAACGACACAGTGGCCAATATACGTAGCAGGTCACACGAAATTACACACAGACATTAATAATGTTAAAGTTATTTCATAAAAGTGCCTAAAGAAAAACATTTATGGCGCAACGAAAATTAAAAATAGAAAATTACATCTGAGCTTGTTCCCAGCACTGGTGAAAAACAATGTCAAATTAAGGGGGAAGCTGATCGAAAACTACTATTTATAGGCAAGTCAAGAATTATATTGAACTCAACTTGTTTATTCAGGTCGAACACAAGCAAAATGGGGGCCCAATTTTGTTAATAGAATAAAAAAGCATCCTACTGAAATAATGTACTTAAGTTAAGCTATCTTACACAGACGATGACCAGCACTGAATTTAAAATAAATTACACCGAACTTAATGCTACTGGGAGGGAGGATTTACAAATAAAACTCCCACAGACGCCATGCAACAGAAAAACTCACCAAACTCAGCGTCCTGAAGCGAGGCAGACGCAGGCGCCGCTATCGTAGACGGAATTCAACAAACCGGGAGGTTTGGCTCTGGTCTGTCGAGCCTGATTTGAGATGGTGCGAGAGTATACGTAAGCGAGTATTAGACCGCGAGCAAACACGCTACGCCGACACACAGATACGATGTATGATCGCACTATACTGAAAGTGAAATGGTTAAAAATCGGATTCATTACATGAAATCACGGTGGACTCTTTATGTTGCAATTTGAGAGTGTACTATCTAGGCACTGGTTTTATGAGAAGTAGCATGAATTCAGGTGACTATCTGCAAACCCCTGCAGTAAGAGTTCGGACGCACGTGAATCCGGAAATCGATAAAAATGAATAAATTCAATTCACTATCGACTCTGAACCACAGAGAACCATGCCAAGCCAGCTATTACCACCCACATTCAGACAGCGGTTAAATTGTCGCACATCCATTTAAAAGTAAAACAAGTACACATTCTCACAGGGACAGTGGCGTAGCGGAGAAACCGTACTTATTGCCACATTCATAAACACAATAATAAATTATTAAAATAACAAAATTATAGCAATATTAACAAGCATTTCAGAAACTAATATTTTCACACATGAAATAAAAATGCTAATCCTCATGCCTCAAAAAGAGTGGGGTTCTAGTTTTAACAAAATGCTAATCTAGGAAAATCGGATAAATTACAATTTCATAAAAAATATGTGGAAGACGACAGACGGTCGTCTATCATCACCCCTACATTAACTGAAAATTTTGATGTAGATTGACATAATTATATTACATCAGAGACAGCAAACTTTTCTAAGCTAACATGTGTTTGCCTTGTTGGCAATATAGACAGCTGCGGCCGTCACTTAAACACATCAAATACAAACAACAACAAAAACTTTGTAAAATTCTAATTCCTATAAAAACTAAATAATGGAGATGCAAATGTGGCTGGTAAGGCCACGAGATTGTGCAATATGTATAACAATCCAAAACTTACAAAGAAACTTAGATAGACAAATCATAAATATAGTACATACATGACATTGAAACACAAACAGAAAAGAACGTGTCCTGTTGTGTTGTATCACAAGCAAAATCGCATGGATGAGGTGTCTCCATAAACAATTAAATATTAAGACACAGTCCAATAAAAGCATCACCCCTTGTCGTTAGCAGCCGGTTCATTACAGTTCTATTTTAAAATTGCTGTAGGCGACCAGGTTCGCTACAGGGGAAGGCCTCTCAGCAAGTGAATCGTATTTTGCAATCTCAGGACCTTCACTGTTTTGACTGCTCACACCACTTTTCCACCTCATGCTGTTCTCCACATTGTCGTCCACTCAACACTGGTTTTTAAGTCACAAGCTCTACTCTCATCATTTCAAAACGTAGGCTATGGCCTTGGAAG
The DNA here is from genome assembly GCA_026315105.1 of Locusta migratoria. NCBI lineage: Eukaryota > Metazoa > Arthropoda > Insecta > Orthoptera > Acrididae > Locusta > Locusta migratoria. The sequence goes on along the minus strand of CM048746.1, from coordinate 676,419,060 downwards.
AGTGGGGGAGACAATCTTCTGGGAGGAAACTAAATCCCGCACACATATACTTTAAACTTTTGTGTCTGTTCCGCAGCTATTCAACTGCATCCGACGTGAGTAGCAGGGTGTGGTTAGACCACCTCTCTGGCGGCCCTTGTTCCAGTGGGAGGTGGCCCGACGGGTGCTGGGCAGGTGCGAAAGCTGACCGCTGGAAGAGATTAAGACCAGCGCGGCCGCTACTTGTGTGAGGGCTGACTGCCAGTAGATTGGCACTCGGCGTTGTGTAGCCCGCTGGCCGCTCCGTTTTGTGTGGTTGCCAATCATCCGAACTAGCCGGCTGGGACTGCTTGACCGGATACCGGTTATGGAGGTAGGGCAGGTCGGCCGCTCATCTTCCGGCTTTCCGCCAAACCCCTGGTAACTCCGATGTCGGTATGGCTGGCGCGAATACCAACTGACGCACGTCTCCGTCTCCGTCTCCGCCACAGACACCTTCACAAATCTGTCAACACTTTGGGACACACTCTTGCCACAAGACACTCTAACCTTGCATCGAACTCCATCGTGTCACATTCGTGGAGAGCCCTCGAAAACTTTTTAAAATAAACATTTAACAAAAATACGGTTGACATGTTTACCCATAACATTTTGAAATTAAAACATTTATTACGACATACAAAATCAACACTTAAATTAGCCAAATGGCGAGTAGAACATTCAAACATTATTGATATAATATTCACAAATATAAAAATTCTATTTCAAATCAAATTGAAGCGCAAAACACAATAATTGACATATTAAATTGAAATGAAGTACATATCAATAATAAAATAGGTTATCCTATAACTTAACAAAATATCGAGTATAATATATTTAATATTTTTAAAGTTGTCCACAGTTACTATAATTGAACCCCCAGGGCAATTCGTCATGTCAATATTAGTTTGAGGGAGGTAAAGCTACCTTCATCCATGCACCATACAGCGCTATGCAAAAACTAACTACCAAGCCACTATGCAGCGCTATGCAAGCACTAACTGCAAAAGCTAACTACCTACTGCCCGGGCACAAATTAATCTAACTACTGCGCGAGGTGGGGAGGGCGTGTTCTTGAGCTTGTCGGTCTGGTTCGGCGTGCTACAAGTTGGAGGTTAGCGCCTGTAAACAGACTTACCCCAATCACTCATGCAGATGCGAGAAAACACAGTTACATATATTAATTAAAAACAAAATAATACATCTTGGATGTTGAACAAAAAGGAAACACATGATCAAATGTACAAACACACGAAATAAACACTACAAATCCACACATGTTACAAAATCCTAAGTTAATAAAGCGAGGTATCAGTGACTTACAAAGTAACTTAATGTTACCACAATCATGCTGTAAAATTAAGAGTGAGAATTTGTGGTTGCAGGACGGTCAGGGTTTACCATCCTACTACGAATGTTAGATGCCCTCGTCGTATACGTTAGGCGGACAGTTCCTTGAGATTGTGCTTGCTGTTCATCAACTCCTTTATTTTTCTTTTCTTATTTCCTCACATCATTTTTTTCTTTTACTTCTGAATGTGATTCGGGCCTGTTCCACAGATCAAGCTCGGACCTTGAAATTACAAAATTGGCCTGCAAAACGTATTTTAAAAAATGCAAGTTGGTTATATTAATAAGCCAGTGTGTATTTTGTCAATGAAATTGAGATGAACCCCTTCGTTCACGCTCTGCTGCGACCGTCTACCGGCCGAATCGCACACCTCTTGTTATTCAAACGTACAATCCCTAGATAAAAGTATCTAGACCCCTAAGCACAACACCACAGTGCATCGACGTGCAACTAAAAGTCCTAAGAAACACGGCAATGGCGCCTACCACAGCGTCTTATTGACATGCTATCTAATGGGGAGATTGCCAATAAAAAAGCTACAGCAGTTGACAACTCATGCACTCGATAAACAAGTCTAACTTCACGCACAGTGAAGAAGAGCACACACACTTAAAACGGAAAACAGGGGCACAAATTACATAAACAAGATATACACAATAAAATACTTTACACGGCCTAAAAAACTTTGATTATGCACCATCAATCCTCACGATGGAAACAAAGGATATAAACATGGACAAGAAGGGACTATGTGCGGTAAGCAGCCTTATGGCTAAGATACACAGTTGGATATGTCACACTAATAAATATTTAAGTAGAAAACGGAGCATCAAGATAATGTACATCGAACACCTGACCAGGTGGAACCGGCAAATAGCTGTTAACCATGCCAATAGCGGCATCCACCTTATATTACACAAAACATGCATACAACATCAAAACACATTATGGTGAAATGAAATTGCACAACAAACACTTATATATGCAAAGAACACATACAACAAAATACACATTTAAAATAAAACATTTAAACATACACTGCAGAAGGCAAATCAAATACAGCATACATTTACAAACACAAATCACATAGTTGGTAAGAATGACACTAAATCTACCCTAGATAACACAAAAACCTAGGATGTATGTTACTGGCTTGTGCTAGGTCCGGGGTCTTTCGGTTTGTTCAAATGTTCAAATGTTTGTAGAACTTATGGGACTTAACTACGGGGTCATCAGTCCCTAAGCTTACAAACTACTTATGAACTAGCTAAGACTAAGGACGACACAAATATCCAACCGTAGTGGCCGTGCAGCCCGTAACTGGAGCGCCTCGGCCACCGCGGCCAGCTCCAGTTTGTTATGGCGCGGATCAGTGGACCTGATTTCCTCGTCTTCTGTTGACAGGTCGCGTTGATTTCGCGGGCCTGCGGTGGGTCGGCAATCCTCATTACCAAGCCGTTGCCGTCACTTCTAGGTCCGTAATCATCGTCAAACTGCAAGTCCTCCAGGTAAGCCTGGAAGGACTGAATGTCCTTCTTGCAGATTACCACAAGGATGGCATTGCACACATTTCGAGGGAGCTTCGAAGCGCAAATTCTAGTTAATTTGCACGGAGGGTATGGGTAGTCAAGGAACTGATTTCTCTGCATCATTCCTTGGAAGAATTCGCCGACACTCCTAGAATTGCTGTTTGTAAAGTGAAGCATCACTAAAATCCTACTTCTTACTCATTCCTGTTGCCTCTCCGATCAGTAGGCACACAGGAAATGCTCCCTAAAAGCGTCATGGTAGCGGCAATATCTCAAGAGAGGTCACATCCTTGTGGTTGGCTCTCCCTCCAGATATCCGCACACATACTCGATTTTTTGCACTTCTGGCTAGTTCGGAGGCACAGAGTAATCGAATTTCCCTAGCCACATACCGGGGTGTATCCCGCTTGCAGAGCTTCGGTGTACCTGGTACTTTTTTACTGTGAAAAAGTGGTTATAATCAAATATCTGCCCTGGCTCTCATACAGGCACTTGACTCAATCTTCCCCTTACGGTAGGATGGACACGCAGCGGTTTGACTTCCTTCTCCTCGAAAGCCCATCTCCGCGTTAGGAAACACAGGATCGAACTCCACACAAACTTCGAGGGAAGTTTTCTGCTGGCGGGGGAACCGTGGAGACTTGCTCAAGACGCGCGACGCATTCTTCTAACTCGGCCGCTACATCGCGATGCCTGCGATTGATTTCTACTGTTGTTCCCTGAACCGGAGTGGGTCGCAAACTACCTCCGATTCATTTACAACAGCGGGAGCTGCCCTGTCTGCCGCCGCCTACCCGGGCTGTAGAAGTTGCGCCACCGAGTTGGCGAGCTCTTCTACGTGGTCACCAAGTTCATCAGTGCGCGTTTTTGCCCGACCGTCTACCAAATCGACTCTCTCGTTAAGAGAGTGGACCTCAGTCTTAACTAATTCGACTCTCTCCTCAAGAGAGTGGATATTGGTATGCACACGATCAGAGAGGGCAGATATAGCTTCTGCATTGCCTGAAATTTTGGTCGCGTTTTCTGAGATACCACTCATTGCTGGACAGTTTCCTTATGAGCATCTATCCCTGCTTTCATTTCTGATTTTAATTCCAGAACAGAAGTATTCTGCGCTTCCATTATGGAATCTACTTCTGCTTTCATTTCTGCTTTCAGTTCCCTCACGAAAGCCATAATATTGTTTAGGGTCGTGTCAGAAACTCACACGGGCCTAATAACACTGGTTGATATAGTTTGCGAAGTAGCAGAAACCGTCATATTCCTATGGGGTTCGCTTTGTTCATCCCTGCCTTCACTTCTGGTCGCGTCCATGTTTAAACAATTCGCGTTTTCAACGGGAACGCGGCCATCTGTGTTCGCTACTGTTTCGTTTTCAGTCGAAAGATCTGACCTAGCCGACTTTTCACGGTCCTCACGTTGGTTTAATCGCCTAGAGCGAGTGAAAACGGACAATGCAGAACTATTATCCATCAGCAGAAGCAGTTTAGAACAACAAAAGTAGCAAACACAAGGTTAGCCTAACAAAACCGCGTAATGACACATGAACTAAAACCTTCACACGCAGTGCACTGTAGCTGTGCTCTTTCTACAAAACCAGTCTAATAAAACAGCCCATCCAAATTTAGAAATAAATAAATAAATAAATACACTGAAACACACGACTGCTGAAAACATAAAATGAAATAGATTAATGTGCGCTGCTAATACCACATATTCACCCACAGGGAGAAGAAAAATTTTAAAAAATACTCCCGCACCCATTGAAAGCAAATCCCCCCAGGGGGCCCACAGTTCTTTTGTGGGTACGTGTGTGGCGCGCACGGGGCCCCGAGCCGGAGCAGCCTTTCTTCTGCCCCAGGCTGCTTCACTTTCCCTCCCGGTTTATGCCTTCGCCCGGAGACGGGCATATTTCGTGAGATACGGTGGTTCTTGTTGTGGTTTTTCTTCCTTCGTTCCTTCCTTTCTTACCCTTCGTTTTCTGTCTTTCTCTCCTTGTACTCTCCTAGCCTTCTTCTCCTCATTAGTCTCCGCCTCGGCGTTTGAGACACTTCTTTCCTTCTTTCTCTTCATTTCCTATCCTCTTCTTCTTTCCTCCCTGTGCGTGTCTGAAGGCCGACCCACGCATTATCGTGCGTAGCAGGTGACGGGGTAACGCGTAATTCCCCGCCCCGGGTAGACAAGTAGGGCACGTACGTACCCCCTGGTAAAGGCCAGGCCCAGGGAGGGGTGATTACCCGAGCTGATACCTTCCGAACGTGCCGATTGGTCCCTCCGTCAGTTCTCGGGAGGTGTGACCTGAGGTGTGAACAATCACCTAAGGCGGGTAAGCCCTCGGAGAGGGCCCCCACTAGGAAGGAGCGCGCCATCGGAGACGCCGGTAATCACGGGGGACACTTCCGCGATGACTTCCTTATCTTCTTTCGTGACGTTGACCCAGAAACGTAAGTTAGACACGCCTCAGCCTAAAAAGACTCTGCCTAATGTACCTAAATTTCTGGTTGTCTCTCGCACCGACGGAAAGGATTTCAATTCTGTCAATCCTTTCGTTATACAGAAAGGTGTAGATGCAATTGCTGGCCCTGTTAAAACCTGTTCAGGTCAGTGCAATGGCACATTGTTGCTGGAAGTGGAAAGTGCCTTCCAAGCCCAAAAACTGATACGTACTACGTTGTTGCACACTTTTCCAGTTAAGGTAGAAGCGCACCGCAGACTCAACTCGTCACGGGGGGTAGTTTTTACGAGATCCCTTGACGGGTTGTCTGATGAAGACATCCAATCGTATATGTCCGATCAGGGTGTGACAGCCGTCCACAGGGTGATGAAAAAGGTCGATAACCAGCTGACACCGACTCGTACTGTGTTTTTGACGTTCGACAAAGTTGACCTCCCGTCGAAGGTCAAAGCAGGGTATGAAGTCATCTCCGTCCGCCCTTATGTACCTAACCCAACGCGCTGTTTTCAGTGCCACAGGTACAACCATACCCGTGAACATTGCCCAAATGCAGCAAAGTGTGTCACTTGTGGTAGGGACGCCCATGAGGGGGATTGCCCACCTCCGTCCCCTCACTGCCTAAACTGCAACGGTGACCATGCGGCTTCCTCTCGCGACTGCCCTGTATACAAGGATGAGAAGGTAATCCAGCAAATTCGGGTTACGGAGAAGGTATCGACATCTGCCGCTCGTAAGTTGTTGGCGAGTCGAAAGCCCACTGTCATCCCAGCGGGTACATACAGTAAGGTACTCACCTCAACTCGACCTACCAAGGATTCCAGTACCCAGACATGTGACTTCACTTTCGCTGACACAGTTGTGCGATCCGCCAGCCCGAAGATTGCCCGTTCCACGTCCCCGCTTCCTCCTGCTGCTTCTAGGGTACAGTCTTCGTCAAACTCTAGTAAACCGCGAGCACCTAAACAAGATGCCCGGACCTTGAAAAAGGAACCCGTACGTGAGGATTTTCTGCGTTCTCAGGCTTCCCAACCGTCAACTGCCTCTTCACGCCGACACTCTTCCAGAAGAGCTGACAAGAAAAAGAGTTCCTCTCCTTCCCCGCCGAGGCGTGACCCATCCGTCACGCCGTCCAACAGTTGCCGGCCTCGGCCGTCTTCTGTTTCACCGGGTCGCTCCGTCTGCCGGGCACCCGGCTCTCTGCCGGCGGTGGAAACTGCCCCTCCTGATCAACTCAGGGAGGTGGCAGGCGCGTCGGTCGAACCTATGGACCACGACCCTTTGCCCCTGGACAGCGATAGCAGTGCTCCCTCGAAATCGGGTCCTCAGCGGCCGTCGAGGTGACCCCGCTTGCTAGTTGGTTTTTATCCTTATTTCTTCTCTCATTTTTATCATGGCGCTCCTTCAATGGAATATTCGCGGCATCCGTTCTAATCGGGAGGAGTTAAAACTACTCCTTCGATTGCACTGCCCGCTTCTAGTCTGCCTCCAGGAAACTAATTTGCGTCCGCGTGATCGTGCAGACTTTCCACACTACACCTCTGTGCGGTTCGACTTGCTACCCATGGAAGGTATCCCAGCCCATGGAGGGGTTCTGATGCTCCTTCGAGACGATGTCTATTACCATCCCATTTCATTGCATACTCACCTACAGGCAGTTGCCGTCCGCATCGCCCTATCCACATTTACCTTTTCCCTCTGTAATATTTATTCGCCATCATCATCTGCCCTTACTAGGGCAGATGTGCTACACCTTGTTGATCAGCTCCCTTCACCCTTCGTGTTGATAGGCGACTTTAATGCCCACCACCCACCACCCCTTATGGGGCTCTCCGGCACCTTGTCCGAGAGGCTCCCTTTTGGTGGACCTTCTCCAACACCTCGATCTTGTCTGCATCAACACCGGTGCACCGACCTTCCTTTCTGACACAACACACACTTACTCCCATATAGACCTCGCAATATGCACTCCTCAGCTTGCCGGTCGGTTTGAGTGGTATGCACTTTCTGACACGTACTCGAGTGACCATTTCCCCTGTATCATCCACATTCTGCATCATTCCCCATCTCCTCGTCCCACCAGTTGGAACATTTCTAAAGCCGACTGGGGGCTTTATTCTACCATGGCTGTTTTTCACGATCGGGATTTTCCCACCTGTGACAGTCAGGTCGACTACCTCACAGAGGTTATTCTCACAGCTGCCGAACGTTCCATACCTCGTACGTCATCTTCTCCACGTCGTGTCCAGGTCCCTTGGTGGACTGCAGCCTGCCGCGACGCGCTTAGAGCCCGGCGCCGTGCTTTACGCACCTTCCGCCGCCACCCAACCTTGGAGAATTGCATCAATTACAAACGTATGAGAGCGCAGTGCCGTCGTATCATAAACGACAGCAAGAAAGCTTGCTGGACTGCTTTTACTAGTTCTTTTAACCGTTTTACTCCCTCCACGTTTGTTTGGCGTGGCCTACGCCGTCTATCCGGCATCAAGGTCCACTCCCCGATTCCTGGCCTGACCGTGGAGAACGCAGTCCTCGTGGACCCCTCTGACGTTTCCAACGCATTGGGCCGTTTCTTTGCGGAGGTTTCGAGCTCTACCCATTACCACCCTGCCTTTCTCCCTCGCAAACAGGTAGAGGAGGCCCGGCCGCCTTCTTTCCATTCTTCTAATCGTGAAAATTATAACGTCGCCTTCACCATGCAGGAGCTAGACCGTGCTTTCGCCCTATCCCGATCTTCTGCTACCGGGCCCGATTCCATTCACATTGAAATGCTGAAGAACCTCTCTCCTGCGGGCAAGTGCTTTCTTCTCAGTGCCTACAATCGCATATGGACTGAAGGTCATGTTCCCACAAGTTGGCGTGAAGCCACTGTTGTCCCCATCCCCAAACCAGTGAAGGACAAACATCTTCCTTCCAGCTATCGTCCTATTTCTCTGACGAGCTGTGTCTGTAAGGTGATGGAACGCATGGTTAACGCTCGGTTGGTCTGGCTCCTCGAATCTCGCCGCCTCCTGACTAATATCCAATGCGGTTTTCGTCGACACCGCTCTGCTGCTGATCACCTCGTTACGTTGTCGACCTTCATTATGAACAACTTTCTAAGGAAGCGTCAAACAGTAGCAGTGTTCTTCGACTTGGAGAAGGCATACGATACCTGTTGGAGAGCGGGCATTCTCCGCACATTGCACACATGGGGCCTTCGGGGCCGCCTTCCTCTTTTTATTCAAGAGTTTTTGGCGGATCGCAAGTTCCGGGTACGGGTGGGTTCTGTTTTGTCAGATACCTATTGCCAGGAGAATGGGGTACCACAGGGCTCCGTCTTGAGTGTGGCGCTCTTTGCCATTGCAATCAATCCGATCGTGGATTGCCTTTCAGCCGACGTCTCCGGATCTCTTTTTGTTGACGATTTCGCAAGTTATTGTAGCGCCCAGCGGACGTGCCTCTTGGAGCGTTCTCTTCAACGCTGTCTTGACCGTCTATATTCGTGGAGCATCGCAAACGGCTTCCGATTCTCCACTGAGAAAACTGTGTGTATAAACTTCTGGAGATACAAGGAATTCCTTCCACCCTCTCTACATCTCGGCCCTGTTGCTCTCCCTTTCGTGGAGACTACGAAATTCTTGGGACTCATGTTGGATCGTAAACTTTGCTGGTCCACGCACGTGTCCTACCTGGCTGCCCGTTGTGCCCGATCCCTTAACGTCCTTCGTGTCGTCAGTGGCACGTCATGGGGAGCGGACCGTACCGTCCTGCTTCACCTTTACCAGGCCATTGTTCAGTCGAAGCTCGACTACGGAAGCCTTGTATACTCTTCTGCACGGCCGTCGATTCTCCGCCGTCTCAACTCTATCCACCATCGGGGATTACGTCTGGCGACCGGTGCATTTTATACCAGCCCTGTTGAAAGTCTGTATGCCGAGGCTGCTGTATTACCCTTGACCACTCGGCGTGACATACTTTTGTCTCGGTACGCATGCCGCCTGCGGTCGATGCCCAACCATCCATCTTACCGATTATTTTTTGACGACTCACTCGATCGCCAATATCAGTTGTCTGCGATTGCCTTGCTTCCACCTGGAGTTCGGTTTCGCCCCCTACTACAGCGGCTCGATTTTACCCTTCCTTCCACCTTTCGGTTGAGCGAAAGCCCATTGCCACCGTGGCATAAGGCCCCGGTTCACACTCACCTCGAACTTAGTTCGCTCCCCAAGGAGAGCACTCCGGATTTGGTATACCGCTCGAGGCTTGTCGAACTCCGTTCGCGGTTCGATAGCGCCATATTTATTTACACTGATGGTTCCAAGAGCACTGCCGGTGTCGGATCTGCCTTCGTCGTCGAGGACAACCGTTTCCAATACAAGCTCCCTGACCGGTGCTCTAACTTCACGGCTGAGCTTTTTGCCCTCTACCAGGCCGTTTTGTACACCTGCCGCCACCGCCAACCTTTCTATGCCATCTGTTCGGACTCCCTTAGTGCCCTGCAGAGTCTTAAGGACCCTTTGTCGCACCATCCTCTCGTGTATCGGATCCAACGCTCCCTCCAGTTGCTAGCAGATGACAGCTGTCACGTTTCTTTCCTGTGGGTCCCTGGCCACGTAGGTGTGCCCGGGAATGAGACGGCCGACATAGCGGCCAAGGCCAAAGCTCTTTTACCTCGCGTGGCTACCTTTTGCGTCCCATCTGACGATGTTCAACGGGCTCTCCGCCGGAGTATCGTGTCGCAATGGTACAGTGCGTGGTTTTCAATGTCCAACAACAAATTGCGAACTGTAAAACCGATCCCGACCGCTTGGAGGACCTCCTCACGCCCCTCTCGGCGGGAGGAGGTCATCCTGGCCCGGTTGCGGATCGGTCACTGCCGTTTCAGCCACCGTCACTTGCTGTCCGCCGACCCTGCACCGCTGTGCTCCTGCGGTGAACTGCTGACCGTGCGACATGTTTTACTGACTTGCGTTAATTTTAATCATCTCCGTGTAGCCCTTCACTTTCCGTCTACTCTGGAGGCAATTTTAGCTGATGACACACGAGCAGTTGCTAGAGTTTTGCGTTTTATCAACTTGGCCAACTTATCCAAGGATATTTAACCCTTTTAATTGTCTTTTATCTTTCGTTTTTAGCCTCTTCTGGATGTTCTGACAGTCCCCATTTTTTGAGGCCATAGAGAATCTATGTTTTTGACTGGGCGCTAATGACCATAGAAGTTGTGCGCCCTAAAACCACAAAAAAAAAATTGAAAGCAAAAACTATTTTATTGAACAGATGACCCGCTAGAAGAGCGAATCCTGGCAGCGGTAAGCCAGATAAAATTAACCACTGTATGTAATAAGAGCTTAATTCTGGGAGGAGGCATCCAGATAAGATTTTATTGTTATAAAAAAGCTTAATTTTAGCAGTAAAATTAGTGACAGATCTGTGTGAACTACCGAAAACTCCCTGCTGTAAAACCTTGTTTTGTGGCCCTGATTGAGAACTGACTTTGCTCAAAGTACTCTACCAACAGGGAGTTAACGACACAGTGGCCAATATACATAGCAGCTCACACGAAATTACACACAAACATTAATAAACAAACCACCACAATTAAAGTTATTTCATAAAGTGGGCAAAGAAAATCACTGTTGGGGCAGCGGAACTTAAACATAGAAAATTGCATCTGGGCTTGTTCTCAGCAATGGTGAAAAACAATGTCAAATTAAGGGGGAAGGTGATAGAAAACTAATATTTATAGGCAAGTCAAGAATTATATTGAACTTAACTTGTTTATCCACGTCGAACACAAGCAAAATGGGGAACCAATTTTGTTAACACAACAAAAATGCATCAAACTGGAATAATGTACTTAACCTAACTTATACAGACTATGCCCACCATTGAATTTAACATAAATTACGCAGTACTTAACGCTACTGGGGGGAGGATTTACAAACAACACTCACTCGCTCACACACACACAATGCAACAGCGAAACTCACCAAAATCAGCGTGCTGAAACGAGGCAGAAGCAGGTGCCGCTATCGTAGGCGAAGTGCAGCAAACACCTAGCTACCACACAACACAATATACAATAAAACTGCGAAGATGGCTCTAGTCTGTCGTGCCTGATTTGAGATGGAGCGTGAGGATAAGTGAGTGAGTATTAGACCGCGAGCAAACACGCTAACGCTGACACACAGATACGATACATGATCGCACTCTACTAAAGGTGAAATGGTTAAAAATCGGATACATTACACAAAATCACGGCGGACTCTTTATGTTGCAATTTGAGAGTAAACAATCTAGGCACTGGTTTTATGAGAAGTGGAGTAAATTTAGGTGAATACCTGCAAACCCCTGAAGTCGGAGTTCGGACCCACATGGTTCCGAAAACCAATAAAAATGAATACATTCAATTTCCAAAAATGAAAGAAAGTTTAGAGCGAACACAATGACGAAAAAATTCCATTCTCAAAACCCGGAAAAGTGAAATAATTACATAGTTGGGAAAATAAAAATAAAAACTACGACATGCAACCCATGAAATGTTTAGAATTTAATAAGTAAGCTACTGGAAGAAGTTCTACAAAGCTCGGAGAGAATTACTGACAAAGACTGAGTGCATTCTACGAGTTCAGATAAGGAACAGCAAAATTAAAAAACATACGGGGAGAGAAGATTGTGAAATGTTAATGGAAGTCAGAGGATACAAGCATGGTTACTTGCCTGATGGGCATGGAACAAACAAGAGTGGAAGCTGAAGGCTTTGTTCTAAGAACCAACTAGGTAGAACATATATCACTTAAGGAAGGAAAGCTATAAGAAAAATTTTACATGCACTGTACAAAAATGAACATATCGTCTGTTAGAAACTGGGCCCCACTGAGCTAGAAAGAATTTACACAGAGTTCGTCCACCGTCACACAATCACAAAAGTTTTGAATACACCAGGCCATTACCAAACTGCAACTAGTAAGACATACACCGTGTTTTTCTGCTGGAAATCACGGGATTGAAAAATAAGAACAAATTACCGCGCACGATCGGAAGGAATATTCCAATAACCTAAATTCTAGAGTCTAAGTTAAACATGCTAGCCAACGAATCGCTTACATCTACCCAGGCACAAGAGAAGAAGTAACGTTACCTCACTGCGGTCCGAGCACAAAATAAATATCGAGCGGCCATGAGCCTCGGGAAAGCTACCGGAAACTGAAAATCCAAGAAAACAGCGGTGGCTTGGAGAGGAGATCTCGTGACTCGCCCTGGAGAAGGCTCATCGACTGGCTTGTAACCAACGTATGAAACCTCCTTGCTCCCATCAGCAGCAGGGGTTGGTAACGACTAACTATCGACTCTGAACCAGAGAGAACCAAGTAATGCGAGCTACTACCACCCACATTCAGACAGTAATTAGATCCTTGCACATCGACTTAATAGCAAAACAAGTACACATTCTCACAGGGACAGTGGCTAAGTGGAGAATCCGTACTTATTGCCACATTCATAACAACAATGATCAATTATTAAAATAACCAAATCGTAGTAATATTAACTACCATCTCAGAAACTAATATTTTAAAACATGATGTTGTTGTTGTTGTGGTCTTCAGTCCGGAGACTGGTTTGATGCAGATCTCCACGATAACCTATCCTGAGCAAGCCTCTTCATCTCCACATAAGAACGGCAACCTACATCTGTCTGAATCTGCTTAATGTATCCATCTCTTGGTCTTCCTCTGCGGTTTTTACCCCACACACTTCCCTCCAACGCTAAATTCACAATTCCTTAATGTCTAAGAATGTGTCCTACCAATCGATCCCTTCTTTAAGTCAAGGTATGCCAGAAATTTCTTTTCTCCCCAATTCTGTTCAGTACCTCCTCATTAGTTACGCGATCCACCCACCTAATCTTCAGCATTCTTCTGTAGCACCATATTTCAAAAGCCTCAATCCTCTTCCTGTCCGCACTGTTTATCGTCCATGTCTCACTCCAATACAAGGCCACACTCCATACAAATGCCTTCAGAAAGGATTTCCTTAGGCTTAAATCAATATTCGATGTTAACAGATTTCTCTTTTTCAAGAACGCTTTTCTACCCATTGCCATTCTGCATTTTACATCCTCTGTACTGCGACCATCATTTGTTATTTTACTGCCCAAGTAACAAAATTCATCTACCTCCTTTATTGCTTCGTTACCCAATCTAATTCCTTCAGCATCGCCTGATTTTCTTACACTGCACTCCATTACCCTAGTTTTACTCTTGTTAATCTTCATCTTATATGCACCTTTCAACACACTGTCCATTCCGTTTAACTGCTCTTCCAGGTCCTTTGCTGTCTCTGACAGAATTACTATGTCCTCGGCAAAACGCAAAGTTTTTAATTCTTCATCCTGAACTTTAATTCCTTCTCCAAATTTCTCCTTGCTTTCCTTTATTGCTTGCTCAATGTACAAATTGAATAACATTGGAGAAAGGCTACAACCCTGTCTTACTCCCTTCCCAACCACTGCATCCCTTTCATGCCCTTCAACTCTGACAACCGCTGTCTGGTTTTTGTACAAGTTGTAAATAACCTTACGCTCCCTATATTTTACTCCTACTTGCTTCAGAACTTGAAAGAGTTTGTTCCAATCAACATTGTCAAAAGCCTTCTCCAAATCTAAGCCGTAAAGTGAGTATTGCCTCCCGTGTTCCTACATTTCTCCTGAACCCAAACTGATCTTTTCCGAGGTCGGCTTCTACCAGCTTTTCCATCCTTCTGTATATAATTCGTGTTAATATTTTGCAACCATGACTTATTAAACTGATGGTTCTGTAGTTTTCACACCTGTCTGCACCTGCTTTCTTTGGAATGGGGATTATTACATTTTTCTTAAAGTCTGAGGGTACTTCGCCTGTCTCATACACTTTACACACCAGGTGAAACAATTTTGACATGGCTGGTTCTCCCAGAGACTTCAGTAGCTCTGAGGGAATATCATCTACTCCAGGGGCCTTGTTTCGACTTAGGTCTTTCAGGGCTCTGTCAAATTCTTCTCTCAGTACAGTGTCTCCTATTTCATCTTCATCTACATCCTCTTCCCTTCCTACAATATTGTCTCGAAGTTCATTTCCTTCATAGAGCCCCTCTATATACTCTTTCCACCTTTCAGCTATCCCTTCTTTGCTGAGAACTTGTTTTCCATCAGTGTCCTTGATATTCATAGAGCTGTTTTTCTTATCTCCAAATGTTTCTTTTATTTTCCTGTAGGCTGTATCTATTTTTCCCCTATTTATACATTCTTCTATATCCTTGCATTTCCTTTCTAACCACTCCTGCTTAGCAATTTTGCACTTCCTGCCAATCTCATTTCTTAGTCGTCTGTACTCCATTTTGCCTGCTTCATTTACTGCATTTTTATATTTTCTCCTTTCATCGATTAAATTTAATATCTCCTGTGATATCCAAGGATTTTTTGCAGGTCTTGCCTTCCTACCTATTTTGTCCTCTGCTGCCTTCACTATTTCATCTCTCAATTTTACCCATTCCTCCTCTACTGTTTTATTTTCCCCTGTTTCTGTCAATTGTTGCCTAAAGCTCCCTCTGAAATTTTTAAGAACTTCAGGTTCCTTCAATTTATCCAAGTCCCATCTCCTTATTTTCCTACCTTTTTGTAGTTTCTTCAGTTTCAGCCTACAGTTCATAACCAACAAGTTATGGTCAGAGTCTATATCTGCCCCTGGGTATGTCGTACAATTTAAAACCTGGTTCCGAAATCTACGTCTTACCATTATAAAATCTATCTGGTATCTTCCGGTGTCTCCTGGTCTCTTCCCCGTATACAACCTTCTTTTGTGATTCTTGAACCAGGTGTTTGTATTAACTAAATTATGTTCTGTGCAAAATTCTACCAGGCGGCTTCCTCTTTCATTCCTTTTGCCCAGACCATGTTCACCTACTATCTTACCTTCCATTCCTTGTCCTACTACCGAATTCCAGTCGCCCATAACAATTAAGTTTTCCTCTCCCTTAATTGTCTGAATAATTCCCTTTAGCTCCTCATATATTTCTTCGATTTCCTCATCATCGGCAGAGCTAGTTGGCATATAAACCTGTACTACTGTTGTCGGTGTTGGCTTCGTATCTATCGTGACAATGATAATGCGATCACTGTGCTGGTCATAGTAGTTTACCCGCATTCCTGTTTTCTTATTCATTATCAATCCTACTCCTGTGATACCTCCAATTGATTTTGTATTTATAATCCTATACTCACCTGACCAGAAATCCTGTTCATCCTGCCACCGAACTTCACTAATCCCCACTATATCTAACTTCAAACTATCCATTTCCCTTTTTAAATTTTCTAATTTTCCTACTCGATTAAGGGATCTAACATTCCACGCTCCGACCCGTAGAATGCCATTACTGTCTCTCCTGATGATCACATCCTCCTGAGTAGTCCCCGCCCGGAGATCCGAATGGGGGACTATTTTACCTCCGGAATATTTTACCCAAGAGGATGCCATCATCATATGTTCATACAGTAGAGCTGCATGTCCTCGGGAAAAATAACGGCTGTAGTTTCCCCTTGCTTTCAGCCGTTCGCAGTAACTGTGTGGCAAAGCCACATTAGCTGATGTTACAAGGCCAGCTCAGTCAATCATCCAGACTGTTGCCCCTGTAACTACTGAAAAGGCTGCTGCCCCTCTTCAGGAACCACACGTTTGTCTGGCCTCTCCACAGATACCCCTCCGATGTGGTTGCACCTACGGTACGGCTATCTGTATCGTTGAGGCACGCAAGCCACCCCACCTCGGCAATGTCTGTGGTTCATGGGAGTGGTAAAACATGATATAAAATGATATAAAAGGCTATTCCACATTCCTTGAAGAAAGGGGTTCTTGTTTTAACAAAATGCTGATCTAACGACATCAAATTATTTCAATTTCATAAAACATATATGAAAGAGACAGACGGTCGTCTTTCAAGAGGCATGTTGCAATTAGTGCTCGACGTAATGGAAAAATGTCATGAAAACGGGGGAGCATCAACCCTCCTTGGAACGAGACTGAAAATGTCACTATCACTAGCTGAGCAGGCACCCTCCGAAAACATACAAAAAATGTGCAGCTCAGTCTGCACGGAGCCTCAAAATAACACCGACAACGACGGTCGCTGCAGAGCACTCATATATCAGATCAAGCTGTGCACACTAAACGTGTGCAGTCCTCCGTGCAACTCTGTTCGCTGCCATCGAAAGACACCTTCGAGAAAACGTCAGACGTGTCCATTGTACACTTAAGTCTACAGTTTGTACTCTGAGCGATGTCGAAAAGTGACGCGGTTGGTCCGCGCTCGACTCGAACACTTCAGTTGAAGGAGAACGTGTTGACGATGCTGGAAGTGGAGCCAGCCACCAGCAGCCGGAGGGATCGCAGGTACTGCGCACGGATAAAGGCGCTGCATGGAGAGTTGTCGATCACCAGCTCCATCCCCACCATCTGCAGAAAGGCGAGGCATTACCACAGGAGGTTTGCCTGCCACGGGTACAGTGTTCACAACGCATACCCCAGCCACTGTTCACGTACTCGGTGCTTTTCGCGGATCAATGCACGTTTAGTGCAGATGGAATGGTAAACGTACACAACGTGCATGTTTGGCTGGACGAAAGTCAGCATGCCCAGATGGTTCACAACTATCAACAGAGGTTTGGTATTAACATCTGGATGGGATAATCTGTGAGCATATCGTTGGGTCGTACCTACTGCCAAACAGACTCAAAGGACAGATCTGCCTCACATTTCCTCGAGAAGTTTTGCCTTCCTTGTTGGACGCGATGCCACTAAATATTAGGATGGAAATGTGGCTGCAACACGACGGAGCTCCAGTTCACTTTGACGGCGCTGTGCGGAACCACCTCGACGTCGCGCAACTCAATCGATGGACTGCTGGGCGTGGACCAGTCCCGTGGCCAGCGCGGTCGCACTTGACACCTCCTGACTACTTTGTGTTTGGTAGCATTAAGATTACGGTGTGTAGCACTCCTCCTTACTGATCGACTCCAAAGAGCGATTGAAAAAAGACAACCGCATGTATTTCCTCGTGTGCGAGCGTCTCAGCACCGTAGATGTAAGTCCTGTAGAACGTAAGAGGTACGCATTGCGAAGCCATTTTGCTATGTAGACAGCGAGATGTGCTACTCACGGCCGATTTATTAGCGAAATGAGACACTCATACTCTCAGACCTCGTGACGCGGCGGAGTGGCCGAGTGCATTGACGCGCTATGCTTCGATGAGCACGCCGTTCTCCGTCGGGGGTTCGACTCCTCCCTCAGGCATGGGGGAGTTAGTTTGTAAGTAGTTTGTAAGTTTTGGAACTGATGACCCCACAGTTAAGTCCTATAAAATTAGCAAATATTTGTACACTGTTTTTTTTTTCAGACTTCGTGCGCTTGAATGTCATTGGGATCAGGCCGTCCTTCCGCACCACACAGATGTTTGAAGGGTTGCATACCTTCTGTATGCCGGCATCAAAAGGGAGCGGACCACAACTGTTGTCAGAATTCAATGCTCTCCAGCGTATAAGCCAAGTGTTTGCGGATATGGGATCCTTCTTGACAACTGATCAGTTTAAAAAGAAAAAATGTTCAAATGTTTGTATAGCTTATGGGGCTTAACTACGGCGTCATCAGTCCCTAAACTTACAAACTACTTATGAACTAACTAATACTAATGACAGCACAAATATCCATGCCCGAGGGGGGATTCGAACCCTCGACCGTTGTGGCCGTGCAGACCGTGACTGGAGCGCCTCAGTCGTCTCGGCCCCCGCGGCCGGCACTGATCAGTTTCCTTCCCGCTCAAAATACTAAGCGTTGTCGGTGCTTTTTTAGGCCCGCTGTATATGTCTCCTTACCTGTGGCCAAAATTCAAAGTAACAGAATATTTCTGCACTCTTCATAAGATGGCATTCCGTTTAAGCATACTCATCAGCGCTGGTAATGACAAATAGCATCCAGGTAGAAATCGACGAAGAAAATTACAAAAACCAAAAAAAGATTAAAGTAGTTTACGCCATTTTGGTGCAGAAAAGTTACGTACATTGTCATTCTAAGCGCATCAGATTCAATTCCTCTTGCCGAAATTATATGGCCCAAGAGTTTAATTTGTGGTTTCGCAAATTCTGATTTGTCTAGCTTAATAGTCATATCTGCTCGCTTGAAGGCATCCTGTGGTTGTTGCAATATTTTCAGATGTTCCTCCCACGTCGCAGTACTAATTAAGATATCATCAACGTACAGGAAAACGTTTTTCAAAATTACCTCTCATAAAACTGCGTGCAAAGCATGGATAAATGCTGCAGATGAGATTGATGAACCGAAATGCATCCTCTGAAACGGATAAGACCTTTCATTGTGCAAGAAAGCGGTGTAATTTATAATATATTAATGCTGTCAGTAGCTACTCGTAAAATCAAGACTGCTCAAATATTTAATTAACTCCTCAAATTTTTTTTCAGAAACATTCTAATCTATCTGGTTCGTCGCGTTGTAGTAAGATAATGCGGTTTATCGTTCGAGTGTCCAAAACAATGTGTACCATCACGTTTTAAAACAGCATGAATTGCGTGTAGATATTCCGAAAGTTCCATGATTAGATTGTCAAGAATCCTCTTTAACTCTGCAGCGACAGCTAATCGCCGCGGTGGAGTAGCCGAGCGGTCTAAAGCGTCCCGCTGTGGAGCGCGCGGTTGCTCGCCGTGGAGGTTCGAATCCTCCCTGGGGCATTGGTATGTGTGTTGTCCTTAGGTTAGATTACCTAGGTTTAAGTAGTTTGAAAGCTACGGACAGATGACCACGCAGTTTGGTCCGATAGATTTACAAACATTAAAACAAACAGCTAATCTTTTTTAGTCAAAGGCATTGCGACTATTTACTGCGAAATGGCTCATGTTCTTTCACTTCAAATTTACAAACACAAACCTTAATTCAACCAGGTACCTTGGAAAATAAACAAATATAACATTTCACTATTGCAAACAATTCTTTTCTCTTCTTTGCCGACAAGGTTCTATATCTCGAATCTTGACGTGAACACTAGTATCAGCATTTTCACTGTGAGTGTTGTCATCTTGCACGACTTCATTCTCAGAATAATTGGAATGAATAACTTCTTTGGCTTCCTATCCACAACAAATAACTTAAATATGCACGCACGTAGCGTCTTTCCCATCATGAACAACAAATTCCTGAAATACAACATTCATTATATCTCTTCCTCCGCAGACAACTTCCCTCAGAATCAATAAAGCATATCATGCTAGTCAGCCAATCTACTCGAAGGACTCATCCCACATTCAGAGATCCCAAAATTAATACAATCCGTTCATACTCCACTACACGTCATAGAACCGAAACCTTAATAGTGCTTGTCCCATAATAGGCTAGCTCTTATTACCAACTGCACTTACAGTACATACGCCACTGACAGGGTATGTTGGAAAAGTCAAAGCAATCAGCAGTGGAAATAAACTTTCTGAAGTGGCACTAGCTTCACTTCCTGAATAAATTAGTGTCTCTACAACAACACCGCAATTTTCCGCTTCTACAAAAGGCATCAGGTTTTCTTGCTCTTTGTACAGATCTTCTCTATAGTGATAACCTTTCACGTCGTGAAGTTTTTCGTATTGGATTGCATTTAATTTTATTTCCGACCGATTACCCGATAATTTAGTTTCGGTGCGGCACATCTACGAAATTTCATTTAGTTGACCGTTTCCCGTTTTTGCAGATTACGTCCACGACTTGGGCTTCACTCCGGCGATCGATGGCGTCTCCTGTCTTCCGTATGCGACTGACGATCTCTCTTCTCTTCGTTTTACTGATATCGATCTGTCCTGCGCATCGCCGGGATTTCTTCTTCTCGACCATTTTTCTTGCCTCTCAGGTCATCCGTTGGCATTAAAATTGCGGCAAGGTGGTGCATTACCATTCTATTGCCTTTCCTCATTATTTCCCTCTGTTCGTTTTCGGAAATAAGCAGTTCTATGCGGTCAATTAACAGACAAATTTGTTCTATCTTTAATTGCGGGGCAAGCATCAGATTCTTCCTGACTGTACATGGGTAGTTATACCACAATAATGTAGGAATTTTGAGTTTTTCTTCCGTATTGCAGAATACGGCAGAACAACTAATACCCGATAACGCGTCCCGTTGCACTAATGTATGCCTGTGTCGTCATGGCAACCTCTCCCCTACACTTCATTATTTGGCACTTCATTATTTAGCCAGCTTTCGATGCCTAAAACTATCTGAGCACAATAATTTCCATGCAGTGCGGCAAATTCGGGAACTTTGTTACTAATACTTTGTAAGTTCGTTGCTAATATTTTGATACTCGAATTTTTGAACTGAAAGTGGCCTGAATTCGCTTACTGAATGTTGACAGGTGAGTGCTCATCAAGGTTAGCGCCTAGCCTAAAAAACCCCTACGTGCACTCCACAAGTACTCTGCTACCCGATTGCCCGCTTCCTTAGTGTAGTGCACACCTGATCTATCTAGGGGCACCCTACAATTCCCCACCCGATAACGCAGATCCAGAAATCTGCAGCCATGACTGTCACAGGGTCGGCGAAGCCTCTGGTTCAGACCCTCCACTCGGCTCCAAACCAAAGGACCCCGATCAACCCTGGGAACAATGCTACAAATCGACAGCTCTGCTTGCACCCACGTGCGAGGGCAGCAGCCTTCACCAATTTCGCCAGCCGCTCGTAGGACCTGAGCATGTCCTCAGAACTCAAGCGACAAGCGTCATTGGTGCCGACGTGAGCCACGACTTGCAGTCGACTGCACCCCACATCCTCGATAGCCGCCGGCAAGGCCGCCTCCACATCTCGGATGAGGCCCCCCGGCAGACACACCGAGTGCGCGTTGGAAATCTTTCCGGATCTCGACGCTATATGCCTAAGGGGCTCCATCACGCGCCTAACATTGGAGCACCCAATAACTAATAATACCCTCCCCCCGTGCACCTGCTCGGACCCTGCTGAAGGAGTGGCCACACTTTCACTCACAGGACGAACGGGCGCGGACGGACGTCCAGCCTCCACATTGGCCTTCCGCATAGAGCGACGCGAACGGCGTACAACCCGCCACTCCCCTTGCGGAGAGGCACGACGACGTCCGGTACACCTGAAGGTGCCTCGGTAGCAGGGACAGAGAGCGAAGCGTGAGACACCTGAGGTGTCCCACTCGACGCACCAGACTCCCCACCATCGCTGCACCCGAGACAGCCGCCTGAAGACGGCTGACCGTAGCCAACAGCACGCTCAGCTGTTAGCGAACTGCGGCCAACTCCTCCTGCGTCCGCACACAGCAGGCACACGCCCTATCCATCCTGTCGATACAATTAACTGTAGAAAGTAGAAAATTCTGTCAGCAATATCCCCATATTCTCTCGACGTAGTGAAATATTTCCCTGCGGCGC
Organism: Locusta migratoria; assembly: GCA_026315105.1. Classification (NCBI taxonomy): domain Eukaryota; kingdom Metazoa; phylum Arthropoda; class Insecta; order Orthoptera; family Acrididae; genus Locusta; species Locusta migratoria. The sequence goes on along the minus strand of CM048746.1, from coordinate 676,397,253 downwards.
ACGCAACACCACCGTGGCGAATTAGTTGGGAGCTCGCGCGCCTCGGCTGCCCCCATAACTCAGACACACGCGGCGCTCACTCTTTCCTCGTTAGGCCGGCCTTTCTTCCTGGGAACTGGCCGCTTCTCGCGGGCGCCGGCACATTGTGTGCTATCGGCGCCGACGTTAATTCCGCAACAGGCGGACGCGAATCCATCACGGAGCACAAAAGACGGCCTCGCGCACAAAGCCCCGGCTGGGCGGCTGATGGGTCCGGGCTGGGCGGCAGGTGGGCGGCGGTGGGCGGCGGTGGGCGGCGATCGGCGATCGGCAGGTGAGCGATGCGGGGCGGCAGCGGCGCGGCCCAGATTGCTTTCCCCTCTGGTCGGCCGTGAAAGGCTTCGGGAGGGAAGGGAAGGCGCGCCGCGAAATGAGGCGCCCTTTGCCGGAAATATGGGCGGCGGCGGCGGTAGCGAGGGCGGCGGTAGCGGCCGTCGTCTGGGAAGCGTGCTCAGACGCAGGCGCAGGCCGCTGGCGGCTCGAGATCGCCTGAAATCGAGTCAGTCCGCAGTGTCCGCCCACTGGGTCCTGTACGTCGCTTCTGTGCTGTACGACGTGTACTGGCCTGCATTTCGTTTTTCACGATGCTGAAGTACTGATTTTTCGGTTGTAGCTTTAAAGCCAATAAGTTAGCTGCTTATTCTTGAGAATGAATTTAAATAGGAATTTTCAACGGGAACGATATATTACGCACTACAGAAGGAAATAGCAGAAAAAAAACTTCATACTCACAGAATATATGACTTCAACTGGGAATGAGCAAAACTGAAAATGTGTACCCAGCCGGGATTCGAACCCGTGTCTCCTGCTTTATAGTCAGTTGCACTGACCCCTGCACCACTTTTTTTTCTTTCACCTCTTTTTATTATTATTTTATTATTTTTTTCGCCATTGTTTGCTTTCATCGGCACAGGCATTCGACAACCTTTTGTGATAATAGTTAACTGTATAGCTTCATTGCTATGCGGCTGAGAAATTAAAGTGATTAAAAAAAAGAAAGCATTTCATGACTATTGTTCTTGCCCGTTGTATACTGTCTTAAGTTTCTGCAGGTCTCCACCATCCGAATGTAGGTTTCAAAGTTCGTCTTCACGTAGATTGTTGCCAAACGCAGTTTGTTCCACAATCTTGGGACTGTACTTTCCGTTTCATACCTTCTTCCCTCAGCATTCAGCATCAGCCTTATTACGTCTTCTCATAACTTTGACCCTCAGTTCTGAAAGGTACCTTATTGTCTCTGATCCCCCTTTTATTTATTTTTTTTTAATTTTTAATTTTTGGCTGGGGGTCTATAGTCGTACTTATGCCTTTTTGTGATTTTAATTCTGGGAGTAGCAGCTACACTATGTGTAGTAATGACATTTTGCTTAATTTCCTACACGATTGTAATTTTATGTCGATTTTTGATGGAATCTCATTCCGAGGCTCTGATGGTGTTTCGTTAAATCATTTCTTCACCTGTTGAAATATGTTCAGTGTCTTTCGCTTTCGTATCGTAGTTGAATTCTAATATTTTTGGGGTCTCGCGGTGCCTATGCTGTTCGTACTTTGTCGACAGAACACGTGGACGATATCAGACTAAGCCTTCGGCTTTTCCATCATTCAGTGCTCATGAGTGGTTAATAATTGTATAGCTAATTCGCTAATGTGTTTCCTAGTGAGTGTAGCGTGATAATTTTCCCCGAAAATTGTCCATTCTAACTTGTAATCTGTGTACTTGTCGGCCCATGTGTGCGCCGATTACCGTGTTCCCTGTCGTTACCATTAAATAGATCTTATTCCTTAGTGTAGAAAGAACCGTTGCACGACTTCTATCATGTTTTTAATTTTCATGAAATGGAATTATTTCACTTCTCTGAATTTTTGTGACCGAACTCTGTATTGTGCTGTAGCAATCTGTAACCTTGCTTATCTAATAGATATCATTCCTCTGATCAGAAAGAATGTTTACACGGTATATTTCTCGATCTTATTCTCTTTGAAATTGTTTTGGTTAATTTTTTGCATATTTTGTGTTCCGACTTTGTGTACTGTATGGATCTAACAACTTTAACCTTCTGTCGTTATCTTCTCCCTGTGCTAAACGAACGACAGAGCGACCGTTTTTAGACATTATTTAATGAAATTTTGATTTAATGTATAGTTAGAAGTTCTAGGGAAACTTTAACTTCCGTCTGTACACCGTACTTTGTGGTCTTAAACCAAGTGCTTTTGTTTCTGATAGTTTATCATGAGTCTAAACCACTAGCTTGACACATTATGGAAGCGAGGTACTATTTTATTGTGCGTGAGTGAACCTTCGATCTGCATTCTCCACATTGCCTGGCTGTCATCTAGGTGTATTGGTGTCGGGTCGTTGGTAAGTACCTGCATAGCTTGGCGTATGAATCTGTGTGTGAATGTGCTACAATTCCTCCGTTCCACCCTATGAAACGTGATCGTAAATTAACCTGTACTCAACTTTGCAGGTGGACAATTTAGGGCATGTAATTGTGGATATTTTGAACACTTTGTAAGGTTTGTTTTTTATTGTAATTTAAAAAAAATGGTTTTCCCCCTTGTTGTTCTTGTGTTGAACAAATTAAATTGTTAAATTACAATCCTTTTGTGCTAATTTAAATTTTCCCCTCATCATTTATTTTGGATTAATGTGGGGTAATTTGTTTATGTATCTTGTGTCTCTGCTCCCTTCTGGAGTAGAGAATATTTGCGTTTCCGTTGCCAACATTTATTTTTGATATAGATCCATGACTACGGATCATTATTTAATTGTCTGCAGTTTGCTCTAAAGATTACAGTAAAGGTAGAACTGTTTGCTTAACTTATAGAATCAGAGTTTTACTTAAGGGAACTGTATACTTCCGCCGCTGTGTGAATATCGCCTTAATTAGATTTTGTGAGCAAGCAGTCAATTGTTAACTTCACAAACACGGCTAATTAACAGTCCAAAGAACAGCAGGCGAGTTTCAAGTTGAGTGATTTGTTTGTTACCTACGAAGCATAAATTAAAATAATTGAAAAGCACGCACCTCAAGATGTCGCCCACATACCTGTGTTTCATTGCGCGGTATCTTTGAAGGGGTTAAAAGAGGAATCGGAACATGCTGATTCATTCACACGCCAGGCCGAGCAAGTAGAATCCAAAATCCACAAACAGCAATTCTGTGGTTAGAAGAACGTAGCATAATCACTGGCGGAAATTAAGTTAAGTCTGACTTCCATTATTGCCACACTCTTGTGGTGCTCAAGACTAAAGTTCGTCTTTTTTAATGAAGCACGTGATTGGAAGACCACCTGGAGGAGTCACGGGCGCGGAACACAATTAACACAAGCTAATTCTAAAATCTGCCAGTCGTGCCAGTGTTCGTCTGGCAACACTAGGTCGAGCAATACAGTGATGCTAACTGCTATGAACATCAAAATTACCAGTACAGTAGAAAACTCCAGGAAGTCTCAATAAGACTCAAACTCGTAAATCTTGTTAAATACATATGAGGTTCAACTGTTCTGATGCTCAGAAGAGGAAGATACGGCACATTCAAGGTATTTTCCCATCAGGGATGGATCTTTCTAAAGGGCCACAGGGCCACGGCCCCACCGCAATATTTCTAATACATGTTTGCAGTATTATGTGAAACAGTTGGAATGCGACACGATCCCCTCGACATCGTAAATCAATTTAAAATGGCGCTTGCCTCTCCCACAGCATAGGTGAGGGCCCACTACCATATACCTGCTGGATGTAGCCCCCTCTCCTCCTTACGCAGCCACGGCAACAGCCGGGGGCCAGCGGCGGCTGGCTGTAGTCCGTGGCCTACGAGAAAGACAGGCCCCAGCGCAGTCGTCAAGCCACGTAAGCGAGGTAGTTCCGAGCCGGCGCGACCGCTAGCTCAGTGACTGCCCGCTATGAGTCAGTGGGCAGTGCCCCAACGGCCTTGCCAATCGGCTTGCGATCGCGCCGGCTCGGAACTGCCTCGCTTACGTGGCACGGCGACTGCGCTGGGGCCTGTCTTTCTCGTGGGCCTCGCTGCAGTCGCAGTGACGTCACACGGCTGCTTGCCTTGCCCCTGCTCGCCCCTCGCCCTAGTGCTGCTCGGGGCCCGGCTTCCACGGCCCCCTGTCCTTCTCCTCTTGCACGCCACTGAAGTGGGCTGTAGCTGTTGGGCTCCCAATCCCCATTCCTCGCGCACCTGTCCACATGTTGGTAGGGTTCTTGGCCGACGACCCTGGGCCCTTAGCACCTTACTGGTTTTACAACGTTCTCCCAATCAAAGTGATTTGTTACAGACAGTCTGTAACAAGAGAATTCCTCCTGTCTCATCAACTAGATGGAACTTACAGTCCCACATTGTAAATACTGTGAAACAAAACAAAAACAAATATCACTTATTGGAATGTTTTTAAAAGATTCAGGAAGAAGATTCCTGGGATAATGCTACAATAAGAGAAGCATTCTTCTTAACAAATTTACTGCACAATCCACACTTTTTGTTCCTCCTAAATTTTTACTATGAAATAAAACACGTTGATATTTTCTATAAAATAGTTCAGATTCAGAGTGTAAATACCATTACCATATCCAATACATTACATCATTTTGAGTATGCTGTATTTGAAATACGGATGAATATTCAACGGTTTCGAGTTTCTGATTATGAGTGCATTGCTCATCCAAGAGATAGTTCCAAATGTAGCAGTGAACTTCATCAGAAAGCAGATGCCAAAGAAAGTTCTGACATTATGACTAACAATCTGATAGGAAGATTTCTATCTCTCTCGTATTTAGCAGCTTCGAAATCATTGACCCAAAAATGTTTTCTTCTTTTAGAGAACATTTCCCAACCACTTTGGTCAATACTTTCCATTAAAATACAGTCCGTTTGTTTGCTACGATAAATTGAAAAATGAAGTGTTAGTGATTTAGAGCCATTTTATTGGATTGTGAGCTATTTAATTTCTTTGTCAAACATTCTTTCAAGAATCGTTCACTGAAGTGTACCAAACACTACAAATTGTGCCAACTAAACCAATTTCAACAGCATAAGCAGAGCGCATTTTTGGCATCTTAAAAAGAATCAAAACCCTACTCAGGGGTAGTACGAGTCACCACTTAGGGGCTCAGCATTAATTTGCTGGGCACGGGCTTGGCGAACCCGGGGTCCTGAGCTGTGGGCTGTGTCACCGTAAGCTCTGTGCGTGCCTCAACGACCATCGTTCGACGCGACGGTGGAACGTACGTTTCGGAGCCCAGGGATCTTGGCTTAATCGCCCGGGTCGAGAGGACGGTACAAACCTCTCTCTCTCTCTCTCTCTCTCTCTCTCTCTCTATATATATATATATATATATATATATATAATCTCAAGGTGTGCTACGTACCGAGGAGATGCATGGTTGTTCAGGTTGAACAGCCGCTAGCGAGCAACCTCTGAGGAACCTGCCGCACCTCAGTTGTACAAGGCTTTCCCAGGAAAGCGGGGCTCTGCCTTGGTGGACCTCTTTTGCCTAGCTGCTCGTGGGACGAAAATGAAATGAGCAAATAAAAGCGTGGCCGGTCGCGAAAACGGCGTCTCTAAGCGAGGAAAAACTAAGTTCAATGCGTCTGCCTATGATCCAAAGACGTTTCCTTCCCTGCCTACTCTGTGGGAGGAACGAAGGGCCCTTAATAGAAAAGAACCGTACTTGCCACAATATCTTGTCTGTGCGCGTTCCGATGGTGAGTCATTCATGGCCACCAAGCCTCAGTTCTTTGTTGAACAGCTGGAGGATAAGTTTGGCGATGTGGAGTGGTTCTCGAAAATGCGAAGTGGGGCTGTGTTGATACAGTCGGCGTCCCCAGCACAGTCAAGGGCATTACTTGCCTGCGACAAGCTGGGTGATGTTCCGGTTAGTTTCACGCCCCATAAGTCGCCCATAAACATGGTCCAGGGGTTAATTTACCAACGAGATCTCCTCTCTCAGACAGATTAAGAGTTGCGGGCCAATTTGGAAGGTCGGGGGGTACACTTCGTCCAGCGTGTGTATATGGGACCTAAAGATCAGAGGGTTGCCACCGGTGCTTCTATCTTGGCCTTCGAAGGCGATACACTGCCTGAGAAGGTCAAGGTAATGGTATACCGGTACGACATGAAGCCCTATGTCCCTCCCCCTATGCGGTGTTTCAGGTGCTGGAAGTTCGGGCACATGTCCTCCCGTTGTACTTCCAGCCCTAACTACTGGGAATGTGGGCGGCCATCGCATCAAGGCGTCCCATGTACTCCACCCCAAGTCTGCATGAATTGTGGGCAACACCATCCGTCATGCTCGCCGAACTGTGGTGTCTTAGATCGAGAGAGGAAAATCATGGAGATCAAGACCCTGGACCGTTTAACATATTCAGGCACGCAAAAAGTTTGAACGGCCCCATAGAGTCAAGATGACGACATCTTTTGCCGCAGTCACAGCGGCACCCATTTCGCTGCGGTCGACAGAACCAGTGCTCCCTCCATCCGTGGGCCCTACGGGCCAACAACATCCCATTGCCCCCTCGATGGGTGGGGGCACCTCTTCATCTGTTGCTCCCGTAACACCACCTGTGGGAGCAATTACCCCCTCTTCATCGGGGACATCAGTCCCCGTCCCCCAGCCGGAGAAGGAACAGCCTCCTCCGGCTCCTCTCGGACGGAAGGGGTCCCACGAGACACTTCCTTCCGAGGCTTCTCGCCATGGGAAAGTGGATCGCAGCCAATGGCTGAAGGATCCCCCGGCTTCTGATCGAAGGGCCTCCTCCTCTTTGTCAGCTTCTGCCGCCCCTTCTGAGAAGCCCTTACGACCCTTACGCCGGTTCTACGCACTGCTTGACACATTTCACGGAGCAAACATTCTTTACACGGACGGTTATTTGGTCGATAGCCATGCTGGATATGCCTTTGTCTATGGTGACCACATCAAACAGCGGTCATTGCCTTGTAGCAGCATCTTCACCGCAGAACTGGTCGGTATTTCGAGAGCTCTTGAACACCTCAGAGCTCGCCCCAGGGGGTTGTTCGTCATCTGCAGCGACTCCCTGAGTGGCCTACAGGCCCTCGACCAGTTTCTACCCAAACACACTGTGGTGCGAGCAATTCAAGATGCTGTCTTCGCCCTTAGTGCGTCAGGCCCTTCTGTCGATTTTGTCTCGACGCCACGGCACATAAGTATACCGGGCAATGAACGTGTTGATCAGCTGGCCAAGCAGGCCACCAGTTCGCGGTCCCTGGATATTGGCCTCCCAGTTTCCGACCTTCAAAACCATTTGACCCGCAAGGTCTTAGGGGTTTGGAATTCTGAATGGGCAGATTCCATTGAACCAAATAAGCTCCGTGTTGTCAAGCCGTCTATCGCTGCATGGAAGACGTCCCTGAGGGCTTGTCGCAGGGAGTCGGTTGTCCTTTGGCGACTCTGTATAGGCCATACTTGGCTTACGCCTTGTCGCCTCCTGCGTCGCAAGGACCCTCCTCAGTGTCGATGTGGTGCACCTTTGACAGCCACCCACATCTTACTTGAATGCCACAATTTAGCCGCAGCGCGACGATATTTTAATCTCCCTGACACTTTGCAGCTAGCATTAGCTGACAATACCTCCACGGTTGACTCTGTTTTACATTTTATGCGTGAGTGTGGATTTTACAAGATCATTTAAAGTTTGTGTTTGTCATTGCTCTGTCCTCCACCTGCATAAGTCTTTAAGGTAGGTGGTTTTAACGTGTCCCAGAGTGGCTGGGTGTGTTCCTTATATCCCTATAACCACCCAGCAAAATCACTCTTGTACTGTCTCAGCTGTTTTATCACTTCTTCGTTTTTAATCGTATCCTTTCTTTATATTAGTCTGTAAGTTTTAAAATTTGACTTGTTAACGCATTTATCTCAGATCGCTTAACAAAATGTTTTATCTCTTTGCCTGGAACAAGGGACTGATAACCGTCGCTGTTTAGTTCCTTCCCAAACCCAACACAACACCACCAGTACGACTCAGGAAAAGCTGAACTCACTGGCTGCTCGTTCCACCCACAAGGAGGAAATGAATGATATTCCATACTTCAGTCATAACACAGTCACTGACAAGTTTGCTAGTCAGAAGAACATACGTGCGTATTAACTGTATAAATAACCTGTCAGAACACAAACCACATTAGTTAACGTGCTAGTTAGGTAAAATAGACATGAAACTGCTCCTAGCCAAGGTGTTCCCCAGAGGTGTTACCATTTCCAATGGAGAAGTCACATACGTCCTCCTACAGTTCATTTTGATTTTGACATCACAATCAGTACACAGAAGCACAACTACAATAAGTACCAACTTCAGCATGAGAAGAGCAGCTGAACTTGGGTTAGAATCCAAACACCTCCAAGCCCCCCAATTTCTTCAATAAATTGCGTCTACATCTACATGGGATACTCTGCGAATCACATTTAAGTGCCTGGCAGCACCGGACCAACTACAGTATTACATACACATAATCCTCCTCCCCCAAACAAGTAATAACAGTAACAAAATAAAAATGTTTATTGCACATTTGTCTAAATGTTTTTCGTGGATTATATTAATTACTGCATAAATAGCAAATTTAATATCTTTCGAATGTGTTTAAACTATGTAATATAAATGGAGGTTATGTAATGGACACTCCGACAGATTCCATTATAATGGACACTAACTTTTCGTCTGGCCCCCACCAACGAAACTGAGCGCTAACTGCCACTGTCACCGATATTAGACGCGCTACAGCAGGAAGTCACGGAATTTACGTAAATACGGAAACGCTATTTGCAGAGAAACAGAATAGCGACATATGTAATGCAGCGGTTCGTTGTACTCGAAGGAGGGCAGTCTGATCAATAGAATATGTGCATGAAGACGGTGCCGAATATAGCATGGATTTTCGAAGGCTGGTTGGCAAGACTAATTAATGTATCTGAAACTGATGGCTGAAAAAGGGATTCGATGTCCCGATCCATGAATTATTTGAAAAAAAATTGTTAGTTCTCTTTTCTTTTTATTCATTATTCAGGAAAAAGTGGGGACTGCGGGCCCCCTATACACGTGGTCTAGCGACATGGACACAAATTTATCAAAAGATAAAATTGCGAGATAGGTCATCCAACGGTTCGTTATACACAGGGGAAGATATTTACTTAATAAGCAGAGTCACAAGACACTAGAGCACACTACTAGGTTGGATCATGAAAAACCTTTAAAGTGAGAAAACTTAATTTACGGATGATTAAGATAACTAAACATGTTATGCAACAGTTAATTTTGCTGAGGAGAATGCGATCTACTTTATGAATAGTGTTAAAAGGTTCTAGAAGAAGCTATTGTGTCGAATCATAAAAAAATCTACAAATTGAGAAAAATCAAATTACGGTAAATTTACATTACGAAATATGTAACGCAATGGTAATTATTTTTTACTTTTTTATATTAAATCTATGAGTCTTACCTTGTATGGTTATTAGTCCCTAGGATTAGAGACATGTTAAAGCAACCTACGTGTAACACACACACCCATGCTGGAGGGAAGACTGGAACCTCCGACAGCGAGCAAACGCGTGCTCCGCAGCAAGCCACCTTAGAACGCTCGGCCACTCACCACGGCACGGATACTCTTGCAGAAGGAAAAGAGAGCTACTTAAAGGACGGGTAACAAGATACTAAAAAGTACTAAGCGAACACATGGAGAACAGAGTACATAGGCAAGGGGCTTAGAAGAACCACATACCGACCAAAATAATCTCGATACACATGCTAAGAAAAAAAACGGATTCTTATCTGACAAACTTACTAGTAGCCTGTGGAGCAAATACTGATTGAGCAAGCTGAAGGTTTTCTTATGAGTGACTAGGAGTACAAGAGGAAACTAAGGGGGCTAACCTAAAGTTCAAGAATATCGAGAAATTACATGAAATTGAATAGTTACAGAAAATAACTAACGAAGGAACATATTTAAAAGTGAGAAAGAAAGATTCTGCAACATTAGCAAGGCAGTGAACTACCAAACGAATATCATTCAGCATCTGAAGTGACAAATTAGAAAGTGCTAGCAAACCATCGTGAATTTAATGAAGGTAACACCGATATGCTAGAAACACGAATGGACATTATTAAAACTTAAAAATCATATAAAAACCCTATGACAGCATCAACGGAGAGACTTTCCAGAGAAAACTTTCCCACCTCCTCGCGAACTTTTCAACGCTCACAGCATAGCTTTCCGGCGGAAGGGAGAGGAAACCCTATTAGGCTGATCGTAGGCATGGAGATCGGGCTTCCGCCCCAGAAGGGTAGAAAGCAAACCTCGCTAGACTAATCTTTGCAAACAGTTCTATCTTAGGTTTAAACTGGCAGAAGCCGCGCCCTACAGATAAGCGTTCCCATCATGTTCCCCTTTGGTTACAAGCTAGTCAACGAGCCTTCTCCAGGATGAGTCTCACGATCTTCTCTCCCCACCATTGCTGTACTCGTGGGTTTTGCCCAGTTTCCGGTTGCTTTCACGCCTCCTGGCCACTCGGTGGTCACTTTGTGCTGGAATCATGGTGAGTTAAGGTTGGTCCTGCTCATGTGTCTGTGGAGATGGTAGCATTTCGTTGTCTGGCGTGTTTAACTAAGACTATTGAACTTACATTCAATTCTTTGGAATATTCCTTTCGATCGTTTGAGGAATTGTGTTCTAATGTTTCAATCCAGTGATATGCAACAGATAAATGTGGTGTATGTGTTACTAGTTACAGTTTGATAACGGCCTGGTATATTCAAACCTTTTGTGATTACATGGCGGTTTATGAACTCTGTGCAAATTCTTACTAGCGTTTTGGGGTCTGGTTTTTAACAGATGATATGTTCAATTTTGTGCAGTGCATGTAAAATATTTCTTATCGTTTCCTTCCGTAAGTGATATGTGTTCCGGATGGTAGCTTCTTAGAACAAAGCCTTCACCTTCCACTATTGTCAGTTGCATGTTAATCAGGCAACTAACTATGCGTGTATCCTTATGATTTCCACTAACATTTCACGATAATCTCTCCCCGCCTATTTTAGTTTTGCCGTTTCTTCTCCGCACTTGTAGTATGTACTCAGTCTTTGTCAGTAATTCTCTCCGAGCCTTCTACAACCTCCTTCAATAGCTTGCTTATGAAATTCCATGTATTTCTAAGGGTTGCATGTTGTAGTTTTAGTTCTCACTTTTCCGTCTTCTTAATTATTTTATTTTTTTGTAGGGCTTCATCCATCTCTGTAATCTCTCCCTATCTCGTGTAGCTGCATTTTATTCGCGTCCTTATGTGATTCTAAACATTTCTATTGGTTTCATACCGTAGTTAATTTTCTTTATCTTGCGGAAATTGAATTTATTCATTTTTACCGGACTTCGGAACGATGTGTGTCCTAACTCCGACTTCAGGGGTTTGCAATCAGTCAGCAGAATTCACGCTACTTCTCATACATCTAGTGCCTAGATGCTTTACTCTCAGGTTTCAACTTAAGAGTCCGCCGTGATTTTTTTCACTGAATCACATTCTCAACCACTTCACCTTCAGTGGAGTACGATCATGTAACATAGCCGTGTGTCGCCATTAGGGTTTTTGCTCGCGGTCTAATCTAAATGCAGCTTAACCTTGCTATACTCAAGCACCATTTCAAATCAGGCACGACCAGAGCCATCTCCACTGTTTAATTGTAAATTGTGTTTTGTGGTAACTCGGTTTTTGCTGAACTTCGCCTACGATAGCGTCGCATGCTTCTGCCTCATTTCAGCACGCTGATTTTGGTGAATTTCGCTGTTGAATTTCGAGCGAGTGAGTGTTGTTTGTAAATCCAGCCACCCCTCCCCCTTTTATTTAACATTGTTTTTCACCTACTCTGAGAACAAGCTCAGATGCAATTATCATGTCTAAGTTCCGTTGCACCATAATTGTTTTTCTTTAGACACCTTTATGAAATAACTTTATTTGTGGTGGTTTGTTTATTAATGCCTGTGTGTAATTTCGTGTGAGCTGGTACGTATATTGGGCACTGTATCGTTAACTTCCTGTTGTTACAGTAATTTGAACCATGTCAGTTCTCAATTTGGCCAAGGGAACAAGGTTTCGCAGCAGGGAGTAGACAGTGGTTCACATGGACGTTTTGCTAATTTTACTGCTTAAATTAAGCTTTTATTTCGTACAGTGGCCGAAATTTAACCTTAGCGAGAAACTCAGAACGTGTGTACGATTTTATAAACTGTAAAATTAATAATTTCAGTACTATTAATTTATATAGATTTTTTCCATACTATGTGACAGTTTAATGTAATAATAATAGTAATAATATCTAACAATTTGTTTATGACAATAAGTAGCAAAAGAATGGGAGGAAGAGAGGTTACGGTTTTGCATCCTGTTGCCAACAAAGGCCACACTTTCTGAGCATAATGAATAATCTGCAAAAACCTGAAAACACTGTCTTTGAAAAATGATTCCAGCACTTTACAAACTACATATTTCATGAAATTAATTCAAGCACTACGTAGCATATTTGTTAACTGCGTAATTTGCACAGTGTTAAATCGAATTTTTATGTATTTATTTATTTATTTTCACTCAGCACAACGACGAAAATTTGGAATGCAAACTGTGGCTGTACGAGTTTGTTAAGTAAAAGAATGCTGGTTATTTCATTTACCTTCGTGTGAAGGAAGGGAGGCGTTTGCAAAGGCGTTGTAATAGCGAAGCGAAAAATAAATGAATTATCTTTAAAAAGAAATATTATCGTACAAGCATCGTATGTGAATGAGAAAAGTTTTTTAGCAAAAGAAATTGTGAAAAATAAAAAAGAATTCTTTTGGGGAGAGGGGGGGCGTGGTTCTGACCCCCATGACCGTCCCGTCAGATCCAGCACTGGACAGCAGGCTGCAGGAAGCGATTGCACATCGCTTCCTTTCACTGCGGCCATGAAGCGGTCAGTGGGAGTACGATAGGATACACAGTGTCTGTCATGGACACACACACACATGAAAAGTCATTGAAAAGTATGGAATAGTCATTTAAAATTACGAAACAGAACATACTTCATAATCAAAACTGAAATAATAATTACTGCAGTAGAAGAGAAAATTTACATGATGCACTGGTGTTTGAAGTTTATCCAAATTACAATAATTAATAATAGGCATATAAAACAGTCACGAAACACGCGTGATGGATGTGTTTCAGAGGAATGCTTCTTGAAATGACAAAATCTTCCAGAAGAATAAACTGATGTCTTGACAGATCTAACAAAATACAGCTGTCATTAATTGTAATACTTTACTCGCATCGACCTTCTATTTTCCGTAGTTTAAAATTCGTTGAATTTTTTGTCGAATGCGGATGTAAACTGTGAGCCTGGCCAGGATTCGAAAGAAAGGCATTTGTCTTTCGAGGGCAAGCGATTTGTCAGTTTAGTGGTGTAGGCGATTGCCTGCTGGCAGTCAGAGCCCCGTTCACTTGTCCGCTCGGCTCACCTGTTGTGGAGAGCGCCGGGGCCGCCACCGCCTCCTGCGGCTGCCGCGGCTCCTCTTCTGCCACCGAGGCGTCGGCCCCCGCCTCGCAAACTCCTCAGGAGTCCCGCTGAGAACCTAGCAGGACTCGTGCCTCCGGAAGAGACGATACTGTCGAGGAATGGCCTTACCACAGCCTAGCGCATGTTCCCGGTTTTTCAGACAACACCAAGTTTCGAATTGGAGCGCGCTCAACTGGAGTGTGAAAATAGCATTCTGCAAACATCCTATACGGTACGGCTGCGGCATGTCTCCCCCAATCTCCCTTCTTCCAGGAGTGCTAGTCTTGCAAGGAGAACTTTTGTCCGCTTGTTAACGTAGGAGGAGAGGCGTCGGCAGCCTTACAGCCGTGAGGACGCGCCGCGGTCGCCGGCAGGCGGAGCGGTCGCGGGTTGGATGTCGTCTCACTGTTAATCTGCCGCAAAGCACCAAATAGTGTGGAATTTCCACGGCTGCGAATGGCACTCAGAACGGCTTGTTAGCGACGCTAACGACGAAGCTAAATTCAGTGCACAAGGTAAGGAATGGGAGCCGTATTATGAGCTTATCATAACGCATTTCAAATACACTGGTTCCGTAGATTTACTAACTACTGAACCAACTTATGCTATCGACAACGCACACACTAATACCGTAGGGAGACCTCGAATCTCCGGTATATGTATTGATGGGTGATTTGTTTTTCAGCCTGTTTTAATTCACTTGAATTTGAGCCTACGTTTTAGAGGACGCCGCACGCCTCGGGCAGCCACCCCGCGCCGGCCGCGTCGCCCGTCCTCTCGCTCAGCCGCCTCGTCAGTCTTCCGCGCGAGCGCTGGCGACGCCTCGTGGTACGCGCGGCGGCTGCTTCCACTAGTTGGTCCCTCTGCTAGGGAGCGGCTGGCTGTACAGGCGGCGACGGCGACGGCGACGGCGCGGCGTCGCGGGCGGCGGGTATTGGCGCGGTGGCGGAGGCAATAACGGCCGCAGACACCTGCAGGTGGGGTGCTGGGTACTGGGTGCTGGGTGCTGGGTGCTGGGGGCGGCCGACTCGCTCAGCTCTGGAAACCGTTCCTCTACACGCCGGCACCGCCCGCTTTTATCCAATTGCAAACAATCGAAATACAAACAGATTAGTTTGTATGTACAAGTCCATCAGTAACTTCTGCAATAAAAGCTAAATAAGGTATTGCAGTCTACATGTATCTCATACCGCATGGTCAACACGTCGCGCCCTCGAGGTACCGTTACGACTCCCCTCGTCGCATTCCGGCCTCCCTCACTAACTTGGCTGTGTTCCCGTTTCCAAACAAGAAAGATACTACATGCAAATACTGCTAATATAAAATGTTGCCTACCGGCATCTACCAGTCTTTTCAGTGACCTAGTCAACATTAATACTCGCACTCTTACTACCTAATTTAGCTTTCAGATTATCCGGAATCAAACCGATACCAGTAATTGAACTATAAATAAATAAACATCATCAATTAATAACGCGTAAACATAGCATGTACGGTGGTGAAATGTCCTGCTGCCTTATCAGAGCACCCTGTTCCTGTACACCCTCCCCAGCCTCCAGCACAATAACGTGGTGCGTCACCCCCATCCCCCTACCTGTTGTCCTGCCAGCTACCGCAACCGTGCCTGCCCCCCGCCCCACCTTCTGCTCCTACCGAACTGCTCCCACAATCCCTTCCTGCGTCCGTCTTCACTGCCCGCCGTGAGAACACCCACTGCCACATGTCAAAGTGACTCATCGCAGCGCCACAGTGGCGGACTCACCTGCATCCGCCAGCTTTGATGCACGTTGCCCGCAGTCGAGACCCCTCTCCTCACCACATCCCTATCCAACTCATCGCCCAACCTCTTTCTGCTCCTTATTCCTCCTGTAAGGTCACAGGCATAACAAAACGCGCCAGCACGGATACCCCTTCTGTCGTCCCCAAGAAAATCTCCACCACCAAAGCATCCGCCACAAACCTGATGCAGGAGGAGGTGTTGTGGCAAATCGACACTCACCCAGACCTTGAGATACATTCCGAAACGCGTATCAAAAATGCCTTTGGCTCCACCTACCTGACTCTGAACTCACTGTGTGGGCACTAATATATGGTTTCCATTACAATGTGGATCCATTCTGCCCCCTCCCCTCCCCAGTCACACCGCTGTGGTCGTTGTCTGACCCCACTTTAAATCCCCTCATTTCCTCAAACAGTGCTCCAATCCTGTCACTCCATCAGCACCACCCCCTACCCCCTACCCTACACAGGCGGAGTGGCGGCCGGTCACCACCGTCACCACCCTGTCCAAACTACAGCCTCTCCTAAAAGAACCCATCGAGCATCTCATCCTCAGCCTCTTTCGTCCCTCCCTCAACATCACCTTGGCCACTTTATACATGCGCAGTCATGTTCCCTTCCCATATGATTTCGTCTCCCATGTTGACCGCAATTTCACATCCTATGTGATTGCCACTGTCCTTAACCTTACCTCCTATTTTGTTGGTAAACTAAATCGATGGCGTCAGTTTGTCGCATCATTTTGGAGTGATACTGTCCCCTTCCTCACCCAGGGTGCTGGGAAAGCAACATCACTGCGACACCTTCCTTGCCTCTCCAAACCTTCTCTTGCGCCTACAGGCGGAAGTCATTGACCTCATAGGCAAAGACCACACCCCTGTACTCGTTGCCATTAATCCCCTGGTTGTCCTCACCGCACTCCCCATCCTAACCTTCCTCCTAAACTTGTCCAGGATTACTCCTACGCTGACTGGGGTGCCTGCCATCGTTCCATAGACACCTCGGTCGGTAGCCACCCTCTGCTTCTCCACACCCCTGCAGATATAGACCACACCTCATTCATACTTGAGCAGACCATTTCTGACGCCATCCACGCCCATATTCCTACCAAAGCTATCCTTTCCCACTGCCCCACCATTCCTTCACAGGTTGTCCTCCTCCTCCGTGAATCCCACTGCCTCTACCATTCCTTCCAGTGAACCTGTAACTGGGATACACTCCAATGCAACCAGCAAATCCAGCGACATATTAGAAACCTGTTGGCCGCTAAAAAAACGCCGGTCATGGTGATAGACATCCACCTGTGTTAATGCTGTACTCTGCATCTGCTCCACAATGACCATCATTTTCCTGAAAATGCCAGTAAGGCTGAACATTTCGCCTCCCATATTTCCGATGTATTTTCCATTCCTGATATTCTCAGATTTGTCTTCTCCCTCCACAAGTGCACCGATACCTCATCCCCCATGGCTCGCCTCTGGCTTCCAGTACTTGGACCGCATCCCTCCTCCAGAACATAACATGCCTATTTCCGCCCTTGACATAGAATTTTCGCTATGTAACAAAACACAGCAGCGCCCGTGGCCACGAGACACCTTCCTGCCTGCCCCCACTCCCTCCACACTGCCCTTGCATCCATATACAATGTCATTCTCTACACCGGCTTCTTCCCCAATCTGTGGAAAACCTCCCGCATTCTTATGTTCTCATAACCTGGCAAGTCTCTGTCAGATGCCTCTCCCTATCGCCCTATCAACGTCACCTCTGTATTCAGCAAGGTTTTGCAAACCATCCTTTCTCGCCGTATTCACCAGTATCTTCATCAAAACCACCTCCTCAGACTCTGCCAGTGTGGCTTCCGACCCTCCTTCTCTGTCGGTGACCAACTCCTCCGCCTCACCCACCTCTTTTCCATCCAGCTCAATTCCCATCACCCTGTCATCTTTGTCTCCCTCGACATCGAGAACCCCTATGATCGAGTATGGAATTCGAGTCTCCTTTTAAAACTGCAAGCTTAAGCCCTTCCTGTTAATTATGTCCGAGTCATTGCTTCCTTTCTCTTCCACCTCCTGTACTATCTCTGTCAACAACTTCAAATCCCTCTTGTTCTACCCTTCTGCCGGGATGCCACAGGGCTCCATCCTCCACACCCCATCCTCCGCTTTCACCTCATTTACTGGGCTGATAAGCTGCAACCATAGCCTCGCATCCAACTCTTTCATTTTGCTGACGACAACGCCTTCCTACCCGTCTACCCTCCCTTGCTCGTTCTCAGTGTCTTCACAAGTCCACATCTCCCACTTCTCCACTTGGTTCAACAAGTGGCTCCTTTCCATCAACCCCACCATATCACAGGCAATCATTCCCCCACCATACCCTGTATCTCACACTCCATGACCGTTCCATCCCCCCACCCCCACCACCAAATACCTTGACCTCACCCTGGATCGCTCCCTTTCCTCGAATCATCACCTTCAAACAATCCGTCAAAAAAATCTTTCCTGTCTCAAACTCCTCAAACTCCCTACCAACCGGACATGGGGAATTAACCTATGAGGTGGCTGTAATAAGTAGTCAATTTTTTATTCCATTATTTTTTGTCTTTGGCAAATGGGGAAATTTAGTATCGTTTTGATACACTATCTTTATTTAGATTTGATACCACTTCTGTTTCTAATGGAGAATTTTGTCGAAGAAAAATTCCTTCAATTATAGCAGTTTCTTAATCATTTTTTTTTTCTACGATTCTTTTCGAAACTGCTGTACAGTGGACAAGCAGGATAATGTAAGGGGACGGATGGCGTTCTTTCTCTGACGGAGCCTCGACATTTGGCATATTGGGGTTCATAAATTATCATGTTTGGGCATTCGCCTTCGTAGAACTTCTCTTTTGCGGGACTGCTGACTCGGCTGTGGAAAGGAGGTCGTCCTGTCGGGTGTGATACCTGTGAGGTCCCGTTCGGTGGGCAGTGGATGGGCAGAGCGGTCGACGAAGGCCGACCGCAAGCTACCTGCAAGGTATTAATTGAAATCACAGGTAGAGAAGAACAATGCTCTGCAGATCGTTCCTTTTCCTGGAACCATCACCTTCAAACAGTCCGTCAAAAAGCCCTCTCCTGTCTCAACTTCCTCAAACTCCTAACCAGCCGTGTGTGGGGACTTAACCTGTGAGGTGGCGGTAATATGTAGCGAATTTTTTTATTCCATTATTTTTTGTCTTTTGGCACATAGGGACATTTAGTATCGTTTTGATACACTATCTCTATTTAGATTTGCTACCACTTCTGTTTCTAATGTGGCATTTCGTCGAAGAAATAGTCCTTCAATAATACCAGTTTCTTAATAATATTTTTCTACGATAATTTCCGAAACCGCTGTATAGTTGATAAGCAGGACACGGTAAGGGGACGGATGGCGTTCTTTCTCTGACGTAGCCTCGACATTTGGCATATTGGGGTTCATAAATTATCATGTTTGGGCATTCGCCTTCGTAGAACTTCTCTTTTGCGGGACTGCTGACTCGGCTGTGGAAAGGAGGTCGTCCGGTCGGGTGTGATACCTGTGAGGTCCCGTTCGGTGGGCAGTGGATGGGCAGAGCGGTCGACGAAGGCCGACCGCAAGCTATCTGCAAGGTATTAATTGAAATCACAGGTAGAGAAGAACAATGCTCTGCAGATCGTTCCTTTTCCTGGAACCATCACCTTCAAACAGTCCGTCAAAAAGCCCTCTCCTGTCTCAACTTCCTCAAACTCCTAACCAGCCGTGTGTGGGGACTTAACGTGTGAGGTGGCGGTAATATGTAGCGAATTTTTTTATTCCATTATTTTTTGTCTTTTGGCACATAGGGACATTTAGTATCGTTTTGATACACTATCTCTATTTAGATTTGCTACCACTTCTGTTTCTAATGTGGCATTTCGTCGAAGAAATATTCCTTCAATAATACCAGTTTCTTAATAATATTTTTCTACGATTCTTTCCGAAACCGCTGTATAGTGGATAAGCAGGACACGGTAAGGGGACGGATGGCGTTCTTTCTCTGACGTAGCCTCGACATTTGGCATATTGGGGTTCATAAATTATCATGTTTGGGCATTCGCCTTCGTAGAACTTCTCTTTTGCGGGGCTGCTGACTCGGCTGTGGAAAGGAGGTCGACCTGTCGGGTGTGATACCTGTGAGGTCCCGTTCGGTGGGCAGTGGATGGGCAGAGCGGTCGACGAAGGCCGACCGCAAGCTACCTGCAAGGTATTAATTGAAATCACAGGTAGAGAAGAACAATGCTCTGCAGATCGTTCCTTTTCCTGGAACCATCACCTTCAAACAGTCCGTCAAAAAGCCCTCTCCTGTCTCAACTTCCTCAAACTCCTAACCAGCCGTGTATGGGGACTTAACCTGTGAGGTGGCGGTAATATGTAGCGAATTTTTTTATTCCATTATTTTTTGTCTTTTGGCACATAGGGACATTTAGTATCGTTTTGATACACTATCTCTATTTAGATTTGCTACCACTTCTGTTTCTAATGTGGCATTTCGTCGAAGAAATAGTCCTTCAATAATACCAGTTTCTTAATACTATTTTTCTACGATTCTTTCCGAAACCGCTGTATAGTGGATAAGCAGGACACGGTAAGGGGACGGATGGCGTTCTTTCTCTGACGTAGCCTCGACATTTGGCATATTGGGGTTCATAAATTATCATGTTTGGGCATTCGCCTTCGTAGAACTTCTCTTTTGCGGGACTGCTGACTCGGCTGTGGAAAGGAGGTCGTCCTGTCGGGTGTGATACCTGTGAGGTCCCGTTCGGTGGGCAGTGGATGGGCAGAGCGGTCGACGAAGGCCGACCGCAAGCTATCTGCAAGGTATTAATTGAAATCACAGGTAGAGAAGAACAATGCTCTGCAGATCGTTCCTTTTCCTGGAACCATCACCTTCAAACAGTCCGTCAAAAAGCCCTCTCCTGTCTCAACTTCCTCAAACTCCTAACCAGCCGTGTATGGGGACTTAACCTGTGAGGTGGCGGTAATATGTAGCGAATTTTTTTATTCCATTATTTTTTGTCTTTTGGCACATAGGGACATTTAGTATCGTTTTGATACACTATCTCTATTTAGATTTGCTACCACTTCTGTTTCTAATGTGGCATTTCGTCGAAGAAATAGTCCTTCAATAATACCAGTTTCTTAATAATATTTTTCTACGATTCTTTCCGAAACCGCTGTATAGTGGATAAGCAGGACACGGTAAGGGGACGGATGGCGTTCTTTCTCTGACGTAGCCTCGACATTTGGCATATTGGGGTTCATAAATTATCATGTTTGGGCATTCGCCTTCGTAGAACTTCTCTTTTGCAGGACTGCTGACTCGGCTGTGGAAAGGAGGTCGTCCTGTCGGGTGTGATACCTGTGAGGTCCCGTTCGGTGGGCAGTGGATGGGCAGAGCGGTCGACGAAGGCCGACCGCAAGCTACCTGCAAGGTATTAATTGAAATCACAGGTAGAGAAGAACAATGCTCTGCAGATCGTTCCTTTTCCTGGAACCATCACCTTCAAACAGTCCGTCAAAAAGCCCTCTCCTGTCTCAACTTCCTCAAACTCCTAACCAGCCGTGTGTGGGGACTTAACCTGTGAGGTGGCGGTAATATGTAGCGAATTTTTTTATTCCATTATTTTTTGTCTTTTGGCACATAGGGACATTTAGTATCGTTTTGATACACTATCTCTATTTAGATTTGCTACCACTTCTGTTTCTAATGTGGCATTTCGTCGAAGAAATAGTCCTTCAATAATACCAGTTTCTTAATAATATTTTTCTACGATTCTATCCGAAACCGCTGTATAGTGGATAAGCAGGACACGGTAAGGGGACGGATGGCGTTCTTTCTCTGACGTAGCCTCGACATTTGGCATATTGGGGTTCATAAATTATCATGTTTGGGCATTCGCCTTCGTAGAACTTCTCTTTTGCAGGACTGCTGACTCGGCTGTGGAAAGGAGGTCGTCCTGTCGGGTGTGATACCTGTGAGGTCCCGTTCGGTGGGCAGTGGATGGGCAGAGCGGTCGACGAAGGCCGACCGCAAGCTACCTGCAAGGTATTAATTGAAATCACAGGTAGAGAAGAACAATGCTCTGCAGATCGTTCCTTTTCCTGGAACCATCACCTTCAAACAGTCCGTCAAAAAGCCCTCTCCTGTCTCAACTTCCTCAAACTCCTAACCAGCCGTGTGTGGGGACTTAACCTGTGAGGTGGCGGTAATATGTCGCGAATTTTTTTATTCCATTATTTTTTGTCTTTTGGCACATAGGGACATTTAGTATCGTTTTGATACACTATCTCTATTTAGATTTGCTACCACTTCTGTTTCTAATGTGGCATTTCGTCGAAGAAATAGTCCTTCAATAATACCAGTTTCTTAATAATATTTTTCTACGATTCTTTCCGAAACCGCTGTATAGTGGATAAACAGGACACGGTAAGGGGACGGATGGCGTTCTTTCTCTGACGTAGCCTCGACATTTGGCATATTGGGGTTCATAAATTATCATGTTTGGGCATTCGCCTTCGTAGAACTTATCTTTGCGGGACTGCTGACTCGGCTGTGGAAAGGAGGTCGTCCTGTCGGGTGTGATACCTGTGAGGTCCCGTTCGGTGGGCAGTGGATGGGCAGAGCGGTCGACGAAGGCCGACCGCAAGCTACCTGCAAGGTATTAATTGAAATCACAGGTAGAGAAGAACAATGCTCTGCAGATCGTTCCTTTTCCTGGAACCATCACCTTCAAACAGTCCGTCAAAAAGCCCTCTCCTGTCTCAACTTCCTCAAACTCCTAACCAGCCGTGTGTGGGGACTTAACCTGTGAGGTGGCGATAATATGTAGCGAATTTTTTTATTCCATTATTTTTTGTCTTTTGGCACATAGGGACATTTAGTATCGTTTTGATACACTATCTCTATTTAGATTTGCTACCACTTCTGTTTCTAATGTGGCATTTCGTCGAAGAAATAGTCCTTCAATAATACCAGTTTCTTAATAATATTTTTCTACGATTCTTTCCGAAACCGCTGTATAGTGGATAAGCAGGACACGGTAAGGGGACGGATGGCGTTCTTTCTCTGACGTAGCCTCGACATTTGGCATATTGGGGTTCATAAATTATCATGTTTGGGCATTCGCCTTCGTAGAACTTCTCTTTTGCGGGACTGCTGACTCGGCTGTGGAAAGGAGGTCGTCCTGTCGGGTGTGATACCTGTGAGGTCCCGTTCGGTGGGCAGTGGATGGGCAGAGCGGTCGACGAAGGCCGACCGCAAGCTATCTGCAAGGTATTAATTGAAATCACAGGTAGAGAAGAACAATGCTCTGCAGATCGTTCCTTTTCCTGGAACCATCACCTTCAAACAGTCCGTCAAAAAGCCCTCTCCTGTCTCAACTTCCTCAAACTCCTAACCAGCCGTGTGTGGGGACTTAACCTGTGAGGTGGCGATAATATGTAGCGAATTTTTTTATTCCATTATTTTTTGTCTTTTGGCACATAGGGACATTTAGTATCGTTTTGATACACTATCTCTATTTAGATTTGCTACCACTTCTGTTTCTAATGTGGCATTTCGTCGAAGAAATAGTCCTTCAATAATACCAGTTTCTTAATTATATTTTTCTACGATTCTATCCGAAACCGCTGTATAGTGGATAAGCAGGACACGGTAAGGGGACGGATGGCGTTCTTTCTCTGACGTAGCCTCGACATTTGGCATATTGGGGTTCATAAATTATCATGTTTGGGCATTCGCCTTCGTAGAACTTCTCTTTTGCGGGACTGCTGACTCGGCTGTGGAAAGGAGGTCGTCCTGTCGGGTGTGATACCTGTGAGGTCCCGTTCGGTGGGCAGTGGATGGGCAGAGCGGTCGACGAAGGCCGACCGCAAGCTATCTGCAAGGTATTAATTGAAATCACAGGTAGAGAAGAACAATGCTCTGCAGATCGTTCCTTTTCCTGGAACCATCACCTTCAAACAGTCCGTCAAAAAGCCCTCTCCTGTCTCAACTTCCTCAAACTCCTAACCAGCCGTGTGTGGGGACTTAACGTGTGAGGTGGCGGTAATATGTAGCGAATTTTTTTATTCCATTATTTTTTGTCTTTTGGCACATAGGGACATTTAGTATCGTTTTGATACACTATCTCTATTTAGATTTGCTACCACTTCTGTTTCTAATGTGGCATTTCGTCGAAGAAATAGTCCTTCAATAATACCAGTTTCTTAATAATATTTTTCTACGATTCTTTCCGAAACCGCTGTATAGTGGATAAGCAGGACACGGTAAGGGGACGGATGGCGTTCTTTCTCTGACGTAGCCTCGACATTTGGCATATTGGGGTTCATAAATTATCATGTTTGGGCATTCGCCTTCGTAGAACTTCTCTTTTGCGGGACTGCTGACTCGGCTGTGGAAAGGAGGTCGTCCTGTCGGGTGTGATACCTGTGAGGTCCCGTTCGGTGGGCAGTGGATGGGCAGAGCGGTCGACGAAGGCCGACCGCAAGCTATCTGCAAGGTATTAATTGAAATCACAGGTAGAGAAGAACAATGCTCTGCAGATCGTTCCTTTTCCTGGAACCATCACCTTCAAACAGTCCGTCAAAAAGCCCTCTCCTGTCTCAACTTCCTCAAACTCCTAACCAGCCGTGTGTGGGGACTTAACGTGTGAGGTGGCGGTAATATGTAGCGAATTTTTTTATTCCATTATTTTTTGTCTTTTGGCACATAGGGACATTTAGTATCGTTTTGATACACTATCTCTATTTAGATTTGCTACCACTTCTGTTTCTAATGTGGCATTTCGTCGAAGAAATAGTCCTTCAATAATACCAGTTTCTTAATAATATTTTTCTACGATTCTTTCCGAAACCGCTGTATAGAGGATAAGCAGGACACGGTAAGGGGACGGATGGCGTTCTTTCTCTGACGTAGCCTCGACATTTGGCATATTGGGGTTCATAAATTATCATGTTTGGGCATTCGCCTTCGTAGAACTTCTCTTTTGCGGGACTGCTGACTCGGCTGTGGAAAGGAGGTCGTCCTGTCGGGTGTGATACCTGTGAGGTCCCGTTCGGTGGGCAGTGGATGGGCAGAGCGGTCGACGAAGGCCGACCGCAAGCTATCTGCAAGGTATTAATTGAAATCACAGGTAGAGAAGAACAATGCTCTGCAGATCGTTCCTTTTCCTGGAACCATCACCTTCAAACAGTCCGTCAAAAAGCCCTCTCCTGTCTCAACTTCCTCAAACTCCTAACCAGCCGTGTGTGGGGACTTAACGTGTGAGGTGGCGGTAATATGTAGCGAATTTTTTTATTCCATTATTTTTTGTCTTTTGGCACATAGGGACATTTAGTATCGTTTTGATACACTATCTCTATTTAGATTTGCTACCACTTCTGTTTCTAATGTGGCAATTTCGTCGAAGAAATAGTCCTTCAATAATACCAGTTTCTTAATAATATTTTTCTACGATTCTTTCCGAAACCGCTGTATAGTGGATAAGCAGGACACGGTAAGGGGACGGATGGCGTTCTTTCTCTGACGTAGCCTCGACATTTGGCATATTGGGGTTCATAAATTATCATGTTTGGGCATTCGCCTTCGTAGAACTTCTCTTTTGCGGGACTGCTGACTCGGCTGTGGAAAGGAGGTCGTCCTGTCGGGTGTGATACCTGTGAGGTCCCGTTCGGTGGGCAGTGGATGGGCAGAGCGGTCGACGAAGGCCGACCGCAAGCTATCTGCAAGGTATTAATTGAAATCACAGGTAGAGAAGAACAATGCTCTGCAGATCGTTCCTTTTCCTGGAACCATCACCTTCAAACAGTCCGTCAAAAAGCCCTCTCCTGTCTCAACTTCCTCAAACTCCTAACCAGCCGTGTGTGGGGACTTAACCTGTGAGGTGGCGATAATATGTAGCGAATTTTTTTATTCCATTATTTTTTGTCTTTTGGCACATAGGGACATTTAGTATCGTTTTGATACACTATCTCTATTTAGATTTGCTACCACTTCTGTTTCTAATGTGGCATTTCGTCGAAGAAATAGTCCTTCAATAATACCAGTTTCTTAATAATATTTTTCTACGATTCTATCCGAAACCGCTGTATAGTGGATAAGCAGGACACGGTAAGGGGACGGATGGCGTTCTTTCTCTGACGTAGCCTCGACATTTGGCATATTGGGGTTCATAAATTATCATGTTTGGGCATTCGCCTTCGTAGAACTTCTCTTTTGCGGGACTGCTGACTCGGCTGTGGAAAGGAGGTCGTCCTGTCGGGTGTGATACCTGTGAGGTCCCGTTCGGTGGGCAGTGGATGGGCAGAGCGGTCGACGAAGGCCGACCGCAAGCTATCTGCAAGGTATTAATTGAAATCACAGGTAGAGAAGAACAATGCTCTGCAGATCGTTCCTTTTCCTGGAACCATCACCTTCAAACAGTCCGTCAAAAAGCCCTCTCCTGTCTCAACTTCCTCAAACTCCTAACCAGCCGTGTGTGGGGACTTAACGTGTGAGGTGGCGGTAATATGTAGCGAATTTTTTTATTCCATTATTTTTTGTCTTTTGGCACATAGGGACATTTAGTATCGTTTTGATACACTATCTCTATTTAGATTTGCTACCACTTCTGTTTCTAATGTGGCATTTCGTCGAAGAAATAGTCCTTCAATAATACCAGTTTCTTAATAATATTTTTCTACGATTCTTTCCGAAACCGCTGTATAGTGGATAAGCAGGACACGGTAAGGGGACGGATGGCGTTCTTTCTCTGACGTAGCCTCGACATTTGGCATATTGGGGTTCATAAATTATCATGTTTGGGCATTCGCCTTCGTAGAACTTCTCTTTTGCGGGACTGCTGACTCGGCTGTGGAAAGGAGGTCGTCCTGTCGGGTGTGATACCTGTGAGGTCCCGTTCGGTGGGCAGTGGATGGGCAGAGCGGTCGACGAAGGCCGACCGCAAGCTATCTGCAAGGTATTAATTGAAATCACAGGTAGAGAAGAACAATGCTCTGCAGATCGTTCCTTTTCCTGGAACCATCACCTTCAAACAGTCCGTCAAAAAGCCCTCTCCTGTCTCAACTTCCTCAAACTCCTAACCAGCCGTGTGTGGGGACTTAACGTGTGAGGTGGCGGTAATATGTAGCGAATTTTTTTATTCCATTATTTTTTGTCTTTTGGCACATAGGGACATTTAGTATCGTTTTGATACACTATCTCTATTTAGATTTGCTACCACTTCTGTTTCTAATGTGGCATTTCGTCGAAGAAATAGTCCTTCAATAATACCAGTTTCTTAATAATATTTTTCTACGATTCTTTCCGAAACCGCTGTATAGTGGATAAGCAGGACACGGTAAGGGGACGGATGGCGTTCTTTCTCTGACGTAGCCTCGACATTTGGCATATTGGGGTTCATAAATTATCATGTTTGGGCATTCGCCTTCGTAGAACTTCTCTTTTGCGGGACTGCTGACTCGGCTGTGGAAAAGAGGTCGTCCTGTCGGGTGTGATACCTGTGAGGTCCCGTTCGGTGGGCAGTGGATGGGCAGAGCGGTCGACGAAGGCCGACCGCAAGCTATCTGCAAGGTATTAATTGAAATCACAGGTAGAGAAGAACAATGCTCTGCAGATCGTTCCTTTTCCTGGAACCATCACCTTCAAACAGTCCGTCAAAAAGCCCTCTCCTGTCTCAACTTCCTCAAACTCCTAACCAGCCGTGTGTGGGGACTTAACGTGTGAGGTGGCGGTAATATGTAGCGAATTTTTTTATTCCATTATTTTTTGTCTTTTGGCACATAGGGACATTTAGTATCGTTTTGATACACTATCTCTATTTAGATTTGCTACCACTTCTGTTTCTAATGTGGCATTTCGTCGAAGAAATAGTCCTTCAATAATACCAGTTTCTTAATAATATTTTTCTACGATTCTTTCCGAAACCGCTGTATAGTGGATAAGCAGGACACGGTAAGGGGACGGATGGCGTTCTTTCTCTGACGTAGCCTCGACATTTGGCATATTGGGGTTCATAAATTATCATGTTTGGGCATTCGCCTTCGTAGAACTTCTCTTTTGCGGGACTGCTGACTCGGCTGTGGAAAGGAGGTCGTCCTGTCGGGTGTGATACCTGTGAGGTCCCGTTCGGTGGGCAGTGGATGGGCAGAGCGGTCGACGAAGGCCGACCGCAAGCTATCTGCAAGGTATTAATTGAAATCACAGGTAGAGAAGAACAATGCTCTGCAGATCGTTCCTTTTCCTGGAACCATCACCTTCAAACAGTCCGTCAAAAAGCCCTCTCCTGTCTCAACTTCCTCAAACTCCTAACCAGCCGTGTGTGGGGACTTAACGTGTGAGGTGGCGGTAATATGTAGCGAATTTTTTTATTCCATTATTTTTTGTCTTTTGGCACATAGGGACATTTAGTATCGTTTTGATACACTATCTCTATTTAGATTTGCTACCACTTCTGTTTCTAATGTGGCATTTCGTCGAAGAAATAGTCCTTCAATAATACCAGTTTCTTAATAATATTTTTCTACGATTCTTTCCGAAACCGCTGTATAGTGGATAAGCAGGACACGGTAAGGGGACGGATGGCGTTCTTTCTCTGACGTAGCCTCGACATTTGGCATATTGGGGTTCATAAATTATCATGTTTGGGCATTCGCCTTCGTAGAACTTCTCTTTTGCGGGACTGCTGACTCGGCTGTGGAAAGGAGGTCGTCCTGTCGGGTGTGATACCTGTGAGGTCCCGTTCGGTGGGCAGTGGATGGGCAGAGCGGTCGACGAAGGCCGACCGCAAGCTATCTGCAAGGTATTAATTGAAATCACAGGTAGAGAAGAACAATGCTCTGCAGATCGTTCCTTTTCCTGGAACCATCACCTTCAAACAGTCCGTCAAAAAGCCCTCTCCTGTCTCAACTTCCTCAAACTCCTAACCAGCCGTGTGTGGGGACTTAACGTGTGAGGTGGCGGTAATATGTAGCGAATTTTTTTATTCCATTATTTTTTGTCTTTTGGCACATAGGGACATTTAGTATCGTTTTGATACACTATCTCTATTTAGATTTGCTACCACTTCTGTTTCTAATGTGGCATTTCGTCGAAGAAATAGTCCTTCAATAATACCAGTTTCTTAATAATATTTTTCTACGATTCTTTCCGAAACCGCTGTATAGTGGATAAGCAGGACACGGTAAGGGGACGGATGGCGTTCTTTCTCTGACGTAGCCTCGACATTTGGCATATTGGGGTTCATAAATTATCATGTTTGGGCATTCGCCTTCGTAGAACTTCACTTTGTGGGACTGCTGACTCGGCTGTGGAAAGGAGGTCGTCCTGTCGGGTGTGATACCTGTGAGGTCCCGTTCGGTGGGCAGTGGATGGGCAGAGCGGTCGACGAAGGCCGACCGCAAGCTATCTGCAAGGTATTAATTGAAATCACAGGTAGAGAAGAACAATGCTCTGCAGATCGTTCCTTTTCCTGGAACCATCACCTTCAAACAGTCCGTCAAAAAGCCCTCTCCTGTCTCAACTTCCTCAAACTCCTAACCAGCCGTGTGTGGGGACTTAACCTGTGAGGTGGCGGTAATATGTAGCGAATTTTTTTATTCCATTATTTTTTGTCTTTTGGCACATAGGGAAATTTAGTATCGTTTTGATACACTATCTCTATTTAGATTTGCTACCACTTCTGTTTCTAATGTGGCATTTCGTCGAAGAAATAGTCCTTCAATAATACCAGTTTCTTAATAATATTTTTCTACGATTCTTTCCGAAACCGCTGTATAGTGGATAAGCAGGACACGGTAAGGGGACGGATGGCGTTCTTTCTCTGACGTAGCCTCGACATTTGGCATATTGGGGTTCATAAATTATCGTGTTTGGGCATTCGCCTTCGTAGAACTTCTCTTTTTCGGGACTGCCGACTCGGCTGTGGATGGGAGTGCGTCCTGTCGTGGCCTGATACCTGTGAGCTCCCGTTCGGTGGGCAGTGGATGGGCAGAGCGGTCGACGAAGGCTGACCGCAGGTACCTGCAAGGTACTGTTTGAAAGCATAGGTAAAGAAGGACAATGCTCTCCAGACGCACTGAAAGTCGCCCGCGAAACTGATGCCACTGCCACACAATCGGACGTCCCGACTCAGAGCGAAGTTCACAGAACAGGATGTCTTTTTCACGGTTATGAATGCCTAGACGATTTCTTTGAATTTGGTTGGTTGTGGAAACATACTTCTGCGTGACGAATGTTACGAGGCTTGTTAGTAGTAGAGTTGGTCGTCGGGCCAGCGGGGGCTTGGCACCTATGGTCATAAAATAAATGTATTTTGATGCCTGGGAAGAGAGCATCCGAAAATTTCGAAAAGGTCGTGGACCTGTGTAGGAAAACGTCCCTGTGGGAAATTTGCTCGTGTGGTTGGAGCTTGTAGGGGCGCCTACAGAATGCTCTGTGATTCGCCCAAGCTTAGGACAGTGACAGTTTTGTAATTTGTCAGCCGCTTCCCGCGATCTCATTGGGCAGGCTATTAGCTGTATGTGGTAGCTGCAGCGCTCTGGCCGTGTAGGCGGGGTCGCGGGTCACGAAAGGGAACGAGTTTTGGGATTCGCTCTTAGGTCTCCACAGTGTGCGGACCGACTTAGGTCTCGCAGTTTACTTGTGCTGTTGTCTGAACTTCGATCTCTGTCCGGTAGGTTCGCTTCCGGTGGCCAAAGTTGACTTGGATAATTTGGAAGTCTCACTTTGAGCATTCGCACTTTGCAAATCGCGAATATATTAAGATTTTATGTCGCAAGTTTGACTTGGTGAAATGTACTTTTGAACACTGTTTCACAAGTACACTACGATCGACTTGTCTGCTCACGATATGAAGTTATGCAGCCATTGTCTGTCTAGCAGCGCCGCCGCCAGATATGCTATTAGTTAAACGTTGTCTCTGCTTCACAGAACGAACTGAGAAAACGGTCGTGTTTTATTTCGGCTGTAATCTGCAGTCATCACCTGCCGCTGCCTTCTCCTGTCTGCTTCAAATTTTGGTAATGTGTCTCCTGCAGCATTGCTAGGGCTGTTTTTTGAGGATTTTCTCTTCATTTTCATAACCGGGTTTATTTGTTCAAATTGGTAAACTTCAGCTGATCTTTGAGTTTGTGCACCTGCGGTAGTAGTTTGGATAATTACTCTTCCTGTAAAGGTTTCCTTCTCCCTTGACTCAGCCAGTCATTTGTTGATATATAAGCAAAGTTTATTTCATGTTATTAATTTTCTTTAACTGTTGCGTATAGGATTTCTTTATTTCAAAGTATGTGTAATGTTTCGTTAACTTAGGCATGTGACTGGATGAATTGTTTATGGTAAATAAATTGTGCCTGAAGTATATTTGCTTTTTCAATTGAAATCTTCCCTATCATTTATAATTTTGGAGGGGCGATCAGTTATTACTAAATTTGGGAGTGTACCGAGTAAATTAGATTTCAATTGGTAGTAGCTCTCATTGTGATATTGGTAACGAATTTATAAAATAAATGTCTTTGACCATATCTTACGCCACCAAGCATGTGAGGTCAAGAAGGGAAAAAATCATGTTTTTACATACATGTTGGCGGCCCTAATTCAAACGCCACAAAATATGATATCACTTTTATATCTAAAAATTAAAGAATTAATTAAAAATATTTTATGAAGTGGGAATTTGCATACCGAGTACTGTCCCAGTTGACGAACCTCGCACACATAGTAAGGAAGTTTGTTCGGTACAATATTGTGATAAAAATTTGAAATTACTTACTTTTGGCGCGAACTACATTATGATAGAGAAATACGTCTTCTTTTGCAGAGACAATTGTACTTTGAGTTATAATCCGACTTCTGAATATATAGTTCTATTACACAAGATCGATTTCAACTTAGAGCATTATGAAGTAATCACTGCAAGACGTGGGGACATGTATAGCCGAAAGACAGGTTGATTCTGCCAACACAGTCAAGACAATTCACTGGAAACACCATATTTAATGGAAAGTCCTATACACACGATCGGCTGACGCCATTCCTTCAGCGATAACCCGGACATACTTTATCGCACATTGACACCACCATAACGTCTTATTTAAACACACGTGAACTCTTTCAGTATTAGTCGACTTTTCGATAATATGGAGCACTGCATAGAGAATAGCTACATTGTCTCCAGTGCAACTCAGAAACATTCTTATACTTCGGCATACACTTACTGTGAGTGATAAGGAGTTTTGTACTACACCATAGAACCAATACATGACGCTGTTATTATTGTTATTATTCTAATTATTACTATTTCTCATATCAACAATGGAAGTGTTTTTAGAAGTAAACGTCAAACAGACAATTACACCGCAGTCTTAACTTTATGACCACATCCTAGCATTGATTTACATCATTCCGGAGTAAAGACTTAAATTAATTTCACTTTTTGTATGAAAACCTTTATGAACATTCATTGTTTTCGACAATAACTTCTACTTAAATTTTACATCTTGGCTAGAAGAAATGAGTTTATTGACAGAAAAATCCAACAAGAATTAGGTTTTTGCTGACCTAAGTCCAGAACACTAAAAAACAATGATATACACAGGACCCCGTTTAACAACCGTTGCGGAGCGCGGGCATATATGCTAGTCGTGGAATGATCTTGTGAACAGCACTGTAAGGCATGTACGAAGTTATGGTGAGGCATTGGCATCGGATGTTGTCTTCCACCATCCTTAGAGATGTCGATCCATCACGATAAACTTGCCACTTTAGGTACCTCCAAAGCCAATAATCGCACTGACTGAGGTCTGGGGAGGCCAAGCATGACGAAAGTGGCGGCTAAGCACACGATCATCACGAAACGACGCGCGCAAGACATCTTTCACGCGACTAGCAATATGAGGTGGAGCGCCATCCTGCATAAAAATCTTACGTTCCAGCAGGTGTTTATCAGCCAGGCCGGGGATGATGGGATTCTGTAACATATCGGCGTACCTCTCACCCGTGACGGTAGCAGTTATAAAACCAAAATCACGCCCCATCTGTCGGACATTTTTTGAACTTCTTTTTTTGTCTAATAAAACCCCATGTCATTCCTAGCATGTGTGTCAATTTTTACCTCTCTATCTGCATTATTCCGTGATTAATACCAGCTTTTTGATCATCCGGTATATATCTAACGATCTTGTAATTGGAAAGTTGTTCCCCAATTAGCGTCTTGATCTTGTTTATCAGCGAAATCACCGAAATGTTGGGGAATGTCAGTGAGTACAGGGCATACCAATTCGTGGCCAGGTGGAGTGCTAGAGGAATCAGCTGGGCTTTTAGCATACATACGGCTTAAGACAGCCGAAACACTGTCGATTCCCTTAATGAGGGAAACTTTAAATTGAAAAGCGGAAATACGAACCGCTACCTGGCAATACAACCAGTCTTGTGCGTGTTGGCCAGAGTCCAACTCAAGGCTTGATTATCGATGTCCAAGTGCAAACGGAATTTCTCCAAAGGAAATAATACGGCAAGGGCTTAGCACTCATATACAGAATATTTGGCTTCAACATCGGTAAGCTTGTTGGAGGTAAAGGCTGAAGGTCGTCTTTGGTCCAAACGTGTATGTAACAGGACTGCTGAAACACCACGATTGGAGGCATATGTTTGCACGACTAATCGGGTACACCATGAACTGGAGGATTACAGATAGAAGGTTTAATGGCGTCAAACGCATGGTGCTGATCACAGCCCCTCACAAACATAACTCCTTTACGCATTAAATTGTTGAGCGGGGCCGAGGACTGGGCAAACTTTGGTACAATGTGCCTAAAACAATTTGCAATACCGATAAATTTTGCTACACACTTTTTGACAACTAGGGGTTTCAGGGCCCTGATTGCCTTCGTGTGTTCCTGTTCAATACTAACACTTGTGCCAGAAATAGGGTGTCCTGAAATTGTTGAAATGTTCAAATGTTTGTAAATCTATCGGACCAAACTGCGTGGTCATCAGTCCGTATGTCCTGAAATTGAATCTTGCTGACGTTCTAAACTAATTTTAGTTGGTTTAACGGTCATCCATGCTGCCTGGAAGCTAATAAAGACTTGCACTTGAATAAACTTTAAAGTCTTGACCACTAATTTAAATTTATTGAGGCCTTGCGCGTTTCGACGTTGCGTCATTATCGAAGGCTACAGCAAGACAATGGAATTAATATTCATCACACATTTCGATAAAACATAAATGAGAACACAGTAATCACACTCACCATATCTTTTAAAACTTATTAAAAAGTGAAACTAAACATTCCTTTTAAAAAATGACTGTCAAAGACATATGTCAAAAATAAAATAAATTTAAAATTTAAAATTCCCCCAGAACATCCCTGTAGGATGGCCAAGTGCAAACTAAATTCAGCGTTGCGGTCAGTTATTAAGTGGAGAATCCGCCAGATGGCGATGTTGTCATTCTACTTGTCTCTCACTCACATACGCGCACTCACACACTCTGGGATATTTTTTTTTTTTAATCTACCTTAAACCTGCCTAATATTTTGTTACTGTTATGTTATACAATTATAAACATACAACTAAAATTTACAATCACTGTGTACAAAACTTTCTTTTACATTATACAATTATATGAGTGCTGCACCAAATTTTCCATACTATATTTTGACATCGTTAGGAAAGACAGTGTTTAGTGACACATTGCTGGCAGTCACCAAAATCATGTTATCTACACAGCATTCTGCTGAGGAAAGTGTGTGGAGGGGAGGGGTGAAGGGGGACGGACATAAAAGTGCTGGGAAGGAAGAACAGCCATCAAGCAACATCTGCTTACAAAAGCCACACGATGGCCTCCACAACGTACAACCCCTCGTACAAACCACAATGCTGGCAACAACAGCGATGCAATATGTCAAAGCAGTGTCACACCCATTTAAATTTGATTACTTGTAACACGAGGAAGTACTATGTACAGTATTACAGTTTAGGCAATGCTGATGTGAAACAATGTCTACAATATAAACTCTAGGGTAGTTAACTATTATCTTCCATAAGTGTATTGCACATGTTAGCCCTCTATTATAAAACATGAAATAATAGAGTCTTAGGCGATACTGATTAAATGCTTAACAATCAAGGCTCCTAAAATGAATGAATGTTATAAGTAAAAAGGAGGGGGGGGGGAGTAGGAGATGGTTGATGGAGCAACTACAAGGTTATAAAATATAATTTTGTGCACTCTTACAGTTTGTAGTAATATTAACCTAACTATGCAGCTCCATGAAAGAAACCTTAGATTTACTATAGTAGACTGTTAATGGAAAATGGACTTTAAGTAATACAGTATACTACGAGCTACGATGGGACTGTGTGGAATAACAATGTTCGTGGAAGGACAATTTGTTAAGAGCAGGGAAGCTATTCGGCTAGGAAACCTCTTAGTGAACGCTGTACTGTAGTGGAATGCAAAGTGTCGCCATCTATTGGCGTCTGTTGTTTCTATGGAAGTGCCTAACGGAGTTGATGAATAGATTGAAGCATCATCTATCAGCTACATTCGTTACCATAGAATGGTCTATAAATGTTCGGCGAAAAGACTAAAGAACCAGTTTTTCGAAAAATCAATTTGTTCATTTATTATGTGGGAGGGAGATTTTGATTTTTCCACAAAAATCTCTATTTCCTCAAGGGTGTTAAGCATGAAGCCTTTTGGTGCGCTGTGTAGTATTTTCAGGCTTTGTTCTATTTCTCCTAATCCGTGGTTATTTCGTGTTAGGTGTCGTTTGATACATCCGTCGTTGCTGTCTCGCGTGTGTTCCTTGAATCGCTGCCTGAATGACCTGCCCGTTTGTCCTACGTAAAGCTTCTCGCAATCTCTACATGTTATTTTGTATACACCCGTGCCATCAAACTTGTCTCGTTTGGGTCCCATTGTGTGTCGTAACCTATCACCTAGTTTGCTAGTGGTTTTCATCCATAAACCTACCTTGTATTTTTTGAACTATTTACAACAGAATCAGTTAATGTTCCTTTGTATATAATACTCATTTTTAGTTTCTGTTGTTCTATCGGCGTTTTAATGGCGGTGTTCTCACAGAGCTTATTGTACAGATACCTAACTTCTTTACTGTTATACCCGTTAGAGGTTGCAATGTATTCCAATGTATTCAGCTCTTTTGCTTTATCGTTGATAACACGCGAGACAGCAACGACTGATGTATCAAACGACACACACGAAATAACCACGGATTAGGAGAAATAGAACAAAGCCTGAAAATACTACACAACGCACCAAAAGGCCTATTGCTTAACACCCTTGAGGAAATAGAGATTTTTGTGGAAAAATCAAAATCTCCCTCTCACATAATAAATGAACAAATTGATTTTTCGAAAAACTGGTTCTTTAGTCTTTTCGCCGAACATTTATAGACCATTCTATGGTAACGAATGTAGCTGATAGATGATGCTTCAATCTATTCATCAACTCCGTTAGGCACTTCCATAGAAACAACAGACGCCAATAGATGGCGACACTTTGCATTCCACTACAGTACAGCGTTCACTAAGAGGTTTCCTAGCCGAATAGCTTCCCTGCTCTTAACAAATTGTCCTTCCACGAACATTGTTATTCCACACAGTCCCATCGTAGCTCGTAGTATACTGTATTACTTAAAGTCCATTTTCCATTAACAGTCTACTATAGTAAATCTAAGGTTTCTTTCATGGAGCTGCATAGTTAGGTTAACATTACTACAAACTGTAAGAGTGCACAAAATTATATTTTATAACCTGTAGTTGCTCCATCAACCATCTCCTACTCCCCCCCCCCCTCCTTTTTACTTATAACATTCATTCATTTTAGGAGCCTTGATTGTTAAGCATTTAATCAGTATCGCTTAAGACTCTATTATTTCATGTTTCATAATAGAGGGCTAACATGTGCAATACACTTATGGAAGATGATAGTTAACTACCCTAGAGTTTATATTGTAGACATTGTTTCACATCAGCATTGCCTAAACTGTAATACTGTACATAGTACTTCCTCGTGTTACAAGTAATCAAATTTAAATGGGTGTGACACTGCTTTGACATATTGCATCGCTGTTGTTGCCAGCATTGTGGTTTGTACGAGGGGTTGTACGTTGTGGAGGCCACCGTGTGGCTTTTGTAAGCAGATGTTGCTTGATGGCTGTTCTTCCTTCCCAGCACTTTTATGTCCGTCCCCCTTCACCCCTCCCCTCCACACACTTTCCTCACCAGAATGCTGTGTAGATAACATGATTTTGGTGACTGCCAGCAATGTGTCACTAAACACTGTCTTTCCTAACGATGTCAAAATATAGTATGGAAAATTTGGTGCAGCACTCATATAATTGTATAATGTAAAAGAAAGTTTTGTACACAGTGATTGTAAATTTTAGTTGTATGTTTATAATTGTATAACATAACAGTAACAAAATATTAGGCAGGTTTAAGGTAGATTAAAAAAAAAAAAAAATCCCAGAGTGTGTGAGTGCGCGTATGTGAGTGAGAGACAAGTAGAATGACAACATCGCCATCTGGCGGATTCTCCACTTAATAACTGACCGCAACGCTGAATTTAGTTTGCACTTGGCCATCCTACAGGGATGTTCTGGGGGAATTTTAAATTTTAAATTTATTTTATTTTTGACATATGTCTTTGACAGTCATTTTTTAAAAGGAATGTTTAGTTTCACTTTTTAATAAGTTTTAAAAGATATGGTGAGTGTGATTACTGTGTTCTCATTTATGTTTTATCGAAATGTGTGATGAATATTAATTCCATTGTCTTGCTGTAGCCTTCGATAATGACGCAACGTCGAAACGCGCAAGGCCTCAATAAATTTAAATTAGTGGTCAAGACTTTAAAGTTTATTCAAGTGCATCGCTATGACCACGTCTCATAGATCTCTAATGGAGACAGCAAGTAATAAAGACTTGTTCCCCATGTAGAGGTGGTCAGTAAACGTTCTGCTATAAATGACTAACTAATCCAGGTATTTATATATGCAGACGAACTTGAGATTACCTAGAATGTTATCGAGACGTCGAGTAAGAACAGCGGCGCCAGTGGCTAATCACTCCTAATATATCTGACAAGACATTAGGAAACTTGAAAGTAGCCTGTTATTAAAATTGGCAAGATCCCAGGTATTTGAGATCTGCAAATGAAAGTTAAAACGCTCACTGCTACTCTAAATTACTTTACGAGTGGTCACAGTACACGTAAACGGAAATTTTCCTAGCTGTTCACTCCTTAAGAGAGCCGCCTACGTTTTAAAAAACACAAAATCAGCGTTAAAAATAGATGAATAGATAATTAAACATGAGATGAGGAGAATGAAATAATAAAGCAGAAGTTTGATACTTTAAAATCACAATCTGTTCAGTAAAATAACAAGCAAAAATATGAGAGGAGACCAAATTAAGCACATACCATCATATAATTACTGCCCGTATTAAACACATTTCTGCCCGTTATGAATATGGAGGTTACGTGGGAGGAAACTTTCAAATACACAGTGGGTAGCTGAAAGCACATTCACAGACACACGCATAATGCTTACGGGTACATTACAAATACTGAAACACTTGACAGCAGCGACGAAATAAAACGTTCCCTGTGTCATGACGATATAATCACAAATTTTTAAATATATTGTGCAATAAGTGAAACTCATATTTGGGGGAAGCAGTGGCTTACTATTCTTAAGTACCATGTAGTGCGCGACCACGCCGAATTTCATAGCATTTACACACAGACAACTCCCTCCACAACCGCTCCCAGAGAGGTCTCCTGTCACCTCGTTCGTCCAAGATTGGGTTGGTATGACACTAAGAACATGGCCACCTCGCCATCTTACCAAGTAAGCTTGTCTCTGGCCAGCCAGCAGACGCCGGGACAGTCGACAAACGAAGCTATGCGTTCTTAACTACGCAAAACGAGGTCTAAACGTTTATAAATATGGGAGAAACATACATAATCATGGGGCATAGACCAATGATAAAAATAATAAAATAATTAACACACATATAGATAACATTAATGGTACAGAAATACTTTAAGTCAATCAATAAATCAAAATGGAACACGACCATACAATCAGTGGACATGTTTCGTCAACCTCCGCTTATGGGAGATAAATGGTCTGGATCCAACACTGTCCTACTGGATTGGATCCAGATTAAAATTATTCATTTAAACATAATGACAATAGAAAAATTTAAAAAAAAAATCTATATTCTCTCGGCACTATGGGCACATCATGGGCGATTCAAAATAAATGATAAAATGAAACACATTAAACATCGCATAAGAAAATATTTTAAATCATTAAAACTACATTTAAAAACAGTAAAGAAGGTAGTGCGAAAAAAAAATCATATGGGGGAAGCAACAATACTTGCATAAACAAAAATGTCACAAATTTACACGAAAGAAATGACATACACAGGATAATTATTTTCATTCCTGGGAGTGTCTTTAAAGAAATAATCAAGTTCGCTTGAATATGGTTAGTATTCACTTTCTTTTAACTACATTGATGACCGAAGTTTTTCCACACAGCAATAAAGACTTATGGGCATCGACAGGGAGTATGTACTCTTCAGTATAACTGGGTGGAAACTACAACCAGCACTGTTTCAACGCTTTACTACTGCCAAGTTGTTGTTCAGTATTCATGGTTGTAGTTGATTGTCCCTCGTTCCAGCTTCAGGTGCATCTCTACGTCTGTGTCTCAGTGCCAATGTTTGGATCAGAGATTGTCTTGCATTTGGCACAGAGGAAGACGAACTTTGCGAACACCCTCGATGGCGAGTGATCACATGAGGCATTATCATGCCTACATGGCATAGCATTTGTAAGGTTCTGACATCCAAGCAGGAACCAAGGATGTGGAACGCCTGCTGGACAACGCCTGCTGGACAACGACGGCCCGTGTTTCTCGGGGTAGTATGGCTTGCACGAATTCTTCTCTTGGCACTTGGAAACACTTCATGACACACGTTCCTTGCCTAGTTGTGTTCATCACAACATACAAATACAAAGATTACACAGATACTTTATAATGTAACAGGTGAAAACATACAGGTAAATTACACAGGCGTAGATACACTACATTATTTGGGTCAGTTAGTGTTTACAAATCGTGACGCACACTTATCAGACAAAACGTATAACAGTTAGCAGACGCAAATTGGCGAGGCACGGCGCTGCAGTACTTATTCATAATATTAAATTAAATTGACCTGCCACTAGTCTAAGCTCGCGCTACTGTAGTCTACTATGCAAACTACATGTTGAGCTCAACGCATGCATCTACTGACTACAGTTTAGTTCCCAATCCCTTGGAGACCACTGGATTGTTCTTGTCTCTCTGGCGAGTACCTACAGAATCTTAGTATAAGCAACAGACAATTCATTATGATTGGTTGCACTCCACCCGCTTACTGCCCATTTGGAGCAGCAGCTTCAGAATGTGATGACTGCTGCAGTGGTCCCTCGATTCCTAAGAAAAATACATCACAGTGGAAATTTTCGTTATAGCATAAGCATGGTATAAAAAATAAACAAATGGAATAATTAACATCCTACTCCTGTAATAAGAGAAACACTAAAATAAAAGAACACATGAAATACATAAACACCTGTACCAATAAAGAAAATAGAACGCAGTTAATAAAATCAGACGTATTGTAAAAAGGTCGATTGTTCTATGGCTGGAGTTGTCAGATGTGAACTATGTCGTTAGTTCTAAATTAATATATTTACATATATTTAGGACAGCAATTAATTATCTTGGGTCGCCACCATATTTATCCAAAATATGGAAAATTAAAATGTTACTGATCATCTATGATGTGATAATAAATTCAAACATGTAATAAATATTCCTACTCTATTGCAATGTATCAGTTGTACCAAACAACATAAAATGTACTTGAAAAATTATTGGTGAACTGTTGGATGTAACTATTCTTTTTCCCCCTTCAAAATAGTGACAAAGGACGTTCTTAAATAAAAGACGATTTGGTCAAAATCAATTTATTGTAATTAAACATTCATATTACTTTTCCTATCATGTAAAACAGGTAATGGTATTCACACAATCTTTTACAAATGTTAAAACATTGAGACACATAAATGACTGGCTGAGTCAAAGGTCGGTGGTTTTGCAAAACAGAATGCTATTAGATTGGTTATACAGGGGCTCGAAATTATCGTTAACCCTAAGCTCCCCAGAGTAAATAGGCAGATCTCAAAAGAATAAAATAAGGGACAGAATCCAACAAGTCTGATTCATATAACACTCCAGCAAGTGCGTCACCTTACCCACACAGATGATCATTGACGGCAGCGACTCAGGCTCGCAGGCAGCAGGCGGTGGGAGCGGATGAGCTGAATTTTTTATCCGACCGTAACTGCTGCGACCTGTTAAGCAGGGTCGACATGTAACTTAACACAGCGTCACTGGCGTCGGCGTCGCTAGGCAGTTGCTGTGCGATTCTATCACGCTAGTAGACTAATCAATATTTTGCATAGGTGATACAAAAGCCACTTGGCACAAATCGATCAGTCACTTGCGTAATAAGATCTGTAAAAAACAATGCCCGATTCGCAAAGGCGCGAATGCTCAAATAGAGACTTCTATCAAAACGAAAACTAAACTGTGGCCGCTCACAGCGTAACCACAGGACAATGTAACGTCCGTGAAGTAAACACAAGTTCTACAAGGTCCAAATCTTCGGAATCACACACAAGTCTAACCAGAGGACCGTTGAAGACGATGTTCTCCCTGTGAATCTAAACGGAGTATTCTGTGTCTCCCGAGGTCCGTACAATTCGGAAGTACAAGCAGGAGTCTTCCGAGGTCCGTACACTTCGGACGCTCAGACACGAGAGACTGTCACAAGGGCCTTACCCCTCGGACGCTCACACAGGAGTCTCCCGAGGTCCTCACCCCTCGGACGCTCAAACAGGAGTCCTCGTACGTCCTCGCGCTCTGCCGCAGCTCACGGCAAGTGCCGGCCGGCCACACCCACGCGCGAAAAGACGCACCAATATCTGCTAACGGCTAATAGTCAAACCAATCGAGTGGCGTTGACAAATTGTTTAGCTGTCATACTGAAATACTCTGCCGAATCAGGACGCGTTCACTGCGGCTGCCAAGAGGCTCCGCCCACGCCACCAAAGCTTTCCGTGCATTTCACCGGTCCCAGGGTGAATGCTCTGCAAGGAATATCACGTTGCTCCTAGCTACGGTCACATGACCTAAAAAGTTCACGTTGTGCTATATATACAGCCGCTGGAGCCAAACCCCTGGGCGCCAGACGGGCAGAAAGGTTTCCTCTCAACCTAACCATTTGTCACACTAACTGTGTTCAACTCTGCTGCTTTCTAGGAAGTTTTTTTAGATAACGACAAAGGCCAATACGTCTCCATAAACTGCCCGGGGCCCAGAGCACTCTGCTATTGGTAGGCAAATTCCTCTCTTGCGAAATGGCCGAATGGCTAAAAAGGCAGTCCCTGCTATCGCGCACCGTAAATCGCGGGCCAGCATTGTAAAGCATTCCAAATACTTCGCCGCCTGTAGCGTCGGCACCATACAAGTCAAGCCAGCCACTCTCGTCCTTCCCCGAAGGCGAGCGAAAGTAGGTGGGAGTTGGAGACCCCCAAGAGCGTCTCTGCTCTGCCGCAGCCTGAGCTTGCCCAGCACGTAAAACCGCTTTTTAGCAGCCAAGCTGTGCCAATAAACATTAAAATCCCGAAATGTTAATATAAACATAGAATGTAGTACAATCCCAGGAGCCCATCATCCCTGATGTGTCCTCAAAGGCACAGAAATCAAAATAAATAAAGATCTACAAAGAAAAATGTTACATATTTCAATAATTAGCGTAAAGAGAAAGGTACAGTAATACTAGGTTAATATGAAAAATAGACTAATTACAGCCCCCGTCTCACAATATAAACTACAAAATTGTCTGAAAAACATAAATCAAAACATACACTAGTTATTAGATGCGCTAGTTCAAGGTACATCACAAAAAAGAATGAGTAGCATATAATTAAACATGTTACCTCAGTTCCAGCAAAATTTACAATAGGAACTGATTAAGGTCCATATTTTGTAGTGCTCGTAGTTTTCCAGATTGTAGCACTCGTCTCGCGCTATGGTCACATAAAATTATGGGCTCAACATTGTACACTGTGCTGCGCAGTTTTTCTGTTCATCAAAATTCAAGTGGGCCTGGTAAACTGGATCCTTCATTATGTCCTTCTCCTCTATTATATTAGCCAAACACAGTTTCCCATAAAAGGCAACGGGTAATTCCATTAGAGATGCACACAGTTAAGTTCCTCATGTTAAAGCTCGCATTACTGGTAAATTAGATACATCACCCAATTGGCATTACAAACCCTTGTCACAACTACACAATATGTTCCAAAACACCATCTACGCTTTACCAAGCACTATCCCATTTCTATCTGGGAGGCAGCACTGTTACGGTGACTTAAAAAAAAGGAGCACATTGGTAATTTCAAGGACGCGGGGCACACACATACTGGCTGTGGCACTTTTAATTACCGTCCTTCCTGCCCTGGAAGAACATGCCTTTCCCATTCACTCACTGATAGTGCTGGACATGAATACAACCTAAAATATCAAATTTACGTAGCACAGCTAAAAAGAAATGTTCACCCAAAATTATCAGACTAGTTTTGATACAAATAGTACACAGCTCGAATATTTGGTGAAGCAGTTGAATAACTCGCACGAATAACAAAATTAAACTAAATCTACCCACTACACAGGCACTCCATGGTACAGTACCAGTCAAACTTCTGTTTAGCGGAGCTGATATCTCTGACAGTCCCACAACAAATAAGTGCGCGCACCGAATCTGCATGCCTCATGCGTCAGCTAATTGTACAGAACACAACTTACCTCACCAAGCGCTGCATATACTCTTATGCAGGATGAGAAACATTACAAATGCGTCTGCTACACGACACACTGTCAGCGTGGTTTTTGATGCCGCTGAACAATGGAAGACATATACAAAATACGCAATTGTAAATGAATCTTGTATACGATACGTTGTCTAAACGTTCTTTAACGCCGTAACACAGTGGAAAAAAACACATACAAAACTATATTATACATCTTGGAACCGGTAATTTGCAAAAAAAAAAAAAAAAAAAAAAAAAAAAAAAAAAATGCATTGAATCCTTCTTTACGAAGACTTCTGTTACATCGTCATACTTTATCCGTCTGATGTGTTCCGTCTCCTGTTCGTTGTCATACCACGAGCACGTAGGAAACTAGTAAGTACGTCATTGTTTTGACGTCAATGGTCCGGGTTGCGCATCTTTTTCTTTGTTATGTTTCGGGTCGGGCGAACGCACTTCGACACCCTGTGGCGGCGTATCCAGCCGTTCTCAGGCAACGTACTTGGAATTTTCATTCCGTGGTTCGTTATTGTCGGCATGCCAGTTGTTGCCGTTCCCCACTTAGACGTTTTCTTTCCGCGGAAGTCACTTTTGTACCCATTTTCATTTTGATTCTGCAATTGCCCATTTTGCTGGGTTCGCTGTCCATTTGCCCTGGACTGCCAATCAGAACTATTATTTTGCTCCTTCTCTGGTGCCTGATTTTGAT
Source organism: Locusta migratoria (assembly GCA_026315105.1). Taxonomy (NCBI): domain Eukaryota; kingdom Metazoa; phylum Arthropoda; class Insecta; order Orthoptera; family Acrididae; genus Locusta; species Locusta migratoria. The sequence continues at coordinate 676,353,182 of CM048746.1, read as the reverse complement.
TATTATTATTTCTCTTTCCCTGTTTGACTGGAAAGTTATTTTGCGGAGGATCATAATCAAAATCTAAAAATTCTAGTAGGGCTTGAAACTGCTCCACGTCGTCTTTGCTAAGAGAGTGTTGCGCAGATGTCACGACATCTTACTCAAAGAAATTCTAATGAGTTCAGGTACCGGGTAGGTATTGGTTAAATAATAGTTCTTATTCAACATGTCCTGAAAAAACTTGGCCGGACTGTCCGAAGGGCGGCATCATTTGTATGTTGTGGCGCACATGATCCTGCTGGTTGTCGGACCAGTACGAAGCTAAAAGTATTGGCTGAAGCTCTCATTGCTTTCGGCAAACCTTGCGAACGACCTCTTTTGCGTCGTGTTTTCGCCTTCCAGATGTCCGTGCACGAACTCGGTTTTATGCCCTTTGGGCCATTTCGGCGGAAGCGAGAAGTCAAAGTGGTCTATCCACTCCTGCAGATGTATTCCACCGGGCGTGTTCCGGAATACCGTTAGAAAGTGGTTGTAATCGTAGCCCGGTGTTGGGCCCCAATCACATCGCCTGGTCCTGTTTTGGGCATGGCTGGAGCTTGCCCGGTGAGGCTCACTATCGTCTTCAAACGCAGAATGGGAATCGCGGCCCGCGCTCCCGTCGCGGCTTCTGCAAGTGTCCCTTGCTGCGTGGCTGTTACTGCACGTGGGCATCCCTTGCTGCCGAGCCACGTGCACATGTCTTTCGTCTGCGTGGTCGCAATTCTCATTTAAGGGCTGCACGGGGTTTAATTCGATCCGTGCAATCCCTTGCACGACATCTTCTAGTGTGGTCTGCACACTTGTGACTGCAGCGGTCACAAGATCGATGTCGCCAGAAACCACAGCGATGGTGGTTTGAACGGTGTTCATGCAGTTTTCACCTGCGTGAGCGCGTCATCGACACAGGAACCAACGTTGTCGACGCGTTCAGCGGGACCGCCAACCCGCGTCTCCACACTTTCAACGCGAGATTTCACGGTTTCTATTTCCACGCTGTTCCTGCTGACTCCCACAGCCAGAGGCTAGACATTTCTTGTAACACCTGCGCCTCTTGATTCGCGACCTGTTCTTTTATTTCACGAAACTGCTCAGTAGAGTGTTGTTCTGTTTTAGCAAAGCATTTCGTAACCTCTTTCGACTGTTCCTTCATTTCGTCAAGTCGATCATCAATCGTTCGCAACTGCTCTTTTATTTCTCGAATCTGAGCGTTCATCTGCATTGTTTGAATAGAGCGGTGAGTCCATCGGTGGACGGCGTTACCTGCGCAGATGCGCCTGCCGTTGTTAGTCCCATAATCCGAAACACAAGGAGACCCGGGATGGCAGTTTCCGGTGGCTGCTCGCAATTAACTGACCCATCACACACGCTTTTTTATGTGGTGTTCAAAGGAAAGACTATTTTCTGTATGAGAAACATCTTCCGCGATCGCAGCGTCATTAACGGCAACGTGCTGATTTTCATTCGCCACCGAATCTAATTCCCGCGACCTATCATGCTTTTCCTTTCCTTGCTCCTCAAGAGCGGTTCGCATATGGGTTTCAATTGCCAAAACTGAAACACTATCTATTTTTGAAATCACTTTAATATATTTACACGCACATTACAATATTCACAATGAAATACCAAAGCAAAAGTTCCAGGCCACCCATGTGGTCAGAACACGTGGTTTGCCATGAAAAATTTGTTCCCTCCCGCAACGCTGTCGTAATTGCGCCCGCATTTCACACTGCGTGAAATCGACAATTATTACCTCCCCCCCCCCCCCAAATGCACATAGTAAAATGATCACTGCTGAAAGAGAAAAAAATTTACCGGCAATGTGTGCTGAAAACACAGTGGAAGTACAATAGCGCTTGCGATTTCTACTCATTCACACACACACACACACACACACACACACACACCACACACACACACACACACACATTCAAACGACAGGAGGGCATCAAGAGAAATAATCAAAATTCAAAAATAAAATCAGGAAGAACGAATTCTGGCAGCGGTGAGCCAAATGAAACTAGCCTGTTGTTAAAACTGGCAAGATCTCGGGTAGTCGAGATCCGCAAATGAAAGTTAAAACTCTCACTGCTGCTCTAAATTATTTTATGAGAGGCCACAGTACTTGCGCCGGAAATTTATCTACTTGCTCACTCCTTAAGGGAGCAGCCAACGTTTTAACAAACACATAATCAATGTTAAAAAATGAATAGATAATTAAACATGGGGCGGGGAACATGAAATCATAAAGCAGAGGTGTGATACTTTACAATAACAAGCAAATAAGTGTGGGGTGACCAAATTAAGCACACACTTGTACAAAAGTGAATTAAAACACATAATACTGCCCATATTAAAATTGTTTTTGCCCTTTATGAATATGGAGGTAATGTGGGAGGAAATTTTCAAATACACGTCTTGACGAGATGACAGGTATCTTGATCACAAATTTTTAAATATACTGGGCACTAAGCGAAACTCGTGTTCGATGAGGCAGTGGCACACTATTCGTAAGTACCAATTGTTTTGCGCCCACATTGAATCCCATAGCATTTACAAACAGAAATTAATTTAGAATAAACGAGTAAAGCACACGCGAGAATTCGTACAGAAGAAAACTAGTATTAACAAAATCATGGCTGAAGGCCGAAGTAACGACCGTTACGAAAGAATGTGGTGCAATCGGTCATACAAGAGAGGAAAGACGGAATCAAACAAGAAAATCAAAGAAATATTTAGCGTACTCGCGGATACAGTAACGACAAGAAAAGTCAGTTGAAACCACAAAGAAATTCAAACACACAAAATTTACACAATGGCTGAATGCCACACATGTATTCCAACTTGAGCAAAACGGGACACACAATCATAACTGGAATGAAAATGCAAATAATAAATTTACACTGAATTTACTCGAGTTCTGTAAATTATGAAACGCTTCGCCTCTCATTGCAAAAGGATCACTCAGGAGAACTATCATTGAAAAAATCAAGACTGCCTAACCACAAATACATCTACGTCCTAACAGCATGCTTTCCTCTCAGCATGATTAGGCGGAGTACTTACTTCCTCAGTAGTCGAAACCAGAATGAATAGTGAAGACTAAAGCTCTAATGTCTCAGAAAAACCTCCTCTCTCCCCCCCCCCCCCCCCGCTCCCCACTCACGCCATACACCATATGTGCAGCGCGCTAAAAGCGACACAGAGTCGCAGAGTGCATTCAGAGACTACTCTTTACCAACCCTTCCTACGTGGCCAAGACCATTCGCTCTATAACCGCTCCCTGAGAGGTCTCCTTTTTCATCCAATATTAGGTTGGTACAACAGTAAGAACAAGGCCACCTCGCCACCTTGCCAAGTAAGCTTTGTCTCTGGCCACCCAGCAGACGGCAGCGCAGATGACAAACGAAGCCATGCGTTCTTAACTACAGCAAAACGAGGCCTAAAGCGGGAGGCGGCGACTGTAAGCCACTGCGCGGCAGTCAGTCAATATTAAGAGCACACATTGCCATTCACATCAACACACAAGTTCAGTCACGTAGGTGGAATCATATATAAATATGGGGCAAACATGTATAAACATGGGCCATTGATCATTAATAAAAAGAATAAAATAATTAACACACAGATAGACAATATTAACGGTGCACAAAACTTAAGGTTGAAGAATCAATGAAAATGGAACATGACCACACATTCAGTGGACGTGTTTCAAACTTGTTAAGAAAAGTAGTAAGTTGATTCGCGTGCTTGGATGAAATGTGAAAATTCCCGGTATCAGTGGCCAATAAAGTGAAGCTGCGTTCATGACACTATCATAAGTAGAACTTTCTTGCGGAGGAAAACTTAAAGGAAAAGGATTGGCCAGAAATATCCAACAGCACTCGAGTTTTGGCCATGAAATCACAATCGAATAAGAATGTGACTGGTAAATCCTTAATTAAGGCAAAGGTGAGTGGCCAAGAAAAAGTACCTATAGAGAAACAACCCCTAACGGGCGCCTTCAGAGGTGACAAATGCCAACTGGCAAGGTGACACCTCTGAATAGGTAATGACTCTGAGTGTTATTTTGTCAGGTGAGAAAATTCCAAATACCAGTCGAGGTTAACAAAGGGACTGGAACAACCACAATCGTTAGTAACCCAAGGTCGGAAAAAATAAGGTAGATGTAACCGAGTTCCCGCCCCCCCCGCCACCCCCCCCAATCAATCTTGGCGCAGAAACGGCGTCTACAGTGGCGGTTTAGTAACCGGCCATTGGCCTGGCCTCGTTTACTGGGACGCACAGGACGCGGGTTACGGCAGTTGCCAGGGCAAGTGACGGCTTCGCCTGCCATCTGATGGGAACACTACGCTTGCTCGGGATGACGGATTGAACGGAGACATGAAGGATATCGGCAAAGGGAATAGCACTGCTAGGTTGAGCTGCATCAAATAATCAGTTACAAGAAACAGACTGGTTAGGAAAAGACGATCGGGACCTATTGGAGGGGTAATCCCTTCGACAGTCATTGTTTTGTATCCCATCCTCGTCGCCACTTTTGTGTCCCAGCTTCGTCGCCGCTTTTGTGTCCCAGCCTCGACGTAGGTGTCGGTGGCCGAGTGGAACGAGACCGACACAGTAACAAGACAGCACGCCGGTGCAGGTACGGAGGGGAGCAGCCAGAAACTACAAACACTAGAGTAAATGAGAAAGAGATATATTTTGCACAGAATGTAACAATACTTAACTTTTATATAGTACTGCAGAATGTTGATACATAGTTGTTAGAGGCCTGCCTAGTGCCTGTACAATAGCAAAGTCTTCACTCGTGCCTATCGGATTACGAAGGTCCTAACTCGTTGCTATCTCAGTCCGAAGTGACCGGTGTCTTTCCGTGGTGGCCCCGAGCGGGGTTCCAGCAGAGGGCGCTCGTGGCTGTCGTCGTAAGATCGCCGCGCCGTGCGTGCATGGCGGCGCGCGGCGAAAGTAGGTGGCGCGCACTTTGTACTTGTGCGACACCACACCCCTCCCCCCCAAACCGCCGCGCCGTCGTGGCGTAGGGCTGAGGGCCACGGCGACGGCACTGGGAGGAGGGCCTGGGCGGAGGCGTTACTGGTGGGGCGGGCGTCGTAGCTGAGGCCGGGATCGAGACGCCGTCCGCGCCCCGGCATCCGCCTTGAGATCCTCCAGGAAACCCGCCGAAACCTGGGGAAGGGCGCACGCCCCCGCCCAGAGGGAGCAGGTCATCTTCTTCTGAGGTGCGTGGCCCAAGCTGGGGGGGGGGGGGGGCCCGCACGGTCCTGGAGTCCCTCTCGGTGACGCTGTCATCTGCGGCGGCGACAGCGGCGGCGACGACTGCGTCGGAGGTGTGTCGACGTCCATAGGGATCTCGTAGTCCGGGGACGAACGATGTGGTTGTGCTCCCTGGCGGTGAACTGGGTCTGGAATCAAGAAACCGGAGACAGGATCGCGCGGCCTATGCAGACGCAATTGGTTTGCGTGGCGCCGCAGCTCCGACCCTGTGGAAGAACGTACAACATACATATTGCTACCGAGCACGCGATGAATGGTGCCCGGCAACCATGTCTTCTTGTTTCCAGCAAACACCCTGTACAGCACCGGCGTAGAAACCTGAAAACGCGTAGCGCCATACGAACCGACTCGGTGCGTGGGAGGCTGCAGCAGGTGAAGGAGAGTGCGGTGACGGCGGCCGTGTAGCAGCTCGGCAGGAGACGGGCCGTCACGTGGCATGCACCGATACGTAGACAGGAAAATTTGAAGAGCTTGCTGCCTGGAGTGCTGACCTTTCATCTTTTCCATGTGAGACTTGAATGTTCGAACGAAACGTTCTGCTTCACCATTAGACTGAGGGTGAAAAGGTGCGGTGGTGATATGCTGAATGCCATTCACACGACAAAACTGTTGAAATTCCGCACTAACAAACTGAGGTCCATTGTCACTGACGATAGTTTCAGGCAAGCCTTCGATGCAAAACACTGATGTTAAGGCACTGATTGTACTAGAAGCTGTCGTTGAGTTCATGGCAATCACAAAAGGAAACTTGCTGAAAGCGTCTACAACAATTAACCAGCGCGTATTCCAGAAAGGTCCGGCAAAGTCAATATGTAAACGTTGCCATGGTCCCTTGGGGCGTGGCCAGTCTGAGAAACGTTGCGGAGGAGCCGCCTGATTCTCCGCACATACAGTACACTGTGACGTCATGCTCTCTATCTGAGCGTCCATACCAACCCAGGTACAATGACGTCTGGCCAGTTGCTTTGTCCTAACAATACCCCAATGTCCTTGATGCAGGAGGCGTAACACTTCTCGTTGCAGGGAACGAGGAACAATCACTCTTGCTTGGTCGTTGTCCGTATGTAACAACAGAACACCCTGACTTAAAGATAATGCATGACGTTGTGCAAAATAACGTCGAACCAGAGGCCGATCAATGTCTTTGGCTCTGGCAGGCCACCCTGAGCGAACAAAACGTGCTACCACACTTAGGTCTGCATCCGCAGCTGTTTCCTGTGCAACCCGACGAGAGTTCAAAGGAAAGTCTGCGACAGCGGAAGCATCTCCGGGGTCTATCTGACAACATGCCATTTCTGAAGAATCAAATGATACATCGTGGCCAACCGGAAGTCGGGAAAGTGTGTCCGCGTTAGCATGTTTAGTGGTAGGTCGGTACAAAATCTCATACTGATAATTAGAAAATATCAAGGACCATCTCTGAAGCTTTTGTGCTGTACGTGGCGGAATTGGCTTTGTGGGTGAGAACAACGACGTGAGAGGCTTGTGGTCTGTCAACAAATAGAATTTTCTGCCATAGAGATAATGATGAAACTTTGTGACGCCGTAAATGATTGCTAAGGCCTCCTTTTCTATCTGACTGTAATTCTGTTGCGTCAGCGTCAGTAGCTTGGATGCAAAAGCAATCGGACGATCATGACATCCGATACGATGTGACAGAACTGCACCCACACCGTACGATGAGGCGTCAACTGCTAGCACTACAGGCTTCTGTGGGTCAAAGGGAATCAAACATGCATCACTGAGTAGTGCAGACTTTAGTTTGTCAAAGGCAACCTGACAATCTTTAGACCATACAAAAGGAACATTCTTCCTACGTAAGTGATGCAGTGGAGCTGCAATCTGAGAGGCATTGGGAATAAACCTGAAATAATAGTTAAGCTTTCCCATTACTGCTTGCAATTCATGCACATTCTTAGGAGGAGGCAAGTCTTTGATTGCTCGAAGATGTGACTGTAAGGGATGAATTCCTTGGGCATTAATCACATGGCATAGGTACTCTATTTCAGTTTGAAAAAACGAACACTTTGCTTTATTGCAACGTAGACCTGCTGCAGTCAAAACTTTGAAAAGGCACTCCAGGTTTGCTAAATGTTCTTCAACTGTACGTCCGGATACCACAATATCATCTAAATAGTTCGAACAACACAGTACAGAAACTGTCAGCTGTTCCAAAAAACGCTGAAAAATAGCGGGAGCGGAAGAACTGCCAAAGGGTAGGCGTTGAAATTGAAAAAGGCCCATGTGAGTATTAATGACGAAAAACTTTTTTGACTCGTCATCAAGTGGAATCTGTAAGTATGCCTCTGCTAAATCAATCTTGGAAAAGAAGCGAGACTGTCCCAATTTGTCCATCAGTTCCTCAGGTCTGGGCAGAGGGTAAGTGTCTACAATTGTTTGACTGTTCACTGTTGATTTGAAGTCCGCACAGAGACGAAGTTTTCCTGACGGCTTGGGTATAATTACTATAGGCGAGGCCCACTGACTCGCAGAAACAGGAGAAATCACCCCACTATCTTGCCAACGTTTAAGTTCTTCGGCAACTGTATCACGCAAGGCTATAGGCACTGGTCTAGCTTTACGAAACTTTGGAACTGCAGATTCTTTTAAAGTTACATGTGCCACGAAGTCTTTTGCACAACCTAGTTCCGGCGAAAACAAGTCACTATATTTGTCACACAATGCAATGATTTTATCCTGAGGCACTATTGACGAAATTTTAAGCACATCTCGTTGAACTGATAAACCAAACAAGTCAAAAGCATCTAGTCCAAAAATGTTCTGTGTCGATTTGGCCTGAAGAACTACAAAAGCAACTGTTTTTGTTACACCTTGAAAAGAGGCGGGCAGGCTACATGTTCCTAGCACGGGTATATCTTCACCTGTATAAGCTGTTAACACTTGCTGTGACGGCGACAATTTTGGCGAACCCAGAAGTTCATAAGTATCTTTATTTATTAATGTGACAGCGGAACCAGTATCAAGCTGAAATTGCACAGTCTTATTTTCTATGGAGAGATTTACAAAAAGTTTGTGCTTCTGGCGCACGACAGGTGCGCGAATGTGGGCAACGTCTGCTACGGTTTGTGTGCTGCGTATGCGCGGGCCGCGTAGTGAAGGAAGCGACTCAGACTCGGCACGCAGGGGATTAACAACACTGTCACTAGATGGCACTACCACCGGATCGGCGTCCGCGCAATGCGAGGCTACTACAGAGTCACTAACTACTGCACTACACTTTTGAGTAACTACTTGATGTCTACTGTCACTAGCTACACAGTACTGGGCACTATTACAAGGAGCAGTTGCAGAAGGCACTATTTTCACTACAGGAATGCACTGTTCATAGTCATTTTGCTTGTCCCGAACCCTTTTCCGTTGCACTGTTTTACGCGCTCGTCGGCGCTTGCTACGTGGTGCACTATATAGTTTTGCCATAGGCGCAGAACTACTTTCTTGCAATTGAGGTTCAAGGAAAGCACTGTTCAACTCCACAGCGTCCATGACATTGACTGTATGCACTGCTCTCGCACTCTGCGAAGCACCGTTTCCAACGTTACCGTTCTTTGAGTTTTTAATTTGCATACACACAGACTGTACATGTCCTGATTTGCCACATTGATAACAGGTTGCGTTGCGACTAGGGCAATGAGCACGCTTGTGGCGAGACACACACTGGGGGCAAGATTTACGTACATTTTTCTGAAATGAGCGGTGGCGCCCGTTATTCAAATCACTGTTTCTAACACGACGGGGCGACCTTTGTGTCGCACTTTTACACTGGCTACTGTTCACTGTCTGTTCAGCACGACCGGTAGAAAAATAAGAATCACTAGTGCTATACTGAGAACTACGGCTAGGAAAGCGTCCGTTGCGGCACACTCAATTTACACTGTGGCTTTGCATTTCTACATCTGCTAAGTCAAAAGTATCATGCGCTTCAATAAGCTGCAGTTCACTGTCTAATGAGGGGTCAGACTGTTTCAGAATTGCCGCTCTAATTCTGGGGTCCTGAATGTTCTGCGTAATCGCATCCCTCAACATAACGTCACTATACGAAAGTCCACAAGAGCAAGTAAATTTACATTGGCGGGTTAAGGCCTTCAATTCCGTGATCCATTCTTGGTGTGACTGCTGCGGTAATTTTTTAAGTCTGAAAAATCGGTATCGTGCAGCGGCTACAAGAACTTTTCTCTCATAATGAGCATTCAGTGCATCTACAATTTGTTCAAAGTCTACATCACGAGGAGATGCTTGCGGAAAATGTTTTTGCAATAATACGAAGATCTGGGGGCCCACAATCGATAAGAAAAGGTTCTTCACTCTCTGACCTGTAATTCGATGAGCCGCGACGAGTTCTTGAAACTGTGCGAAGTAGTCGCTCCATTCTTCCTCACGTTCGTTGTACTGGCGGAACGTAGGGAGCGGTACAGCGGCAGGTGTGGGCTGCTGATGTGACGACTGTTGTTGTTGGTTAGCTGCTTGCGCTGTGAGCTGGGCCACCGACTGGAGTAGCTGGGTAATTTGCGCCGTCTGTAACTGAATAATTTCCATTAAGTTTGGGTTCGGGGTAGTGCCCATGCTGACCGATTAGGCGCCGCGCATACAAGTAACTTATAACAAAACACAAATGCAATATGAAAGAGGACGCTCTGCAACAAAAAAGTCCACAAAATACGTAACAGAATATGTTCCCCCAAAAATCTTATAATAAGGGAGGGTGGGCGGGAGCAATTTTTGCGTGCTCCGACTGCTGCTGTCTGGCTGCTGTAAGCGGGCTGGTCCAAGGTTCTATCACTCCTCGTCGCCACTTTTGTATCCCATCCTCGTCGCCACTTTTGTGTCCCAGCTTCGTCGCCGCTTTTGTGTCCCAGCCTCGTCGTAGGTGTCGGTGGCCGAGTGGAACGAGACCGACACAGTAACAAGACAGCACGCCGGTGCAGGTACGGAGGGGAGCAGCCAGAAACTACAAACACTAGAGTAAATGAGAAAGAGATATATTTTGCACAGAATGTAACAATACTTAACTTTTATATAGTACTGCAGAATGTTGATACATAGTTGTTAGAGGCCTGCCTAGTGCCTGTACAATAGCAAAGTCTTCACTCGTGCCTATCGGATTACGAAGGTCCTAACTCGTTGCTATCTCAGTCCGAAGTGACCGGTGTCTTTCCGTGGTGGCCCCGAGCGGGGTTCCAGCAGAGGGCGCTCGTGGCTGTCGTCGTAAGATCGCCGCGCCGTGCGTGCATGGCGGCGCGCGGCGAAAGTAGGTGGCGCGCACTTTGTACTTGTGCGACACCACACATTGATATCAATTTATGTTTAGGCAAAGCAACACCTAATTCTACAACGGCGATTCTAACTAATCATGCAACAGTTCAAATGTTTGTTAAGCTTAATGGACTTAACTACGGGGTCATCAGTCCCTAAACTTACAAACTACTTATGAACTACCTGCAACTAAGGACGGCACAAATATCCATGCCCGAGGGGGGATTCGAACCCCCAACCGTAGTGACCGTGCAGGCCGTGACTGAAGCGCCTCAGTCCCCTCGGCCACCGCGGCCGGCATTATGCACTCCAGCGGACATTTTCTCATCTATTATCGTACGACAGATCTGTTAGTCGTTAGATTGTTGATAATAGCACACTGAATGATGTCTCAGATTTAACCTTGAACGAGCGAGTATAACAGAGCCAAAACTGTGGAGTCGGAAATATTAAATGCCTCAGCATGTTGTTGCAAACGTACTAACAATCGAAGAATATCATTAATTTGGCGAGTATCATGAACCAAAAGTGCAATATCTTTAAGTAATATCTTAAGAGGGTTCGTTAATTTAGCAAATAGTGAGGATATATGCGGGAAGCCATTCACATTTGGTCAAAGTGACCCTTTTTTTTTTTTTTTTTTTTTTTTTTAGGTGATTCAGACGGGGCAAGTTAATCGGGTGCTCGTAATACAACATTAAACACGCTGCTTTGGTTTGCAAAACGTTTACTTGGGAACAAATATTAGCAATAGTTTGCTTGTGCTCGCCTTTGGAATCAGAAAGAGCTGAGTAAGATGCACGAGACGAAAGATGCAATAAATGAGGGCAGATTCTATGCACCTGTTTCTGAGTGGGCTGCTAACTATCGAAAAAGGCACTAGTCCTGAAGGGCATTGCTAACAACAGGAATCTGATGATCAATGTCGCCCGCATGGCCCGCGTCGGCCATCGCCGGCTCGGTGAGAGCCGCAGGTAGCCGAGCGCCAAACTCAGCAGGATGGCAAAAAATGTTCAACTGTTTGTAAAGCTTTTGGGACTTAACTGTGGGGTCACCAGTACATAAACTTACAAACTACTTATGAACTAGCTTATACTAAAGACAGCACAAAAAAAAAAAAAAAAAAAAAAAAAAAAAAAAAAAAAAAAAAATATGCCCGAGGGAGGATTCGAACCTCCGATGTGGGAGGCCGCACGATTCGCACCAGTAACTCATACAGGAGGTGGCCTTTAGGAACTTAATTCCCTGACACTGTCTAGCGGTGCTACACCAAGCAATAACAAACAAGCCAAACAGCAAGACAGGGAAAACTTTCTGCAATCAATAATTCTAAGAGAGGACTAGTGGCAATATCTATCAGTTGTAGATAGTAAATGGGAAACTCTGCTAACAGTTGTGACCCGTGGTTTGGGAACCAAACTTTATCTTATACCACCAACCAGGTTTAATAAGGATCTCTGACAACACAAGGGTGATACTGATAGACGTTTTCACTAGTAAGATACAATATATTCAATTTTATTGAAGCAATGAAATAAGACACTTTCTGGTAAGAGAACAACACTTATTTCCTTTAAAAAATCTTTTTTAACACCATATGAAGTTTCCTGAATTCTTAAAAACCCTTGGGAATGCTTAAGAATTTTCTGATGAAAAGAGGTTGGGCTTTTAAACAATTTTAAGAAAAATGTACTGTGATAGTGCAACCAACAAGGTTAAGAATTTAAACACTATAACAACAATTTACAAGAAACCCACTTGGTAATTCAGTATAAAGAACACGGTTATTATAATGTCTCCAAATTTCAGATATCTTATCACAGCTCATTTAAAACAATTAATACCTTTGTGCAAGTCAGTTCCCCAATATCTCGGCAAACACACAATTCCAATTCCTTGAAAAGTTTTAGGAATACTTGACAATTGCTGATGAAAAGGGGTTTACCTTTTAAACAATTCTAAGAAAAACTGACTATCGCATAGGAAAAAACACGGTTAATAATTTGAAAAATATTAGAAAAATTTACGAGAAATCCCCTGGTATTTAAAATAAAGAGCAGATGTCTTAACCAGAGCTCATTTAAAACATTTAATAAGTTTGTGTAATTCAATGCCCCACTATCTCGGCAAACACACAATCCACTTCAGTCCGTACAAGCAAGATGACGGATCAGAGGAAAATCCCCTTTCCAGTGGATGGGGTGGGATGGGAATTGACAAAATAAAACATTAATAAAAAACTGGCCCTGGAAGCTAAAACATTGTCCACCTGGCAATGGCTTGCTGTCAGCGCTGAGTACATTTCCACAACCCTATAACTACACTGTTTGGAGGATACCGCCACGGTTGAAACGTGAAAGGAGGGTGGGAAACGCAAGTGGTTTCAGATTAAACGCTTCCCTGTTACTGGTGACGTGAACTATCAGGAAACGGAGTCACACATGTACCGCGTTCCATCGACAATGACCAGCACACCAAGAAAGAGCAGCCAAACCAGAAAACTGCAAAATTACAACTCGTCGCCGGCAGGAACAACGACGAAAGGGAAAGACAATGACCAACCCTTAAGAAAGAGCAAATGAACATGGGAACTGCAAAATTACAACTCGTTCCCGGTAGGGATAACAAAGAGTGGGAAAAGGGCCAACCCCTAATGTTCGACTACGCCCAGGGTCGGCAACCAGGTCGCAGAAGTGCAAAAGGCCACAGAAATTCTGATCGTTATACTTGATAACTAAGTGATTCAGAAAGACTCTGGCATCACGAGCGCAGACGAGGTATTTCAAGATTTCAACGTCACGGTGATAACCAAGAGAAGTTAAACTTAACTTCAACACGTAGGAAGCAGCCAACACACGCTTAACCCTGTCAGTCCCACATTATGAATTCACCTTCGGAAGAATTAATATTCTTTGCTTTCTGTATTAATAGAGTGCACTAAACATAAAAAAAAATTTGCGTTTCAAAACTTTTGATCCAACTTTTTTACTTAAGTAATGTATTTCATGCGCAACAAAGACGTTTCTAACGAGGTATCTTGTTATTTAGGACGTTAGTTTTTTTATATATATTTATAACACTGTCACGTCAATAATGCTTGCATAATCTTCACCACAGCTCCAAAGTCAAAGCAATTCACTGCTGAAATGAAATAATGTGAACCACATCACGCTCACACTCACAGCCACGTACAGACGGCAGCGTAACACAACCTATAATTAATGCCTCAGACGTGGCAGAACGTCGTATTAGAACCGTGTTGTTCATCAACAACCATGCGACTTTAAAAGACTGATACAAAAAATACGGTATAAATCAACATCTAATACGTTGTTGTCCATGAACAACATTGGGAATGGCAGGGTTAGACAGCAGTAATCGGCCTCTACGCCCGAGTGGACAGCATGCCCCAGAGAGGAGAGCGGCGCCGCGGTTTCGAAGAAGAAGAATACTTGGCTCAGATTGCCTAGCAGGGCCCAGATTCGGTTCCCGATCGGGTTAGAAATTTCTCCATTCGGGAACCTCATGTGTCGTCCTCTTTACCATATCATGATCATCGATGCGCATGTCGTCCATATGTCATCACTTAAAGACTTGCACCAGGTAGGGCGAATACGAACCCAGCCGGGGCCTAACAGCCAAAAATGTCTCACGAAATCATCAAGAGCACTCAATTTGCAAAGAAACCTACTTAATTCGTTAATCGAGATTAAGACTACCCATTCTTTAAAGTTGGATCCAATCGTACATGGTGTAGAAACAACATTTCATTAAGATCAGTTGAGAAGTTTCAGAGTTGATTGTCGACAATCGTTCTCACACTAGGTACATCTGTATGTGCGTATCTTCTTTTCACGGCTTCCGAATTGAAACGAGTCTCATTAATACGTTCAGTCCTGTAGGACATTAACAATTATCATGATGTTAGTCCTTACGCACGGTAATGCAGGTAGTTCAGCAGGTAGTTAAATGAAGGAATTTCACTGCACCAGAATGTCTTTAAACCGAATATTTGGTTCGTAATGAGGCATTATGTGACAGAGGAAACGCGGACAGTCGTTCCACGACGGCTTTGTGCAGGCAGAGCAAACAGTCTTTTACGGCGTCCGCGTAATCAGCCCCAGCTTGGGAGAGTCATTAGCGACCGATGCAGAGCAGAGCCGGTGAAACTGCGCGCTTCCCGCTGTGCTGCAGAATGATGGGCTGGCGATGAGGCGCAGGTGGGGCGCGTAGCGTAAGCGGCGATTTATGGCGGCAGAGCGTTTACGGCCGTCCAGTCGACTGAAACACGCGGCCGTTATCTTTATGCCCGACGCCCGCGCTGTAACCCTGTGGCGGAATAATGGGTGAGAGCGATCAGTGGCCCGAACGTTGGCGTTCAGAGGCGAAATGTGGGGCGTACTTTTGATGCGTACACTTCTGTGGAAAATGACTGTAGCAAGTGAGTGTACAGTGGGCAGTGAAACAGTGGTCGACTGTTAAATACAGTTGTTAAGAGAGAGTGGGACTACAGTCTGACACAGACAGTCGCGAACCTGTGGCAAAAGTGGAGTGGCCGAGCGCTCTAAGAAGCCTTGATGCGGAGCGCATTGTTGCTCGCCGTCGGAGGTTCTTTGGCATTGATGTATATGTTACACCTAGGTTACTTTAACGTTGTTTAAGTAGTTTATAAGCTTAGGGACTGATGACAAAGTAAGTTATGTCCAATAGCTTTACAAACTTTAAAGAATAGCAACAGTGCAGCTGAAGCGATGCTACAGCTCCGAGCAAGCAATAGGGAGTAGCAGAATAATGGCATCATACAAAGTAAGTGTGGTGTCGCACAAGTCCAAAGTGCGCGCCACCTACTTTCGCCGCGCGCCGCCATGCACGCACGGCGCGGCGTTCTTACGACGACAGCCACGAGCGCCCTCTGCGGCAACTGCGCTCGTGGCCACCAGTGAACGACATCGTTCACTTGGGACTGAGATAGCAACCAGTTAAGACCATCGGAATCAGATAGGCACCAGTGAAGACTTGGCTATCGTATAGGCACTAGGCAGGCCTCTAGCTCAACTATGTATCTGCAGTACTCTGTAAAAGTTAAGTATTGTATAAATTCTGTTCAATATATATCTCGTTCTAATTTACTCTAGTGTTTCTAGTTCTGGCTGCTCCCCTCCGTACCTGCACCAGCGTGCTATCTATATTCCTGTGTCGGTCTCATTCCACTCGGCCACCGACACCTACGACGGAACGGGACACAAAAGCGGCGACGAGGCTGGGACACAAAAGTAAGTAGGTGCAATTTCCCCTGCTTTCCACTTCATATTTTCTAATCACTGTTGTTGTAAATACGAATACATCAGAAAAGTAATACCACTGCCTTCCATAATGGCAGTGTGTAGTAACAAAATGTCAGTGCAGTGTAATTCATACA
The DNA here is from genome assembly GCA_026315105.1 of Locusta migratoria. Classification (NCBI taxonomy): domain Eukaryota; kingdom Metazoa; phylum Arthropoda; class Insecta; order Orthoptera; family Acrididae; genus Locusta; species Locusta migratoria. Next base: position 676,337,179 of record CM048746.1, on the reverse strand, counting down.
AATCACAACAGCCGTGTCTTAATCGTGACGGCCAAAATGTTTTAAGAGAAGAAATTAATTTCAATATCAAAAACGAACAACTTCCCGATGTTCTGCAAAACTTTTTTATTGGTCACAAACCGGCTTTCGACTTCTTAGGCCATCATCAGGTGACAACTGAATGTAGTAAACATGTTTTCAAATATGTTAAGATTTACAAAGATGTTAACACAGACAATCGATACTTCACAGGAAAGTTCATCGCAAAAACTTCTTTTTGAGACTTATTAACATTTATATAAAAATATAATAAATATGTGTAAAGAATCAAAACTAATAGGATTATTTTTGTTGAAATGGAAGGTTGAAAATTAAACTTATTTCAGTAGAGGTGTAGAGGGGAACTGGATCTGATCGTTTAATACTAAACTAGCATCCTGAGCCAAATGTTTATTGATTTCCAATATTTCCAGTAGTGTAATCTTTCTGCTTTTCTTCAAGGGCTGTAGAATCTCACAGTTTACATCATAATCATGGCCTTCTCTGAGCAGATGTTCAGAAAAGGTTGAATCTGTCTTTTTTAACCTCCAGCTTCTCTCATGTTCTGATAATCTAACAGCTACAGCCCTGCCAGACTGACCAACATACAGTTTCCCACAATGCTTGCATGTGATCTTGTATACACCACTCTGTGATAGGGGTTGAATTTTGTCCTTACTATTGAATAAATATTTAGAAATGTTATTAGTATTGTAAAATGCAGGCCTGTAATTTCGAGATTTTAACTTTCTAGCAATTTGATCTGAAATTTTGCCTAAATATGGGATGACACACCAGTTTTTCTTACTATTAACTTGTTCTTGTTGGCCAGCATATAAAAGTGTTCTGGTTTTTCTGATTTTCTTCTTATTCATTATACTGTCAATAAGGGCAGGGCTATAGCCATTACTGGATGCTATATGTTTGATTGTTTGTAATTCTGATTGAAATGCAGAATCAGATAATGGAACAGAAATGAGGCGAGGGACCATTGAATGGAAAGCTGCATGTTTATGGCTGTGTGGATGCTGGGAACTAGCAGGGATAACTGTATCTGTTACTATGGGTTTTCTGAAAATACTAAATAAGTGTTTCTTTGTGCTAATGTCAATAGTAAGGCCTAAAAAGTTTATAGAAGATCCTCCTAATTCCATAGTGAACTTAATTTTATTGTGTTGGGAATTTAAGTGTTGTAAAAAGGAATCTAATTGTCTGGTGTTACCAGTCCATAAACACAGCACATCATCCACAAACCTGAACTAATATCCAACTTTGCACCTCAGTGGTCCCTTCTGTAAGAAAATCTGCTCAAAATGATCCATGAAGATCTCAGATAGAATGGGACTAAGTAGAGAACCCATAGCTAGGCCATCAGACTGATTGTAATATTTATTTTCAAATTGGAAGTAATTTTGCTTCACACATGTCTCTGTAGCAATGATTATGTCATGTGTTTCAACAGGGTTTACTTTACATTTGTGCAAAATATCAGTAAGGATTCCAATACTTTCATCAGTGGGAATATTTGTGAACAGACTGGTGACATCAAACGATACAAGTTTAGAATTAGGTGGGACTTGTATGTCTTTAATTTTGTTAACAAGAGCTATGGAATTTTTAATTCCAAATTTTGGTTTAAAACTTGTTTCCTTTTTAATTATGTAATCTAGCTCTCTTGCTAATAAGTAACAATGAGCAGAAAATGATGACACTACTGGCCTTAGAGGAATCAGATCTTTATGTAATTTGGGTAAACCATATAATCTAGGAGCCAAGGGGTTCATATTCACTAGCACTCGGATGTTACTTGATTTTATAGTGGAATTGACTTGTTCATTGAAATTAGCAGTAGGATCTTTAGGTAGTTGCTTAAAATCTGGATTATTAAGGAACTGGTTCACTTTGTTGACATGATCACTTTTGTTCATAAGTACCAAACTGTTTGATTTGTCAGCTTTAGAAACAATGACATCATCTGAAATTATTTTGTTTTTAAACTTCTGCAACGTATTAAGTTCGTTGCGTGATAATACATCAAAATTAGAATGAGCATTTTTAATTTCATGAGCTACTAAATGTTTACAAGAGATGTCTCATTCTAATTTTGATGTATTATCACGCAACGAACTTAATACGTTGCAGAAGTTTAAAAAAAAATAATTTCAGATGATGTCATTGTTTATAAAGCTGACAAATCAAACAGTTTGGTACTTATGAACAAAAGTGATTATTTTTGTGTCCCTGCATCGTCACCACTTTTGTGCCTCGTTTCCGTCGTAGGTGTCGGTGGCCGAGTGGAAAGAGACCGACACAGGAATAAAGATTGCACGCTTGTGCAGGAAGAAGGTGACCAGCCAGTGGGACAGCAGAAACTGGAGACACTAGAGTAAATTAGAACGAGATATATATTGCACAGAATTTATTCAATACTTAACTTTTACATAGTTCAGTAATGCAGAATGATGATACATAGTTGAGCTAGAGGCCTGCTTAGTGCCTATTCGAAAGCCAAGTCTTCACTGGTGCCAATCTGATTGCGAAGGTCTTAACTGGTTCCTATCTCAGTCCCAAGTGAACGATGTCGTTCAGTGGTGGCCACGAGCGGAGCTGTAGCAGAGGGCGCTCGTAGCTGACGTCGTAAGAACGCCACGCCGTGCGTGCATGGCGGCGCGCGGCGAAAGTAGGTGGCGCGCACTTTGGACTTGTGCGACACCACACCCCTCCCCCCCAAACCGCCGCGCCGTCGTGGCGTAGGGCTGAGGGCCACGGCGACGGCACTGGGAGGAGGGCCTGGGCGGGGGCGTTACTGGTGGGACGGGCGTCGTAGCTGAGGCCGGGATCGAGACGCCGTCCGCGCCCCGGCTTCCGCCTTGCGATCCTCCAGGAATCCCGCCGAAACCTGGGGAAGGGCGCACACCCCCGCCCAGAGGGAGCAGGTCATCTTCTGAGGTGCGTGGCCCAAGTTGGGTGGGGGGGGGGGGGGGCGCACGGTCCCGGAGTACCTCTCGGTGTCGCTGTCATCTGCGGCGGCGACAGCGGCGGCGACGACAGCGTCGGAGGTGCGACGACGTCCATAGGGATCTCGTAGTCCGGAGACGAACGATGTGGTTGTGCTCCCTGGCGGTGAACTGGGTCTGGAATCAAGAAACCGGAGACAGGATCGCGCGGCCTGTGCAAGCCCAATTGGTTTGCGTGGCGCCGCAGCTCCGACCCTGTGGAAGAACGTACAACATACATATTGCGCCCGAGCACGCGCTGAATGATGCCTGGCAACCGTGTCTTCTTGTTGTCAGCAAACACCCTGTACAGCACCGGCGTAGAAACCTGAAAACGCGTAGCGCCATACGAACCGACTCGGTGCGTGGGAGGCTGCAGCAAGTGAAAGAGAGTGCGGTGACGGCGGCCGTGTAGCAGCTCGGCAGGAGATGGGCCGTCACGTGGCATGCACCGATGCGTAGACAGGAAAATTTGAAGAGCTTGCTGCTTGGAGTGCTGACCTTTCATCTTTTCCATGTGAACTTGAATGTTCGAACGATACGTTCCGCTTCACCATTGGACTGAGGGTGAAAAGGTGCGGTGGTGATATGCTGAATGCCATTCACACGACAAAACTGTTGAAATTCCGCACTAACAAATTGAGGTCCATTGTCACTGACGATAGTTTCAGGCAAACCTTCGATGCAAAACACTGATGTTAAGGCACTGATTGTACTAGACGCCGTCGTTGAGTTCATGGCAATCACGAAAGGAAACTTGCTGAAAGCGTCTACAACAATTAACCAGCGCGTATTCCAGAAAGTTCCGGCAAAGTCAATATGTAAACGTTGCCATGGTCCCTTGGGGCGTGGCCAGTCTGAGAAACGTTGCGGAGGAGCCGCCTGATGCTCCGCACAAACAGTACACTGTGACGTCATGCGCTCTATCTGAGCGTCCATACCAACCCAGGTACAACGACGTCTGGCCAGTTGCTTTGTCCTAACAATACCCCAATGTCCTTGATGCAGGAGGCGTAATACTTCTCGTTGCAGGGAACGAGGAACAATCACTCTTGTTTGGTCGTTGTCCGTATGTAACAACAGAACACCCTGCCTTAAAAATAATGCATGACGTTGTGTAAAATAACGTCGAACCAGAGGCCGATCAATGTCTTTGGCTCTGGTAGGCCAACCTGAGCGAACAAAACGTGCTACCACACTTAAGTCTGCATCCGCGGCTGTTGCCTGTGCAACCCGACGAGAGTTCAAAGGGAAATCTGCGACAGTGGAAGCATCTCTGGAGTCTATCTGACAACATGCCATTTCCGAAGAATCAAACGACACATCCTGGCCAACCGGAAGTCGGGAAAGTGTGTCCGCGTTGGCGTGTTTAGTGGTAGGTCGGTACAAAATCTCATACAAGGACCATCTCTGAAGCTTTTGTGCCGTTCGTGGCGGAATTGGCTTTGTGGGTGAGAACAACGACGTGAGAGGCTTGTGGTCAGTCAAAAATTAGAATTTTCTGCCATAGAGATAATGATGAAACTTTGTGACGCCGTAAATTATTGCTAAGGCCTCCTTTTCTATCTGACTGTAATTTTGTTGCCTTGGCGTCAGTAGCTTGGATGCAAAGGCAATAGGACGCTCGTGAGAACCAATGCGATGTGATAATATTGCACCCAGACCGTACGAAGAGGCATTCACTGCTAACACTACAGGCTTCTGTGGGTCAAAAGGAATCAAACATGCATCACTGAGTAGTGCAGTCTTTAATTTGTCAAAGGCAACCTGGCAATCTTTAGACCATACAAAAGGAACATTCTTCCTACGTAAGTGATGCAGTGGAGCTGCAATCTGAGAGGCATTGGGAATAAATCGGAAATAATAGTTAAGCTTTCCCATTACTGCTTGCAATTCTTGCACATTCTTAGGAGGAGGCAAGTCTTTGATTGCTCTAAGATGCGACTGTAAGGGATGGATTCCTTGCGCATTCATCACATGGCCTAGGTACTCTATTTCAGTTTTAAAAAAACGAACACTTTGCTTTATTACAACGTAGACCTGCTGCAGTCAACACTTTGAAAAGGCACTCCAGGTTTGCTTAATTTTCTTCAACTGTATGTCCGGATACCACAATATCATCTAAGTAGTTCGAGAAACACGGTACAGAAACTGTCAGCTGTTCCAAAAAGCGCTGAAAAATAGCGGGAGCGGAAGAACTGCCAAAGGGTAGGCGTTGAAATTGAAAAAGGCCCATGTGGGTATTAATGACGAAAAACTTTTTTGACTCGTCATCAAGTGGAATTTGTAAGTATGCCTCTGCTAAATCAATCTTAGAAAAGAAGCGAGACTGCCCTATTTGTCCATCAGTTCCTCAGGTCTGGGCAGGGGATAAGTGTCCACAATTGTTTGACTGTTCACTGTTGATTTAAAGTCCGCACAGAGACGAAGTTTTCCTGACGGCTTGGGTATAATTACTATAGGCGCGGCCCACTGACTAGCAGAAACAGGAGAAATCACACCACTATCTTGCCAACGTTTAAGTTCTTCGGCAACTGTATCACGCATTGCGATAGGCACTGGTCTACCTTTACGAAATTTTGGAACTGCAGATTCTTTTAAAGTTACATGTGCCACGAAGTCTTTAGCACAACTTAGTTCCGGCGAAAATAAGTCACTATATTTGTCACACAATGCATTGATTTCATCCTGAGGCACTATTGACGAAATTTGAAGCACATCTCTTTGAATTGATAAACCAAATAAATCGAATGCATCTAGTTCAAAAATATTCTGCGTAGATTTGGCCTGAATAACTACAAAAGCAACTGTTTCTGTTACACCTTGAAACGAGGCGGGCGGGCTACACGTTCCTAGCACGGGAATATTTTGACCTGTATATGCCGTTAGCACATGTTGAGACGGCGACAATTTTGGCGAACCCAGCAGTTCGTAAGTGTCTTTATTCGTTAAAGTAATAGCGGAACCAGTATCAAGCTGAAATTGCACAGTCTTATTTTCTATGCAAAGATTGACAAAAAGCTTTTGCTTGTGGCGCTCGACAGGTGCGCGAATGTGGGCTACGTCTGATTGAACTTGTTTACTACGCTTGCGCATGCGCGGGCTGCGTAGTAAAGTAAGCGGCGCAGACTCGGCACACAGATTAATATCACTGTCAGTAGATAGCACTACCGCCGGATCGGCGTCCGCGCAATGCGAGGCTACTACACATTCACTAACTACTGCACTAAACTTTTGAGTACCTATAACAAGTCTACTGTCACTAGCTACACAGTACTGGGCACTTTTACAAGGAGAAGTTGCAGAAGGTACTAAGTTCACGACAGGATTGCACGGTACATAATGTTTTTGCTTGTCCCGAAACCTTTTCCGTTGCACAGATTTACGCGCTCGTCGGCGCTTGCTACGTGGCTCAATACATATAATTTTGCAGTAGGTGCAGAAGAATTTTCTTGCATTTTAGAATCAAGTAAAGCACTGTTCACTTCCACAGCGTCTATAACATTTACTGTATGAACTGTTTTTGCATTTTGCGAAGCACTGTACTTAACGGCACCATTCTTAGAATTTTTGTTTTGCATACACACTGTCCGTACATGACCTGATTTGCCACAATGATAACAGGTTGCGTTGCGGCTAGGGCAATGCGCACGCTTGTGGCGAGATACACACTGAGGGCAAGACTTACGAACATTTTTCTGATATGAGCGTTGGCGCCCGTTATTCAAATTACTGTTTCTAACATGACGGGGCGACCTTTGTGTCGCACTTTTACACTGGCTACTGTTCACTGTCTGTTCAGCACGGCCGGTAGAAAAATAAGAATCACTAGTGCTATACTGAGAACTGTGACTACGAAAGCGTCCGTTACGGCGCACTGAATTTACAGTGTGGCTTTGCATTTCTACATCTGCTAAGTCAAAAGTATCATGTGCTTCTATAAGCTGCAGTACACTGTCTAATGAAGGGTCTGACTGTTTTAGAATTGCTGTCCTAATTCTGGGGTCCTGAATGTTCTGCGTAATCGCATCCCTCAACATCACGTCACTATACGAAAGTCCACAAGAGCAAGTAAATTTACATTCGCGGGTTAAGCCCTTCAATTCCGTAATCCACTCTTGGTGTGACTGCTGCGGTAATTTTTTCAGTCTGAAAAATCGGTACCGTGCCGCAGCTACGAGAACTTTTCTCTCATTATGAGCATTCAGTGCATCTACAATTTGTTCAAAGTCTACATCACGAGGAGATGCTTGCGGGAAAAGTTTCTGCAGTAACACGAAAGTCTTGGTGCCAACTACGGCGAGAAAGAAATGTTTAACTGTCTGACCTGTTATTTGATGAGCCGCGACGAGTTCTTGAAACTGTGCGAAATAGTCGCCCCATTCTTCCTCACGTTCGTTGTACTGGCGAAACGTAGGAAGCGTTGCGGCGGCAGGTGTGGGCTGCTGAAGTGGCGGCTGTTGTTCTTGGTTAGCTGCTTGCGCTGTGATCTGGGCCACTGCTTGCAGGAGTTAAAAACACAAATGCATATGCAACAAAAAAGTCCACAAAACATGTAACTGAATATATTCCCCCAAAAATCTTATAATAAGGGTAAGTGGGCGGGATTAATTTGTGCGTGCTCTGACTGCTGCTGTCTGGCTGCTGCAAGCGGGCTGGTCCACGGTTCTTCTATCACTCCTCGTCACCACTTTTGTGTCCCTGCGTCGTCGCCGCTTTTGTGTCTCGTTTCCGTCATAGGTGTCATTGGCCGAGTGGAAAGAGACCGACACAGGAATAAAGATTGCACGTTTGTGCAGGTAGAAGGTGACCAGCCAGTGGGACAGCAGAAACTGGAGACACTAGAGTAAATTAGAACGAGATATATATTGCAAATAATTTATATAATACTTAACTTTTACATAGTTCAGTAATGCAGAATGATGATACATAGTTGAGCTAGAGGCCTGCTTAGTGCCTATTCGAAAGCCAAGTCTTCACTGGTGCCTATCTGATTCCGAAGGTCTTAACTGGTTCCTGTCTCAGTCCCAAGTGAACGATGTTGTTCAGTGGTGGCCACGAGCGGAGTTGTAGCAGAGGGCGCTCGTGGCTGACGTCATAAGATCGCCGCGCCGTGCGTGCATGGCGGAGCGCAGCGAAAGTAGGTGGCGCGCACTTTGGACTTGTGTGACACCACAATAATGTCAACAAAGTGAACCAGTTCCTTAATAATCCAGATTTTAAGCAACTACCTAAAGATCCTACTGCTAGTTTCAATGAACAAGTCAAAGCCACTATAAAATCATGTAACAGCATTATATCTGAAAATAACATCCTAGTGCTAGTAAATATGAACCCCTTGGCTCCTAGATTATATGGTTTACCCAAATTACATAAAGATCTGATTCCTCTAAGGCCAGTAGTGTCATCATTTTCTGCTCATTGTTACTTATTAGCAAGAGAGCTAGATTACATAATTAAAAAGGAAACAAGTTTTAAACCAAAATTTGGAATTAAAAATTCCATAGCTCTTGTTAACAAAATTAAAGACATACAAGTCCCACCTAATTCTAAACTTGTATCGTTTGATGTCACCAGTCTGTTTACAAATATTCCCACTGATGAAAGTACTGGAATCCTTACTGATCTTTTGCACAAATGTAAAGTAAACCCTGTTGAAACACATGACATAATCATTGCTACAGAGACATGTGTGAAGCAAAATTACTTCCAATTTGAAAATAAATATTACAATCAGTCTGATGGCCTAGCTATGGGTTCTCCACTTAGTCCCATTCTATCTGAGATCTTCATGGATCATTTTGAGCAGATTTTCTTACAGAAGGGACCACTGAGGTGCAAAGTTGGATATTAGTTCAGGTTTGTGGATGATGTGCTGTGTTTATGGACTGGTACCACCAGACAATTAGATTCCTTTTTACAACAATTAAATTCCCAACGCAATAAAATTAAGTTCACTATGGAACTAGGAGGATCTTCTATAAACTTTTTAGGCCTTACTATTGACATTAGCACAAAGAAACACTTATTTAGTATTTTCAGAAAACCCATAGTAACAGATACAGTTATCCCTGCTAGTTCCCAGCATCCACACAGCCATAAACATGCAGCTTACCATTCAATGGTCCCTCGCCTCATTTCTGTTCCATTATCTGATTCTGCATTTCAATCAGAATTACAAACAATCAAACATATAGCATCCAGTAATGGCTATAGCCCTGCCCTTATTGACAGTATAATGAATAAGAAGAAAATCAGAAAAACCAGAACACTTTTATATGCTGGCCAACAAGAACAAGTTAATAGTAAGAAAAACTGGTGTGTCATCCCATATTTAGGCAAAATTTCAGATCAAATTGCTAGAAAGTTAAAATCTCGAAATTACAGGCCTGCATTTTACAATACTAATAACATTTCTAAATATTTATTCAATAGTAAGGACAAAATTCAACCCCTATCACAGAGTGGTGTATACAAGATCACATGCAAGCATTGTGGGAAACTGTATGTTGGTCAGTCTGGCAGGGCTGTAGCTATTAGATTATCAGAACATGAGAGAAGCTGGAGGTTAAAAAAGACAGATTCAACCTTTTCTGAACATCTGCTCAGAGAAGGCCATGATTATGATGTAAACTGTGAGATTCTACATCCCTTGAAGAAAAGCAGAAAGATGACACTACTGGAAATATTGGAAATCAATAAACATTTGGCTCAGGATGCTAGTTTAGTATTAAACGATCAGATCCAGTTCCCCTCTACACCTCTACTGAAATAAGTTTAATTTTCAACCTTCCATTTCAACAAAAATAATCCTATTAGTTTTGATTCTTTACACATATTTATTATATTTTATATAAATGTTAATAAGTCTCATAAACAAGTTTTTGCGATGAACTTTCCTGTGAAGTATCGATTGTCTGTGATAACATCTTTGTAAATCTTAACATCTTTGAAAACATGTGTACTACATTCAGTTGTCACCTGATGATGGCCTAAGAAGCCGAAAGCCGGTTTGTGACCTATAAAAAAGTTTTGCAGAACATCAGGAAGTTGTTCCTTTTTGATATTATTATCATGTTCTGTCAAGTACCGACGGAAAAGTCAATCAAACTAATTTCAGCCTGATGTGATCATGTTTGATTGATCGCTGCGTACTTTTACTTTCATGAATTATGTTTTAAAGGAATTCGGACAATGTAATAATTTTCGAAACCAAACTGCTTCCAGACAAGGTTCTGCATCACCTTGCAGACGCTCTTTTCACTTTGCCCCTGTCTTTCTGCGTAATGTGTACCTAACATAACTTTTCGTCGCTACTTTGCAGTTATGAAAATAAATGTCTTAAAGATTATGACACGCTAATATTAACAGTTTATACACGGACTTATTATTCATTTGTACCTAACCATTTACGTTTTTAATCTAATAAGTAAGCGGCGAAATACACTGATATGTAAGCCTGTACCTTTTGTGAAAGTGAAGTAGGAAATTAAGCAGTCACCAATGAAATTGTTGATTAACTGCAGCCGGCCGCGGTGGCCGAGGGGACTGAGGCGCTCCAGTCACGGTCTGCACGGCCACTACGGTCGGGGTTTCGAATCCCCCCTAGGGCATGGATATTTGTGCCGTCCTTAGTTGTAAGTAGTTCATAAGTAGTTTGTAAGTTTAGGGACTGATAACCCCGTAGTTAAGTCCCATAGACTTTACAAACATTTGAACATTTTGATTAACTGCAGTAGCAAACGTTCAGACATTACTTTTATACAGCAGTAATAAGTAGGAGTTTCCATGTGTATTGTTGAACGTTTTATTCCATGCTTTAAAGTGTAATTAACAACCGGAAATGAACAGCTGTTATTCGTAACATCATTCCCTTGCTTGTCACCATCCTTTTGTAAATTACAGATATCCACATTGTATTTTCTACAGTTGCTTCAATTTTTAACGCCACAAAACTTCCTAAATATGATGGTATTTTGAATGTCTTAATGCACTACAAATATATTTATGTTAAGAAAAAATCGCTTTGTAGTATGTTAGTAGTTATTGTTTGCGAGTCATGCTTCAAAATTCAAGATGGCAACCAGGGAAAACTCACAGAACTCCACTGGGGGCCGCAGACGAAATTCAAGATGGCTTCGGTTTGGGGGCCTGCCCATCCAACAGGTCGAGTCTCGACCACCCCCGACAGACCCAGACTTGCCTGGCTGCCACCCATAACGGACAGGGACTGGTCGACTCCCACCGCACCGAAGGTCGCGTACTATGTAGAACGACTGCCCCTGGGCAAACTGCCCCCACCCCTAATGGTCGTGAACTTGCTATTCTTCTGTCCCTAAAACTGTCACTGCCTCCGATTATATTTTTATTCCTAATTTGCATAACAATTTATTACAACGACCTATGTTCACATTAACAATTTCAGAACTTGGCCGCCTCCAAGAGATGCTCAATTGTCCAGCAGCCACCGCCTGACTCGTCCAACCCCTGCCATGAGGCAGCAAATTTAAATGTTTTCCTCAAATACTATTGACAATATACTAAATATTTTCCGTGTTAAAAATTCTAGGTCACCAGATGTCAGCAGCACAACGCCTCTTTACTGCCCTCCCCTCGTCTCCTCGTCCCCACTACAGAACTGTTGGGAAATTTAGCCAGTCTGCTCCCAGAGCCAGCAGAAAAGGGTCCTATGCAGACGGAATATGCCGCGTCATATGTAAGTAATATTTAAGAACAAATGTATAAACAATTACATGTGAAATTAAGCAATGTATGTTTGCACGTTCACCATCTCTGAAGAAACATTTCATCCATCGGAAATCGTGTGAGTTCCAAAACGGCTAATATGACAGAGACACTGGTAAAGCACATTGAAAGACACCGTGCTTCCTGTACGGTGGTAAAATCTTAAAACCAGATGAAGGACATGACACTCCGCCCAATACTGAACGTCACACAGTTAAAACTGACGCCCTGAAACCCCACAGTGGATAGGGGAGGGAGGGGTGGTGCAGTGAGGTTGCGGAGGGAGGGAGAGCGTAAGGACTCATTGGATGGGAAAAAGGAATAGGGAGCCAAGTGATGGTGGGAGAGGAAGGGAGAGGGCGCTCATATATGTGAATGGGTTAAGGTTGACAGGAAGGATAGATGTTGCGAAGGGAGGGGAAGCTGACAGCAGTTACCCTCAGAGAGCATATGGAGTGCGTGAGATGGAGGGAGGGAGTGATGCGTTGCTAATGGCGTGTCAGAGGCCCGGGAATCAAAGGGAGGTGCGGAAACATCTTTCGGATGTAGAGGATGTGGATGTGCTCCAGAAATACACTCCCTAAGGACAGTACTATATATACTACATGGTCAGAAATCTCAGATTATTAGCTTAATACATACAACCTTCATTCAACTCGTGTATCATGCAAGTTTACCGTCACACAGAGAGTACAGAAAGAAAATCATCAGTATTACAAGTTGCATATACCCTTATTGCGTTAATAACTATTTACGAATTATTGATCCACACTGCTAGTCTCCAGAATCCTGGCGACTCAGGCAGTTCACGCCGCTGACGCCTCTCCCACCAGTTTCTCCCCTGCACCTTGAAACACGTCCACTGATTGTGTGCTGGTGTTCCGTTTTGATTTATTGTTTAACCTAAAGTGTTTCTGCACCATTACTGTTATCTATTTGTGTGCTAATTATTTTATTATTTTATCAATGATCAATGATCCAGGTTTATGTATGTTTCGACCTGTGTGTGCTGTATGTTCATGTGTATATGAAACGTTGCTTTTAATATTGACTGACTGTCGCGCAATGGCTTACAGTCGCTGCCTGCCACTTTAGGTCTCGTTTTGCTGTAGTTAAGAATGCATGGTTTCGTTTGTCGTCTGTGCTGAAGGCTGCTGGGTGTCCAGAGACAAGCTTACTTGGCAAGGTGATGAGGTAGCCGTGTTCTTAGTGTCATACCAACCTAATATTGGAATAAAGAGGTGACAGGAGACCTCTCTGGGAGCAATGGTAGAGTGAATTGTCTTGGCCAGGTAGCAAGAGTTGGTAAACACTAGTCTCTGAACACACTCTGCGCCAATTTGAGCGCACTCTACATTAATTGTATTGTGAGGAGAGGTATTTCTGAGGCCTTAGAGCTACAGTCTGGACTCTTCATTCTGGCTCCAACGACTGTGGAAGTAAGCTGAGGGAAAGGTATGCTGTTGGGACATTGATCTATTCATCTTTGTTTTTCAGTGATAATTCTCTTGCATAATTCTTTTTCTATGAGAGGCAACGTGTTTCTTAATTTACAGAACTCGAGTAATATCCGTGTGAGTGGCCTTAAGCCTTTGTGTAAACTTAATGTGTTTGAATTTCCTTGGTGTTTTTAACTAAAGTTTACGTCACATCTGTATCTGCAAGTATGATAAATATATCTTAGACTTCCTCGGTTGATTCTGTCATTCCTGTCTTGTATGACTGATTGCACCCTGTGCTTCCATAACGGTCATTACTTCGGCCTTCAGATATGGTTTTATTAATACTAGCTTTTTTCTATACGATTTCTCCCGTGTGATTTAATCACTGATTCAAGATTAATTTCTGGTTGTAAATGTTACGAAATTCGGTGTGGTCACATACCATGTGGTACTTAAGAATACTGAGCTGCTGCCTCCCCACACATGAGTTTGTTTAGTGCACAGTGTATTTAAAATTGAAGAACAAGACACCTGCCATCTCATCAAGACACCACTGACACTTTTGCCACTGCTTTCAAGTGATCTCGGAGAGTAATGTGCTGCCATGCATTATGTGTGTGTCTGTGAATGAAAGAACTCTTTGAGTGTTTGCAAATTTCCTCCCAATTTACCTCCATATTTATAAAGGGCAGGAACAATCTCATTACGGGCAGTAATTTTATGATTTAATTCACTTTTGTACAAGGTGTGTGCTTAATATGGTCTCCCCACAATTTGTTGCTTGTTCATTTTTCTGAATAGATTATGATTTTAAAGTATCAAATCACTGCTTTCTGATTTCATGCTCCCTGTCTCATGTTTGATTATCTCTTTATTTATTTTTAACATTAATTTTGTATTCCTTAAAACATTGGCTGCTGCCTTAAGAAGTGAGCAGTTAGATAACTTTTCATTGCGCAAGTACTGTGGCCACTCAAAGTAATTTAGAGCAACTGTGAGCGTTTTAACTTACATTTGCAGATCTCAACTGCCCAAGATCTTACTTAATGTAATAATAGGCTACCTTCACTTGGCTTACTGCCGCCAGGATTCGTCCTAATGGTGTCTCTGTATTTCATTTTTAAATTTTGTTTCTTTCTCTAGATGCCCTCCCGTTCTTTGCATGTGTGGTGGCATATGTATGAGTAGAAATCTCAAAAGGTAGTTTACTTCCATTATCTATGTATTTGTTTTCTCTTTCAATAGTGATCGTTTATCTATCAATATTTTTGGCGAAAATAATTATCGAGTTTACGCAGTGTGAAACGGGGATGTAATTACGACTGCATTGCGTACGAGAACAAATTTTTTATGTGAAACTCTTACAGAGGCACCATGTGTTCTGGCCATGTGGGTTCCTAGTAATTTATTGCTTTGGTATTTCATTGTAAATATTTTAATGTGCGTATGAATAATTTAAAGTGATTGCAGAAATGGATAGCGTTTTAGTTTCGGCAGGACAGGAAAAGGAAAAATGTGATAGGTCACAAGAATTAGAGTCAGTCACTACAGAAACTCAGCACTTAGATGTTAATGACGCTGCGAACATGGGAGATGTTCTTGATATAGAAAATAATATTTCCTTTGAAAACCATGTACGAACCGCAGGCGATGGGTAAATTAGAGAAGAGGAGTCCGCTGGAAACCGCTAGACGGGATCTCCTTGTGTTTCGGATTATGGGAATAACCCAGGGGCGACCGCTTGTCCGCCTTAGCCGCGTTAACTGATGCGCTTACCGAACTATTCAAACAAATGACAGTGCAGATTAACGACCAACTTCACGAAATAAAAGAGTATTCGAAAGAGGCTACCGATGAAATGGATGAACATTCGAAAGAGAGTGATGAACGCTCAGCTGAAATAGAGGAACGCTCTAATGACCAGTTTAGCAAAAAAAAAAAAAAAAAAAAAAACAGGTCGCGAATCGAGAGGCGCGGGTATTACAAGAAATGTCTAGCCTCCGTGAACAACAGGCTGAGTAGGTGGAAACAGCGTGGAGATAGAGAATATAAAATCACGTGTTGAGACCGTAGAGACACGGGTCGGCGGTCATGTCGAACACGTTGAAACCATAGATTCACGCGTTGACGACATGCTCACGCAGGTGAACACTGTGCTTGAACACATGGAAAAACACATAGAAAAGTTCAAACCACTGTCGGGGCAGTTTCTGGCCACATTGATATTATGACCGCTGCAGCCAATAAACGAGAATTGCAACCACTCTGATGAACCACGTGTGTGCGTGGCTCGGCAGCAAGAGGTGACCGCGTGCAGTAGCGGCAGCGTGACCCGCGACACTCGCAGCAGCCGCGACGGGGGCGCAGGCTGTGACGCGCTTTCAGGTTTTGAGGTCGAGAGTGAGCCTCCCCTGGGAAACTCGAACTGTGCTCAAAACAGGACCGCACGTTGTATTGAGGACACAGCACCGGACTTCGATAACAACCATTTTCCAACGATGAGCAAATCTGAAGTATTTCAGAACGCGCCCAGTGGAATACATCTGCAGGTGTGGGTAGACCAATTTGACTTCCACCGAACTGGCCGAAAAGGCATAAAATCGAATTCGTGCTCAGACATCTGGAGGGCGAACCCACGACATGGATGAGATTGTTCCCAAGGTATGGCGAAAGCAATGAGACCTTCCGCCAATACTTTTCAGCTTCGTACTGGTCAGAGAATCAGCAGGACTGCGTGCGCCACAACATACAAATGATGCCGCCCTTCGGACAGTCGAACTTTACCAGTCTGTCCAAGTGTTTTCGGGACATGTTAAATAAGAACTGTTATTTGACCAACCCATAACACATTAGAATTTGTTTGGGTAAGCTGCCGTGACGTCTGCACAATGCTCTATTAGAAGGAAGATTCAAAGACGATGTCGAGCAGTTTCAGACCATCCTAGAAGATCTAGATTTTGATTATGACCCTCCGCAGAAAGGCTTTCAGGTCAAACAGGAAAAGGGGAATAATAATAATCAAAATCAGGCATCAGAGGAGCAAAATAATTGTTCTTGGGAAAACAGCAAGCGAACCCAGCAAAACGGCAATAGCAATCAAAATGAAACCGGTTACAAAGGTGACTTCAGGGAAAGGAAAAGTGCAAGTGGGGGAACAGAAATAACTGGCACGCTGATAATAAAGAACTGTGCGAGGATATTTCCAAGCGCATTCACTGGGAACGGCTGGATACGCCGCCACAGGGTGTCGAAGTGAGTTCGACCGACATGCAAACCGGACTATCAACGTCAAAACAATGATGTACTGACTAGGTTCCTCTCTGCTAGCGGTATGACAGTGGACAGGAGACGGAACACAACAGACGGAAATGTTTGGTGACATAACGGAAATCCTCTTAAAGAAGGATTCCATGTATACTTATTTTTCTTGTGTATTTTATATATGTCACCAATTCCAAGTTTTTTTTTTTTTTTTTTTTTTTTTTTGGTGTATATTGTGTGTGTCTTCGACTGTTTTTCGGCGTTAATAGAACGCGCAAACCGCGTTCCCATGCAAGATGCATTTACAATCGTATTTTTTGTATCTGTTTTCCGCGATGTTTCGGCGTTAAGAGGGCACACTGAATCGTACGTCGGCTGATTGCACAGACTGCTACTTTACCATGGAGCGCCTGTGTAGTGGGTAAATTCAGTTCAATTTTCAGTTATTCGTGCGTGTTATTCAACTGCTGCACCAAATATGCAAGCTGTGTAGAATTTGTGTGAAAACAAAGTCTGATAATTTTGGGTGTACCTTTCTTTTCACCTGTGCTACGTAAATTTCATAGTTTAGGTTGCATTCATGTCCAGTACTGTCAGTGAGTGAATGGGAAAGGCATGTTCTTCCAGAGCAGGAAGGACGGTAATTAAAACTGCCACAGCCAGTATGTGTGTGCCCCGCGTCCTTGAAATTACCAATGTGTTGCCTTTTTTAAGTCACCGTAACGGTGCTGCCTCCCAGACAGAAATGGGATAGTGCTTGGTAAAGCGTAGATGGTGTTTTGGAACATATTGTGTAGTTGTGACAAGGGTTTGTAATGCCAATTGGGTGATGTATCTAATTTACCAGTAATGCGAGCTTTAACATGAGGAACTTAACTGTGTGCATCTCTAATGGAATTACCCGTTGCCTTTTACAGGAAACTGTCTTTGGCTAATATAATAGAGGAGAAGGACATAATGAAGGATCCAGCTTACTAGGCCCACTTGAATTATGTAGAACAGAAAAACTACGCATCACAGTGTACAATGTTGGGCCCATAATTAATGTAACCATAGCGCGAGACGAGTGCCCGAATTTGGAAAACTACGAGCACTACAAAATATGTACCATAATCAGTTCCTATTGTAAATTTTGCTGGAACTGAGGTAACATTTTTAATTATATACTACTCATTCTTTTTTATGATGAGCCTTGAACTAGTGCGTCTAATAACTAGTGTGTGTCTTGATTTATGTTTATCAGGCTATTTTGTAGTTTATATGTCTGATTTAATTAACTGCATTCTATTTTCTTTATTGTTACAGGTGTTTATGAATTTTCATGTTCTCTTTTATTTTAGAGTTTCTCTGATTACAGGAGTAGGATGTTAATTATTCCATTTGTTTATTTTTTATACCATGCTTGTGATATAACGAAAATTTCCACTTTGATGTATTTTTCTTAGGAATCGAGGGACCACTGCAGCAGTCATCACATTCTGAAGCTGCTGCTCCAAATGGGCAGTAAGCTGGTGGAGTGCAACCAATCATAATGAATTGTCTGTTGCTTATACTAAGATTCTGCAGGTACTCGCCAGAGAGACAAGAACAATCCAGTGATCTCCATGGGATTGGGAACTAAACTGTAGTCAGTAGATGCATGCGTTGAGCTCAACATGTAGTTTGCATAGTAGACTACAGTAGTGCGAGCCTGGACTGGTAGGTCAATTTAATTTAATATTATGAATAAGTACTGCAGCGCCGTGCCTCGCCAATTTGCGTCTGCTAACTGTTATACGTTTTGTCTGATAAGTGTGCGTCACGATTTGTAAGCACTAACTGAACCAAATAATGTAGTGTATCTACGCCTGTGTAATTTACCTGTATGTTTTCACCTGTGTAATCTTTGCATTTGTATGTTGTGATGAACACAACTAGGCAAGGAACGTGTGTCATGAAGTGTTTCCAAGTGCCAAGAGAAGAATTCGTGCAAGCCATACTACCCCGAGAAACACGGGCCGGCATTGTCCACCAGGCGTTGTCCAGCAGGCGTTCCACATTCTTGGTTCCTGCTTGGATGTCAGAACCTTACAAATGCTATGCCATGTAGGCATGATAATGCCTCATGTGATCACTCGCCATCGAGGGTGTTCGCAAAGTTCGTCTTCCTCTGTGCCAAATGCAAGACAATCTCTGATCCAAACATTGGCACTGAGACACAGACGTAGAGATGCACCTGAAGCTGGAACGAGGGACAATCAACTACAACCATGAATACTGAACAACAACTTGGCAGTAGTAAAGCGTTGAAACAGTGCTGGTTGTAGTTTCCACCCAGTTATACTGAAGAGTACATACTCCCGGTCGATGACCAAAAGTCTTTATTGCTGTGTGGCAAAACTTCGATCATCAATGTAGTTAAAAGAAAGTGAACTCTCACCATAGTGAAGCGAACTTGCCTATTTCTTTAAAGACACTCGCAGGAGTGAAAATAATTATACTTTGTATGTCATTTCTTTTGTGTTAATTTGTAACATTTTTGTTTTTGCAAGTATTGGTACCTCCCCCATATGATTTTTTTTTCGCACTACCTTCTTTACCGGTTTTAAATGTAGTTTTAATGATTTAAAATCTTTTCTTATGGTTTAATTTATCATTTGTTTTTAATCGCCCATGATGTGCCCATAGTGCCCAGAGTATATAGATATTTTTGAAAATTTTCCTTTTTCATGATGTTTGAGTGACTAATTTTAATCTGGGTGTAATCCAGTAGGACAGGATTGTATCGAGACTATTTGTCGCCCCCAGCGGAGGGTGATGAAACACGACACTGATTGTGTGGTCGTGTTCCATTTTGATTTATTGATTGACTTAAAGTATTTCTGTACCATTAATGTTATCTATCTGTGTGTTAATTATTTTATTATTTTTATCAATGGTCTATACCCCATGGTTACGTATGTTTCTCCCTTATTTATATACGTTTCCACCCATGTGATTCAACATTATGTTCGTGTGATTGTGGAAGGATGCTTTTAATATTGACCGACTTTAGACCTCGTTGTGCTGTAGTTAAGAACCCATATCTTTGTTTGTCGTCTGTGCTGGCGTCTACTGGCTTTCTAGAGACAAGCCTACTTGGCAAGGTGGCGAGGTGGCCATGTTCTTAGTGTCGTACCAACCTAATCTTGGAACAAAGAGGTGACAGGAGACCTCTCTAGGAGCTGTTGTAGAGGGAATGTATAGGCCAGGTTGCAAGGATTGGTATACACTAGTCTCTCAAAGCACTCTTTATCGCTTTTAGCGCGCTCTACATCCGGTGTAGGCGGGGGATGGTTTTTCCAAGACCTTCGAGCTTTAGTCCTCACTGTTCATTCTGGCTCCGACGACTGTGGAAGTAAATACTCTGCTTAATAATGCTGAGGAGAAGGCATGCTGTTGGGACATTGATTTATTTGTTATCAGGCAGTCTTGGTTTTTCAGTGTTCCCAGAGAGTTATGTACTGCCGCTTATTATGCACAAGTCAGTGAATGAATGAATGTGTTTTCAGCTATCCATTGGTGTTTGCAAATTTACTTACACTTTACCTCCAAGGGCAGAAACAAATTCATTATGGGCAGTTATGTTATGATTTAATTCATATTTGTACAAGGTGGGTGATTAATTTGGTCTCCCCCATTTACTTACATGTTTTTTTGTCTGAATATATCATGATTTCGAAGATTTAAGCCTCTGCTTTATGATTTCATGCTCCCCGTCCGATGTTGAAGTATCTCTTCATTTATTTTTAACATTGATTTTGTGTTTGTTAAAACGTTGGCTGCTCCCATAAGGAGTGAGTAGTTAGATAAATTTTCGTTGGACAAGTACTGTGGCCATTTATAAATTAATTTAGAGCAGCAGTGATCGTTTTAATTTACATTTGTAGAGTTCTACCACCAGAGAACTTGCTTATTTTAATCACAGGCTACTTTCAATCTCTCCCTCCAGTCGTTGCCTTTAAAACAACGAGCTAAGTTCACCACATCTCCCATTCAACTCACTCTATCTCTCTCTCTGTCTCTCTTCCAGGCCACCCCAAACACACACTCCTATCAATTAACATGTGCTAAATGTTTAAACAAAATGTGATAACGTTTTATTATTATTTTAATCATTCTCATTGAAAAAACATCATAGTTACATCTCCAAGTGTTCTAAGAGGCAGAACATCTCTAGATTCACAAGCGTGACAGTTATGGACTCCAGATCGATGGGATAGTGCACTCTGCATTTAGAGAATACTTATTAGAACGTAGCATGACGGCGCGGCGCTAGGGGAGTGAGCGCGGAGCACATGCAGAGGCAGTCGCCCAGTCGACCAGTCGCCCACTGTCACTCAGGGCCCGCTGCACCTGGTAGCGACCCACTGTGGGAGTCACCTCTGCAGGCAGTCCTCTCGCCAAGATGTCCATTGTAAAGACATACTTGCGACAACTCAGTATCTCTCTTAGCGCTCAAATCATCCACAGTTTTTGCCCAATCTTAAAACTAAAAACATCAAAATTATCAAGTTCAAAAAATTAATACTCTCTCTCTCTCTCTAGCGCCCATGCATTGTTATGATATTAAGCACAGCAAACAATTCTTTTCTAAATGTACCTAGTCTTCTCAGCATTTAACTGACACAGGTTAAACTTGCAAATGCCAATGATCGAGCTCTCCCAAGATGGATGAGTTCTTTCTCTATGTTCAAACAAAATTAATCCTATTGTACAACGACGGTTCCTTAGATCGACATCGGCGTCTTCTAATTCCTCCAATAGCCAGTAATCCGACTGGTACAGGGAAGGTAAGTTTTCGAACTCAAGAAAGAATATTACCGCAAGACCCAAAGTTGTCGACTGCCAGCGAGGCGCAGTGGATAGCGTCACTGATTGCAATGCTAAAGATCGCCAGTTTAATCCCGTCCCCCGGGAAAGATTTTATTACTTTGTAATGATCATTTCCAGAATGTTTCTTATGTTCACTTCTAATTTCTGCATGTTTATTACGTTAACTATTCTTCTAATTTCTGGACCGTTCTGTGTATAAATAGCAGAGCATTCTGCCTGAGAAGCAGTCAGTGCTGCGTTTATGTTCCACTTCGCTATAAATATGCTTTCAGTATAAGTGCTGTGTGCAGTTGACAACCCTGCCTTTGAAATGAAGCCTGCTTACATTTCTACGCGACATTATTTGGTGGAGGCGCAACAGCTGCATCAGTATGCCTCCTATTAGGCAACGGATTAAAACCGGAATACAAGGGATATACCGCGTACATCCTTCCGAAAGTCCTTATTAGAAGAACCATGGACACGAAACCAGTGGTAAGCCAGCTGCACATCAGACACCTGTCGGTGTTCTCTTGAGTCTGGACTGGACCCCAACAAGTGGCTAAAAGGGTTCGACCGAGTCGCCAAATATAACAGGTGGGTACATACAATGTGCTTGGCCAACGTTTACTTCTACCTGAACGGAAAAGCCCAAAAATGGTTTGAAAACAACGGAGACAAGCTGAATGACTAGGAAGCGTTCCAAACGGAACTTAAGAAGGCGTTTGGAAGATAACTGAAAAACAGGGCCCAATGACATGGTGAGCCGACACAGTCGTACATACAGAATGTTTTCACCCTACCTAACATAGTGAACCCGGATATCACTGAGGCCAACAAAATCACACACCTGATGAAGGGTATTGCAGAAGAAATCTATCAAGCTCTTCTGATAAAAGACGTCTCTACGACGAAAGAGTTCATCAAGTTGTGTCAGCGCATTCAAGAGATGCTACAAATGAGGTTTGGAAGAAAGAAGTAGGACAGACTCCGAAATGTAGTCCCTATGGCCGTTGTGGAAGACCTGCATGACTTTGCTTTTCCCATACGACAAATTGTGCGAGATGATTGTAGCTGTGACTGTTAGACCGAACGAGCATCAGGTTATGGCCATGGATGTAAGACCTGTAAGTCACGAAGGAGCCGATGGGTCGAAGGAAGGGGTATTTCAGACATGAGCTACTGTTTTCCCTGCCAATCACATCCGACGTGAAGAATGTACTCGCCCTGCTATGACTTACGATGCTGCCACCAAACGGCGGCCTATGAACCGGCCGACGTGGCCACAACCAACTCCCTCGGCAACTATGATGCCCTACAGAAGAACAGATATCTGGAGTGTTTCCACTGTGGGCGCCCTGGACATGTCGTACGCTATTGCAGAGAGAGAGGGCGAGTGTACTTTTTTTTTTTTTTTTTTTTTTTTTTGTGGTTTGAGGGAGCACAATTACTAAGGTCATTAGCGCCCGAATCAACCCGGGGATATACGCAAGAATAATAAGACTATATAAAAACAGCTAAAAAACATAGAATAAAAAACAACAGAGCGAAGAGCTAAATGTCCCTCGAAAATTTGGTCAAATTGATAAAATCCAATACTCGTGCAACAGCCCGCACGTCATCAGCTAAAATGTCTTCCAATGTGTCCGGCAGATGTAGTGCAAGCCGAACAGGAATAAAATTTGAACACGACAATAAAACATGGCGCACCGACAGCGGGTGGCCACAGGAACATAACGGTGCGGGGTCACCACTGAGCAAGTAGCGGTGGCTGAACCGGCAGTGTCCGAACCGCAACCGGGCCAAGATGATCTCTCGTCGCGAGCGGCGTGATGAGGTCATCCAAGCCACCGGGAGCGGTTTACTGGTCCGGAGCTTATTATTAGTAAGTGAAGACCACACATTATGCCATGACGATATAAGGCGCCGCGAAAGAGCCCCTTGAATATCGTGCGATGGGACACAGTACGTAGCTGTCCGACGTAAGAAAGTTGCAGCCTTGGCAGCGGCATCAGCAGCCTCGTTACCAGGCA
Source organism: Locusta migratoria (assembly GCA_026315105.1). Lineage (NCBI taxonomy): Eukaryota > Metazoa > Arthropoda > Insecta > Orthoptera > Acrididae > Locusta > Locusta migratoria. Next base: position 676,313,851 of record CM048746.1, on the reverse strand, counting down.
CGCCTGCGTGGCCAGGGACCCACAGGAGGTGAACGCGAGGGCCGTCAGAAGCTAACAACTGAAGGGAGCGGTTGATTCGGTGCACAATAGGATGGGCTGAAAAGGGGTCGCTCACACTCTGGATGGCGCTGAGGGAGTCGAAAGCAGATAATATAAGAACGAGAACGGCGTCGACGGATGAAGAGTACTGCCTGATAGAGGGCAAAAAGCTCAGCTGTGAAATTCGAGCAGTGGGCATTAAGCGTACTGGTAACGGTCATCCCCCACGACAAACGCACATCCGACACCGTCATTGGTCTTTGAGCCATCCGTATATATGAAAACTGAGTTTTCGAGCTCTGCACAAAGTTCAAGGAACCGCGAGCAGTATAAAGCATCCAAAGTGCTCTCCTTCGGGAGTGAGGCGAGTTCGAGGTGAACGCGAACTTGAGCCTGAAGCCAAGGTGCCACTGGGCTCTCACCTATTTGAAATGTGGAAGGGAGAGTAAAATCGAGCTGCCGAAGCAAGCGTCGAAAACGGACTCCAGGAGGAAGCAGGGCAATCGCAGACAGCCGAGATTGGCTATCGAGGGAGTCGTTAAAGAACGATGGATGGAAGGCATCGAAAGCAAACGGCATGCATACCGACACAGTAATATGTCGCGTCGATAGGTTAAAGGTAATTTGGCAGCTTCGGCATAGAGGCTGTCAACAGGGCTTGTGTAAAAAGCTCCTATCGCCAGGCGTAACCCCCGATGGTGAATCGAGTTAAGGCGGCGTAAAATGGATGGCCGTACGGAAGAGTAAATGAAGCTTCCGTAATCCAATTTCGAGCGGACAGTGGACCGGTAGAGGTGATGTAGGACGGTCCGATCCGCTCCCCATGACGTGCCGCTAAGAACATGGAGGACGTTAAGGGAACGAATACACCGGCCAGCCAGATATGACACATGCGGGGACCAGCACAGTTTCCTGTCCAATATAAGCCTTAAAAATTTCGTCGTCTCTACGAAGGACAGAGTAACGGGGCCAAAATGGAGAGACGGTGGAGGGAACTCTTTGTATCTCCAGAAATTTATACAGACTGTCTTCTCACTGGAGAACCGGAAGCCATTGGCGACGCTCCAAGAATAGAGACCGTCGAGACAACGCTGAAGGCAGCGTTCCAGGAGACACGTTCTTTGGGCACTGCAGTAAATCGCGAAGTCGTCCACAAAAAGGGAGCCAGAGACGTCGGCCGAAAGACAATCAATGATTGGGTTAATTGCTATGGCGAAAAGTGCCACGCTCAACACAGATTCTTGTGGCACCCCATTCTCCTGGCGGAAGGTGTCCGACAGAATAGAGCCCACTTGTACACGGAACCTTCGATCTAGTAAAAATGCTTGGATAAAAATGGGGAGGCGGCCGCGAAAGCCCCATGTATGGAACGTGCGGAGAATTCCCGAGAGAGGGCGAGTATTCGACGATTATTTTGCCGCAAGACGTCAGCCATCAGAGCAGTTTCATCCCAGGCAGTGACCTGCTGATGAGTTCAGTCGACCTACTGGAAGAAGCCCACGGCTGTACCCTGAACGAGGTTGCTCCCCGACGAGCCGCTGCCGTTCTCCGTCGCGTACAGAGGTGCCAGCCGCAACCCTAGCCGTCGCGCCCAGGAAAAATAAGCGAGGCGGCCATCTACGGAGGTGAGACTGCCGCAAGTGAAAATTCTCCATGGACGACAGTCACTAAGATGTCGGGAAATCTCATCGACGTCATAATTGACGGCCAACCTGTCCTGGTACTTGTTGATTCAGGAGCTTCTTTCTCTGAATTGTCGGATAATTATCGCCGCACACTAAAGAAGATAATGTTCTGAGATAGGGGGCCAACTGTACTGAAGGTTGCAAATGGGACTTGTCTCCCAAGAAAAAACTATCAAAAACAGCATCCAGCCATTTGAATGTGTCGTTTTAAGAGAATGTAGTCACAATGTCATCCTCAGATGAGACTTCTTTCAGGCATCCCAAGCTAACATTGACTGTCGAAGATCTGAGCGGCAAATTGAGGAGGTCGTTCTGACGGGTACACGTAATACAGAATTTTCTGGGAAGACATTTGCCATTAATGCTGTGACGATCCCGCTGTTCACAGTGAGAAGTGGTCCAGTCTCAAACACAGATGACTCATTAAACTGAAAAGTGCTTGTCGATAGTAAAAATTTCATTAGGCTAACAAAAGAAAATGTACATACCAGCGGCTATCATAATCATTACCGGTGGTCGAGAAGAGATTTTAATCACTAATTGTCACGAGCAGTCACAACTTATTCCCAAAGGAATGTGTATTGGGACAGATTAACCAATCAGGACGGTGAGCTCAACTCCACCTCAATCCAAAGAAGTGCCTCTTCGTCGCCAAAGAGATAAAATCATGGGACACCTAGCGAATGGATATGGTGTCCGTCTTGATCCAGATAAAGTAGGGTTAGTCACAGAATTGTCAACTCCACAGCACATTCGTGATGTGAGAAGTTTTCTCGGGCTGTACTCATACTACCGACGTTCCATAAAAAGATTTTGTAACAAGGCACGCCTATTACAAGAACTTCTGCACTGAGATGCCAAGCTGTATTACGATAAGATTAAAGAAAGAGGTATTCGGGCACTTAACCCTTTGAGTGCTGCACCTGCGCGTCCGGCTGGCCGAGTCAGGCCTGCCCCGGCGGCCGCCTAAGCCGCCTACATGCGCTGGCCGCCTGCTGTGTGTGCCTGAGCTCTCCTCCTGGCCGCAGTATTTCAGGAACCAGTCTCGCAGTGTGCTTGCTGACGTTACAAATAAACAGAATATCTGGATACGTAATCCTTAACTTTGAATCTTGTTATAATTGCCCGACAGACAATGTACACTGAAATTTCTTACGCTATTAACCCTGGGTCATTCTATGTCAAATCGCTTAATTTCGGAAAATTTTCCTGCTCTAGCATGACAGAAAAATTTATGTGAACATTCGAAAATGTCGCCAATCAATCAATAATGATACATTTTAAGATTCGTTGAAGCGATACTGGACAAATTATCATTTGTTTTACGCCATGGGCAGTTTTGCGAAGGACGAGCGTGAATTCCTGGTGACTTTGAGCTGTTATAACTCGGGAAATATTTCATGTCAAATATGAAATTCAGCCATCGTGTACAAATGTATGCTTTCTCATAGGAATAATATTGAAAAGATTTTTAAGTGCTGTATACAGTCAGAAAAGTTTAAACAAAATTGCTCTAAAAATTTGCGACCCAAAAAACTTCAACGTTTGGCCCCGTTGTATCTTAGGGACTAACTAACTACAAGGTTCTGATATATGAAGATTCGTTTATGTGCTGCTTTACAATGCTAAATAAATTAAGTGTAAAAGTTGAAGATATTAGAAAGGATAAAAATGCGGTATTTTCAACCTTATTTTGCAAAAACCTGTGTTCTATAAAACTTTACAAACTGGGCTTATTAGATATAACATTATTTTAACTGCAAAAAAAGTGTAAATGGTCAATCAACGCAGGTTAACAATGCTAGATGATTTGAATCAAAGGTGAACGCGTAAATCACGTCGCGAGAAAATTGTAAATTTTGGGTTCTATCTGCGACTCTAAATGCATGCTGCTCATGAAACTTAATACTTGATAGGTCGGCAAGAGAAATTTCAGGGAATGTTCATATAAAATTTCAACAAAATCTGTAGTGGTCGAACAGGGAGTGTTATGTGAGCTGACGTGGAATGACACTCTTAATCAAAGGCTTTCTTTTATTTTCGTTTAGTTCTTAAGGTCTTTGTATACATCTGAATTTTATTTGGCATACTGATACTTAATTATCTGATTTTTGTACGCAACTTGCGATTCAAACGCTCTACAATCCGTAACGACTGAACATTGACGTTCTTCTGTACTAGCGCAGTAATTCTCGCGCAAACTACTTTCGACGAAAGCATCTGGAAGCCGAGTCACACTTTCGAATCTAACCACTCTATTCTGAGAGCATTATTCCAAAAAATTACCCGCAGGGAAACTTAAAAACAAAATATTCAACATTACTGAATTCTTTTCATAGGGATCGCAAATGTTATTGTACAGTAGAAATAATCGATGATGTACAACTTTGCTTAATAATTAGATAAGGAAATACTCAAGTTTCTAAACCACCTAATTAAACGTCACCTTTAATTCCTAACGACCTTTTGTGCTTCAGAAACTGGCGAGTTTGTGCAACTCACAAATTTGTGGCAACACGCCCTTTCCAAGTTAGGGAATACATATCGATTAGGTAAACCCAGTTAACTGTCTGCAGGCATCGATCAATCAAATCGAGGTTTCTAAGTACTTATATTTACGTCTGAATAATTTCTGCTTATCATAAGGAGATGAATATCTAGGCGTATAATTTTTTTCACAAGTCCTGGAAAAATAGAACAGCAACCCGTTACTAAATATCACTAGAAAACTGTCGCCTCTCTTGCGGTAAAAGATATTTATTTAAGCGGTGACTAGTTTCGGCCTAAGCCCAATTTCAAACAACCATGTAAAAAAGAAATGTGACAACAACATTTTAGCAGTTAATAAAATCATAGGATATGGATATATATATATATATATATATATATATATATATATATATATATAATTTTTGTTTTATTATTTTTTTATTATTATTTTTAAACCATTTTTGAGAAGCGATGGCTTAAGTTCATCTTCCAGCTGTAGCAACTTCGCTAAAAGTTCTTTGTGTGGTATGTTTCAAAACATGGGTCAACACACAAAGGTACATTGCATGTTTTGCATTCATACTTCGTTTCTCTGCGCACATTCTGTTTCGAGCAGACTGCACATCTACGCCACAGTCCGCGTTTGTTGGACTGGTCACTTGGAATCACATGTGGAAAGTGCCTCCCAGTAAAGAGAAGTGTATTCTAGTCACCAAAGCGTCTTCCTTTCCTAACTCTCCTCCTTTCTGTAGAAAATTTTTCCACAAGTTCTCGTACCAGACATAAATCCGCTAATGACATTTTTCTCCCTGTCACTGATCTGTGAAGACTGTGAGCATTGAAAACACAAAGGTCCACAACATAAAAAAAAAAAAATAAAAAAAAAAAAATAAAAATAAAAAAACCAACTGCTTTTTGTACCATTTTACAGATTTACGCACTGATGCAACAGAGCTTAGTAACATGAACTGCGCCCATATTTGCTTAGTAGTCCACAACACATTGCGGCTTCATTACGTTCTCGGCAGTCTTCCTGTTTCTCTTGCCCGTGTCACGCATATCTGTAGTGTTACAGGTAGTCTGCATGAACACGTCTCTCTTGTCGCACCACTTGATGGCAAGCATTGTGTCAGTTACCGTAAATTCAACTTCTCCTCTTTTCAGTTTCTTCTGTAGCTTTGGAAAATTGCGCCTGTTGCTACGTACAGTACCGCATGCTGCTGTTCTCTGGTTGTGAAGCCAGATGAACAAGGCTTCATTAGTGTTGCTACTATATCTCCAGATTTCCCTAAATTATGGATTTCAATTATGAAATCCAAGATATATCCAGTTTTACAATCGCACAACACGAATGTCTTGATCCCAAATATAGTTGGCTTTGAAGGAATGAAATTTTCAAAAGATAAGCGACCTTTGAGCAATAACAGGCTTTCATCAACAGAGAGTTTTTGTATGGATTAAATGCACTTCGGAATGCTACTACTTGTATCTTTCCAGGTGGATAGCCGAGAACAAACTGATTGTGACGTATTTGCCATGGTGAACATACAAAATTGGTTCGTTTCAAATGCTATAAATTTCAGCAGATCTTCTGATAGAAATAGCATGAAAAACGATAGAACGTTTGAATCAGGCGCCAGTTGGCAATTTTGTCCTGAAGATGAGTCATCAAATGTATGAAGTACTGGACTAAAATCACGTTATTTTGCCCATCAAATTTATCGTTATTATAGTGTGGCATTTTACGGATCAATTCGTCTTCAGTTTCAGAATCTGAAGAACTGTCCTGGGGAGCTCTGCTAGGTGAAGTACGTGGGGGTGTATTACTACGAGATTCTTCTGATGAATCATCATCGTCACTACATTCACTGAAGATGCCACCCTCACTGTCACTGTCACTCCTTGTCAGTATCTGCAGTATCTCTTCTTCAGTGCAACGACGCCGATATGCCATTTATCCGTTGAACTCTAAAAATCATAACGAAACGTCAGAAAGCTAAAAGACACCACAGAAGCAGAATGCAGATAGTCACATGAACTAGATAGTACAAATGACGAACAGCAACTGTGAAATCCGTAGCAGAGTGTTTCCCAGAAAGCACGGGCAGTGTCACAGAAAAATAAATAGGGAACATCCATCCAGTGCAGTGGAAGGGACAAAAGAACTCTGGACAGGCCGGCATGCAACACTGCGGCTGTTCACGTCCGCAGACCCGCATGCAAAGGGACCGGCTGCGGTGTAAGCCGGCATTAGCGCCCAGGTACCGGCCAGGACGCATGGTAAATGCCACCTGCAGGGCCCGCAGGAAATACCACTGCCGCGGCAAACCACATCCGTCGGCCCCACGGCCCAGTGGACCGCTGTGGGATATCCCATCTGCAGCGCTCAAAGGGTTAAGGAGGCTCCAACTTCCACACCAGTTCTAGCCTTGTATGATGAGAATGCGGAAACTAAACTTCACACAGAAGCCAGTGGTTATGGAATCGGTGCAGTGCTTGTTCAAGTTCAGGAAAGTGCTGAACAGGTGATAGCCTATGCATCAAGAGTACTCTCAAGGTCCAAGATAAATTACTCTACAACTGAGAAAGAATGTTTCGAGGTTATCTGGGCTATCAACAAGTTCCGGCCGTATTTATTCGGCAAACCATTCACCGTCATGACAGACCACCATTTATTGTGTTGGCTGACTAGCTTGAAGGGTCCATCAGGTCGACTAGCAAGATGGGCACTAAAACTACAAGAGTAATACATCACAGTGGTATTCAAGAACAGGTGCCAACACAAGGATGCCGTCTGCTTTTCGAGGAATCCATTAGCCGAACACAACAGCATGACTGAAATTTCAGCCCTCGCCGAATTAGGTGACGTTACAGCTGAAGGGGGGATGATCCGGCACTATTAAAAACTATACAGGACTTGGAGGAAGGAGAACCGACCAATGGAGGGTTACAATGTATAAACAGGACATTGTATAAGACCATCTATGATCCACTGGGTCCCAAATGGCTACTGGTCGTTCCAGCTCACCTCCAGCCAGCTATTCTCAAGTATTTCCATGATGTTCCAATATCCGGTGATCTGGGATTCGTGAAGATCCTAGATGAATCAGACCCAGGTATTACTGGAAAAGTCTCTACCGACCTGTTAGGCAATAGGTGAGTCACTGTAAAGAGTGCCAGCGACAGAAGCATGGTCCGCAATTATCTCCAGGGTATCTCATACCAATTCCACCTGCAGCAGCTCCATTCCACCGAGTTGGAATCGACCTTTTAGGGAGGTTCCCGAAGTCGACAACCGTTAACCGATGGATAATAGTCTGCACTGACTGCCTCACATGCTACGCTGTCACCAAACTTGTGCCAACTGTAGAAGCTCCAGAGATCCCTGGTAGAAGACATTAATTTGAAGCATGAAGTTGTAATGATATTTGATGGTTGAAAAGTGTTTCATTCATAACTGGTATCAGAGGTAATGTCTAGTTGTGACATTGTCCACAGAATGACAACTGCATACCATCCTCAGACAAATGGTCTAACAGAACGTTTTAAGAAGACGTTAGATGATATGCTGTCGATGTACGCCGACGATCAGTAGAAGGATCGGGATACAATTCTGATAGTCGTGACATTTGCTTATAATACCGCAATAAAAGACACCAGAAGCTTAACTTCGTATTCCCTGCTCCACGTCCGTGAAGCTGAAGCTGAAACTGCCGTTCGAGCCGGGTGAAACAGCTCATCACCAGGGTCGAAGAAGCCAGACAGCTGGCTCGCATACGGACACTGGACGCCCAGGGGAAGGACCGTTAGCGGTAAAACCACACGCACCGACCTCTTGTGTGCAGTCCAGGAGATCTGGTATGGATTTTATCCCTGTACAGGAAGTAGGACTATCAGAGAAGTCTTTGAAGCGATACTTTGGTCCGAATCGTGTCATTTACCGCGCGTCAGAAGTCACATACGAAATCGAGGAATATGAGCCCTTCGACGAAACGACAAGAAAGAATAAACATTGTTCATATCCTCCGCATGAAACCTTACAACGATCCTCAAGACCAGATGGGCAAAAATGGCTTCTTGGTCAAGGACACTAAGGACGTTAATAATACTGATGAAGCCACGACAGGAACGTCTGTCATCGGTAATCGTGCAGAAGGGAGGGATTCTAGAGAACTGCCATACAGAGGACCCATGACAAAATGAAGGTCAAGGAGAGTGCAGCTGACGTCAAAGGGAACATAACTGCGGGTCGCCGTTTTTTCAGGAGAGGGAGCAATGCCGGAAGGCCCCAAGTTATCCGACTGCCGGCGTGGCGCAATGGATAGCGTCACGAATTGCGTTGCTGAATGTCGCTGGTTTAATCCCGTCGCCTGGCAACAAATTATTTCTTTGTAATTATTATTTCTCGATATTCTAGACGTTTCTTATGTACACTTGAGATTTCTACATGTTTCTTGTGTTAATTATTCTAATTACTGGTACATTCTGTATGTGTATAAATAGCAGAGTATTCTTCCCGAGAGGCAGTCAGTTCTGCATGTATGTTTCAGTTCGCAATAAACTTGCTTTCAGTATAAATGTTGTGTTCAGTTGACAACCCTCCCTTCGAAGTCACGCCTGCTTCCATTTCAACCCGACAATATTATTATGGTCATGTAATCCACCTATTTTATAGCTTTAATAACTAGTTCTGTGCCATCCGACAATTCTTCTAGTCGAGAGAATGTGAATAGTTCAATTTTACTTCTTCTTTACCTCTTATTTTGTACTGCTAAAGCAACACCTATCTTCTTGCGTTTATACTATTTATTTTTCTTGACAGCATTTCCACGGAATTTGTGAATGGAATTCGAAGATTAGATTTTTTCAAATGAGCAGTTAGGTAGTAATTCCCTCCATTTCAAACTCTGCAAATATGGTGCTAAACGTACATCATCCAGTCCAACGCATTCAGACAGAATACAACCATCCTTTAGAAGCTTATTGAGGTGTGAAAGGTGCTTTCAACAAAACACCATCAAGTCTCACATATTTCTATGTCCTGTATCAAATCAATACATGCGATGTGTAAAGTCCCACCTGACCTGTTAAAATAACATCTACTACTGACGCCATTACAGTTGTGAGTAAACGGAGGTTTTTCACGTTGCCACTAAGTTGTTTCACGAAATGTAAAATAACATAATTAATCTTTTACCATATGAGATATTAGATATGCATGATGGACACACAGTAGTATAGATTGTAATCCATACGTAACTTTCGATTTGGTCTCTTTGTAATAAGTCGTTGATCTGTTAACACGTAATATATGTGGAGCAGATAAGGTTTTTTATTCAGCAACCATTAAGTTTAGGTCTGTAACGGATATTTTTTTTATTATTTGAAAATACAGTGAGAAAAAAATGTTATGTATTTAATTAAAATATTTAGAATCAATCCAAGATTTGGACCGTTTTCAATACATTTGGTGCCGCTGTTTAAAATCCATTGTTGGCGGGATACTGCCATCATTATTATTCGAACCAACGGCGGACGAAACTAAACTGTTCTGACTATAATTACACTAAAGAGTAGAAATAAACAAAACTGATATGGTAATTATTTTCTAAATGTTCAAATGTTTGTAGAGCTTATGGGACTCAACTACGGGGTCATCAGTCCCTATACTTACAAACTACTTGTGAACTAGATAATACTAATGACGGCACAAATATCCATGCCCGAGGGGCCATGCCCGACCGTAGTGGCCGTGCAGACTGTGACTGACGCGCCGCAGAACACTCGGCAACCGCTGCCGGCAATTATTTTCTGTAGCAATTTCAAATTGTTACTGCATTCATCAGTTGCGTAAGTATTGGTTTGTTGATAAGATCTCCAGTGAGTAGTGAAATCGTCTATATCACAGAAAGTGTCAAAATTTCGAAAGAAATCGAATCTCACATTTATGACAGACCTATTCTTTAAACTTTCTGTGGTGTTCAAACTAGTTGTGTGTAGGTCGAAGCCTGTAAGGTTACTAAAGAGTCCCAGAGCCCAGATTATATTATTTCAGAGCTAGCCATTGAAAGGAAAAAATACAGGTGTTTATTACGTGAATTTTGTCTCCATATTCCATGAACACTGTTTGAATTGCATTTTGGTGGTCAATTTTTAGTTACATGTCACAGTTAACTATCAGTGATCATTCGATGAACTGCTTTTAAGTCAAAATAGTTTAATGAAATACTGCAGACCTTTAATTCTGGTGTACTAACACAAACATCAGATAAAAAACCACATACACGCACAGAATACGCACACGTACAGAAACTAGCTCCTAATCGTGGGGCACGAATACATTAAAACGTACACTATTACACTCAGACCAAAGTGAATTATTGTAATTACTGCAGGATTAATGTACATATGTGGTGAATGGAAATACAAGTATTGTATGTTACTGATCGATTTCTGTATGTTTGTTTCCTGTATGAGATTCGACGCCAATGACGAGAACAGGAGTAGCCCACAAATTGTAACTGTACTCGGGCTGAAATTGACCGTTGATCTGCTACCAAATGTCATGTGCCTTACTGCTCTACAGTAAATACTGCAAGGTGGTGAATGTAATGCATGTTTTCCAGATGCCTGTAATGTATTATTTCACTTCAGGAGCGTGATGAACAGTTAAAGCAACAACTAGCCAAAAAAGTTAAGGAATTAGCCGAACCGTGTGAGAACAATGTTCAAATGTTTGTAGAGGTTATGGGACTTAACTACGGGGTCATCAGTCCCTAAACTTACAAACTACTTATGGACTAGCTAATACTAAGGATGGCAAAAATATCCATGACCGAGGGGGGATTCGAACCCCCGACCGTAGTAGCTGTGCAGACCGTGACTGGTGCGCCTAGGTCCCTTTTTTTTTTTTTTTTTTTTTTTTTTTTTTTTGTTCTATGGGTAGTTCTCTTCGTTGCGGACGCTGATCGTTTTTGTTCGTTGATTTCGGTGTGTTGTTGGCTCAGCTTTTTTTATTACAGAGGGCGTTGAGCCCTCTGACCGGGCGCGCTGAGCCACGGCGCCCGGCGTCCCTTCGGCCACCACGGCCTGCCGTGTGAGAAGACCTTCAAATAATTGCAGAACATGTAGACCAGGTCGAAGCTAAAGCGCAAGAAACTGTCGAACGGAAATGCAGCGAATATGTGAAGAAAGTAGAAACTGACTTCACCTCTTGGTTGGAGGAGAAGGATAAAGAAATAGTAGAACATGTGGACCGTGAAGTAAACAAAGCCTTGTCGCGCATGAACAGCGAAGCAGCTAGCACGAGTGTAGTGTTACCAATTGTTGCGTCTAGCCATGTGGCTGCTTTTAGTAAAAGTGTTCATTGCGAACAGAAGCCGCACAGCGATGTGTACGGCAACGCGAAAGCGAGATGTTATAAAAATTGTCGTCCGATATCATCGATTCCAAGTACATCTACACAAGAAAATAATCAGCGAGATCCAGTAAATACTATTATACCGAAAATAATTATCGAAGAGGGTGTGAACAAGATTCAACAATTTCAGATTGTTATTGAAGAGAATAAACCATCCATCTCGTTGTTTTTATCAGAAGCTTTAGAATGTCTTACCTACAAATTGTTCGGAGATGGAGAAGATACGTTTTTTTTTGTGTCACATATAAAGGGCGAAGCAGGTCTGTGGGCATCAGAAGCACTCTAACCATGTGACACGTGTGAGCAATTTGAACAGGCATTTTTAAATAAATATTGGTGGGAAAGTATTCAGGAAAGACTAAAGAAACAAGTACGTTCACCGGAATATTATAGCCCCAAGCAAGGAAGCTTGCGAAAATACTTTAACAATCTATAAATAAGACTTGTTATTGGGATGAGCCAATATCATGCAAAGAAATTATCAGGTTGTTAAAGCCTCGCCCTCCCGATCATGTTCAGGACAAATTAGTAAATACACCTTAAAAGGACGTGGAGAATTTTGTCACAGTTTTAGATAACATAGATGTGATGTATGAGGATTGCAAAGTGAATGATGCTTATCAAAGGAGAGGAGACTCGTCTCCACGAAAAGGGAATAGAGATTCGCCAAGGAAAAATGGTAATGGTAATGAAAAGAACAGTAATTCGTATAATAACGACAGGTCAGGCACTGGCAACGGATCCTACAATAGGAAAAGGCCCTACAACGGTAGATTTAGCAACGAATCACAAAACAACTCCAAGTGGAAGAACACGCAAAGTAGGAGTCAACTAAATGACGGAAACACGTGGAATCGCGATGGAGGACAGAACGAGCAACTACGAAATCAACAATCGTTACAAACGAGAACAGATTCAAGCTCGAATGTGAATCCCAACGTGAAACCATGGGGCCGACAAGCCACACAGTTAATATAGTTGAAGTCACAGAAGAACTGACGCCAGGACTTTCTAATTGCTATAACGTACCTCAGAACAAGTCATTCAACTAGATACGGCCGCAATTTTCATTCCATTGTGGGCCGTGAGACTGGGGGAGAGAAATGTTTCACAACAGTTTAACATACTTCGCTACCAAGATGGCATTTCATTAGAAGACGAACTAATACAGGATCACAACGCGCGTAACCACTCAGTTTTAAATCAAATACATGGCAGAATTTATGACACACCTGTCAACATTAAAATCGACAGCCGGCCGCGGTGGCCGAGCGTACTGCGGCGCGTCAGTCACAGTCTGCACGGCCACTGTGGTCGGGTGTGCGAATCCCTCTCGGGCATGGATATTTGTGCCGTCCTTAGTATTAGTTAGTTCATAAGTAGTTTGTAAGTTTAGGGACTGATGACCCCGTAGTTGGGTCCCATAAGCTATTTGAACATTTTTTGAAATAATTGCCGAATTAAAGGAGCAATAGGCGCTCAAGTGCAGGCTATCAAAGTACAAGTGCGGGTCCCTGTAAAATTTGTGGAGGATGAACTTAATTGCACCTTCCTTACAGTTAAAGGATTAGTGGTACAATGTATCTTGGGATGCGATTTCCACAACTTGGAATAAACATGCTCCGATCCCATACGGCGAAGTGTCCATGGCAATGCTAAATTCTCTCTCCATATCAGGGTGATACAACAAGATTGCTGACAGCAAAGCTATTTTCAACCCTTAAAATTCCTGCTGGTATTGGGTGGTTCAGTTTCAGTAGGCAGTCTTTTTTAATAGAGCAAACAGTGCTTCTCAGTTCATAATTCTCTGTGGCAAGAATCTTCGAAAGAACGATACCATTCCTTAGAATGTTTTAAACTGTTTCTTGATCCTCGGTCTAGGAAACTCCTCGAAGGCAGACAATTGCTTTGGATCTGGTACTATTCCAAGGGGAAATATTAGAGCTGATGGATTCTCCATGCAACTAAATATTTGTCGACTGTTCTTAAACACCAAGACATTAATGCGATCACATATAAACTGCATTTGGTGGTGGATCTGTTGGAGCGCGCCACTGCAAGCCGCGTCCCGTCCGTCCGCGGCATCTGAAAGCCGCGCCACGGCCGAGTCCGCCGCGCGATGGCGCCGCCTCTGAGGGCCTGCAGCGCCGCCTCGACCGGGCGAGCACGCGGTGGGCGAGGCGTGCCTCAGTTTATGTGTAGCTTTCGCCTGGCTCACTTGTAAACATTACTGTGTCCGTTGACTTGCCACCACAGTACCGTGGTTTTTGTGTATATGTTGTACCGTCTAGCAGTTCAATAAATTATACTGTTACAACAGTATAATTGGCGACGAGTTTCGTTCTTACGTGTGGTTTTTTTCTGTTGCGGTGGTTATGGATGCGGCGTTGCTTCAGTTACTGCAAAAGCAGCAGCAGCGGTTAGATCAACAGCAGCAACAACTCGTTTTGATTACGGTGTTGATTACGTCTTCTCGTCCCGCTGCGGCCCCTTCGCCGCCGCCCCATGCCTACCCCCCCCCCCCCCCCACTCCTCCGGCTTTTCCGGCTTTCCAAGAGTCTAATGAAGACTGGGACTCCTACGTGCGGCGTCTACAGCAGCATTTTGCGGCTTTTAAGGTAACGCATCCTGACTTACAAAAGTCTTTCTTCTTGTCGTGGATCGAGACCGATACTTTTCGTTTATTGCGCCGAGTTGTCTTTTTCCCGTATGTCGGAATTGCTTAGTTCTTATTATCGGCAGCAAACGCACGTGGTGCTTTCCCGCCCGGATTTTCATCAAAGCAGAAAGAAACCTGGTCAGTCGTATCAGTCCTTGGTGGCAGACCTCCGCGGTTTGAGTCGTAGGTGTGGTTTTGTGTGTGCCAATTGTCAGCAGTCGTATGCAGATTCTTTAATTCGCGATGTTGTTGTCCGTTCGGATCCTGATAGGGCTGTGCGTCGCGAGGCTTTGCGGTTACAGGATCCCACCCTGGACGAGGTTTTGTCTATTGCACAAGCTTTTGAGGTGTCTAAGGCGGTAGCGGATCAGTTTGAGGAAATGGTAGAGGTGGCGGCGGTACAGTCCTCGCGCCCCCACAGGCGTCGTTCTTCGCCCAGCTCTTCGTCGTCTACGTGCTCTTCCCGGTTACCTTCCGTCGTTCCATACCGACGACGCGATTTTCCCTCTTGTCCGGATTGTTTTTATGCGCACGATCGCCAGCGCTGCCCCTTCCGCCGCGCTCGGTGCGTTTCCTGCCGTAAACAAGGCCACGTGGCGGCTGTTTGTCGGACTTCTGCACGCGGGCGGCCGCCATATTCTGAAGAGTCCCAAATGGAAATAAACTGATTATCTACCGTACCTGGACAGGAGCAGGTCACTTCTTCAAAGATTTATGTCACACTTCTTATTCAAAATCGTCCGTTCCGTTTTCAAGTCGATACAGGTGCCTCTGTCTCTCTCTTCAATTTGGATACGTATTTGGCACTTGGGAATCTGCCTCTTGTTAAAACTTCTCATCGTATGGTCGGCTATGGTGAACAGCCGATTCCAGTGCTCGGTCAGTTTACGATTGAGGTGGAGTACCAGCACGTCGTGCGCGCCGTCACGTTTTTGGCCGTCACAAGCGCGGATTCAGAAAATATTGTTGGCCTGGATGCATTCACGGCGTTTGGTTTCAGCGTTCACGACGCGGTTCATCTGGTGTCTGACTCCATACCGTTTACTGAATTGGATTCCCTTTGCTGCGAGTTTGGAGCACTTTTCTCGGCGAGTTTGAGAATGGCCATTGGTTACGAGGCGCACATCACTCTCAAACCAACAGCGGTTCCGAAATTTTGTCGCGCCCGGCCTATTCCTTTTGCTTTACGCCCAGCGGTTAAGGACGAGTTGGATCGGTTGCACGGCTTGGGTATCATCGAACCAATATCTTCTAGCCTGTGGGTGACATCTCGGGTGATAATAAAGAAACCCACGGGAGCCCTTCGGTTGTGCGGTGATTTCAAGTCTACGGTTAACTCGCAGTCAGTGATAGATTGTTTTCCCATTCCCCGCCCGGACGACATTTATGCGAAATTGGCGGGCGGTGAGTGTTTTTCAAAAATTGATTTGGCGGAAGCGTATCTCCAGCTTCCCTTAGACTCTGATTCTCAACACTTCATGGTTCTCAATACTCCATTCGGGCTGTACCGCTACAAACGTCTGCCGTTTGGGGTCGCGAGTGCGCCCGCGATATTTCAACGGTTCTTGCAACAGCTATTGGACGACATTCCGTGCTGTGCGAACTGTCTGGACGATATCATCGTCACCGGTTCCTCCCGCACAGATCACTTAAACAATCTGCGGCTCTTGTTCACGAAATTGCACGCGACAGGCCTCAAATGCAATCTTAAAAAATCGCAGTTCTTTCAACCTGAAATTGAGTATTTGGGACACCTAGTGTCACGAGATGGCGTCCGCCCTAGGTCAGAATTGGTTACGGCGATTGACCATCTTCCTCGTCCTACGAATTTACAAGAACTCCAGTCCTTTTTGAGCAAGGTCAGCTACTGCTCCAAATTTCTTCCTAATGTGGCGGGGGTCACACATCCTTTGAACGCGCTTCGAAAGAAAGGTGTTCCGTTTGTGTGGTCTGCTGCTTCACGCATCAAATCAATGTTAAAGTCTTCACCTTGTCTCGGCACATATACACCAGGCCGACAGCTAGTCCTCGCTATGGATGCTTCTCAGTACGGGATTGGAGCGGTGTTTGCCCACAGACTGGATGATGGTTCCGAGCAGCCCACTGCCTATGCGTCTAAGACGTTTTCAGATGCCCAACGTAATTATTCTCAGATTGAGAAAGAGGTTTTGGCGATTGTTTATGCTGTTCGGAAGTTTCATGTGTTTCTCTATGGCATTAAATTCCACCTTATCACGGATCACAAACCCCTGGTGGCACTGTTTGGTCCGCGTTCTCATCTTCCAGACCGGACTTCGCAGCGTCTCCAACGTTGGGCTCTGCATTTTGAGTGCCTATCACTACGAAATTCATTATCGGCCCTCGTCGCACCATACCAATGCCGACGCCTTATCCTGTCTACCCATGGGCCCCGACCGTTCCTTCGACACAGACGAGGTGGCGATTTTTCAGATTGACGAACGTTTGCACGACGCAGTTGAGCGACTTCCGATTACGGCCAATAGAGTCGCGCAATCCACCCGTCGGGAACATGTGCTCCGGGAGGTGCTTAAGCATGTCACCGCTGGGTGGCCTGAGCGATTGTCCGCCAACGAGGCTGGCCCTCTGCGCACCTATTTCCAGCTTCGACACCGGCTGTCAGTTATCGACGGTGTCCTCCTCCTCAATCCCGATTCCGACGAGCCTCGTGTCGTCATTCCGTCTGACTTACGGGCTCGTATGTTAACTCTGTTACATCGGGGTCACTGGGGTATCGCACGCATGAAGGTGCTTGCACGCCGTTTTGTCTGTTGGCCAGGAATCGATGCCGCCATCAAGCAGTTGGTTCGTACGTGCACTCAGTGTGCTACCCAGCAAGCTGCCCCCCGGCGCACTTTTTCCCCGTGGCCTACTCCGGAGCATCCCTGTGGACTTGGCCGGCCCTTTCTGTAAGTCAATGTGGTTCGTGGTGGTAGAGGCACTGTCTAATTATCCGTACGTCGTTGGTATGCGTTCCACTACGGCAGAAGATGTGGTCAGAGCCCTGGTACAGATCTTTGCGATTGAAGGCTTTCCTTCGACGCTAGTCTCTGATAATGGCCCCCAATTCGCGTCGTCTTATTTTCAACACCTCTGCACTACTAATGGTATTTCCCACCTCACCTCGGCTCCTTTCCACCACCAATCGAATGGGGAAGCAGAGCGTATGGTGCGAACTTTTAAAGCACAACTCCGTAAGTGCCCGGAAAAGTCATCTGCCGAGGCGGCGCTCCCCTTATTTCTTATCGGACAACACCAATAAATGGTCGGAGCCCAGCGGAGGTCCTCCACGGCCGCCAGCCTCGGACGCTGTTGCACCTGCTACGCCCAGAGCCCTGACCTGAGGTGCCCACACACACTCGACGTTACGCACCAGGCACCCCTGTCTGGGCACGCACCTTTGGCCGCCGTCCAAGGTGGACGCCAGAGGTAGTACGGCGTTCGCGTGGTCGACAGATGTGCGTGGTAGATGCAAACGGGATGACGATCTCCCGCCATCTCAACCAACTACGTCCTCGCTGGGGCCCCACCCCACCGCCTTCAGATCTCACGACTGTGCCTCTCTGATACCCCTCCGTAGATTCGGAGGTCGAAAGAGGTCTCCATCCGACATCACGGTGGTACCGGCCTCCTGTCGCTGACAGCTGTCGCACGGCCGCCTCTGCTGCGTTCACGCCCCCTTCCCACCGCCACGACGACGCCTTACCGTCGGAGCCGACACTCGACGAGGCTCGGTGAAGTAGCGCTACGGATGGGCGTCCACAACGCCGACAGTCGGCCTCTGATGATGACGTCGAGATGCGGCCTCTCTCCCCGCGGGTCGACGCTCCGGCCAGTGCTCCTCCGTCGCGCCCGCCTCCTGCCTGCTGGGGTCCTGCTACGGATGCGGCCGTGTCGTTTCCCGCGTGGGCGACTCCTGTGGTCGCCACGATCCAGCGTCGCCGGCCATCTTCCGCCTCCACCTGCGATGTCGGCTTTCCGGAAGAGGGGAGGGATGTTGGAGCGCGCCACTGCAAGCCGCGTCCCGTCCGTCCGCGGCTTCTGAAAGCCGCGCCACGGCCGAGTCCGCCGCGCGATGGCGCCGCCTCTGAGGGCCTGCAGCGCCGCCACGACCGGGCGAGCACGCGGTGTGCGAGGCGTGCCTCAGTTCCTGTGTAGCTCTCGCTGGGCTCACTTGTAAACATTACTGTGTCCGTTGACTTGCCACCACAGTACCGTGGTTTTTGTATATATGTTGTACCGTCTATGAGTTCAATAAATTATACTGTTACAACAGGATCCATCCTGAACATGCAACTAGTAACATCCACCCCACTGATCCTCTAAATTTTTGCGGTGCATACTCCCCCAGAGAGTACTTCTTAAACATTTTCTGTTACGCACTAGACGACTTCTTTTGCATTTGACAATTACTTTCAAAGTGGGCCACTGTACAAAATAAAAGCTTAATTCTGGTCGGAGGTACCCAGATAAGAGGTTACCGTTATATAAAAGCTTAATTTTAGCAGTAAAATTAGCAAAAGGTCAGTGTGAACTACCGGCAGCTCCCTGCTGCGAAACCTTGTTCCCTGGCCCATATTGAGAACAGACTTGGTTCAAATTACTCTAAAAACAGGAAGTTAACGATACAGTGGCCAATATACGTAGCATCTCACGCGAAATTACACACAGGCATTAATAAACATGCCACCACAATTAGTTATTTCCTATAGGTGGCTAAGAAAAACATATATGGCGCAACGGAACTTAAACAAAAAGTTGCATCTGAGCGTGTTCTCAGCACTGGTGAAAAACAATATTAAGTAAAAGGGGGAAGGTACTCTAAAACTACAATTTATAGGGAAAAAATTATATGACCTTAACTTGTTTATTCATGTCGAACGCAAGCAAAATAGGGAACCAATTTCTTTATTGAAATAAAAATGCATCCCATTTACATGATCTAATATTAACGATGCCCAGCATTGAATATAATATAAATTACACAAAACTTAACGCTACCGGGCGGAGGAATTACAAACAACACTCACACGCTCACACACACGCAATGCAACAGCGAAACTCACCAAAATCAGAGTGCTGAAACGAGGCACAAGCAGGCGTAGCTATCGTAGGCGAAATTCAGCAAACCCGGAGGTACCACACAACACAATATACAATAAAACTGCTAAGATTGCTCTGGTCTGTCGTGCCTGATTTTAGATGGTGCGTGAGTATAGCAAAGTTAAGTTGCATTTAGATTAGACCTCGAGCAAACACACTAACGGCTACACACGGCTACGTTACATGATCGCACTCCACTGAAGGTGAAGTGGTTGAGAATGTGATTCATTACACAAAATCACGGTGGACTTCTAAGTTTCAATTTGAGAGTAAACTATCTAGGCACTGGTTTCATGATAAGTAGCGTGCATTCAGGTGCAAACCCCTGAAGTCGAAGTTCGGATCCACGTGGTTCCAAAAACCATTAAAAATGGATAACTTCAATTTTCGAAAAATAAAGAAAATTAACTACGGCATGCAACCCCTAGATCTGCGTAGAATTTCATGAGGAAGCTACTGAAATGCAACAACATGCGATTGGGAGCGTTGACAGAGACGAAAGAAGTCCAGTCTCAAAACCCGGAAAAGTTAAATGATTACAAAGTCGGAAAAATAAAAGCTATGGCATGCAACCCATAGAAATTTTATGAATTACATAACAAAACCAAAGGAAATGCAGCTACACGCGATAGGAAGCGATTACAGAGACGGGTGAAGTCCAGTCTAAAAAAACCACAACAGTGAAGTAATTACAAAGACGGAAAAGTGAGAATAAAAACTACGGTATGCAACCCTTAGAAATACCTAAAATTTCATAAGCAAGCTATTGAAGGAGGTTCTACAAGGCTCGAGGAGATGAACTGACAAAGAAGGACTGCATACTACAAGTTCGGAGGCGGGGAGAAGATCGCGAAATGTTATAGGAAATCAGAAGGATGCACACATTGTTACTTGCCTGATAGGCATAGAACAAACAATAGTGGAAGCTGAAGGCTTTATTCTAAGAACCAACCAAGTGGAACACATATCACTCATGGAAGGAAACTATAAGGAAGATTTTACATGTACTGTACAGAAATGAACATATCGTCTGTTAGAAATTGGACGCAACAAAGCTAGAAAGAATTCACACAGAGTTCGTACACCGCCACATAATCACAAAAGGTATGAATATACCAGGCTGCAACTAGTAACTCATACACCGTGTTTAACTGTTTGGAAATCACTGAATTGAAAAACTAGAACACTTTCCGCGCACAATCGGAAAAAATGTTCCGAAAAAAGAATCTCAGTTCAAGAGTCTAAGTTAAACATACTAGACAACGAATCGCTACTATCTCCGCGGACACACGAGCGGAACCATCCTTAAATCACCAAGATCTGAGCACAAAGGTGAAGAGCGAGCGGCCAGGAGGTACGAAGCTACCGGAAACTGGCAAAACCCGAAAAAACACAGCGGTGGTTGGCACGCGAGACTCGTCCTGACGAGTACTCGCAGTTATTACATCAGAGACAGCAAACTTTTCTAAGCTAACATCTGGTTGCCTTATGGGCAACATAGACAGCTGGGGCACGTCACTCAAACACAGGAAATACAAACAACCATAAAAAGCATTGTAAAATACTAAATCAATGTAGATGCCAATGTGGATGGTGAGACCACATCATTGGGACAATAGGTATAACAATCCAATATTTACAAAGAAACAGATAAATCATAAATGAAGAACATACATGACACTGAAACACAAGAAAATCACATGGTTGAACGTGTCCTGTTTAGTTGTATCACATGATTAGTAAGAAGTCTTGTGAAAACACAAAATAGTACACAAACAAGCAAAAACAGTGGATGAAATGTCTCTATTAACAATCAAAATTAAGAAAAAGTGCAATAAAACACCAGCCCTTGCCGTTAGCAGCATGTTCATCAAAGTCATAATTTAAAATTGCTGTGGGTGACCAGGGTTGCTGCAAGGAAAGGGTCTCATAGCAGGTGAATCATATTTCGCACTCTCAGAGCGTTCACTGTTTTGACTGCTCACACCACTTTCTCACCTGATGCTGTCCTTTGCATTGAGGTCCACTCAACACTGGTTTTTAATTCACAAAAACTATTCTCATAAGTTCGAACCATAGACTAGGGCCTTCGAAGGGGGAGGGAGACAATCTTCTAGAAGATACTGGGAGGAAACTAGAACCCGCACACATAAGAAGACACTTTTACCCTTTTGTGTCTCTTCCTCAGCTATTCAACTACATGTGACATGAGTAGGAGGCTGTGGATAGTGCACATGTCTGCAGGCCTGGCGGCCCTTGTTCCTGTGGCAGGTGGCCTGACGGGTGCTGAGCGGCTGCAAAGGCTGATCACCGGAAGAGCTTAGCAGCAACGATTCGGGCCGGCACGCCCCGTCTTTTGTGTGTACCAACAACCGGTAGCTTGGAGCTCGGCACTGCCACAGGGTAACATATACAGAGAAGCAGCCCACCCTAAACCACTGTCCTACGCTCCCCTCGTAGTGGTGGTGGGGACATCCGCTACCTGCCGCCTGCTCTGGCCAGTTTAAAGGGCTGCTTCTGACC
The DNA here is from genome assembly GCA_026315105.1 of Locusta migratoria. Classification (NCBI taxonomy): domain Eukaryota; kingdom Metazoa; phylum Arthropoda; class Insecta; order Orthoptera; family Acrididae; genus Locusta; species Locusta migratoria. Next base: position 676,291,914 of record CM048746.1, on the reverse strand, counting down.
GCAGCGTCATCATGGGACATCTTACAGAACTGCTGGAAACCCTCCCTCCCTGCACCCCAGAGCGTAGGACCGGGCTCTTACAGAGGTTTCCCGTCTGTATATATTTGTCTGTGGCACTGTGTAGCCCGCCGGCCGCGCAGTTTTTGTGTTGCTGCTAGTCATTGAAACTAGCCGGGTGGGCCAACTTGACTGGGTACCTGTTATGGAGGTATGACAGGGGCAGCTCTTCCGGCTTTCTGCAGAACCCCTGGTAACTCCGATGTCGGTTTCGGTCCGCTCTTGCATGGGAGCCTGGTGTGGAATCCAACTGACGCATGCCTCCATCTTGGCCACAGACTCCTTCACAAATCTGTCAACACTGTGGTACACATTGTTACCACAAGACATTCTAAACATACAAGAAACTCCATCATGTCACGATCGTTGTGTGCCCTCGAATGCTTTAAAAAAAAAAAAAAAAAAAAAAAAAAAAAAAAAAAAAAAAAAAAAAAAAACATTTAACAAAAGTACAATTGACATCAACAGCTGTTAAGCCATAAAATTTTAAAATAAACCCTTATTAAGATATATAATAATTAACACATAAAGTAGCCAAATGTCGAATAGATGTTGGTATAGCTTATGGGACTTAACTATGGGGTCATCTGTCCTTAAACCTACAAAATACTTATCAACTACCTTATCCTAAGGACGGCACAAATATCCATGACCGAGGGGGGATCGAACGCCCGACCGTAGTGGCCGTGCAGACCATGACTGGAGCGCCTCAGTCCCCTCGGCCACCGCGGCCGGCTGGCGAATAGAACTCCTAGGTTCTTAGTCCTTCTGAATCAAATTACATAAAACATTTTAATATTAAAGATACAATATTCACAGATATAAACATTCTGTTTCAAATCAAATTCAAGCGCAAAACACAAAAATTGACATATTACACTGAAATATGTTATCGTATAACTTAATATAACATCCAGAATTATATTTTTAATCAATTAAACATGGTCCAGTGCAAGCAACTGAACCTTAGCTACTATAATTCAGCCCACAGGGCAATTTCGACACGGCAGGTGAGTTAGTTTTATGCAGCCAAAGGTACCTTCATCCACGCAGCATGCAGTGCTATGCATGTGAATGTGATTCTGGCCTCTTCCACAGATCACACACGGTCATTTAATTTACAAAATTTCCCTGCAAAACTTATCTGAAAAATTCAAGTTTCTTCTATTAATAAGCCAGGGTGTTTGTTGTCAATGAAATTTAGATGAACCTTTCGTCTGTGCTCTGCCGCGACGGTCTACCTGTCGAATTGCACACCTCCTGTTATTCAAACGGACAATCCCAAGACAAAATTGTCTAGCCCCCTAAGCATCAACACCACAATGCATCAGCGTGCAACGGAAAATCCTATGAATTAGACCAGGGAGTCTAACGGGGTGAGTGACTATACAAAATCTACAGTAAAGGTGACAACTCAAGCACTCGATAAGCTAGGCTAGCTTCACGCACATTGAAGAAGAGCACACACACTCAAAACGACTATGTGAGGTGGGCAGCCTTATAGCGAACAGAGACACTTGGATATGTCACACTAATAATTCTTTAAGTACAAAACGGAGCGTGCAAGCTAACGTACGCGGAACAGCTGACCAGGTGGAACTGTCAAGTTGCTGTTAACCACGTCAATAGCGGCGTACCCCTTATAGTACACAAAACACGCATACGACATAAAGACGCGTTATGGCGAAATGAAATCGCACAAAAAACAAATATATATACAAAAGACACGTATAACAAAATACACTATTAAAACAAACCACTTAAACACTGCAAAAGGCTTACAAAATACAGCATAAATTTACAGACTCAAATTACATAGTTGGTAAGAATAAAACTAAATCTACCCTAGAAAACAGAAAATTAAGCAAAACTGGCATGACACAATTAGGTGCATGGCTAGTCGCGGTAAAACTTCAGGCTCCAGACATGGTAGAGTCCTTTGGATTTCCTAGTGCGGAGACACTTTAGCACCGCGGCGTTCTCGTGGGCTACCCGTCTGATACGGTAGGGTCCGACTAAAAGGGGGAAACTTGTTGGTAAGCGAATGACGCTTGTTCGGGAGTCGTCGCGAGCGTATGAGGACCTTGTGGCCCTCTTGGAACACTCTTACCACGCGACCGACTTTCTCTTGCCGTCGTCTCCTCTCTGCGACCTATCTAATATGCGCCAGGGTGTGCTCGATAACGTCACGGTGTCTCAGACAAACCGGAGGATCGGGAGGCACACTTTCACGCACCTTGTCCTCCGGGTGCTGGTTTGTAGGTACCAGCACTGGGGGCATAGAGGTGGAGTTGTTTGGGAGGTCGTTCAGGACGTGCTGAAACCCTTGTATATGTTACAGCCAAAGCCTGAAGTGCAGCCAGATGAAATAAAAATGCTATTCCTCAAGCCTCGAAAAGAGTGGGGTTCTAGTTTAAACAAAATGCTAGTCTAGCGACTTCAAAACAATTACAGTTTATAAAAAATGGAAGACGTCAGACGGTCGTTTTTCAAGTTGTGTACAGACAGCCATTGCCATGCCCATCTAACAAACCTTTACTTTCGATAAACATCCGTAACACTTTCAATTACTTTGTAAAACTGATTCGCACACACACACACACACACACACACACACAGAGAGAACATCTAAAAAGGAATGATGAAGAACAAGTTCTATTTCTTATGTATATCTAATCACTCCAACCATCAACGCAAAATAATATACACAATTTCAATCTCATACAACAGCCGAAAAATTTTATCGAATGCCAAAAGCAATCGTTTATAGATTAAACATACAATGAAACACTCATCCCGATGATAGTAACTAGCACACTTTAAATCACTTAACTATAGGGGTTCATTGAAATCGATGCTTCTCGACCAAAGAACAATGTACGCTGAAATTCTAGCAGGTACATTTCCGAAGTGTTTCCACCCGAACCGTAAATACCATTAACATACATAATGCATCCGTCATCATCCTAACACACAAACATGCTGCTAAGTGTCAATACGCATCTCTAAAAATGTGGAACTCCTCAGAGCTGCAACAAATCGTATTAGTAACGAGTTCGAAATCAGTACTTTGAGCTGTAGGACTGTGATCTAGACGTCTCCAGAGAACATACCAGAAAGAGTAAACATTCCACATCCGAACCGATACGCAACACCAAAATTCCCTGATCTAACTGCACCCATGTACTGCTATCCTGCGAAACAGTCAGCCAGATCATCTACACCTATTAACCTCAGGCCCAAACTCGCGCTAGTCAAGTGGACCACCTATTTTTAATGGTCATGGTCTCCTATAAGAACGAAAAACGCAGAGCTGTACTGTGAGACACAAAACATCTTCGCTATTTGCAAGTCTGCAAATTTTAAGCAGTATGAAACACAACCACACACCAGCACCCATTACTGGAGGAGTAACAGGAAGCCACTACTGTTAACATAACCAGTCAGTAATAAAACACATCCCTAAAGATTCAGAATACACTATCCGCACCAGATTACGAATAAACGAAAGGTAATTATACGAAGACAAAAGATCATAAACGCTTCAATAGAGCAGCAAACGCAAAGTAACATAGAATTACGTTGGTTCTATCAACACACATAAGAACAAAAACGATTTATTTGTCACAGCTATACCTTCGCTCTTAATTCACCATAAATCCAATAAAGACCGTCTCCAACCAGCCTTTACTCGCCGTAAGACATTCACAAACCGAGACAGCCACGCACAATCATATTACCGACAAGTACTGAAACAGTTATATGTTGACAAAACCGAGGTTTTTATCTTGGAAGATGACTGCTACAGTCGTTATACTGAAAATAAAGTTAACCATAAATTATTTTATACACAAAGAAACACACAACACACAGACACATACACAGTCGTATAAGCGGTAATCTGTGATGTATCTATTCAGAAACAAACATAATTTTAGAAAATCGATAACAAAAAGAAAGAAATTTCTACAAGGTGAACTTTATTCCATACACCAATGTATCGCAAAACATCGATTTAAACAAACATTTTCTTAGCAGTAGACCAGAACAGTACAGAATTATATGCCCGATAGCTGACCGAGTGACAGACACTCTGTCGGTCGAGGTACAACTCGCCTCACACTGTCTCCTAGCTCCATAGTCCTCAACCGCGGTGGAGTAGCCGAGCGGTCTAAAGCGCCTCGCTGCGGAGCGCGCGGTTGCTCGCCGTCGGAGGTTCGAGTCCTTCCTGGGGCATGGGTGTGTGTTGTCCGTAGGTTAGTTTACCTTACTTCAAGTAATTTGTAAGCTACGGACTGATGAACACTACTAGGCATTTCCTTTCTTATTCCACTCCCAAATAGAACGAGGAAAAAAAGAATGCCTATATGCCTCCGTACGAGCCCTAATTTCTCTTATCTTGTCTTTGTGATCATTACGCGAAATGTAAGTAGGCGGCAGCAAGATCGCACTACACTCAGCTTCAAATTCCGGCCCTCTAAATTTACTTAACAGCATTCACGAAAAGAACGTCGTCTATCTTCCAGCGATCCCCAGTTGAGTTGCCGGAGCATTTCCGTGACACTCGCGCATTGGTCGAACCTACCGGTAACAAATCTAGCTGCTCGCCTCTGAACCGCCTCTATGTCTTCCTTCAAACCGATCTGCTGCGGGTCCAAAATACTCGAGCAATACTCAAGATGTGGTCGTACAAGCGTTTCATACGCGGTCTCCTTTACAGGTGAAGTACATCTTCTCAAAATTCTCCCAATAAACCGAAGTCGGCTGTCCGCCTTACTCACAATTGTCCTAACATGTTCGTTTCATTTCATATCGCTCTGCAATGTTACGCCTAGATATTTGAACGACGCGACAGCATCAAGAAGCTCACTACTAATGCTGTATTCGAACATTATAGGATTGTTTTTTCTACTCATGCGCATCACCTTACATTTTTCTACATTCTTCGCACCAACTAGAAGTTTTGTCTAAGTCATCCTGTATGCTATTACAGTCAGTTACATACGACACCCTCCCATACACCACAGCATCATCAGCAAACAGCCATAAATTACAACTTACTCTGTCCATCAGATCATTTATATAGATAGAAAATAATAGCGATCCTATCACACTCCCCTGGAGCACACCTGACGATACACTCGTCTCTGATGAACACTCGCCGTCGAGAAGAACGTACTGCGTTCTATTACTTAGGAAGTCTTCCAGCCAGTCACAAATCTGTGAACCTATTCCATAAGCTCGTATCTTCGTTAGCAGTCTACAGTGTGGCACTGCGTAGAATGCCTTTTTGAAGTCGAGAAAAGTACAATCCGCCTGTTGCCCCACATCCATGGCTCGCAAGATGTTATGTGAGAAAAGGGAAAGCTGAGTTTCACATAACTATATTCGAACTGAGAATATGCTCTAAAATTCTACATGAAACTAATGTCAACGATATTGGCCTGTAAGTGTGGGTCAGTTCTCTTTCCTTTCTTATACACGGAGTCACCTGCGCTTTTTTTTTCAATCACTAGGAACTTTGCGCTGAATTAAAGATTCGCGATAAATGCAAGCTTCTCCGTGTATGCAGTGCGCTACTCGGAGAACTTTTTCTCCCGTAAATAACCTAAATGTTGTTAAATGGGAATGCTTAGCAACAAATAAAGTCAAATACGTGTGTATTTCTCGAAGGTGGGGATATGAAGAAGTCTGGATCTGTCGATGGTGTTCCCTCCCTTTGATAACAGAAAGGATCCTGGAGCGTGATGAACAAGTGGCACGCACAGACCGGCCCAGACGCGTAGCGGCAGTTGTCGGGAGATTGCTGTACGGGACACGGCAGCGGTCAGGGGCTGCAGAGAGTCACCGCAGCAGAGAAGGGAGCCCACAGCCTGGCGTTCCTCGCTGTCTGCGGACACACGGACCTCCCGGTGAGGGCAGTCGCAGCGCTTGGCCGGAGTACGGTGTTGGAGTTACTTAGTCTCGCAAGTGTACTTAGCCGCGGTGGCGTGGCCGAGCGCATTGAGGCCCTGTGCTGCGATGCGTGAGGCCGATCCCCGTCGGGGGTTACAATCCTCCCTCGGGCATTTAGGTTTGTGCTGTATTTAGCGTAAGTTAGTTTATAAGTAGTTTGTCAGTTTCGGGACTGATGACCCCACGGTTAAGTCCAATAAGCTTAACAAAAATTTAAACCATTGTACTTAGATGTTCTAATGAATATGGAAGGAGTCTTATACATTACTACACAGCAAACAAAATTCAATTAAGTAAAATAAAATTACCTTGTAACTCACTCCCAAAAATATTACATTTTCCACGTCTGGAGACGGCTGGGGGCGGCGTGTGAGGCTGGTGGTGTGGCTGATGGGGGTTGGGACAGTAAAAATAACCATTACTTCCTTTTAAAAAGTCATATGAGTTCTAAAAAAATTGCAAACTTTTATTTCATCCTAAGTACAAAAATTAATTTGATATGCAAAGGAAAAAAATAGTCACCGGCAGCAGGGGTGGTGGCGGATGGCCGTGGGGTAAGGGGATCTTAAAAAATTTTGCAGACTTGACGTTCGGAACAAGAAGACTGACACTAACAAGGAAAGTACATGGGCTCGAACAAACATATCTGTAGGAATGTTTGGTTACAGGATCTCTACGTACACCTCAATGTGCTGGTGGGTGTCGTTTTTCTGCAAAGCTCTCCAACCATTCCCTATATAGCACTGTAGATGTAATTGTAGACGCCATACGTAATGCAGATATCTATGTAATAATCACCGTACATGTTCTCTAGCGAACTGTCATCAAAAGCCGTGATGATAGTTGCAACTTTAACCTTCTTCTCGAAAGACTGTTGGTATTCACTGCCACTGCTTCCATTGCCTCTTCCCGCACTTACCGTAACACTACCGCTTCCAATGAGTTGTTCGTCATTATCACCCCTATTATCATTATTACGAGTTTGTGAGAACAGTATCAAACTTATACTCATATTTCTGTACCATAACAGATACGAGAAAGCAAGCAAGTGATTCATCTTCTACAGTAATACCATCTGCACGAAGAATGTTTCCTCGTAACTTCATCTGAACTAATCGCATTACATTAGCAGGATTAATTAGCAATCGCCGCCCCATCTGACGCTTCACCACACAAATAACATCACAAAACGCAACTTCCGAGGCACACTGCACCGTCCCTACTGGCGAACCGACAGGTCAAAGTGCAATGCGGCATGGCACACGCGGAGGCCTCTAACGGACGACTGCAGTTTTGCAGATGCGGAAGTAACACAAGTGCAATAAGGGATCTTTAAATTACCTCTCATACGATTTTAGTGTATATGTGTTTGTTCGAACCCAAGTACTTTCCTTGTTAGTAAAATTTTGTGCTGTGCATGGCATAGGGTACTTTAAAATAGATTTAACTACAGTTTACAGTTTTATTGCGATGCTGATGACACTTTGACCAGATGAGCTTGAAAACAAGAGAAACATCACCGTTTCCATAGTATTTCGTACGGTATAAAGCAAAGGGTGCCCTACTCCACACTTCCACACCGTTTGAGCGATTCCCATAAAATTCTGCAGGTATGTGATGAGAAAGCCGTCACTGTAAGACATATGTAATTTCTCGTATGTAGGGAGGTGGTAGTGGACAGAGACAGGTGGGAGTGGCGGCGAGTAGGGCGGAGGGATGAAGTGTGGATGGCAGGGTTGAGAGGGGCGCAAGTCGAGGAGGAGGAGGTGGACGCAGAGAAGCGCGAGGAGTACTTGGGCGATGGGAGTCCTCGAATACGTTAACGCCGTAGTGACGCTGGCTACGAGAATCCTAAGAGGACATGCAGCAAGGTCAGAAGTACTCACGCAGATTGGGTAAGCGATGGACATTCAGATTAACGCGAAAACTGTAAGGTTATGCGCTATTGCCATGCACATTTATCAATTGCGAAGCATTGCAGGGATCGCTGGAAACATATATCTACAAAAGATAAGACTGTATTCCGAAACAGTATCGTATCGGTTATGGCCACAGACAGAGGCGTTGGTTGGCGAGATCTCTCTCTCCTCCCAGCCAACTTGTCCGTTCACTTTAGGCGGCTTCTAACAAGATATTCGAAAGGGAAACGCGGACAGAAAGATGGGGTAGGAGGAAGAAATGGGCAAAGAGATGACAGAGATGAGGTATAATGAGATGGCCACAGAGAAAATCGAAACGGAAGGAGGTGAGAACCTACAGCCAATTCCTACATATTTAGCAATTCTTAACAATTGCTGGGGTAGTTCGTTTGTTATACAAGAAATATGTTTCCTAGGTTACATATGAATTATGCATTCTGTACGAAAGTGTTTCCGTCACGCTTTATCTGGCACTACATTTAACGTTATGTTGATACTTGATACATTGTATCAACATTTCATTAACAGGAACATTTAAACTACCGTATATGTGTCACACAGTAAGGCTGAATACTCAGCAGTTAACGTCATTACAACGTACAGAATGCGACTAATGAATTGAAATGGCAAGTACACGTTGTCGCGTGGGATAATGCAGACCTTTAGATGGACTGAAAAAGCTAGGTAAAGTAAAACAAAAATTAGTAATTTGTCGATAAACGGAGGACGCACATTCCTCGTGGCTTAATTTTTATTTTTATTTATTTTTATTTTTATTTTATTTTATTTTTATTTATTTTTTATTTTTTTTATTTTATTTTTTTATTTTTTTTATTTTATTTTATTTTTTTTTTTTTTTTTTGGAAAATGGGGGAAAAAACAACATTGTGGAACAAGCCTCCTAAATGCTATTCAACTTCTGTATTGAATCTGATCGATGATGACAAACAGAGCTGATGAGAAAAGCTGGAAGTAGGAAATTATTCTGCACATGTTGTTTCAAACAATATTTTCAATTATATCGGCTTTTTCAGATATTATTACTGCATATGATGATATTTACATCATATGAGTAGAAAACATGTAGCTCTCCTTTTATTGGCGAGGAACAGATATTTGCATTATGGGTCTCCTGCTCGAGGAACTACATGACACGAGTTACTGAACTGTCGCATCCGCTCTTACTACTACTGCTGTTCAGTTTAAGGAAGTGGTTCTTTCAAATAAAATACGTGTGGTACACTATTTTATGGAGGAATATGGCCCTGAAATGAAAAAAAGGATGAGAAGTATAACGGTTCGCAATGTGAAAATTATTAATGCAGAATACACAGACTCATTCTACAAACAATATTATGGGATCAAGATGCAAAACTCCCTCTTACAGTTTAATGAAGAGACGCAAACTGTTCCCAAGCGAAAACATGGCGTTTAAAAGTAAAGTCCGTACGCTGAATTTTTGCCAAATCTACGGACAATAAGTGAGACACTGTGTTTGTGGCGTTGGAAAAATCATCTTCAATATAGTGCAGAATTGATTTCCATGCTGTATGCCTGAGCTTCTTTCTTAGCTGCCGAAACCCTTAATCATGTTACGACATGCTTGATGACTTTCAACTCCTGAAATGAATTAAACAAAGCATTTACAGCTTTACAGACTATTCATATGATAGAAAAGCAGTAGTTTACATCACAATATTTCGCGACACGATGTTTTTAACACGTTAAATGTCGACCACTGTACGAAACAAGAGCTTTGTTTTATCACTAAAATTAACAAATAAGGTCCGTGTGAACTACCGGTTACTCCCTGATTTTAATTCCTTGTTTCCTGGTCCAAACTGAGAACTGGCTCGTTTCAAATTACTTCAATAACTAGAAGTTAATACTACAGTGCTTAATATACATAACAGCTTACACGTTATTACACACAGACATTAATAAGCAAGCCACAACAATTAAAGTTATCTTTGAAAGGTGGCTAAGAAAACATTTATGGCGCAACGGAATTTAGACATATGAAAAATTGCATCTGAGCTTGTTCTCAACACTTGTGAAGAACAATATTAAATAAAAGAGGGAAGGTGTTCTAAAACTACAATTTATAGTCAACTTACGGATTGTGCTGAACGTAAACTTGTTTATTCAGATAGAATACAAGCAAAATGGGAAACTAATTTTGTTAATACAATAAAAAGACATCTCTTACATGGATTAATGCGGACGGTATCAAGCCTAAATTATACATGATTTAACGCTACTGGGGGGAAGGATTCACAAACAACACTCATTCGCTCACACACACGCAATGCCACAGCGAAACTCACCAAAATCAGCGTGTTGAGACGAGGCGGAAGCAGGCGCCGCTGTCGTAGGCGAAATTCAGCAAGTCGCAGTAGCACAAAACACAACATACAAAAACACTTTGAAGCTGGCTCTGGTCTATCGTGCCTTTTTTGAGATGGTGTGTGTATATAGCCAAGTTAGCCGTGGTGGAGTTGCCGAGCGGTCTAAAGCATCTCGCTGCGGAGCGCGCGGTTGCCGCCGTGGTGGTTCGAGTCCTCCCTGGGGCATGGGTGTGTGTGTTTGTCCGTAGGTTAGTTTACCTAGGTTTAAGTAGTTTATAAGCTACGGACTGATGACCACGCAGTTTTGTCCGAAATATTTACAGACATTTGAACAATTGAATAGCTAAGTTAAATTACATCTGAATTGAACCACGAGCAAACACGCTAACGGCGACACACGGCTACGTTACATGAACGTACTCCACTGAAGGTGAAGTGGTTGAAAATCTGATTCATTGTACAAAATTACGGTCGATTCTTAAGTTGCAGTCTGTTAGAAATCGACCTGTTTACTGGTTTTATATGGGAAGTGGCGTGAATTCAGGCAACTAGTTGCAAACATCGGAAGTATGAACTCGGACCCACGTGCTTTCGACAACCTATAAAATTGAATAAATTCAGTTTCCGAAAAAAATAAAGAAAATTAACTACAGCATGCAACCCATAGAAATGCTTAGAATTATATAAGGGATCGAATGAAATACAGATACACGCGAATGGGGTGGGGGGTGGGTGGTGATTACAGAGAATTACATGAGGAAGCTGGTGAAGGAGGTTGTACAAGGCTCGGAGAGAATTACTGACAAAGACAGAGTGCATACTACAAGGCAGAGAAGAAACAGCAAAATTAATATAGGCGGGGAGAGAAGATCGCTCAATATTAGTGAAAATCAGAAGGATACCCGCAATAGTTACTTGGCTGATGGGCATGGAACAAACAAGAGTGGAAGCTGAACCATACACGTAGAACACATATCACTCACGGAAGGAAACGATGAGAATATTTTTAACATGCACTGTTCAGAAATGAACAAATCACCTATTAGAAATCAGTATCACAAAGCCTCACAAAGTATTTACACAGAGTTCATACACCGCCACACGATCACGAAAGGTTTTAACATACCAGGCCGTTATCAAACTGCAACTAGAATCACACACACCGCGTTTATCTATTGGAAATCACTGAATTGAGAAACGAGAACATATTTCCTCACAAGATCGGAAACATATTAAAAAAAAAAAGATTCTATGTTCACGAGTCTAAGTTAAACGTGCTAGGCAATGAAACGCTACCATCTCGCGGACACGAGAGAGAACCGACCTTACCTCGCCAGACGCCCAGTATATAATGAAGACCCAGCGGTCATGAGGCGGGAAAACTGCTACTGGAAGTTGGAAACCCCAAGCAACAGCCGTGGTGGGGGCGGAGAGAGATTAGACTCACACTGAGGAAAGGTTCACTGACTAGCTCGCAACCAAAGGGTGTGGAAAGCTCTGTTGTAGCATGAACAGCTATCGACTCTGAGCCACAGAGAACGATGCAAAGCGGGCTACTCCTACCCACATTCAGACAGTCATAGATTCTTGCACCCACTTGAAAGTAAAACAACTGCACATTCTCACTGGGACAGTGGCATAGCGGAGATGCCGTACTTATGCTATATTAACTAATATAGTAATAAATTATTAACATAAAAAAGAAGAAAAACCTTGCAATATTATCTAATATTTTAACACATGAAATAAAAACGCTATTCATCAAGCATTGAACAGAGTGGGGTTCAATTTTTAAGAAAATGATAATCTAGCGACATTAAACAAACTATGACTTTACATAAGTATACAAAAATATATGGAAGAAGACAGACGGTCGTCTTTCAACATTAGCTAAACTTGTGCGCCATCACTTATCAACAATAACCGTAGTCGGAAGACAATGTTGTGTCCACTGTTGTTTCTTATTCATTTAAATCATGTGCCTTCTAGTATCACAGGTAATTGTAAATTATTTTAGTTTCCTTGTGATACCGTCTTGGTAGTGAAGGATATTGTTTGTAATATTGACATAGTATCAAATAATGCAGTTCAGGAGGTACGTTGAATGCTTATAGAAAATAAATTGATCCTAACTCACAATAAAACACAGTTTTTAAAATTTCTTACACAAAATTTAACAAAAGCTAAAATTTGGATTATAAGTAATGGGCATATTATACGTGAGACTGAACAGTTCAAATTTCTAGGTGTTTATATAGTAAGCTGTAGTGCATAGCCCATATAATAAAGGCATCTACGAAAACTAAAGTCAGTCGGGCAGACCAAACTACCCGGCCCATTTCCTTCGTTTTCATTTTAAGCGAAAGGTATTCATCCGCAGATTTCTCATCAAGTATCAGAATTTACATAACTCTCGCCTTTCTGTTCCTATACTCAAACGCGATTTCCTTCTGCTCATTTCTTATGCTGTAAACGGAAGTCAATCGGTCAGGCCGTGCTATCCGACCGATTTCATTCATTTTTGCTTTAAACGAAAGATATTCATTCGCAGATTTGTCATCAAGTATCATAAATAACTTAAGTCTCTCCATCCGTTATTTTTATTCAAACACGGTATCCTCCTGTCCTTGCACTGATTATTGTAATCGGTTTGATTTACGATGTCTTCGGTTCTAATTAAGGTTTGTAGTTCTTTTTGACCTAACAACACTCAGCGGGTCAAGCTCTTCATTTGCTCTTTTAAACATTTGAATTGATTGCTTCTGAAGAAAGCTATGCGTGAATTTTCAACTTTTCTTCCATTTTCCCAACCTTTTTGTCATTCCACTAACAGTGCGAAGTATTCTCATGGGTCCAGAATGAGTAACGTAGAAGTAGATATCATCCGAGTACTGAAACAACTAAAATCGCTTAGCAAGAACGAGGCTTCTGGTCTGGACTGTATATCCATTAGATTTCTATCTGATTATGCTGAAGCGATAGTTCTTTACTTAACAGCCGTATACAACCGCTCTCTCAAAGAAGAATCTGTACCAAAAGATTGGAAAGTTGCACAGGTCACATCTATATTCAAGAAAGGCAGTAGGAGTAACCCACTAAATTACAGGCCTATTTCATTGACGTCAATTTGCAGCTGGTTTTTGGAACATATCCTGTATTCAAATATGATGAATTATCTCGAATTTCTGGAACCTCACAAACGGCATTTAATCAAATTGCGTGGTTGTGGTATATCGCCCAAAATTTGCGTCTGGATAGGGGACTTCCTGTCCGAGAGGACACAGTTTGTAGTAATCGAGCGTTTCACCGGGTAGTGTTATTGGTCCTCTGCTGTCCCTTATTTACGTAAACGATTTGGGATAAAAATCTGAGCAGCTCTCTTAGGTTGTTTGCAGATGACGCCGTTAGTTACCGTCTAGTAGAATCATCTGAAAATCGAAACCAACTGCAGAAAGATCAAAATGAGATATCACTATGTTACTAAAATTGGCAATTGACTCTATATAATGAGAAGTATGAAGTCGTCCACATGAGTACGAAAAGAAATCTGTTAAACTTTGTTTATAAGATAAATAAATCAAAACTGAAAGTCGTAAACTCCCCTAAAAACCTAGGAATTACTATTACTACAGACTTAAACTGGAAAGGACACGTAGATAATGTCGTGGGAAAGGCGAACCAGAGACTGCGTTTTACTGACAAAACCCTTAAAAGGTGCGACAGAACTACTAAGGAGACTGTATACACTACGCTTGTCCATCCTTTTTGTAGTAATGCTGCTCAGTGTGGGATCCTTATCAGGTGGGTTTGACGGAAGGGCAGCTCGTTTTTTATTGTCACGATACAGGGGAGACAGCGTTACGGAAATGATACAGGATCTGGGATGGGAATCATTACAACAACGGCGCTTATCGCTGCTGCCTGGGCTACTTACGAACCTCCAATCACCAAAATTCTCCTGCGAATGCGAATATATATTGTTGACATCCACTTACATAGGTAGAAATGATCGTCAGAATAAAATACAGGAAATCAGAACTCGAACGGAGAGATTCGGGTGTTCTTTGTACTTTTCTTGTTATGAGAAATAACTACTATAAAGGTGGTTCGATGAACCCTCTGCCAGGCACTGAAATGTGATTTGCACAGTGTCGCATGTAGATGTAGATGTAGGTGCTCTAGTGTTCAAGATGTTGTTCAAAATATAAATTCTGCTTAATTTTCCTATGCAGAAAGTAGTCTATTATGCTCACCTTCATTCACTTAGACGTATGGTGTTACTTTTTGCGGTGACTCTACTCTTTCAAAAAGCATATTCTCGATTCAGAAATGGGTGCTTAGAGGAATATGTGGTGTAAGTTCGCGAATGTCCAGTCGACCCCTTTTCAATAGTCTAAGAATTCTGACATTGGCGTCACAATACATATTTTCTTCAATGGCTTTCAACAATATCAGGTTATTCCCAAAAGGCAGCAGCTTTCACTCGGGGAACACTAGAAAGAAATGTAATCTACATTTGGGTCACGTCTCTGTGACTCTTAGGCAGAAGGTGTGTTTGATTCACGTTTTTCTTCATTTCTGCTAAATCGCAATTGATCTTTCCCGATGTCGGATTTTACTTGTTTTTCCATTGTGCCACGTTTGGCATCAGTCTCTTTTCCGTCACTCTGCTGGAAAAGCCCTGAGCGAGGCGGCTAGTGGTTCGCCCCGCCACGCACTGCCCGCAGGCTTTCGGAGTATCGTGTAGACGCGGGTGCGACGCGGTGCACCGACCCTTATCTGGCGACGCCAGCGCCCTCGGCCTGGACGGCGGTCGCTGCAAATAAAGCAGGAGGGCCCGATTTACAGGGCCGCGCGGGCGGTAATGCCGCGGAAGCTGGCAAAAAAGAGAAAGAAAAAATGAAACAGAATTAAAAAGAGGCAGAGGAGAGGGGCGGGAAAATACGGCGCGGCTGCCGCAGGGTGCGCGCGGGGGGAGCCGGCGGCCGGTCGGAGGGCAGCGGCGGCGGCAGATGGGCGCGGATAAGGCCCCGCTGTCTGCGTGGGCGCCGGCCGCGGTCTGCCACAGTGAGGCAGCGAACACCGCCGCCGCGGCCGTCTGCATAGCGCACTGCGCAGGCCAGGGGGGCGCAACGCATCTTCCGCCCCTCTGCCTGGAAGCCGGCATCTGATGGACGCGGCTGTCCGCTGCTGGTTGCGAGTCCCAGGGGAGTGCTTTGTGCGAGGCAGTTTGGGATACTGTTCAGCATACGTATTACTGGTTCATTTCTTAAAACGGGGCTTTGAAAGTACCGATACGTCCAGGTCTAAACTAGAGCATCACTTCTACTACGAAAGCATCGAAACACTATCCTGTAAATTCGTATCACACAGAAATAGAGCGTTAAATGTCTAAAACCTTATCAAATGCAACGCTCTCTTTCAACTGTCCATTTCCCCCAACCTCTCTCGGTTCTATTAACACACTTGTCATAAAACTTTCAACAAGAGAACTTCTTTAGAAAATACTGTTCCGAAATTCGTGGTTTTTAAACCGTAATGTCTTATAATCTGAAACAGTGTTTTAGTGGCGTTCTTCACGGGGGTTCGTAATCAGAGGGGAAAGAAGTTCCACCGTGAAATAACCCGGGAACCGGAGGTTCAGTAATACAAAAACGTACACCTAGGCGAAAAATATTTCACGTTAAAAGTATGGAGTTTCTCGCGGAACATTCATTAGAAATTAAATTGACCATAGATTGTTCTGCAACATATCGTGTTAATCTTCTTCTTCACTAATAATAAATCAGAAAATGTAGGCCTGTCTTCAAAACAATTGGACGAATCTTCATGCGGTTTTCGTAAGGAACATGAGAAAAGTTTCGGTCAACATATAGGCATAGTTTTATCAAAATTGGATCACTGAAAAAAAAAAGATATCGTAATTTTAAATGTTTTCAGTAACCGTCGTGTCTGTTTTTTCAACTGTTAAAAACCTCTCATCTCCAACACTACTTCACGAATTGGCATGAAGATTTCACAGGTAACATGAACGTAAATGGACACTATATAGACTTCGTTTCATAAAATTCGAATCACGGAAAAAAAGGATATCGTACTTTCAATTTTTGTATCTACGACCTTTATGTCTGTATGCCTCTTTGAACATGTACGTCTCCAAAGCTACTTGACGAATTTTCACGAGGTTTCCACACGTAACTTTAGAACATCGTGCGGTTATATAAAGGCTTCAATAATTGAAAATGGATCACAGAAAATAAAGATATAATAATTTAATTACATGCTTAAAAGCCATCGTATAAGTTTATTTGTTGAAGGTAATCTTCAAAAGCACTACACGGACTTTCATGAGTTTGGGAGGTAAATTGAGAATACTTTTGGCAGTAACATAGGCTTAGTTTCATCAAAATCGATGATAGGAGGGAAATATATCGTAATTTGACGTTTTTCAGTATTCTATGCTTATAAGTATATCGTAGTATAGAAGATCTCCAAGATTACTACACGAACTTTCATGAGGTTTCATACATCAACTTAGAGTACATTGGCACAACATATAAGGTACATTTTATCAAAATAGGATCAGGGGAAGAAAAGATATCGTAATTTCTAGGTTCTGGTGTATGCTATGCTTGAATTGGAGCGTAGTATAGCAAAGATCCGATAAAGGCGCTGTTACTGACATGGTACACCAAATAACTAATAGATGGAGATGCTTCGTTGACTGTTCTCATAAGTAAAGTGTAAAAACAAAAAATGCATCTCTCCGCGGGTAACATTTGAATTTTAAACATAACGACATTCCTTTGCATCTATCTATGCTATAAATTATATAAGAGTTCCTTGCAAGGAAAATGGAATTTATGATTTTGGCGTATTCTCATTACATTTTGACTGCGTTCTGTTTAGGAATGCCTTGGAAACGCCACAGTACAGAAAAGGACAAAGTGAGGCGACATTAGTTACATAGTACACCAAATAACGAATTACGGCGTTACTGCTTTTTAAAAAACCAGCCACATAGAATAAGAAGAATAATTCTTCATTTTCACGATGAAACAAATAATTTATGCTGTTCTAGTCAGCAAATCAATCATACTCCTAAATCGAATAGTTCGTTGCCAACGATAGCAAACTAAACTGCTTTCACTGCAAGTTTAGCCAGGTAGGACAAAAAAATACATTGCTTCCTAGCTGTATCCCATATGCTTTGTAAGTCATGGTAAGAAAAGAAGTGCTTCTTTCAACGTGTATAACCACTAAATTATACACAGAGTAGAAATATCTATGGAGTGAGCATTGGATTCTGTGCATCTTCTGAACATTAAGCTGGAATTACCAAGTGATACTGAGACAAATCCTCTCTTTCCACACATTTATTTGCTGTTGGGATTGGTTTGTACCTCATTGGTAGCAACGAAGCCGCACCTCCTTTTTGCAGAGCAACCACATAACATGAAATAATATCTAAAAAATATGTCACAGAAGCAACAAGAAAGTTGAGGAAGCGTCGGTAAAGGACCATTTACACATAGTCATCCGTCTTAACCGAACAAAAAGCGACCAGATGAAGTCATCGTTTAGTACATTTTTCCCAATATCAGGTGATATTTCTACCTTATTGTTGAGGACAGAAAATCTGCTCTGCGCATCTGAATGCTCACTCCAGAGAAATGTCTGCGCTGTGCCTGCCACTAGAGGTAATATACACACACGAGCAACAAACTCATCAGATACCTCCCTGCTTTCATAATTGTTCGGTACAATATTGTGATTAAAATTTGAAATTTCTTACTTTTGGTGCGAACTACATTAAGATAGAAAAGGACGTCTTCTTTTTCAGAAACAATATAGTTCTATTACACAAGGTCGATTTCAACTTCGTGCTTTAAGAAGTATTCACCGCAGGATGTGAGGACATGTATTAGCTTAAAGAGTGGCCGATGCTGCTAACACAATCAAGAAAATTCACTGGAAATACTACTGTGTTTAATGGGAAGTTCTATACAGACGATCATCTGACGCGATTCCTTCAAGGATTACCCAGACTTACTTTATCGCACATTGTCACCACCATGATGTCTTATTTAAATTGACATGAACTGCTCTGTTGACTGAATTACCAGACTTTCAGTATTCGTAGACTTTTCGATAATATGGAGCACGGAAAACAGAATAACTACATTGTACCAAGTGCAACATTCTAATATTTTAGCATGTGAGTGATAAACAGTTTAGTACTACGCCATAGAACCAATACATATCGCTGTTATTATTATTACTTTTTCTCGTCTCAAGGATAAAGGTGTTTTCAGAAGTGTATGCCAAACATACAATTACACACCTCAGTCTTAACTTTATGAACACAAACTAACTATGAATTTACATCGTTCGGGAGTACGGACATATTAATTTCACTTTTTGTATTAAAAAGTTTATGAACATTCATCGTTTTCGACAATGACTTCTACTTAAATTTTACATCTTGGTTAGGAGAACTGAGCTTATTGACAGAGAGATCCATCAAGGATTCTGTTTTTGCTCACCATGGTCTGGAACCTTAAAAAAAGCATGATATGCACTGGTCCCTCTGTAACAACCGTTGGAAAGCACGAGCATATAAGCTAGTGATTAATAAGTGTAAAGTCTAAAAACTGATTTAAGTAACCAATACATAGGTTTAAGGACTTGATACAATAAATAGTTCTGAAAAACTCTAAGAAAATTATCTAGATGTGTACAAATAGTCTGTACAGTGAGCCCTTTCTTACTGAGCAAAATTCGCTTCTGTGACTGGACTAAAATACGAAACACTCGTAAGGAAAAACAAATTTTCTATCGTAAATTATATAAAAATAATGAAAAAGCCGAACAAAAAGGCAGAAGATTAAGTAAGTATCCTTTCAAATAACGTAACTTTGTTACGGTTCGTGACGTATGGAGGGGCGTCGAAATAATATTTTTACTTGGATGGGGGTCGCAAGATTATTTATATTTAAAAGGGGGTCCCTAATAGAACAAATTTGAAAAACCCAGATTTAAAACACAGAATCTCAAGGTCTGCTGTAAAATACAGATGCTCCCGCCTTCCGCCATACCACTGTCACTTCAATACCTAGGTCTGCTTCATACATACCGGCAAGTCAACAAGGCATTCACCGGTGAATGACGATGAATACATTCCTGCTCTATCTGAGTCTCGTACAATTCGGATTTCTAACATCTTCAGAAAGCGTTAATTCCGTTTGCCTTTTGTACCTCAGCAGCTGAGGGTTGGTAACAATGCAAATGTTTCATGAGTGTAACTAAAAACCGTTACTAATTAAAAAATTGCTTTAAAATGGTAACTTTCGTTTGGGAACTATGTTGGGGCTGAGCGAGAGACAGACAGACATACTGTTCAAAGATAAAGCACTCCTCTGTTTCGTATTGGGAGTTGAAAATTGTCCCCTGTGGCAACTGCTCTATGCCTGATAGGTAACACATGGTGAGTTGACAGTCAACGTGCCCTAACAACAAGGTAAAGATCGAAACGTCAAGAGTGCATTGGGGAAAAGGAACTATCAGCTGGAAAGGCTGGCAACTTTTTGTCATGCAAGTTCAAAAATGTTCAAAGGTTTGTTAAGCTTAAGGGACTTAACTGTGGGGTCATCAGCCCTAAACTTACAAACTACTTATGAACTACCTTATACTAAAGACGACACAAACATCCATACCCGATTGGGGATTCGAACCCCTGACCACAGTGACTGTGCAGATTGTGACTGGCGCACCGCAGACTGCTCGGCCACTGCGGTCGGCTCAAGCGAGTTCCATATGTACAGGTGATACTTTAAAATCATAACCTATTCAGAAAATAACAAGCAATTAAATGTGGAGAGACTAAATTAAGCATACACCTCATACAAAAGTGGATTAAATCATATAATTACTGCCCGTATTAAAATTGTTTCTGTCCTTTATGAATATGGAGGTAATGTAGGAGGAAGTTTGCAAACACAAAATGGGTAACAGAAAGCACATTCATTCATTCACAGACATGCATATGGACTTAGATGATACATTGCAAACTGGAAACCATGAAAGCAGGGGCGAAACGACGCTTCTTGACAAGATGGCGGGTGTCTTGATCACAAATTTGAAATTATACTTGGTACTAAACTAACTCATGTGAGGGGAGGCAGTGGCTCACTATTCTTAAGTACCAAGTGTTGTGCGACCACAGTGAATTACAAGCATTTACAAAATGGAATTTAGAATAAGTGAGTAAATCACACATGAGATTTCATATAGGAGATAGCTGGTATTAATAAAAGCATGGCTGAATGCTGAAGTAGTGAGTACTATGAAAACACGTGGGCAATCGGTCATATAAGACAGGAAACACAGAATCAAATCTGAAAATCTGAGAAATATTTAGCATATTCGCGGATACAATAACGACGTGAAAAGACACTGAAAAACAACAAGGAAATTCAAACACACTAAGTTTATATTAAGGTTGAAGGCCACGCACGTGTATTCTAACTTGAGCAAAACCGGACACACAATCATCACTGGAATGAAAATGCAAATAATAAATTTACACTGAATTTACTTTATTAGTTTCTCCATCATTGGATGGTTGCTTTGCCTCGCATACCAAAAGATATTACTCAAGAAGACTATCGTTGAAAAAATAAGACTGCCTGATCACAAAGAAATCAAACTCCGAACAGCATGCCCTCCCCTCAGCATGGTTCGGCGGAGTACTTACTTCCACAGTCGTCAGAGCCAGAATGGAGAGTGAAGACTAATGCACTGAGGCCTCAGAAAAACCTTCCCTCCGCCATACACAGGGTGAAGCGCGCTAAAAGCGATGCAGAGTGCTTTCAGAGACTAGTGTTTACTAATCTTTGCTACCTGGCCAAGACAATTCCCTCTTCAACCACTCCCGGAGAGGCCTCCTGTCATGTTTGTCTTCCAAGATTAGGTTGGTACGACACTAAGAACATGGTCACCTCGCTACCTTGCCAAGTAAGCTTGTCTCTGGCCAATCAGCAGACGCCAACGAACACGACAAACGAAGCCATGCGTTATTAACTACAGCAAAACGAAACCTAAAGCGGGAGGGGGCAACTGTAAGCCATTGCGCGGCAGTTAGCCAATATTAAGAGCACACATTCACACACAAGTTCAAACACATGTGCGGAAGCATTTATAAATATGAGGCAAACATACATAAACATGGGGCACTGATCATTAATAAAAAGAATAAAATAATTAACACACAGATAGATAACATTAATGGTGCAGAAGCACCTTAGGTTAATGAATAAATCCAAATGGAGCACGACCACACATTCGTTGGACGTCTTTCAGTATTTCAAATGTCCGGTACCGACGGTTTAAACGGTCCCCCTTTTTTCATGTATGCTGTAAGGAGTCAAGTTTTCCTCACTGTTATATCCTCCATATTCCGACTTCGCAATCACATTCTACTCTACCTTTGAATGTAAACTCTATGGGGTACGGACCTTTTTAATGATAGTAATTATAGATTGGTATGCAAGTTACGACGTCATGTTGCAAGTGCGACAAGATAATCAAGTCTGACGCATACCAGTGAACAATCGCCCAGAGTTTCTCTAAAGCAGAGGCGAGGCGGCCACGAGGCGACGGCTTGCGAGCAAGCGCACGGGGACAGAGGTCCCCACAACAATCCGCCTGGGTGGTCTTAGGCACAAAAGCAACTTAAAAATCCTACTACTACTTTGGGGAAACACGACGCTTTCGAAAACTCTTTGAAAGCCGTTTAAAAGTACCCAGACAATAGTTTTTTTTCTCACAAAGCATGTTTACTTACAACTTGTTACGACGCAAGAGGAAAGAGAATTTCAGAAGTCGCTCTTTAGTTTGAGAGGAATACCTAAACAAGACGTTACCTAATTTACTATGGGTCAGCGAGGCATACGGTGTTTTAAAACGCACATTACCCTGAATAATATACACAAGTGGAGCGATTTTTGTGCGGAGAGGCGATAAAGACTCCGCGCTGTACAGGGTACCTCTGTCGTGAGGCAAATCTTGGTGAATCTCCAGTGGGGAGATTGCACGCTGTTCAAAATGTTGGCCGAGATACTTCATATTCGTTGTGATCACAGAGTGTATTTTTGAGTTGCAACGCGGTGGGTTAGTTTGAGACTGACGCACAACACCAATTTATAGCCAGACTAGCATTTATAGTTCGCTCTTGACTTCATCAAGACGCAGTAGCCGATGAAGACGGACAATATTTAGTTTTGACGCAGCTAGCAGCAGTCGACGCAGTTAACGGTATTGTGTGCGAATGCTTTAGGCGAAATCGATCCATCCCAAAACAGCAATAATAAACGCACTTTTTTACCATTGCGTAACATTTTGGACTTTGCGACAGCCTTGAACGTAAAGTCAAGAAATTGAATTAATTCAAAGTTAAGTAGGCGCAGTTTTTCAGGCATTCTACATCTATACACATACTCCGCAATCCACCGTAAGGTGCGTGGCGGAGGCTGCACTGTACCACTACTAGGCATTACCTTCCCTATTTCACTCCCAAATAGAACGAAGAAAAAAAGAATGCCTATATGCCTCCGTACGAGCGCTAATTTCTCTTTTCTTGTCTTTGTGATCAGTACTCGAAATATAAGTAGACAGCAGCAAGATCGTACTACACTCAGCTTCAAATTCCGGCCCTCTAAATTTCCTTAAAAGAAATTCACGTAAAGAACGTCGTCTTTCCTCCAGCGATCCCCAATTGAGTTGCCTGAGTATTTGCGTGACACTCGATCATTGGTCAAACTTACCAGTAACAAACCTATCTGCTCACTTCTGAACTGTTTCTATGTCTATCTTTAAACTGCTGCGGCGCCCAAACACTTGAGCAATCTCAAGACGTGGTCTTACAAGCGTTTTACACGTGATCTCCTAAACAGATGAGGTACAACTTCCCAAAATTTTCCCAATAAACCGAAGTCGGCTGTCCGCCTTACTCACAACTGTCCTTACATGTTCGTTCCATTTCATATCGCTCCACAATGATACGCCTAGATATTTGAACAACGCGCCAAGAAGCTCACTACTAATGCTGTATTCGAACATTATGGGATTGCTTTTTCATACTCATACGCATCACCTTACATTTTTCTACATTGAGAGAAAGCTGCCATTATTCACGTCAACTAGACATTTTGTCTAAGTCATCCTGTATGCTATTACAGTCAGTTAAAGACGACACCCTCACATACACCACGGCATCATCAGCAAACAGCCACAAATTACAAGTTGCTCTGTCCATCAGATCGTTTATATAGAAAATAATAGCGGTCCTATCACACTCCCCTGGGACACGCCTGACGATACACTCGTCTCTGATGAACACTCGCCGTGGAGAACAACGTACTGCGTTCTATTACTTATGAAGTCTTCCAGCGAGTCACAAATCTGTCAACCTATTCCATAAGCTCGTATCTTCGTTAGCAGTCTGCAGTGTCGCACCGCGTCGAACGTCTTTTTGAAGTCGAGAAAAACACAATACGCCAGTTGCCCTTCTCCATGGCTCGCAAGATGTCATGTGAGAAAAGGGCAAGCTGAGTTTCACATGAACGATGTTTCCTAAGCCCGTGCTGATTCATAGAAAGAAGCTTTTCCGTTTCAAGTAAATTTATATATATATATATATATATATATATATATATATATATATATATATATATATATCTGTGGCGTCTGTTCCGAAAGAATAGACGTCACTTCTGATCCTGCAGCTGTTATTATTTAATATTCATAGAATATATGACATGAACTGCGATTGGGCAAAGCTGAAAATGTGTACCCAGCCGGGATTCGAACCCGGGTCTCCTGCTTTCTAGGCAGGGCGAAGCTGGGAATTTGTATCTGAAGGGAGGCGTGCATGGGTAGTCCTTGTAGGTGCGGCGATCACTGTGTCCCCAGTGGTGTAGGGGTCAGCGCAACTGCCTAGAAAGCAGGAGACCCGGGTTCGAATCCCGGCTGGGTACACATTTTCAGCTTTGCCCAATCGCAGTTGATGTCATATATTCTATGAATATTAAATAATAACAGCTGCAGGATCAGAAGTGACGTCTATTCTTTCGGAACAGACGCCACAGATATATATAATATGCCGGTGACGGGCAATGATCCTATCGTTAGTGGGGAGGGGTGGGCAAGTTTGAAGCCCTTACTCTTACGGGAATTAGTTAAACTACGAGTTTGAGTACTATGGGCAGGGCTAAGCTGGGAATTTGTATCTGACGGGAGGCGTGCATGGGTAGTCCTTGCAGGTACGGCGATCATTGTGCCCCCAGTGGTGTAGGGGTCAGCGCAACTGCCTAGAAATCAGGAGACCCGGGTTCGAATCCCGGCTGGGTACACATTTTCAGCTTTGCCCAATCGCAGTTGATGTCATATATTCTATGAATATTAAATTTATTACATTCGAACTGAGAATATGCTGCAAAATTCTACAGGAAACTGATGTCAACGATATTGGCCTGTAATTGTGTGGGCCCGTTCTCCTTCCTTTCTTATAAACGGGAGCCAGTTGCTATTTTCTCCAATCACGAGGCAATGAAAGCTAAGTAAGGGACCAACGCCGCAGAATACTCTTTGTAAAACCGAACTGGTATTCCATCCGGACCAGCAGACTTTTTCGTATTTAGCTCTCTCAGCTGCTTCTCTACACCGGAAATACCTATTATTATGTCTTCCATTTCAGAATTAGTAGGCTGATCAAATGATGGTACATTTGTGCGGTCTTCCTGCGTGAAAGATTTCTTAGAGGTTAAATGTAGAACTTCAGCATTCCGTTTGCTTTCTTCTATTACTGCCCCGGAACGATCAACGAGTGTCTGGATAGTGGGCTTTGACCCGCTTATCGATTTTACATAGGAACACAATTTTTTCGGGTTCTAGGAAAGATCTTTTGCTAAGGTATGGCTGTGATAATTATGGTATGCGTCGCGCATCGATCTTTTTATAGACGCACGAATCTCTACTAACTTTTGCCTGTCATCATTTGCGTAATTTTTTTTTTTTTTTTTTTTTTTTTTTTTTTTTTTTTTTAAATCGAGAGTGCAACAGCCTTTGCTTTCTCAGCAGCTTTCTAACATTATTATTATACCAAGGTGGAACTTTTCCATCCTTAATCGTCTTTACTGGCACATATTTCTCTAACCCTTTATTAACAATGCACTTAAATGTAGTCCACAACTCCTCTACATCCATAATCCCGGAATTAAACGATGTCCATTCATTTTCTAAGTGTGATCGTAACATTTGCTTATCGGCTCTTCCCGCCTTCTTGATTGGTTTATGAACTTTGGTCATCATCGACGCTATGACGATATCATGATCACTAATTCCTGTCTCTACACAGACATCGTTAATAAGGTGAGGCCTGTTCGTAGCCATAAAGTCTAAAATATTTCGATTGCGCGTGGGTTGCCGGTTTAACTACTCAAGACAGTTTTTGGAGAATGTGTCCAAAAGTACCTCGCAAGACTGGTTGTCTGTACCGCCTGAAATGTAGTTAGAGAGGTCCCAATGTATACTCCTATTGTTGAAGTCTCCCCCGACTAATATTACATGGCCCGGACTTGAATGACTCTAAAACTCCTACAGCAACACTAGGGGGCCGGTAAAAACACCCAACAATTAACTTTCCTTCTTTTAGACCTATTATACTTTCCCAGATAACTTCACAGTTGCTTTTAACCTCGATCTTAGTAGAAACAATACTTTGTCCACAGCGATGAACACTCCTCCTCCAGTTGTATCCGATCTATCTTTCCGATATATATTCGAAGCCTCGCTAAACATTTAGGAATTTGCCACATCATGATTTAGCCAGCTTTCGGTGCCTAAAACTATCTGAGCACAATAATTTCCATGCAGTGTGGCAAATTGTGGAACTTTGTTACTTTGTTTCTAATACTTTGTAAGTTCGCGGCAAATATTTCGATATTCGAAATTTTTAGCCGACCGTGGCCTGAATTCGCTGTTTGAATGTTGACAGGCGAGTGCTCATCAGAGTTAGAGCCTTGTCTATAAAAAAAATACAACAAAATGTAATCTTCTGCCCGAGTAGCCGCTTCCTTAGTGTAGTTCACGCCTGATCTATCTAGGGGCACCCTACAGTTCCCCACCCGATAACGCCGATCCAGAAATCTGCAGCCATGACTGTCACAGAGTCGGGGAAGCCTCTGGTTTAGACCCTCCACGCGACTCCAAACCAAAGGTCCCCGATCAACCCTGGGAACAATGCTACAAATCGACAGCTCTGCTTGCACCCCTCGTGCGAGGGCAGCAGCTTCACCAATTCCGCCAGCTGCTTGTAGGACCTGAGGATTTCCTCAGAACCCAAGTGATAAGCATCATTGGTGCGCACGTCAGCCACGACTTGCAGTCGACTGCACCCCGCACCCTCGATAGCCGCCGGCAAGGCCTCCTCCACATCTCGGATGAGGCCCCCCGGCAGACACACTGAGTGCACGTTGGTCTTCTTTCCGGATCTAGACGCTATCTGTCTAAGGGGCTCCATCACGCGGCTAACATTGGAGATCCCAATAACTAATAATCCCCTCCCCCGTGCACCTGCTCAGACCCTGCCGAAGAATCGGCCACGCGTCCATTCAAAGGACGAACGGGCGTGACGGACGTCCAGCCTCCACATTGGCCTTCCGCCTCGAGCGACGCGAACGCCGTCCAACCCGCCACTCCCCTTGTGGAGAGGGCGGATCGACGACGTCCGGTACACCTGAAGGTGCCTTGGTAGTAGGGACAGAGAGCGAAGCATGAGACACCTGAGGTGTCCCACTCGACGCACCAGACTCCCCACCATCGCTGCACCAGAGACAGCAGCCTGAAGACGGCTGACCGTAGCCAACAGCACGCTCAGCTGTTCGCGAACTGCGGCAAACTCCTCCCGCGTCCGCAGACAGCAGGCACACATCCCATCCATCCTGTCGATACAATTAACTGTACAACGTAGAAAACGAAATAATAAACTTTTAAGTAGCCTGGTACTTTAATAATGGCGGCTGGCAGCTGACTGAAATGTGCTCAGTTGTGAGTACACTGTCGAAACAACGAAACTGAGTCCGGCAGTTTTCAAAATAAACAAGAAAATCTATGAAGTATACTGTTATCAATATAAGCTGTCTTAAAGCAGAACACGAAATAAGGAAGTGAAAAAATGACAAATCACGTAGCTTGCAGCGGACGAAAACTATACACACGGTATTTATCAAAATACGCGGCAATAAACTCTTAAAACAGTAGCACAAACGAAATCTGCCAAGTAGGTGAGAAGAAACCTCTTAAAAACAGAAACACTGACGAACATTAAGAAATTAACTGGCAACGAAATTTCACTTATTCTACCAACTTTATTTTATTTTGAAATTGCTTATACGTTTCGTCTATTCTGTCAACCTAACCGGAACTTGTAAGTTGAAACATTTAATTTATTGTTTTTTATAAATTCGAGTTCTCTTAAAAGGTTAAAGAATGAAACAGAAATCAACAACAATGAGCTTCTTATTTCAGTAACTAGCGACATCAGTTTAGTTATACTTTGTTAATTTTAAGATCTTCACATCAGAGATAAAGATTCACCAATTGTGGGTAGGCAAGGAGCATCTTTCTGACTAGTACGTGACTGTTGTCGATGTCTTCCTTGCAGGAGCCTCTCGGGTACAATAGGTCAAATTAGTCCATTGCGCACTATCAGTAGTTGGGAGAGTAGAATAAAAATCTCAACTGCATAGGTTTCACGTCAGAAAACACCGTAGCGTAGTTCGGTAAAATGCCAATAGTGCGCGCTGGTCGCTGACATGGCGAGTTCTGGTGCGGAGCTTGCTTTCTATTTGTTGGGAGTCCAACAAAATAAAGTGTGCTACAGCTGTTGAATGTATGTTTAGAACCACGTACGGTAGAAAGCCACCAGGAAGGGAGGCCATATACCCGTGGCACATCAGGTTTGTTACGACGGGCTGCTTGTGCCCGGCGAAGAGAAGCGGTCGTCCCAGTGTGATTAAAGCCAATGTGGAGCGCGGACAACAGACGTCCATAAGGTGGCCAAAGAAATCGGAGCGTCGCGTCGTGCATCCCGAGAACTCGAAATGGCTGTAATGACAGCGTGGTAACTCCTGCGACAGAATATGTCTATGAATGCATGCAGATTGGAGTTAGTGCAGAAACTCAATGACGACGACAAAGACAGGCGTCTTGACTTCCGTTTACAGTTGCAACAATTGAATGACGATGGGCGTGGCATTGCTGATCGCCTAATTTTTAGCGATGATGCCACTTTTCACATTAGTGGAAAAGAATGAGGAACAATTGCCAAGTCTAGTGTACAGCCTATCCACACGAATGCAATGATTTAAAGCGTGATTGCCAGAAGTTATTTTTTTCTGTTATTTATTTTTTTACCCTGTAAACTGTACGGGCAATTCTTCCCTGAGAGCACTGTTAATGGATGCACCACGGTGCGATGAGTGATGCCTACCAATAGGGGCACTTCATGGCCGGTATAGCACCTGAACTTGCTGTGTTTGCGATAGCGCAGCCCATCGGCAAATAACCAAACTAAGTTCAAATGTCTGTAAATCTATCGGACCAAAGTACTTGGTCATCAGTCCGTAGCTTGCAATCTACTTAAACCTAGATAAACTAACCTAAGGACAACACACACACCCATGCCCCAGGGAGGATTCGAACCTCCACCGCGAGCAACCGCGTGCTCCGCAGCGAGGTGCTTTAGACCTCTCGGCTACTCCACCGCGGCACCAAACTGTGCTGTGGCGGTATACACAAAATAGTAAATAAATAAATTAATAAAATAAAATACTTTAAGTGTGTCTCTTCAAAATGTGATATGCAGTGTTTTGTTGGCGTGTTTCTGTACACCCTGTATACGTATACACCCTGCAGGGCAGGCTGACGGGCCGGCCCTCTCGCTCAGAGCAGGCCGACTCGCCGAGCCCCCGCGCCTGCCACCAGAGACGTCGGCCCGCGCCCTCCTCACTGTTTCAGCGTCGATGGCGCACCAGTGGTCGCCCTCACTGTCGTCTCGATTATGTCCCATAAATATTCGACGAGAGTCCCGACGGGCGATCTTAGTGACCAGGTAATCGCCTCGAGTCGACCAGACCGTTCTCCAGACTAATGGAGAGCGCCGCCCATTAGCGAGAGTCTGCGTGTGGCCGCTGCAGACGGCGTGGCGTGCTCTGGAAGAGGAAAAGAAGCAGACTTGCACCGTGAAAAGACGCACAGGCAGTATTTCCGGTATAGTTTTATACGAGATTTGCTTTTGTGTGACTCACCGTGTTATTAGAATGTGGATTAACACAGTTTTAACATCGCATAATATGTACAAAGACTGGAATTCAGCATCCCCCAACAAAGTAATATAGTATGTGTAGGACTCTTGCCGTTCTGTTGTTTCACTACAACAAATACGAGACTGATTAGCATTCTCTTTCTATGTCTGATACCAGCAGTAAACAGATAAGGATACTGTAACCAAATGTCTAAGCCGTGGGTTTCCTTCTTACACACTACCCTCCTCTTCCTCTTTATTCGATCTGTGTAATGAGTCATTTCAGCTGTACTTCAAATGTTTGCAGACCAATTGGACGAATGGTCATCAGTAGCTAGACTTAAAAACTAGTTAAACTAACCTACACTATGGGCAACATAGATACCCTTGCGCGAAGAACGATTCGAAACTCCGGCGGGTTTGGGCGCCCAGGACGTACCTGACGCCTTACACCTCGCAGTCACTCCGCGCGGCTTGATACTTGTAAATATTAGACGTGGGCCACTGTACGAAATAAAAACTTAATTCTGGTAGGAGGTACCCAAATAAGAGTTTACTGTTATAAAATTTTAGCAGTTCGGTATAATTTTGACTCGCCTATAAATTGTAGTTTTCGAGCGCATTCCCCCTTTTATTTAATATTGTATTTCACCAGTACTGAGAACAAGGTCAGACGCAATTTTTCAAGTTAACGTTCCGTTGCGCCATAAATGTTTTCCTTTAGGCGCCTTTATACTGAACTTAACTTGTTTATTCAGGTCGAACACAAGCAAAATGGGGAACCAATTTCGTTAATACAATAAAAATGCATCTCACTTACCTAGTCTAATATTGACGATGCCCAGCATTGAATTTAACATAAATTGCACAGAACGTAACGCTACTGCCGGAGGATTTACAAACAACACTCGCTCGCTCACACACATGCAATGCAACAGCGAAACTCACCAAAATCAGCGTGCTCAAACGAAGCAGAAGCAGGTGCTGCTGTCGTAGGCGAAATTCATCAAATCCGGAGGTACCACAGAACAAAATATAAAATAAAACTGCTCAGATGGCTCTGTCGTGCCTGATTTGATATGGTGCGTGAGTATAGCAAAGTTAAGTTGCATCTAGATTAGACCGCGAGCAAACACGCTAACGGCGACACACTGCTACGTTACATGATGACACTCTACTGAAGCTGAAGTGGTTAAAAATCGGATTCATTGAACAAAATTACGGTGAAATCTTAAGTTGCAGTCTGAGAATAAACAATTTAGGCACTGGTTTCATGAGAAGTGGAATGAATTCTGGTGACTAGCTGCAAACCCCTGAAATCGGAGTTCAGTTCCGAAAACCGATGAAAATGTATTACTTCAATTTCTGAAAAAAAAATTAACTAAGGCATGCAACCCCTAGAACTTCGTAGAATTTCATAAGGAACTACTGAAATGCAGGAACAGGGATCGCTAACAGAGACGGAAGAAGACCAGTCTCAAAACCAGGAAAAGTGAAATAATTACAAAGTAGGAAAAATAAAAATTAATCTACAGCATGCAACCCTAGAAATACATAGAGTTTCATAAGCAAGCTATTGTAGGAGGTTGTACAAAGCTCGGAAAGAATCACTGACAAAGACTGAGTGCATACTACAACTTCACAGAAGAAACAGCAAAATTAAAATAGTCGGGAAGAGAAGATCGCGGAATGTTAGTGGATTTCAAAAGCATACATGCACAGTTACTTGCCTGATGGACATGGAACAATAGTGGAAGCTGAAGGCTTTGTTCTAAGAACCAACCACAGGGAACACATATCACTCACGAAAGGAAAAGATAAGAAATATTTCACATGCACTGTACAAAAATGAACATATCATCAGTGAGAAATCGGGCCCCACAAAGTAAAAAGGAATTTACACAGAGTTTGTACACCACCACATAATCACAAAAGGTTTGAATATAGCAGGCCATTATCATATTGCAACTAGTAACACATACACTGCGTTTATCCATTGGAAATCACTGGATTGGAAAACTAGAACACATTTCTGCGCACGATCGGAAAAATTATTCCGAAAAATTTATCTAAGTTCAAGAGTCTATGTTAAACATGCTAGACAACGAATCGCTACCATCTCCACGTACAAAAGTCAAGAACCAAGGAAGGTATGGGTAGCCGCGTTACTGTTTTCTCAGCATCATTTCTTGAAAGAATTCGCTGAAACTCCTGAAACTGAACTGAAGCAATCTGCGCTTCAATCCCTGCTTTTAATTCCTGAACTGAAGCTTTCTGCGCTTACGTCCCTACATTTATTTATTTCATGAAAGCCATGATATCGCTTAGAGTCGTATCAGAAATGCACACTACTCTAGAAAAACTGATTGAACTAGTTTGCGAAGTAGCAGAAACCGGAATATCGGTATGCGGTTCGCTTTGTTCGTCCCTGCCCTCACATCCGTTCGAGTCCACGTTTAAACTAGTCGCGATGTCCACGCGAACGCAGCCGTCTGAATTCGCTTCTTTTCCAATGCGGTAGAAAGATCTGTCACAGATGACTTCTCACGGTCCTCACTTTGGTTTAATCGCCTAGAGCGAGTGGAAACGGACAAGGTAGAACTATTCTCCATCATCACAATTGGTTTAGAACAACAAAAGTAACAAACAAAAGATTAGAATACCAAAACCGTGTAACAAAACGCGAACTAAAACCTTCATACGCAATGCACTGTGGCTTTGCTCTTTTTACAAAAACAATAAAATAAAATAACCCATCCAAAATGACATAAAAACACTGAAACACACGAATGCTGAAAATATTAAATAAAATAGATTAATGCGCGCTGCTAATATCATACATATTCACCCATTGGGAGGAAAAATTTTTTTCTTTTAAATATTCCTGAACATACTTAAAGCAGAAAACTATTTCACTGGACAGATGATCCGCAAGAAGAGAGAATCCTGGCAGCTTTAAGCCAGATAAAAGTGGACCACAGTACGAAATAAAAACTTAAGTGTGTTAGGAGGTACCCAGATAAGAGTTTACTGTTATAAAGGAAGCTTAATTTCAGCAGTAAAATTAGCAAAATGTCCGTGTGAACTACCGGCTACTCCCTGCTACCAGCCCTTGTTCCCTGGCCCAAATTGAGAACTGACGTGGTTCAAATTACTCTAATAACAGTAAGTTAACGATTCAGTGGCCAACGTACCTAGCAGTTTACACGAAGTTACACACAGGCATCAATAAACAAGCCACCACAATTAAAGTTATTTCATAAAGGGGGAAAATAAAAACGTTTATGGCTCAAAGGAACTGAAACATAAAAAAATATGCATTTGGGCTTGTTCTCAGCGCTAGAGAAAAACAATATTAAATAAAAGGGGGAAGGTGCTCGAAAACTACAATTTATAGGCAAGTCAAAATTATCCTGAACTTAACTTGTTTATTCAGGTCGAACGCAAGCGAAATGGGGAACCACACATGCAATGCAACAGCGAAACTCACCAAAATCAGCGTGCTCAAACGAGGCAGAAGGAGGCGCTGCTACCGTATGCGAAATTCAGCAAACCCGGAGGTACCACACAACACAATATACAATAGAATTGCGAATATGGCTTTGGTTTCTCGTGCCTGATTGGAGATGGTGCATGAGTATAGCAACGTTAGGTTGCATCTCTAGCACACTGCGAGCAAACACGCTAATGGCGACACACAGCTACATTACATGATCACACTCCACTGAAGCTGATGTGGTTGAAAATAGGATTCATTACACGAAATAATGGGAACTCTTAAGTTGCAATCTTAGAGTAAACTACCAAGGCAATGGTTTTATGAGAAGTGGCGTGAATTCTGGTGACTAGCTGCAAACCCCTGAAGTCTGAGTTCCGAGCCACATGGTTCTGAAAACCGATAAAAATGTATAACTACAAATTGCGAAAAATAAAGAAAATTAACTATGGCATGCAACCCCTAGAACTGCGAAGAATTTCGTAAGGAAACTACTGAAAAGCAGCAACAGGCGATTGGGGCCGTTCACAGAGACAGAAGAAGACCAGTCTCAAATCCCGGAAAAGTGATATAATTACAATGAAAAATAAAAACTACGGCATGCAATCATTAGAAATACATAGAATTTCATAAGCACGTTAACGAAGAAGTTTGTACAAGGCTCGATGAGAATTACTGACAAAGACTCAGTGCATACTACAAGTTCGGAGAAGAAAGAGCAAAATTAAAATAGGTGGGGAGACAACAGTTAGTGGAAATCAGAAGGATACACACATAGTTACTTGCCTGATGGGCATACGACTAACAATAGTGGAAACTGAAGGTTTTGTTCTAAGAACCAACCACGTGGAACACATATCACTCACGGAAATAAACGATAAGACACATTTTACATGCACAGTACAAAAATGAACACATCGTCAGTGAGAAATCGGGCTTCAAAAAACTAGAAGGAATTTATACAGAGTTCGAACACTGCCACATAAGCACTAAAGGTTTGAATATACCAGGCCATTATCAAACTGCAACTAGTAACATATCTGTTATCTGTTGGAAATCACTGGATTGAAAAACTGGAACATATTTCTGCACACGATTGGAAGGAATATTCCAAGAAATGAATCTAAGTTCATGAGTCTCAGTTAAACATGCTAGACAACGAATCGCTACCATCTCTGTGGACGCAAGACCAGAACTAACCTTACCTCACCACGCACAAAGCACAATGTGACAACTGAGAGGCCAGGAGGCGCGAAAGCTACCGGGAACTGGGAAAACCAGGAAAACAGCGGTGGTGACGAGAGAAGATCGCGAGACTCTCCTTGGGAAAGGCTTGTCGACTGGCTTGGAACCAAAGGGTGTAGAAACTTCTTTGGTAGCAGCAGCAGCAAGGCTTGGTAATGACTAACTATAGACTCTGAGTCAGAGAGAATCATGCAAAGTGAGCTATTACCACCCACATTCAGACAGCCATTAGATCCTTGCACATCCACTTAAATGAAAAAACACGTACACATTGTCACAGAGACAGTGGCGTAGCAGAGAAGCCCTACTTATTGCCTCATTCATAAGCACAATAATAAATTATTAAAATAACAAAGTCCTAACAATATTAAGTATTATTTCAGATACATGAGATGATGACCTTTTTATTTTATAATTAAAAGTTGAGGGAGTGGTAAGGTGCTGTTGCAATTGGCACACAAATTTTTGACAACAATTTATTTAAGAAAGCTAATCCGTAGTGACAATGTAACATTTGACACATTTAAAGCAAATCAAAGAAGTTTCTTTTTTTAACAATCATTAATTGTCTCGAACGGAGCCTCAGGGATACCGGGCGACCTCCCTGAGTAAGTAGCCTTGCACCGCGCGGGGTTATCGCGGTGTGGACCATATAAATCCCCAAATCTCGTGGGACTAAGATGAACACGGAGAAAGAAAGTATTTTAGAAGAATCTGAGGGGAAATCTGACACCTCAGATACTCAGACATCAGGATCAGGACCGATGGAATGCACTCCTACTTCTGAATCAGAGTCTAGACCTGAGCAAGATGTGAAAACTGTAACAGAGAAGTTAGACCAGATTAGGATTAAGGCTTTCTCTGGGGTTCAGAGGAGGAAACATCTCAAGGAACAGAAGCAAAAGGAAGGAAAAGAATGGCTTCCTAAGCATAAGTGGAGGGAATCAAAAGGGTTTGAGCTCAAGACCCCCAAAAAGAAACTGCCTCAGGTCGAAGACGCCCCTCGACGTCAAAGACAGGTGGCAAGAGGGTTAGGGAGGAATCTAAGACTCCCTCATCTCTTGACAAGCGTGATTCTAAAAGGCTAAAGCAGGAAATAGGGAAACAGACCTATAGTACTGCAGTCTCGGGCTTTAGCATGGCGGTTGTCCAAGAAGGATACCCACTGGTCAGCATCACCTCGCAGGACGAGCTCGTGCAGATGGCCCTCTTTGAAGAGATTGGGGGAGACGCTGGTCCAGGACCCAAATTCAGGAGGGTCTATCTAGATTGCGGTGCCCTCATTTTTGTCTGCAAGGGGGAGCACTCAGCAGAATGTCTTAAGGACAAGGTGTCCATGATATCCCCATGGGAGGATGCGAAGCTGTTGGTCAAGACAGCAACCAAACTCCTGAAGACTGCAAAGGTATCAATATGGGTCCAAATATTCTTAAGGATGTCCCTCCAAAGACTATTCGAGAAAATAACGGTCCAAAACCCAAAAGTCTTGACAGAGGATTGGAGGGTAATTAACCAAAAGGTCGTTCCAGCAGGACGAATCCTGGTGGAGGGGGTCAGAGAGAGGTCTCTGAAGGCAATGCGAGAGAAAGGCCTGAAATTGTTTTTAGGGTTCTCGCAGGTCGCCGTTAAGGTAATCAAAGACCTTAAAGGCAATAATGGAAGCAAGATGGAGACTGGAATTGCTGCAGATAAATCTGCAGCACAGTAAAGAGGCCGTGAGGCATGGGGAGACAGGTGGTGGACCTGGCCCTGATACAAGAACCCTATTTATACAAAGGTGGTGTATCGGGCATCGGTGGTACTGAAGGTAAGCTGATTTATGCTAGAAATCTAAAAACCTCCCGAACATGCGTTTATGTTAGAAATGGAATACCTTTCATACCAATGATGGATTTTTGTTCCAGGGACCTGGTGACCATCAAGATGCACCAACGTGAGGAAGGTATCACAAGGGAAATCGTTTTGGCCTCAGCATACCTTCCCCACAAAGACAGCTCTCCTCCTTGTGTGGAAGTGAGGAGAGTGACGGAAGCCTGCCGTCGGCAAGGTGACGAACTGTTGGTGGGATGTGGTGCCAATGCCCACAATCAATCGTGAGTCAGCAAGGACTCCAACACTAGAGGTGAGCACCTTCTTGAATTTCTCCTATCTAACGACTTGGAGATCCTGAATAGGGGTGATGAGCCTACATTCAGAAATAGTAGAAGGGAAGAAGTAATTGACATAACTTTTGGTTCCATGATGATGGGAAGTTACGTCAAACAGTGGCATGTGGTCCTGGAGCCATCTTCATTAGATCACTTGTATATTAAATTCAAGGTTAAAATGGGAACCAGACAGACCATAGCCTATAGGAATCCCAGGAAAACGGACTGGGAGACATATAGGAGAGACCTTGACTTCAGCCTATCGGAAATTAAAACTTCGATAAGGAATCCAGCAGAGTTTGAGGAAGTAGCAGAGGCCGTAACCTCTGCTATAGTGACCTCATACCAAGACAGCTGCTCAATCACCAAGAAGTGCACAAATAGGAGTGTGACTTAGTGGAATAATAACCTGGAAATGCAAAGGAAACAGGTACGAAGACTGTTTAACCTTGCGAGGTGCAAAGGACAATGGGCGAAGTATCGTGAGGCCCTTGTCAATTACAACCTTGCCATCAGACGGGAAAAGGAGGCATCCTGGAAGGTATTCTGTGAGGAAGTGGAGGGCACGGCTGCTCAAGCGAGACTTCATAAAATCCTCACTAGGGTACCAACTAATCCAGGAGGAACAATGAGGAAGGAGGATGGGGAGTACACAAAGACAGCACATGAAACCCTGAAACTGCTCCTCAAGTCTCACTTTCCTCAGTATACTCTGGGGGACAACTCAGACCAGAATGCGATTCCTGAGAGACAACGGTTCTCAGGTATTCGCAAAGAGGACTGGTATCTGGCCAAGGAGTGTGTAGATTTCAGTAAGGTCCGATGGGCGGTGGGAACATTTCAAATGTTCAAGTCACCTGGCCCCGATGGAATCTTTCCATCTCTCCTGCAACAAGCGGGAGAAAATCTTATTAGATTCCTATGCATGTTATTCAGGGTTAGCCTAGCAGCAGGAATCATTCCCAATGCTTGGAGGGCAGTGAAGGTTGTCTTTATTCCCAAACCAGGGAGAATTGATCATACCAATTCCAAGGATATGAGAACAGTCAGTCTGTCCTCCTTCATTCTTAAGACATTGGAAAAGCTGGTTAATGTGCATGTTGGAGAAAGGAGGTTAAGTAGGGCTCCTCTACATTCAAACCAACATGCATATTAGCCAGGTAAATCATGTGAGACAGCTCTCCACCAACTCGTTGGGCAGGTGGAGAAAGCACTACTTTCAGGAAATAGCCCTCTGTATCTTCCTGGACATCGAGGGTGCTTTAAGCAACACGACCTTCGATTCCATGATAAGGGCAGTAGATGTGCATGACCTAGGGACCACTATATGTAGGTGGACTAGGGCCATGCTCAGTGGAAGAAAGGTAGAGACTACCATGATGAATGAAAAATTGCTAATCAACACCACTAGGGGTTGCCCGCAAGGAGGAGTTCTTTCCCCTTTATTGTGGAATCTAGTGGTGAATGGTCTTATTGGAGAATTAAACTCTAGGCAGTACTTTTGCCAAGGATACGCAGATGATTTTGTCATAGTAATACTTGGCATATTTGCTGACACAGTGCAGAATATGGCACCTCTGTCGAAACTCCACTGGCTCGCCACCGACAAACGCTAATCGGCCATCTAGGACGCCCTCTATTCAACTCTTACCAAAACTACTGAAGACGGCCCAGCGAGTCTAAGTGGCAAAGATAAAATCCGACAATAATCGATAACTGAGCGGTACGGCTCAAAACTAATATCTTAAAACATGGAGAAGGAATTAATGTTCAGGGTGAAGAAATATTAACCTTGCGTTTTGCTGATAACATTATAATGATGGTTGAGACAGCTCAAAAATGTTCAAATGTTTGTGTAGCTTATGGGACTTAACTACGGGGTCATGAGACCCTAAACTTACAAACTAATTACGAACTATCTAACACTGAGGACGGCACAAATATCCATGCCCGAGGGGGGATTCGAA
Source organism: Locusta migratoria (assembly GCA_026315105.1). NCBI lineage: Eukaryota > Metazoa > Arthropoda > Insecta > Orthoptera > Acrididae > Locusta > Locusta migratoria. The sequence continues at coordinate 676,253,417 of CM048746.1, read as the reverse complement.
CCCCCGACCGTAGTGGCCGTGCAGACCGTGACTGGAGCGGCTCAGTCCCCTCGGCCACCGCGGCCGGCTGAGACAGCAAAGGACCTGGAGGAGCAATTGAACGGAATGGACAGTGTGTTGAAAGGAGCGTAGATGAATATTAACAAGAGCAAAATACGGGTAATGGAATGCAGTCTTAGAAAATCAGGCTATGCTGAAGTAATTAAAAGTGTTCAAATGTCTGTAAATCCATCGGCCCAAACTGCCTGGTCATCAGTCTCTAGTTTACAAACTACTTAAACCTAGGTAAACTAACCTACGGACAAACAGACACACCCATGCCCCAGGGAGGACTAGAACCTCCACGGCGAGCAACAGCGCGCTCCGCAGCGAGACGCTTTGGACCGCTCGGCTACTCAACCGCGGCGATGGAATTAAATTAGGTAGCGAATCAATAAAGGTGGTAAATTAGTTTTGTTACTTGGGCAGTAAAATAACACATTATGGTCGCAGTACAGAGGATATAAAATGCTTAATGGCAATGGGAAAGAAAGCTTTTTAGAAAAAGAGAAATTTGTTAACATCGAATATTCATTTAAGCATAAGGAAGTCCTTGCTTAAGGCATTTGTGTAGAGTGTTGCCTTGTACGGGAGTGAAACTTGGACGACAAACAGTGTGGACAGGAAGAGGATAGTGGCTTTTCAAATGTGGTGTTACAGAAGAATGCCGAAGATTAGGTGGGTGGATGGCGTAAGTAATGAGGAGGTACTGAACAGAATTGGGGAGAAAAGAAATTTCTGGCATACCTTGACCATAAGAAGGTAGGACACATTCTTAGACATCAACGAATTGTGAACTTATCGTTGGAAGGAAGTGTGTTGGTTGAAAACCGCAGAGGGAGACCAATGTATGAATATAGTAAGCAGATTCAAATGGATGTAGGTTGTCGCTCTTAGAGGAGGCGAATAGGCTTGCTCAGGATAGAGTGGGGACTGAAGGCACAAAAACTACAAAAGTTCGCATGAGAGGGCAACATGTATACTGGTGACAAGAACTTCAAATGAGTATAATTTCTCGTGTTCATTTGAATTGTAGCACGACTTGCAGTGTACGTGCGATTGATTGTCACAGTACCCAGACGTGGTTTGTAACCATCAAGGGGATGATTCTGTCAGCCGAGGCGCATGGGCTGGCAGCCGTATGGGCTCGTTGGGGTCTGCCGGGTGGTGTGCATGCGCGGGCGGCCGCGGTGGAGGCTGCGGGTCCACCAGGCACTGTGCCTTCTCAAGACATGTGGCAAAATGCTCTGCTCATGGTGCCACAGACAGCATGGAATTTGGGTATTTTATTTTCAATGTCAATGTCAAATAAATATGATACATGACGGATTTGTTCTAAACGTGAATTATCCGAAAACGTTTTTGATCTTATTTGGTATTTTCCTCGGTAAGCCATTATTGTAATTGTAGTATTAAAAATTTGATAGTTATACATTTTGCACTTTTCGAACACCTTGTATACTGATCTTTCGAAGACATCTTCATTTCTTTGAATGATAACGATGTCATCTGCAAATAGAAGCACATTCAGGTACTCCCGATTCCTTTAAACTCAGAGTAAACAATACTTATATTATAAATGCGAAAGAAGCTCTGTCCGTCCGTTTTCATGACTAAACTGCTTAAGTGAGATTGATGAATTGGGTGTCGAGATCCTTGTGCGCTGAACAATAAGATAGGCTACTTCAGAATTTAACACATTTGTTATTTTCAGCTATATAACTCGAAATATGGAACAACTGAGCGTCTACGTTTCTCTTATTCCCCTGTGACTCTTGAAGACTCCTAAAGGCTACTTAATGTTTGACTATTGAAATCTATCACATTTATTAATACAGTATTAGAGGTTTACACGATTCATCATAATGACTACAATGATTACACAAGATGACAATTTACAGTCAGCGGTTTGGTGTTGATTTAACTACAGATTATCTCTCCGTATTTAATACTATATTTCTTTTCATTTCGATAAATATGAGAATATATCAGAACAACAAAACTGGAAACTTTTCTTTCATCCTGATGACCCTCGTCATAAATTGAGAATAAAGGTCCGAAATTATTGTACTTTCAATGGTATTTGCTACGTATACTAGAATATAAACGAGGCGAAGCCAGCCATCTCAATTCTTGGGATGAAATTCCAAATTGCAGAATCGTCTTACTCATGTGTAGAATGTCCGTGTCCGTGTGTGTGTGTGTGTTAATTTTTTTTTTGCTTGTATATCATACGATCAAGATATTAAAAAGCATCGAATTCATCAAATTAATATCAATCAGTTGTGTCTGTTCTTTTAGACCTGTCCGAAAGATCGCGCAACACATCAATAAGATGTTGGTCTCCGTGTTTTCATTTCTATTTTTCCCCCACTTATTCAATCGTACAGATCAGATTTCTCACACAGTTTTAAATCCACAGCAAAGTATTATCATTTGTTTGACGGGCACGTCGCCAATAAAATGAACAAAACTTCCAGCGACCTACACAGGATACTCGACATAACAGAAATCAATTTTATCGTTGGTGCTGCGTGCGCCAAGTGAGAAACTGTAATAGCTAATTAACGCATTCCGTAAACGAGCATTAATATACCGTTTAGTTATTTGCGCTCCGTATAATAGGGCCGGTAACATGCTCGTATAATGCAGCCAGCCATTTCTTTATGGAAAATGAAACAGTGGTGCAGCGAGCAGGAACTAGCAGAAATGTGCAAATTAACATTCCGAATGAAATTACAGCGGCAATTTTATCTTCGCAATTATGCGCCTGCGTTATTTTATGTGACGTGGGTGTAACTACGTCGGTCGGCGCCATTTCGGTTCGGTTCCCGCCAGCGCTGGCGTTACGCTAATGCGGCGCCGAAGCCAGTGGCCGGCGGATCAGGGGCGCGGTCGCTCGGTCGCTCACTGCGCCGGCCCAGACGCCGGGGCTTTACTGTCCGCCCCTGCTGAGTGCGGGATCAGCACACTGCCGGGCATTAACGTAGCAAAAATCTGATACTTACGTTTTTAAGTTATCGCTCGTCTTTGGAATTGACAGCTTGTACAAACGATCGAAGTTACAAATCTCTCTAAATCTAATTCATATGCATCCATTCTGGGAAATATCAAACCAAAAAGAACGATTCACCGTTTTAGATCGCAATAGAGGTAGGTTATAACTTCAATATTTGTATCGTATCTCTAATATGGTATACAGACTCCACTACTTAACATGAAACACGTCCACTGAATGTGTGGTCGTGTCCCATTTTGTGTTATTCATTACTCTTAAGTCTTTCCCCGCCAATTAATTGTCTGTTTTTATGTCGATTATATTATTCCTTTATTCATGATCAGTGCCCGATGTTTATATATGTTTCCAATCACCCGTGTGATTGAACTTGTGTGTTCATGTTAATGTGGAAGGTTGCTTTTAAAATTGACTGACTGACGCACAATGGCTTATAGTCGCCGCCTCGCGCTTTAGGCCTCGTTTCCCTTAGTTAAGAACGCATGACTTCGTATGTCGTCTGCATTGCCGCCTGCTAGGAGGCCAGATACCTCTTTTCTTGACAAAATGGCGAGGTGGCCTGTTTTTAGTGTGGTACCAACATAATCATGATCGAAAGAGGTCTATTGAGAGAGTATTATCTTCTTCAGGTAGCTAGGGTTGGTAGACAGTATGCTCTGAACGCGCTTTGCGTCGTTTTGAGCGCGCCTTACATCTGGTGTGTGGAGGGGAATGCATTTCGCTTAGCCTCCCGTAGCCACTCTTGCCGCGACTGCCAAAGTGAGTATATCGTCGAATCATGCTGACAGGATGGCTTGCTGTTAGAACTTTACTCCGTTCATGAACAGGCAGTCTTGGGTTATCAGTGATAGTTCTATTGAGTAATTCTTTTGCTATATGAGGCGAAGTGTTTCCTGATTTACGGAAATTGAATAATTTACTTTTTTTAACCAATGTTTCGCGTCGTTTATGTATCCGTGAGTATGCTGAATATTTTGTGTCCCAACTTCGTCGTCGCTTTTGTGTCCCAGCCTCGTCGTAGGTGTCGGTGGCCGAGTGGAATGAGACCGACACGCTGGTGCAGGTACGGAGGGGAGCAGCCAGAAACTATAAACACTCGAGTAAATTAGAAAGAGATATATATTGCACAGAATGAAACAATACTTAACTTTTACATAGTACTGCAGAATGTTGATACATAGTTATTAGAGGCCTGCCTATTGCCTGTACGATAGCAAAGTCTTCACTGGTGCCTATCTGCTTACGAAGGTCCTAACTCGTTGCTATCTCAGTCCGAAGTGACGAAGTGAACGATGTCCTTCAGTGGTGGCCACGAGCGGAGTTGTCGCAGAGGGCGCTCGTAGCTGTCGTCGTGAGAACGCCGCGCCGTGCGTGCATGGCGGCGCGCGGCGAAAGTAAGTGGCGCGCACTTTGGACTTGTGCGACACCACAACCCTCCCCCCCAAACCGCCGCGCCGTCGTGGCGTAGGGCTGAGGGCCACGGCGACGGCACTGGGAGGAGGGCCTGGGCGGGGGCGTTACTGGTGGGACGGGCGTCGTAGCTGAGGCCGGGATCGAGACGCCGTCCGCGCCCCGGCATCCGCCTTGAGATCCTCCAGGAAACCCGCCGAAACCTGGGGAAGGGCGCACGCTTCCGCCGAGATTGACCAGGTCATCTTCTTCTGAGGTGCGTAGCCCAAGCTGGAGGGGCCCGCACGGACCCGGAGTCCCTCTCGGTGACGCTTTCATCTGTGGCGGCGACAGCGGCGGCAACGACTGCGTCGGAGGGGCGTCCACCTCCATGGGTACGATCTCGTAGTCCGGGGAAGCTGGACCCGGCGGCGAGCGATGTGGCTGTGCTCCCTGGCGGTGAACTGGGTCTGGAATCAAGAAACTGGAGACAGGATCGCGCGGCCTATGCAGACGCAATTGGTTTGCGTGGCGCCGCAGCTCCGACCCTGTGGAAGAACGTACAACAAACATATTGCGCCCGAGCACGCGTTGAATGGTGGCCGGCAACCATGTCTTCTTGTTTCCAGCAAACACCCTGTACAGCACCGACGTGGAAACCTGAAAACGCGTAGCGCCATACGAACCGACTCGGTGCGTGGGAGGCTGCAGCAGGTGAAGGAGAGTGCGGTGACGGCGGCCGTGTAGCAGCTCGGCAGGAGACGGGCCGTCACGTGGCATGCATCGATACGTAGACAGGAAAATTTGAAGAGCTTGCTGCCTGGAGTGCTGACCTTTCATCTTCTCCATGTGAGACTTGAATGTTCGAACGAAACGTTCTGCTTCACCATTGGACTGAGGGTGAAAAGGTGCGGTGGTGATATGCTGAATGCCATTCACACGACAAAACTGTTGAAATTCCGCACTAACAAACTGAGGTCCATTGTCACTGACGATAGTTTCAGGCAAGCCTTCGATGCAAAACACTGATGTTAAGGCACTGATTGTACTAGACGCCGTCGTTGAGTTCATGGCAATCACAAAAGGAAACTTGCTGAAAGCGTCTACAACAATTAACCAGCGCGTATTCCAGAAAGGTCCGGCAAAGTCAATATGTAAACGTTGCCATGGTCCCTTGGGGCGTGGCCAGTCTGAGAAACGCTGTGGAGGAGCCGCCTGATGCTCCGCACAAACAGTACACTGTCTAATGAGGGGTCAGACTGTTTCAGAATTGCTGCTCTAATTCTGGGGTCCTGAATATTCTGCGTAATCGCATCTCGCAACATAACGTCACTATAAGAAAGTCCACAAGAGCAAGTAAATTTACATTGGCGGGTTAAGCCCTTCAATTCCGTAATCCACTCTTGGTGTGATTGCTGCGGTAATTTTTTAAGTCTGAAAAATCGGTATCGTGCAGCGGCTACAAGAACTTTTCTCTCATAATGAGCATTCAGTGCATCTACAATTTGTTCAAAGTCTACATCACAAGGAGATGCGAGAGGGAAAAGTTTTTGCAATAGTACGAAAGTCTGGGGGCCCACAATCGATAAGAAAAGGTTCTTCACTCTCTGACCTGTAATTTGATGAGCCGCGACGAGTTCTTGAAACTGTGCGAAGTAGTCGCTCCATTCTTCCTCACGTTCGTTGTACTGGCGGAACGTAGGAAGCGTTGCGGCGGCAGGTGTGGGCTGCTGAAGCGGCGGCTGTTGTTGTTGGTTAGCTGCCTGCGCTCTGAGCTCGGCCACCGCCTGGAGCAACTGGGTGATTTGCGCCGTCTGTAACTGAATAATTTCCATTAAGTTTGGGTTCGGGGTAGTGGCCATGCACGCACGGCGCGGCGTTCTCACGACGACAGCTACGAGCGCCCTCTGCGACAACTCCGCTCGTGGCCACCACTGAAGGACATCGTTCACTTCGTCACTTCGGACTGAGATAGCAACGAGTTAGGACCTTCGTAAGCAGATAGGCACCAGTGAAGACTTTGCTATCGTACAGGCACTAGGCAGGCCTCTAATAACTATGTATCAACATTCTGCAGTACTATGTAAAAGTTAAGTATTGTTTCATTCTGTGCAATATATATCTCTTTCTAATTTACTCGAGTGTTTATAGTTTCTGGCTGCTCCCCTCCGTACCTGCACCAGCGTGTCGGTCTCATTCCACTCGGCCACCGACACGTACGACGAGGCTGGGACACAAAAGCGGCGACGAAGTTGGGACACAAAAGTGGCGACGAGGATGGGATACAAAAGAATATTTCTCAGAGTTTCTGGATTGATTCCTCTTTCCTGTATTGGTATGACCGATTGTACAATGTGCTTTTGTAAAGGTCATTACATGGCTTCTGCCATGCTTTTACTGATACTAGCTTTCTTCTATATGAATTCCCGTGTGTGCTTTATCTGTTATTCTAAATAAATTTCTTTTTGTAAATCCTATGTAATTCACACACCACATGAGTTCGTTTGCTGCATAGTGTCATTTTATTTGTGTTTGAAGACACTGATATCAAGGGTTGCCACATAAGTAATGTAATTATTAGCATGTCTGTGAGTGAATGAATGTGGTTTCCTTTACCCACTGTGTATTTGCTAATTTTCTTCCATGTTACCTCCATATTCATGAATGATAGAAACAATTGTATTATGGGATGTAACGTTATGATTAAATTTGACTTTTGTACAAGGTGAGCGCTTAATATGGTCTTCCCACATATATTTCCTTGTTGATTTTATTGAATAGATAATACTTTCTTGTTCCCTATCCCATGTTTAATTACCTATTCTCTTTTTTCCGCATTAATTTTGTGTTGGCTGCTCCTTAAGGAGTGAGCAGTTAGATAAATTTCTGTTGCACAAGTACTGTAGCCACTTGCAAAGTAATTTAGAGCAGCAGTGAGTGTCTGAACTTGCATTTACAGATCTCTACTGCCTGAGATCTTTCATAGAAAACTTAACAAGCTACTTTCAAACATATGAAAACAATTAATGACTTCTACTTTCTTCTTGCCTTGGTAATTAGAAAAGGTTTGTATGAGGAAACACAAGTATTTGACTTATCTAAAGATGGAGAGCCTAATTATTGCACGTATTTCCTTTAAAATGTGACTCACGAATGAAAACTAGACTCAGTTTAACTGATAAGAAAAAGTAATTGACCCAAAAAATATTTACACCGTTTCTGCCAATCAAAATATTCATAAATATTGGTGAACAACATTAAAAAGAAATACATTATGTACATATTGAAAAACGTCACTAACTTACGTCACGTTTTCTGACTGCGAAATCCCATGGAATGCAAAATGGATTTAGGAAGTTGATGCCAAACGTATTTTGCGAAGCAAGACGCAAACTGTGACGTGTTGATCGACGGCTTCCAACAAGCTCTAATGAATTGCTTCATGAAAAAACTTAACTTCTTCTGTTGCTAGTCTTAAAAAAAAAAAAAAAAAAAAAAAAAAAAAAAACGGCCAGTTGATAAGCTAAGGGAGATCGTGGAGACCTCATAGACGGCACACTGCTGTCAAAGGCGACGAATTGAGGAATATAAAGCCAACTATACAGGGGAAAAAATGCATTGGCAGACCGAAAGGCAGGGAACAGAGTGCTCTACGTGGTACGAAGCATTCTCGTGAAATTCCAAAGGCTACCCAACAGACAGAAGTCCTGACACCAGAAGTCCTTCCCGCGTACTGTGATCCACACATGATTCAGAGGATCGCACACGCTAATGCTTTCCATCTGGAGACACTGAGAACTCGTATATCTGTTTGGGTTCATGATATCACTCACATAAAGCCATTTTGAATTCTCTTGTAAGATATGTAGTAAAAGGTAAAGTAGTTAACAGTCCGAAGATTGGTTAGAACACCACATTCCTATACTACGCATGGTCCTGTTTGGAGGTGATATGACGTTGCCTTCGTCCAAGTTTCGAACCAACTTAACCAGCCATTTATAGGGGATCTACAGTTTAACCTGGATTCAGAACCACGGTGCTACTCGAGATTTTTCACATCAGCAACATTGCCAGTGGTGAAAGAAGTGGAATGTGCCAGAGAAAAGTCCTAGTACCCGGAGGCGATCGAACCCGCGACCTTCGGTTTCTTAGTCTGGCACTCTACCACTGTGCTAACGAGCGAAACCAGTTCAAATATTTGTTAAGGTTAAGGGACTTAACTGCGGCGTCATCAGTCCCTAAACTTACAAACTACTTATGAACTACTTTACACTAAATACGACACAAACATCAATGCCCGAGGGGGTATTGGAACCCCCGACCGTAGCGGCCATGCAGACTGTGACTGGCGCGCCGCAGACAGTTCGGCCACAGCGGCCGGCCACGGGCGACACTGAAAGCAACCACACGACACTGGCGGAGTCCGCGTCGGTGATGGGGGCACACTAAGAAACGGTCCGGTAGAGGTGACCATGGTGGGTGTCAACGTCGATACTGCAAGACGCTCAGTAGACATTTTCGTCGTCACGATCAACTTAGCAACTGCAGCACACCGGCAGGCGTATCGGATTACCTTAACACGATACGAACAGTAGTGCAGTATCAGTTGCTGTGACAGAAGCTCCGGGCATCCGACGCTGACTTTGCTTTATTACAAGAAGTCTCCACGGCGACTCTCCCAGAATTTTATAGTTATAGGACGTACAAGACACCTGGTGATCTGAATGGCGGTGAGACAACTATACTGATTCGTGTTGAAGAAGTGACATACCTCACTTCGGCCAGGGGGTGGCGGTCATAAAATTGGGAACACGTATAAGCAACATCTGTGCTCCCTCAGGAACCGACAAACGCCGAGAGGGGTCTCAGTTCTACGCCGAGGAAATCATCCCTTCTTTCTAGGTGGTTACCATCACTGTATCCTGGGGGTGTCATCAACTGTGTTTTTCACAAGAAGGATCAGGTCCCATATTTCTTGACGGGTCCTGAATTTCGAAAAATTGTAAGGAAGTTGCATCGATAATTGGGAGAAGTTACACGGGGACCGCGCGGGCCGCACATATTTCACTAGTTACTCGGTGCGGTGGGACTGAGGGAAAAGGTGGTGAAGAACTTTAAATTGTCAACATAATCTCGTATCATACCAAATTCGTCACAAATGTGGTTCAGTCTTATTAGGAAGACCTGTTTATAACTCTTATAGTCAGCTGCAAAGTAAATATTTATATGTTTTTCTAAAGTCACCTAGCAACTTAACACCTCTCGTGAACTGTGGCACCGAACTTCCCTCCGAAGGCTATGTCCACAGCCTAATATAAAAAACATATATATAAAATAATTTATATTTTCGTCTTTTCGTCAAACACAAACAGGTCCTTATACCCGCTGGAGAAAGATAACAGGCCAGTATGTAACTCCACATTCGAAGTTTAAACTCTTTAGCACCAATTCAGTCATAAAACTGGTGTTCGAGCGAAAATCCACCTACTATGTTTTAGTTTCACATTTAAAATACCACTGTTTCATTTGAATGCGTCTTGAAATTGAATAGCCTGTTATAAACTTTTCAAACTGATGTTACTTTCTTCCTAGATGTAGAAGATTAAATAACATTTCCATATTTAACATTAAATAATAAATCATTCCATATACATGATGCAAAATTTAAAACTCTTCTTCAGTCAAACGTCACATGTTTTTTGGTCCACTTGCAATACAAGCATATACTATTTGCGTCTTATCCAATGTTACATTTGCAAGGACGAAATCTGAACTGACAAACATCCATAGCAATAATTATGTTCAATAATCCAGAATGAACTTTCACTCTGCAGCGGAGTGTGACCTGATATGAAACTTCCTGGCAGATGAAAATTGCGTGCCGGAACCGGGACTCGAACCTGGGACCTTTGCCTTTCGCGGGCAAGCGCACTACCGAGTGTGCTATCCCGACACGATTCGCGATGCCGCCTCACAACATTGCTTCCGCCAGTACCTTGCCTCCTACTCTCCAAACTTCACAGAAGCTCTCCTGAGAACCATGTAAGACTAGCACTCCTGGAAGAAAGGATATCTGACAGGAAGTTTCATATCAGCGCAAACTCCGCTGCAGAGTGAAAGTTTCAGTCTGGAAACGTCCATTAGGTTCTTACTAACCAATGTCTCCACCATATCCTTTCTTCCAGGAGTGGTAGTCTTGAAAGTTTCGCAGGAGAACAAAATATATGGCTGGGCATAAACAATTATGGCAGAGATATATAAATAATAGTAATAATAAGAATAACACTAAACTGACGATATATATATAATTATGTCAGTTTGTCACGAAACATTTCTGTGTCATTTCATGAACTCGATGTCCTGTAGTTTCTTAGCGAAAATAAATAAATAAATAAAATTCATAAGTGGGATTCAGCTGTGTGTGTTTTAGCAGTTTGTTTGCAGTAAATATTTCGTGTTTGGAGTACAGTAGCAAAAAAAAAAAAAAAAAAAAAAAAAAAAAAAAAAAAAAAAAAAAAAAATCTAATAATGATAAAAAATAATTAATTATTTACAATCTGACCCATGTTTTTCAATTATTTGTTTATTTCTTTATCTTTTAAAGATTTCAAGCAATTATTAAAGCCACTCGAAGTTCTTCTTCTTCAATAACAAGTATTCCAAGCTTCCCTGGATGCTAGTGAACAGAACTAAACAACCCACCAGTTCATTTGCATCACTTGCCAATTGCATGTGATGCCATCTGTTGGCGGCAGTACGAGCTAAATACAAGAGAGAGGTAGAGAGAGGTGGACGTGTTACCTGAGTGAGAGAGAGGCGGGGCTAACAGACAGACTGACAGGGAGGGGGGGGGGGAGGAGGAGGGGGGAGGTGGGCGGAGCAGTGATAACGCGCGGCCATCATGAACGGCGACGTCTTCACCACGCAGCACGCACAGTACGCTCCACTGAGTGACAGGCGTGTGCGGGCATAACCGAGCTGATAGCAATGAATGTGCACAGTGGTGGTGGTGGAAAAAGAATAATTTATTGTTTCGTGAAAAAAGAAAAAAAATCGCGTCATATACTAGACTTCAAGCAGTGCTTGAAAAAAGTTTACGAGATGTTAGGCCGCTCTTTCCATCTGCTGTAAATTAAAAAAAGAAATATAAAAAAGTAAGCGTAGGTTACTTTTTTGTAGAATATTTTAATTCGTTGTTTGCGAGCCGGTTGCGCGTAACAGCGGCGGCGTTCGCGGCGGCCTCGCGGCTGGCGGCATGTACGATCCCACTTGAATGCAGCCCTCCGCTCGTGTTATTACATTTGACACATGTATCACTGTAATAATACGACCCAGGACCCACGGCGTGGACGTGGCTGCATATCGGGTCCCATCCCAGCGCCCCCCTAGGGGCTCAGCATTAATTTGCTGAGTGCGGGCTTGGCGAACCTGGAGTCCTTAGCCATGGGCTGTGTCGCGCCAACAGTCCGCTACACTGTAAGCTCTGTTCGTGCTTCAACGACCATCGTTCGGCGCGACGGTGTAATGTACATTTCAGAGCCCGGGAATGTTAGCTTAATCGCCCAGGTCGCGAGGACGGTACAAACCTCTAAAAAAAAAAAAAAAAAAAAAAAAAAAAAAAAAAAAAAAAAAAAAAAAAACCCCCTCAGGAGATGCATGGCTGTTGAAGGTTGAACAGTCGCTAGCGAGCTACCTCTGAGGAACGAGCCGCACCTCAGTTGTATAAGGCTTACCCAGGCAAGCGGGGCTCTGCCTGGGTGGACCTTTAGTTCTCTAGCTGCTCGTGGGACCAGAATGAAAGGGCAAATAATAGCGTCTCCACACACAAACCTGGCGTCTCTAAGAGAGGTAGGAATGAATATAATGCCGCCGAATATAATGCCCAAACGTTTCCCTTCCTGGCTACGCCATGGGAAGAGTGTATGGCACGGAATCAAAGAGAGCAATATGCTCCAAGGTACTTAGACTGTACCAGGTGAGATGGCGAATCATTTGCGGCTACAAAGCCATTGTTTTTTGTTGACAATCTAGAGGACAGGTTTGGAGAAGTGGATGGACTGTTGAAGACTCATTCAGGATCGGTGCTGATAACGACGTCATCCCAAGCGCAGTCACGGGCATTGCTCGCCTGTGATAAGCTGGGTGATGTTCCCGTTACGATCTCACCGCTTAAAAGCCTTAATATGGTCCAGGGCATCATATTCCATAGAGATCTCCTTTTGCCGACGGCTGATGAATTACGCAAGAACTTGGAGCGACATGTAGTCCACGTCATCCGTCGTATCTATAGGGGTCCAAAGGACAACAGGGTTGTCACCAGTGCTTTCATCTTGGCCTTTGAGGGCGATTCATTGCCTGAGAAGGTCAAAGTAATGATCTACTGGTTTGACGTATAGCCTTACATTCTTCCCCCTATGCTCTGCTTCAAGTGCTGGCGGATTGGGCACATCTCCTCCCAGTGTGATGCTGAACCCACATGTCGGGAGTGCGGACGTGCATCACATCCTGATGTCCCATGTGTCCCCCCTCCAGTCTGTGTCAACTGCGAACTACACCATCCTCCTTGCTCGCCCAATTGATCAGCTTTGCTTAAGGAAAGGAAGATCTTGGAGTATAAGACCTTGGACCGATTGTCCTACTCAGAGGCCAAACGGAAATATATGAAACTCCACCCTGTGAGCATGAAGACCTCATATGCCACAGCAACATCTACAATGCCATCTGTGACGAGTACAGTTCCATTTGTTGAACCTCTAAAGTGGGCCCTCGGGTCCCGTCCTCTACACCTGCCCCTCTGAAAGATAGGGGCACTTCCACTTCTCTTGCTCCCACACTCTTCGCACTGGGAGCAACGACCGCTCCATCTCAGGGGACGTCGGTCTCCACCCCACAGCCTTCTACGGTTCCTCACGCCTGGAAGGGGTCCCTCAGGACGCTCCCTTCCAAGGCAAATTGGATCCCATCAAGCCGCTGCTGGATCCCCAGACCTCTGGTCGAAGAGCTACCTGCTCTTCGTCAGCCCAAGAAGCCACATCTGAGAAGCCCTCAAGGCCCTTACCACCGAAGGGCCAGCGAGAGGCTTAAACGAAAAAAACCGCAGAAGAAAGAACTTACGGTGGCTGCAAAGCCACCATCACCCACATCCGCTGCTTCAGAGGATGAAATCGAGAACCTCGCATGTCCCAAGGATCTCGTAATAATAGATTCACTGAGCCTGTGATACTTGATCAAGCAGACTCTGCACAGTGCCAGTAGGCGATCTTGTAGAATAACCTGTTTTTTTTTTTTTTTTTTTTTTTTTTTTTGTTTTTTTTTTTTTTTTCTCCACATGGCTATTCAGCTTGGAGACAATACAATTGTCCAGTGGAATTGCGGCAGCTTTTCTCAACATCTCGCTGAGCTGCGGCAGCTACTGTGCCGCTTTCCTGCACTTTTCATAGCCCTCCAGGAAACCTGGTTTCCTGCTCAGCGTACTCCTGCCCTATGTGGGTATCGGGGCTACTTTAAAAACAGATTTATCTATGATGGGATATCTGGTGGTGTCTGTCTTTATGTCCTTGCCTTAGTCCATAGTGCCCCTGTGCGACTCTACACAGATCTTGAGGTAGGAGCAGTCACAATCCGGGCCATCCAGGAATTCACCTTCCCACGGATGAGGTCGTACCTCTAGCTAACCTCACTGCTCTGGTTGACCAACTCCCTCCACCTTTTCTTCATTTTAATGCCCACCACCCAATGTGGGGTAGAACACAGTCCATCGGCCATGGTAGGGACGTAGAGACCCTTTTGGTACAGCAAGATCTCTGCCTTTTAAACACAGGTGCCCCCACGCATTTTTGCGTGGCTCGAGGCACATATTCAGCAATAGACGTGTCTGCCTGCAGCCCAACCGCACCTTACTTGGAGAGTCCATGACGACCTCTGTGCCAGCGACCATTTTCCGATCGTCATGTCGCTCCAACACTCTCAACATGCAGATCGTCTGCACCGATGGTCTCTTCATAGGGCGGATTGGCAGGTTTACTCCTAGGCTGCGACAGGACGATGTGTATTTGGCGGTCCAATGTGTCACTGATACTATTATTTCCGCCGCAGAAGGCATGGTTCCCACTACTACTGGTTACCCTCGTTGTAAGTCTGTGCCTTGGTGGACGCCAGCGATCGCAGAGGCCATCTGGGAACATCAGCAAGCGCTTCAGCGCCATAGGCGCCATCCTTCATTCGAGAACCTGGTAGCCTTCAAGCGGCTTATCGCCCGCGCTCGGCGGCTGATCAGGCAGGGCAAGCAGGACTCCTGGGAGCGGTATGTAGCGACCATCAGCTCTCACACCTCCCCTTCGTGAGTCTGGTCCCAGGTATGACGTGTTTTTGGGTACCTCCCGTCGGCTGGAATACCCTGACTGCAGATTCAGGACGCTCTGTGCACCAACACAGCCATTATTGTTGAACACATGGCCGACCACTATGCCCAAATTCTGCTACTGCTGCATACGGCGCGGACTTCCGTGCCCTCAAACTGCAGGTTGAATGGCGGCGACAGTTCTCCTTCCGTACGCGACGCCAGGAAATATATAATGCACCATTTAGGGAATGGGAATTTCGAAGTGCCCTCGCTGCGTGTCCTGACACTTCCCCAGGCCCTGACCGAATCCACAGCCAGTTCGTTCGTCACCTGCCAGCGGACTTTGAACACCAACTCCTCAGCTTATTAAATCGCCTCTGGGTAGACGGTGCTTTCCCGTCCCAGTGGTGAGAGAGCATTGTCATCCCAATGATAAAGCATGGTGCTGACCCGCACGTGGCCGACAACTACCGCCCGATTAGTCTCACCAACGTTCTCTGTAAGCTTTCCGAAGGTTTGGTGAGTTAGTGCCTCATGTGAATTCTTGAAGATCAGGGACTTCTTGCCCCACAACAGGGGGGCTTCCGCCAAGGCTGTTCCGTGGTTGACAACCTCGTGTCACTGTAGTTTGCTATCCGCATTGCCTTCACCATGAGTGAGCATCTGGTCGCGGTCTTTTTCGACCTTAGAAAGGCATATGATACCCCCTGTCGTCACCATATTTTATCTACACTTTATGACTGGGGTCTTCGGGGGTCGTTCCCGATTTTCATACAGAACTTCCTATCGTTTCACTCTTTCCAGGTCCGGGTTGGCATCTGTCTCAGTTCCACTCGTGTCCAGGAGAATGGTGTCCCACAGGGCTCAGTTCTTAGTGCACCCTTGTTTCTGATAGCCATAAATGGTCTTTCTACCGCAGTGGGGACATCGGTCTCTTACTCTCTATTTGCCGACGACTTCTGCATCTACTTCAGTTCCGCAAGCGTTAGTGTTGCTGAATGTCGCCTGCAGGGTGCTATTAGAAAGGTGGCGTCCTGGGCCTTGGCCCATGGCTTCCAGTTCTCGGGCCCCAAGACACGAGTAATGCACTTCTGTCGCCGTCGGGAACTTCACCTTGATCCCGAGCTGTAACTGGGCGATGTACCTCTTCATGTTGAAGACACCCATCGCTTCCTCGGCATGTTTCTCGACGCCCGGTTGACTTGGGTGCCGCACCTTCGTCAGCTGAGACAGAAATGTTGGCGGCATCTTAACATCCTTCGGTGCCTCAGCCACACTGTCTCTGGAGCCTCTCGCCAAACACTTCTACAGCTCTACAGGGCCCTTATACAATCACAACTGGACTATGGGAGCATAGTGTATGACTCGACGACGCCTTCAGCACTCCGGGTACTGGACCCTATTTTACATAGTGCTGGCCGCTTGGCAACAGGAGTTTTTTGCACGAGTCCAGTCACGAGTCTCCTAGCCGAAGCAGGGGTACCTCCCCTGCGGTTCCGGCGGCAGCAGTTGCTCGCTTCCTATGCTGCCCGCATACACTCCTCACCTCACCACCCGAATCGCAGGCTTCTCTTCCCGACTACCGCCCGCCCTTCTCCGCAGCGACGGCCGATGTCGGGTCTCCCGACCTCGGTCGTCTCCGTTCCCTTCTATCAGCCCTTAACTTCCTTCCCTTCCCTCGCTGTTTCCACTGCTCCTTCCATACCCCTCCTTCAAGTATCCGTCGCTTGCATATTAGGTTGGATTTGTCCTGGAACGCAAAAGATTCGGTCCCACCTCAAGCTCTCCATCGCCAGTTCCAAGCGCTGCTTGATTCATACCGTGATGCAGCACTTGTCTACATGGGTGGTTCCGTGGTGGATTCTCATATTGGGTATGCGTTTATTTGTGGTGACCATACTGAACAGCGTTCATTGCCTTGTGGAAGCAACATCTTCACTGCGGAGCTGGTCGCTATTTTAAGAGCTCTTGAACACCTCAGAGCTCGCTCCAGGGGGTCGTATGTTATCTGCAGTGAGTCCCTGAGTGGCGTACAGGCCCTCGACCAGTTTCTCCCCAAGCACACTTTAGTGCGAGCAATCCAAGATGCTGTCTTCGTCCTTGTCGAGTCAGGCATTTCTGTCGCTTTCATCTGGACTCCAAGCCACTTAGGCATCCCAGGCAATGAACGTGTTGATCAGCTGGCCCAACAGGCCACCACTTCACGGTCTCTGAATATTGGCCTAACAGAAAAAGACCTTCGATCCCATTTACGTAGCAGTGTCCTTGGGGTTTGGAACTCTGAGTGGGCGAGCTTGACCGAACAAAACAAGCTCCGCATTTTAAAGCCCTCCACCACTGCATGAAAGTCCTCACTGCGGGCTTCTCGCAGGGAGTCGGTGGTCCTTTGCCGGCTGCGTATTGGCCATACCTGGCTGATGCCTGGACACTTTCTGCGTCACGAGTACCCTCCTCGGTGTTAATGTGGTGCTACTTTGACAGTTGCCCACATCATAGTGGAATGTCCCAATTTAGCCGCAGTGCGACGGAATTTTAATATCTCTGGCGCCTTGACACTTCTTTTAGCTGACAATGCCTCCATGGTTGACAGTATTTTAAATTTTATTCGTTAGTGTGGACTGTGCCGATCCATTTAAAGTCTCTTGTGTGTCTGTCATTTATCTTTTCTCCGCTTCTCTAAGTCTATTAGGTAGGTGTTTTAATGTGTATCATAGATACTTTGATACTTATATTTATGTGATCACCCAGCAAAAACACTCTTGGCCTTTCCAGTACTTTTCTCCATTCTTCGTATTTATGTGGACCCTTTTTTCGTTTTTACATGTTTCTCTTAAACTTTGACGTGTTAAAGCATATGCTTCGAAACGCATAACACAACATTTTATCTCTAAGACTGGAACAAAGGACTGATAACCGTTGATGTTTAGTCCCTTTCAAAAACCACCAACCAACCAACCATCCTGCCCACCCATCGCATCATTTTTTTTAAATATCAGTTTTTACTCATTTTTTAAATTTATTTATTTTTGTGGAGTCAGCCAGTAGTGTCCCCAAGCCAAAGTTCTTACTTTATCGTCGAGAATATATCGTTTGTCATCATTTGAAGACAATGGTAATTTACTTTCTTTATATGTAGCAACAGAGTGTAGTTTGCTTCGAATTACATACTAATCGATAGTTTTTTTTCGTATCATGTAATACCCATTGACAATAGTCGTCAATAGTTAAAGATTTGGTAGATGTGTGTTTTATACCTTTCGCTCTTTTCATAATTTTTTCCTTCTTCTGTTTGTAGGGCGTACATTTTTGCCCTCAGACCAATAAATTCAGTTATAATATCTCCATTTAGTTTGTCTTCATTAGTGCTACTACCTTTTTGTTTACAAGTTGTATATTGTATTTGTTGAGTACTGGATACGATGATGTATCGAACCACATTTGAGCATTATTTTTAATTATATCGTATATATTTGTATTTTTAATGTGATAAATTAGGCTGTCAGTATCGATGTAGCACATTTTAATGTCTTTTGCCGGAAATTTCTGCATCATATATGTCTAAAATAGCCATACCCACAGCTATTGGTTTATCAAATACAACATTGAGATGAGCTAACTCAACGGCTACTAAATTTTCTTTAAAGATGGCAGCCCTTTTAAAAATTTTGTTTCGCAATTACAGCTGCAGCCCCATAGCGCCCAACACATTTTGTTACTAGTTTTACATCTGCCCTTTTTCGAACATTTTCTATAGTTTTTCTGAAAACATTATTATTCATCAGTTTGAAATTTTTTTTTTCCGAACTCATTGGTTGCAGCCATACGTCTTTTGGCATCAATGTCAATATATGGTCTCATCCATGGAGCCTGGCGGAATGACAGTGCCGGCCGCGGTGGCCGAGGAGACTGAGGCGCTCCAGTCACGGTCTGCACGGCCACTACGGTCGGGGGTTCGAATCCCCCCTCGGGCATGGATATTTGTGCCGTCCTTAG
Organism: Locusta migratoria; assembly: GCA_026315105.1. Lineage (NCBI taxonomy): Eukaryota > Metazoa > Arthropoda > Insecta > Orthoptera > Acrididae > Locusta > Locusta migratoria. The sequence goes on along the minus strand of CM048746.1, from coordinate 676,234,638 downwards.
TCTTAAGTAGTTCATAAGTAGTTTGTAAGCTTAGGGACTGATGACCCCGTAGTTAAGTCCCATAAGTTCTACAAACATTTGAACATTTTTTTGGAATGACAGTATCCTGTGAATTTTTCTTACAATTAGATTATTACTTAAACATTGTTATATATTCAATAATGAATAATATAATTCTATTTATTATATAAAGTTCATATTAGTTTTTTACCATAACTCGCTTTGCCGGAGCGTGGAGGTGGTACCATTTTCTCTGGGCATAATGGCAGATCTGAAATGATATCATGAATATTTTTGGGATACTCGAGGTCAACTTCTAAAATATAACCTATTTCTGAATTGTCAGCTATTTTTGTTACATCAAAGTTATATGGAGACACCCATGCAAAATCGGAAATTGGTAGGTTCCGTTACATTGCTCAGCTATAAAAACTATTTGTATCACAATAAATTATATAAGATCCATCTTTATTTGGATTATAAATTGTCATAAATCTATTGATAGCAATAGCATTCCGACACGAGGAGCGACCAATTCCGCCTCTGATTCCTCGATCAATAAATTGTAATTGGTCAATATCAGTAATTAATTGTAATTTTACATTAGGATTTTTAGTAAAACGTCCCAGGCTAAACCAGGTGCTGTCACGTAATAAGCTGGGTCCAGAACATATGTCTTCATGCAGACTGTACGGGAATTTTCGAATACATCTGCCAATAGTAAAACATCTGTTTTTAAATATAAATCGGAGTACTCGCCTAAACTCTTGCATTGAAACACTCGCCATACATCACATGCACGTTGGTAATCTCTATCGTTAATGCTTGTTTCACCAGTCAGTAAGCTTTTGAATGAATCAATAGGCGGTGAGTGTTCTTCTCTTAAAACAGACTCGCTATTTATATATTCATATGGAAATACACCTTTTTTTATCAAATTGAATTTTTCAACTTCAGGGAAGAATTGTCTCGTAATTTTAAGTTCATCAGGACGTAAGTAGGAGACGCATTTGACTAACGAACAATTCAAAAAATTGAATGAATCAATAAATCGAAATTTTACGTCTTGGCGGTCATCTACTGCGATTGATTTCGTAAATGTTTTGTATTTTTCCATATTTGATGCGATTACTGAATTACGGCCTGGATTTACTCGTATCTCTGAGTCTTCGCACAGATTCATTATTATAAAATGGCCATCATAATTGATAGATTGTGCATAACTACCGGCATAGTAAATCTTGGTCAGTAATTTACATTACATACAGCATGCACTACTCCCCGAAAACGGCTAGTAAAATGTCAATGGTCTCTGTGTTTATTATATATGGAATATATTTGTTGCTTGAAACTCTTTTTCCTCCTCATTACTGATATCCATTGTCTCGTTTTGTATTAAATAAACTTTTATTGTATTTGCCATCAAATTTAATTGATTAATTAACCATTCCAAACAGTTAGATCGGCGATATGATTCAAATAAAGAGTATTCTTAATTATATGTGCAGTGTAGATAATATGCTATGTTGTATGGTTTGTGGTTATGAATGTTGTTGTTGTTTCCTGCTAGTAATAGTGACTCCATATCAACATATATTTTAAATGTGGTTTTTAATTGATGATTATAATTTTTGAATTTTATAAATTGATGTTCTCCTTCAGGCATAATGCTTTTTACAGAGTTAAAATTTGAGCAATTTACTAAATGTTCTATTAATTTCTCTCTCGAATAAAAATAAAACACAAGCAACATTCAAATATTTCTATTTTTTTCTTACAAGCAGTAATGCTACTACGAACTAGTCTCGACAGGTTCTTTATGTAGCTGAAATGGCACATTTCTGTATCTTTTATATCCAACATTAGCAAATTAATATGTCTTTCTCGTTCATACTGTTTTTATGCATGTAATGGAACTACTGTAATATTTTTCTCCGCATATTCTTTATCATCTTCGCCTATGTTTAGCCACTCCTGGCCGGTTATCTGTATTCCATATACATTTATAGATATTATTATTATTATTTTGTTCTAACGTTTCTAAATCTTTCATTTGGGCCGGGAAAGATATGCCATCAAAGTTTAATGCATTTGTGTATGGTATATACTTGCTTAAATGATTAGCATTATATTTTGGAGGCTACACAGCGGCTAATATTGCCCACTTGAGACAGTAAATATCATATTTGTCAGTTTTGATGGTGATAACTGCACGTTTATTACTTATTACTTTGGTTAATTTCTAATATGTTCCTGCATAAAAAAAATTTATTAACATTTTCAACATTTCCTTGAGGCTCCATCCAGAATCTCTAGTTTGAAAATTTTAAAGTTGTTTAACATTTTTTCAGTAATTTTTGATGTATACCACTCTTTTATATCTTCATCTAATGGGAACAGAGGCTTATTCTTTGTCGTAATATACATTGCTATTTCTTTCCCGGACTTTGGGAGTATAAATTTACATAACATCGACACATTAATTTTAATGGTTGTTTTAATTCTTTTACTTTGCCTATGAATACTGGCAAGCATGCGCTAATATACTCTTTCGGATATTTAATATTAAGCGTATTTTCTATCATACCTGTACATATTCGTCCTTTAAACGCAGTTTTTACACATTTCCATTGTAATATATTTTTATCATATTTTAAACGCTTTGCAGGCGACTCACCCAACGATTCCGTCGGAAGCGGAGGCGACTTTGACAGCGGTAGCGTCGAGTCCTTACTGAGGTGAATGATTCACACTTCGTCTCTTATATTAATGCCAGATTTGATCGGATAAAACCGGTTTCGACCGGATGAAACCTGTTTTGATCGGTAGATATTGGGTTTTGATCGCATCCTCTATAAAGAAATAGATGGAGGGGAAGTTTCCTCCACTCCCCTCGAACCGGGTTTACCCAATCAAAGCGGAGCGAGCTGATCGATATACTCCGCTAAATCGGCCGCCATCTTGTTTTTATGTTATTTTTCTCATGTGAAAAACCGTTTGTTTGTTAAAAAAAAAATTGTCTCGTTGTTAATCATCTTCACCATGTTGTAAATGTGAAAAAAATATTGTTGACTTCTCTTCTCGTTGTTATTTCTTGAGGGAAAGAAAGTAAGAAAACCATTTTCGTTTGTTATATCGCAGTACTTGTGTTTCTCTCTGCAGGCGAGACTGGGGCAGGTGCTTGTCGCCTCAGCTGAGCATGTGTGTGTGTGTGTGTGTGTGTGTGTGTGTGTGTGTGTCGCCAGCAGCAGATAACGCTGCACCAGGTCTCACTCCAGCAGTCTCACGCCTTAGCGGCCAGCCGTATTCTCGATCCACGACTTATGAGTGCTGTCAAATCCTAGCCATTTCACTAAAGCTTCATTTTTCTTTTTTCTAATTTTTTCTCGACTAAGTAAGATGTAGGATACATCGTCTTTTGCAGTTCCTCGTAATAAAATCCTCCTGCAACGTGTTGTGACAGGTGATCCTCGAGATAGTATGTTCACGGACTAGTTTCACGCGCATCTGTAATTTTAAATATTTCCGTAGACCAATTCGGCGTGAAACCCTTTTCAAAAATAGATTTTTGTTTGCTAACTCGAACATAATCTCCGATTTTCAGTTTGGATTTTCGCGGACCTACCATTTTGATTTTGCTGTATATTGTAGATAAAAGTCTATTGTCCTTTACATCAACTGGTTTCATTTTTATGGTTCTACGTTTTGTATGGTTGTACTGGGTTACGAGGTCTTGCGCACAATCAATCCGTTTGTATAATCCCTTTGCCGTGAAATGTTTGAACAATAAATCTTTCAGACTTCTATTGAATCGTTCAAACACACAAGCTTTCATTACAGAATACGTAGAGTAATGGTTAATCTTATATTCCTGCATCAACTTCGTGAAATTACTATTATAAAATTCTTTACCTAAATCAGTTTGCAAATACTTTGGTATTCTTCCACTTCTCGTGTATATTTTTCTGGGTGCATTAGCCACCTCTCCAGCTGATTTTGTCTTTAGAGGAGCGACCCAAGCGTATTTAGAATAGACATCAATCACTGCTAGTAAATATTTATACCCAGAATTGTATTTGTGGTAAGCAATAAAATCAATTAATGTCATCAATTCCTTTCACGATAACGCTTCTCCTGGGGTACATTTTTCGTGCAGGACGGTGTAATTCATCTGCGATTGCAGCCAGCATAATTGAATGGTAAAGGGTGGACATATTTTCTTTTTCTTAAAGTGCTCTGTATATCTAGCAATTTTTTAAGGGATTTCTCGATGGTATGGTGACTTTTTTTTTTCTGTTTGTAGACACAAGCGTGCGTTGAGAGCTGTAGCTTGCTTTAATCCACCCACACAACGTAGGATATTGATGGTATCATTTCAATAACAACATCGTGAATAACCAAACAGTATGCTATTGTATTCTTTGGAAATGGTTATTCTAGTTTCGTTTGAATTTGCATATCAGAGTTAGAAGACAATAGTTTTTCTTCTTGTCGTGAGCAATCAAAGACATGAATTGGATATTACTGATACTGTTTACGTTTCATGAGGGGATTTACAAATTTTCCACTCGTCTCATAATACACTGACTTAAATTTGCTATACATTGCATACGATAGTGCCGTATCCTTCGCGGTAAAATTAGCTGAGTAGACCTGGAAGGGATATTTTGATGAGTTCAGTTTTATCTCTAATTTTGTCTAATCTATAGCATCGAATGTACTACTATCAGCTTTGATGGTAATCCTATCTGTCTGAAATGCGATAATTACGTTTCGAGCGGTTTCGATACCCGGTTTACAGTTTACTTGCCACGTCCATTGATCAACTTGCGGCGCGATGCATTCAGTTAGTTCCCAGTGGCGGAATCCAAAATTTACCCTTAGATCATTTTTTATGATTTTCATTAATGATGTTTTCTCTTTCTCAATCAGATCAGTTTCAGGTTTATCCCAGCAAATATTTTCAATCACATTTTACGATTTAGTATCGGCAGTATCTGCAATAATGCTATTTGCGTCTTGACTGTTACGAACCAATACAAGTTCATGTTTAGCGTTTACAATAATCTTCTTATAATCTTCAGCGAAGCCGAATACCATATTCAGTGGAATGCAGAAGCTGAAACGTCCATCAGAATTAAGATATTCTTTCAATTCGTCAACATCTCCCCATTATGCATTTAGGAGTACATGAGCTTCGCTCGGTGTGAATGAGGCATACTCCTTCATCAGCATCAATATTCCAGAATTGCGTACATTTTCTATTTGCTTGTTAACAAATTATATTGAATTTCAGAAAACAAGTGAAGCATACAATTTTTCTTTAAATGAATATCAGTAGCCACTCCTGATCCATCTGCATTTAGCAGTCGACCGTGAACATAAAGTTGGTTCTCACAATGTAACAGGTACAGGTTTTTATCGTTTATCGTTATTGGTATTTTATCACTACAAGCATCAGCTGGTTGACCATACAGTTTATATCTATGATACTGAAATCGGGTAACGGAATTACCGGAAGAAATGTTTTCTCTCACTCTCAGCAAATAAGACATTGCTTCCCTCTTATATATTTATAAAAGCCAATCGATATATATATATATATATATATATATACATATATATATATATATATATATATATATATATATATATATATATATATATATCTTTCATCTGTTCATGCGTAAGATTTTGGTATTTATAGCACGCTATAGCCCAGTCTCGACAGTAGTTCTCGATTTGTACGGAGTCAACATTTTTTTCTTCTTCTTCTTTTTGAGTCTTTTTTACTTTTTATATTTTCCGTTTGTAGACACTTTTTTCTCTTCGTGTGAACGTTGTTGATTGTAGAGGTTTGCCATCTCGCTTTCTTAAATGTAATCTCACAATTATTTCCTCCCCATCGAAATCTACTTGATTCCCGTCCTGATCTCTAATGGATATGCTTAACTCTCTAATGTATTCTACAAAGACTGGCATGTAAATAGGCGAATTTGGTGATTCTACAATCTTACATCCATGTGGGACTGCAGGCCAGAATTGATGTAATGTGTGTATAGGAACGCCGTTGTGGAAAGAGCCACCCGAAATGTTGCAATCTATGCATTATACATTAACATTCGGAATATTTACACCGTGCTCAGATAGCGTTGAAGTTTCGTTCTCAAATCCTAGGACTGAGCCAATATTATAATCCAGTGTAAAATCATCAGCTATATTACAACACATTTTACATCGTTGGTGTGGTTTATGGTAAGATATTCTCAGTTCTAGTACATTATTAGCATTGTCAAATTTTGTATTATACATCTCAATCTCCATTTTTTAAGATGAAAATATATCTTTGAGATCGTTCGTTCCAGGATTTATAGTAACTTTTTCTAGAATTTCATTATCGCCAATATAATTATAGTAGTAGAATTATTGTTTTTAGACGTTATATTCGGTACAGAATTGTATGTAAATAAGTTGAGTAATTTAATTTCGTAGGACTTATGATGAGATAAATTAATTGTGGGATTAAATGTAGAAGTTATAATCGACGGTTTACCCGACATGCTAAACGTTATTCCGTCATCCATTTCTTATTTAGAAACTTTAAATAAAGATGGCCACACCTATAGCTTTTAGGTGACTGAAACGTATTGTAATTACACTTTATAGTACAATTTTTGAAATATTTCACAATTTCTAGAGGAGGGGGTAAATTGGCGAAACTATCAAAATAGTAGATAACATTACCATTTTTCTTATAAGAAACGCAGTGAGAGCCAGGCTCACTATCTGTCTGGAGGTTGACAATTGCACTCTCATACTTTTTAAGCTTATTTGGTAAAGTGTCTCTCATGAAAACACCTCGAAAGTAGGGTATTTCCAGTTTATTTTATTTTTTTTTATTTTTTTTATTTATTTATTTATTTATTTATTTATTTTTTTTTTTTTTTGCATAGATTTCTAAGTCGATGTTTGTAAGTGCTAATTTAGGAATAGTTTTTAATAAGAGGTTTTTTTAGCCCGAAACCACTCTTTTTTTAAGGTTGTAAATACAGCCTTTGCAAAGCGCTATAGCCTCCATAGTTTCGGTATATCGTTGCATTTCCGACAGCTCTTTGCGTGCATTTTTCGCATCTACAACTGCTTTCGAAATGCCAGCAGCTCCTCCAGCCCAGCCAGACCACCAAGGGCAGATAAACCTGCGAAAATCGAAATGAGGGGTAAAAACCGCCTGTTTTTGAAAGAGGTAATATTTGTTTTTCAATAGTAGATTTTTATTATTATTATTGTGTTTTTTTTTTTTTTTTTTTTTTTTTTCTTGTTTTTTTTTTTTTTTTTTGTAGCTGTTTTCACTGCTCCGCGAGTTTTTCTCGTTTCATTATCTCTAATTTTCTTCTTATTTTTAATACCCATACCGAGTTTGACTTTAGCCTTCATTGCACCAGTCACCGCTAGAGCGGCAATTTTTTCACTGAGCTTAGCGTCTGGGGCTTTCACTCTTTCCATTGCTTTATCTGCTAGAATCAGACAAACTTTTGGGTGTTTTGCATACGAAATATCGTGCTCTTTGCATGCTGCGTGTAAATAATTGATTCCATCATCCCCTCTTTTCAGGCGTTTTTCTAACTTCGTGCCTCGTACGCAATATGAGTAACCAGATATATGCAGTTCGACAGGTAGACAATTGATAGCGCTGTTGAGAAGTGACAATTATTTTAAGAGGATGCGTTTCAAGAAGCACGCTCGCCAACTCCCCTTTGCTCCTATTACCGAAATGAAAGATGTACGAAGTTGCAAACATGGAGATCTACTTCCAGATACAATTAGATGAATTATATCCGGCTCCTTAAACTGTGGAAAAACGAATGTGGTAATTAATCTTTTAAGAACGTTTATATATTTTCCAAATCATTGGAGCATCATAAATACAAATTTGTAGCTCAAGTGATTGACAGCATTATGGGTATTAGATATTTCCCATTCTCGATTAATGATGAAGTAATAATGCTCTTCCACACCCCATTTTCATTATTGATGACATCGTTTGCGATAAACAGGATAATATAAGATCTTACTTTACAATTGGTCGACATTATGGCGTAGACTGTTTTTATTTAGCTCAAACGTAGCTGCAGGAGATCTATTACACTGTAATCTATACACTAATTAATGAATTGTGTCTCCAAGACGGATTTTTCTACTTTTTAGAGCATAAGAATTTTTCTACTATCCTCTCAATAGCTTATAAGGAATCAGTGGCTAATTTAGACTGTGCTTGATTTAAAGTAATGGCGTAGAATACCAAGGATGAAATTGTTCAAAATAGCAGTTAAGGTGTGATTGGTTACAAGAAAAGAAGGATCATGAGGAGCTATGTACGTAATTTATTGTATAATTTTCCACAGAGTTACAGCAAAAAGATATAATTTTTTAAATGGAACAATAGTTCAGGGTGTTTCACTCCGTCACACCGGCGATGTTACATCTCGTCCGCAGATCCTTTCGACGGCACATTGAATTATGCATTGAGGAACATGGACACACATTTGAACATCTCATGTAAATCAACTTCCCACCGCCATAACATTCATCACCCACCATACAGCCATGTATTATGCACAGCATGTGGTATCGGCCCCTGACACTTTGAAGGGTTGTAGCTCCCAAACTTACAGTGATAGGAATGTAGTTTAAATTGATTTGGACCCAGCTGGTTTCAACGATTCCAATGCCCGATAGAAAAAAAACTATTGTTCCATTTAAAAAATTATATCTTTGTGCTGTAACTCTTTGGAAAATGACACTATAAAATATGTTCATAGCTCCGCAGAAAGTGTAACATTTCTTTTGTTGACCTACCGCATTAAAATGTCCTGTCACCTATTATTTTGTAACTTACAGAGGCAAACACACCCTGTATATATATATATATATATATATATATATATATATATATATATATATATATACGTGTCCTTTATGAAGTAGGAGCAGATATCTTAAATATATTTTCATCGTAGAAAGTCTAAACATAGTAAGTAAACGGTGTAATAAGATGTAAATAATATGTACCCTTGTAGAATAATTTTATTTTATTTATATACATTTCATATGTTTATATTTAGGGTATAGTTAAGGTACACTTAGTTGAGTTGAATGTGAAACATGGATTGTAGTGCGGGAATAAAGATTAGTTTGTAGAGATTAGGCCATGAGTCGTCTGGAGCATGTGCTCGCGAGAATTCAGTGAGATGTCTTCATACGAGAGGCTTGGGGCCAAATAAAACATTTTCACATTTCTCATAGATAGTATATATGGTATCTGTTATTCCACTACATTAGAAGAGCAATGGCATGCCGTTGTTTCAAAAGAAGCATAAATAATTCTCTATGAATATGTATATATGTATATAAATATAAGTATTACTAGGGACCCATGACATTAAAATGGAGCAATTATTTTGTAGGAGTCGTATTTTGTTAAATAACATATACTTTAACTATAGCAGTATAGGAGTAATTTACCTGTGGTAGCGAGCGTAAAATTTTACTTATGGCCTTGCGATGTAAAATCTTACTCTCGGCGGCTAGAGTGCCAATACTGCATATTTAGGGGAGGAAAACTATTATTTTCCATAATTTAGAAAATACCCCAACTGCTAGTAAAGTTAACATATTGCCCTAAGGACTATAGAAGAGTCTTATAGGTTGGGAGATGAAGATAGAATCCTAATATTCATTCCTTATTTTTGCAGATGTGCATATTCTTGTATCTGAATATTATGAAAACAAGCCATTACTTACAAGCACAAATGAGTAAGTGAAGTGTTATGAGAAAAAATGTTTGTAGATTAATGATTTACAGTTGGATAAGATGAAAGGCATTTAACTTAAACATTAAAGCAAAAAGTAAAGTTTATTCTTTCAGTGAGATTTTCACGGGAGGTTACATTCATCAGGACGATAAAGCATTAGTCTAGTAAATGACTTCTTCTATTTGGCTTTATCTACTTGTGATATTAATGAAAAAAAGAAAATTTGTAGATGGGCAATGAGGCTTCTAAATAACCTTTGACCTTCATTTGGCTTGGCTAGACCTTTTGACCTTGACCCGTTGACCTTGACCTTTTGAACTTGAAAGGATCAATCGATCAACTGAGCAATCAATCAAATTCATCAATCGACCATTTGCTGAATCGACCAATTTGAGCGTGCAGTGGCGATCGATTTACTTGTGACATGTTTTCCTCTTATATATAAATATACTTATCAAATTTACAGCGATAACGACCGTTATTTAAATTGCCATCTTTACTTATAACTAGGAAATTATGCACGTTTTCACTCTATATCTCTTTACACAAATCGATGAATCCATTAAATGTTAAATCAGGATTAATGTTATCGTTGAATACGTGGCGCATATTGCGTTCATCTTGTTTGAAGAGAACAATAACATTAGCGTTAACTCTAATTGTTTCGGGATTTTGCTGTAGGGTTTTACCTGATCTACATTATATAACCCTTTAATGTTGTTTGAGGAACGATCCTGAAGCAATAAGACTTTCAGTTGTGGAATTTTGCAAACTACATAGGGACCTTCAAAAGCCCTACAAAATTTCTTACCTATTTTCTTATCTTTAAAACTCTTTAGATGTGTGCGTATCAATACCAGATCGGTACAGAACTTTGGTTCAATGGATTCTTTATTATATTTATTAGCCCTTTGTTTTGCTTTATTAAATAATCTCTTTTGGATATCTTTTCCTGACATGGTTTTGTTTTCCAAATTGGTTGGTGGCCAAGGTAAAGCTTTTAATAAAGACTCACCAATAACTCGCCTACCAATTATACCTAATGGTGACAATCTCATAGTTGAATGGGATAGTTCCTTCAATATCTTTTCCAACTCAGGGATTAGCCTGACCCATCTAGTATGTTTCGCTGAGCAATACGTACGACGCAATCGTCCTAACTCTCTCATTACTCTTTCTACTAAATTACTCTGAGGATGGTACTTAGAAATTAAAATATGTTTGATATTATATTTGGTTAACATTTGCTTGAACTTGCCACTAATAAATGCACTCCCGTTATCTGACATGAGGCGTTTTGGTATACCCCAATTTATAAAGTAATCTCTTGTGAGACAACGTACTAGGCTAGCTGTAATGCCTCTCTTTAGTATATAAAGGCGTACATGCTTTGACCAACATTGCATCACGACTAGTACTCACGTAAAACCACCTACACTTCTGGGTAAAGCACCGAATAAATTGATAGAAACATGATCCCATAACCCCTTTGGAACAATCGGATACAACATGTACTTTCTAAGATTACTCGCAGGTTTTACTTTTTGGCATTTCTCACATGATCTAATTATTGACTTTACCTTTCTCGACAAGTTCTTGAAGTAATAGTACTTAATTAGATGTTGAACACGTTTGTGAATGCCAAAGTGACCATACCTTCATGGATATGACAAACCAACTCGTGTACAGCTGCCTCAGGTACACAAATTTTCCACGTAGAATGTTCTGATTTAGCTTTCCAATGCAGTATATCATTATACCAAAACCAAACACCTCTAACACCTAGTATTTCATGTCCACTCTGTAACCCTGAATGACAGTTTTAAATACAGGATCTTCTCTCTGACCTAGTTTTATAATTCTTACGGTTCTTCTCATTCGCTGTTCGTTCTCAGGTAATGAAAGGAAATATACATGGAAGTTAGTTCTGGGTTCTTGTACATTACAAAGACTGTCCATACCCACTGGCAATCGAGAAAGGCAATCTGAGATAACATTTTGTGATCCTTTTATATATATCTGACTTCCTACCTAAGATCAAATAACATTTCCATATTTCACATTAAATAATAAATCATTCCGTATACATGATGTAATATGTTTATTGGTCCACTTGCAATACAAGCATATACTATTTGCTTCTGATCCAATGCTAGATTTACGAGGACAAAATCTGAACTGACAAACATCCGTAACAATAATAATGTTCAATAATTTGCTTAGAGGGCGATCGATGTCCCGCAATAAAGAAGGCGCAGAGACGTCCGCTGCCCCGTGATGTCATATAACGGCCAGCTGTGTGACGGCGGTCGGTGCTGCGGCGACGCTGCTCCTGTTTACTGCAGTACTTCGATGGACCATGAAACAAACAGAAACAAACGCAAACATTTTTCTTAAGTGTCGTATCATAAAAATAATTACTCAACATTCAATAAATCGTTTTCATTAATTTTCATCTGCAAAAGAAAGCTGACATGGGAGAGTAGGAGCTCACAAATCTGCCCCACTACATCGGACAGTCGTCTTGACCACAACTACGTCTCTCGGGAACTTGGTCAACGTTGGCCGCTTGGTTTCTCAGACCACAACGCCCTCATATGCCCGATCACTCTTCTGAGACAACAAATATGGTGGTGCCGTGGTCTCTCGTAGTTGATACACCATATTGTAGCAAAAGAAATACCCTATTGGCTGCATTTTTAATCAGCACCGGTACAACGAGTGGAGGAATTGGAGGATGAACTCACAAAATTCAAACTTGAAAGTCAAAAAGAGATCACCATGCTAACCCTGTTAAACAACAACACACTAGAGACTAGGACAAACGGCACTACAAAGTGTAAATCGTACATTAAATTTGTAAATTTTGTCTCTAAAGGAATACTATATCACAGTGTCCTTAATATTGAAATATTTATGCAAGAGGCTTGAAAGGCCTAGGCATACTTTTCGCAATATAGCTAATTCAAGTGTTAATTTTTTTATATCATAATAAGTATTTAAGTTTCAAAATGTTATTTCTTAACATCTATTCATGTTATTCCTATTTTTGTTAAATGTTTTGTTTAAATAAGAAGGCACCCAAGTTTGTGACACAATGGAGTTCCTCATAAATTTAATATAACCTGTGGTAACATGGTACATCGAAGTGTTGGCAGATATCTCAGGTTGTCAGAGGCCAAGACGGAGGCATGTGTCCGATGGACATCACGCCAGCTGCGCACCAGGCAGTGGTGCGACACCGAACTGGGAGTCGGCAGCGTCCACAGGGAGACTGAAGCAGAGCGGCTGCCCTCCCAAACCGGCTACCTGCGTCCGGTCGAGCGGTCCCAACCGCGTACACAATGCTGCCGACCCTCGGCGCGCACTGAAGAGTTGGGTGATCAGCAGCAACTCACAAGCTGCGCGGTTGCCGCTGGTGCACAGCCGTGCTGATCCCGGACGCTGCCCCGCTAATCTCTTCCGGTGGTCAACTTTCGCAACTGTCCAAGCACTTGTCAGGCCGCCTGTCACGGGTACAACGGACACCAGGCCTTGCAGACAGGTGCACTAACCACACCCTCCTACTCACGTCAGATAGCTGAGGAAGAGACACATAAGTAAAAGTATCTTCTTATATGTACGGGTATGAGCACCCTCCAAGTACCTTCTAGAAGATTGTCTCCCTCCCTCTTCAAAGACCCTAGTCGACGGTTCGAACTGACGAGAAAAGTGTTTATTGACTTAAAAAAAAGTATTAAGTAGACGACAATGTGAAGGACAGCATCAGGTTCAAAGGTGGTGAAATTAGAAAGTAGAAACCGTGAACGCTCTGAGAGTGCAAAATACGGTTCACCTGCTATGAGGTCATTTCCCTGTAGCGACCCGGGTTGCCCTCAGCAAAAAAATAAAAATAATAAGTAAATAAATAAAAATAAAATAAAAAAATCTTTCATAAAAATGAACATACTTTTTCTCCTAATTTCGAGTGATTTTAATACGTTTCATCCATTTTTTTATGATTGAGAAATGTTTTAGCATAACAGGACACATTCAAAATTGTGATCTTATATTTTGTGTTTCAACCTGATGTATATTTTATATTTATGATTTATCTATCTGTGTGTTCATGTAAATTTCGCATTGTTATACATTTTTTTGTGGGACTGCCCCAGCTGTCTATGTCGCTCATAAGGCAACCACATGTTAGTTTAGAAAAGCATACAGTATATGTCGTAATATAATAACCTCAGCTTTCATGAAAATTTTCAATTAACGAATCGGTGATGAAAGACGCCGTCTGTCGTCTTACGTAAATATTTTCTATAGTTTTTGAAAAGTTATAATTTATTTAATGCCTCTAGATTATCAATTTGTTAAACCTGAACCCCACTCTTTTCAAGGCTTGAAGAATAACATTTTTATTTCAGGTGTTAGTATATTAGTTAATATTGCAAGATTTTTCTTATTTTGTTATGTTAACAATTTATTATTATATTAATTAATGTGGCATAAATACGGCTTCCCCACTTCGCCACAGTCCTTGTGACAATATGCAGTTGTTTTCTTTTAAGTGTGTGTGGGAATCTATGGCTGGTTGAATGTGGGGAGTGACAGCTCGCTTTGCATCGTTCTCTGTGGCTCAGTATCGATACCTGCTGATACTACCAAAGAGGTTTCCACATTCATTGTTTGCGAGCTGGTTGGCGAGTCTTTCGGTCCCCCACCACCGCTGTTTTCCGCGTTTTCCCACGGCCCGGTGGCCGCATGGCGACTCACTCTCGCTGGTCATCTGGTGAGGTAAGATTGGTTCTGCTCTTATTTCTGGAGATGGTAGCGTTTCATTGTCTAGCACGTTTATCATAGATTCGTGAACTTAGAAATTTTTTTTTTTTTTTTTTTGGGAAGTTTTCTCCGATCGTGTGCGGAAATGTGTTCTCGTTTTTGAATTCAGTGATTTCCAATAGATAAACGCGGTCTGTGTGATTTTAGTTGCAGTTTGCTAAAAGCTTGGTATGTTAAAGCCTTTTGTGCTCAAGTGGCGGTGTATGAACTCTGTGTAAATACTTTCTAGTTTTGCGGGCCTGATTTCTAGTAGGTGATATATTCATTTTGTACAGAGCATGTAAAAATCTTCTCATCGTTTCCTTCCATGAGTGATATATGTTCCACGTAGTTGGCTCATAGAACAAAGCCTTCAGCTTCCACTCTCGTATGTTCCATAGCCATCATACAACTTACTATGCGGTTATCCTTCCGATATCCACTCATTTTTCGCGATCTTCTCTCTCCGCCTAGTTTAATGTTGCTGTTTCTTCTCCGACTTGTAGTTCGAACTCTTTTTGTGTCTGTAACTCTCTATGAGCCTTGTACAACCTCCTTCAATAGCTTCCTTAAGTATTTCTAAACATTTCTATGGGTTGCATGCTGTAATTCTTATTTTATGTTTCCGGCTTTGTAATCACTTAATTTCTGTGGTTTTTCTAAAAATGGACTTTTTCCGTTTCTGTAATCGCCCCATATCGCGTGTAGCTGTGTTTCATTCGCTTCCGTATATAATTGTAAGCATTTCTATGGGTTACACGTAGTAGTTAATTTTCTTTATTTTTCGGAATCTGAATTTATTCAATTTTATCGGTTTTCGGAACCACGCGGGTCCGATTTCCGACTTCCGGGGTATGTAGCTAGTCGCCTGAGTTCAAGCCACTTCTCTTATGAAACCAGTACCTAGCTCGATTTCTAAAAGACTGCAATTTAAGAATCCACCGTGATTTTGTATAATGAATCCGACTTACAACCACTTCACCTTCAGTGGAGTTCGTTCATGAAACGTAGCCGTTAGCGTGTTGGCTTGCGTTTTCTGTTCAGATGTAATTTAACTTGCTATATACACGCGCCATTTCAAAACAGGTACGACATGCCAGAGACAGCATGAAAGAGTTGTATATTGTGTATTGTGCTACCTCCGACTTGCTGAATTTTGCCTACGATAGGGCGCTTGCTTCCGCCTCGTCTCAGCACGCTGATTTTGTTGAGTCTCGCTGTGGCATTGCGTGTGTGTGAGAGAATGAGTGTTGTTTGTGAATCCTTCCCCCCATTGGCGTTAAATCATGTATAATTTAGGCTGGGCACCGTCCGCATTAATACATGTAAGAGATGCATTTTCTTGTATTAAAAAAATTGGTTCCCCATTTTGCTTGTTTCTGTCTGAATAAACAAGTTGATGTTCAGCATAATTCCGTAAGTTGCCTATAAATTGTAGTTTCAGATCACCTTCCTCCTTTTATTTAATATTGCTAAACAAGTGCTAAGAACATGCTCAGATGCAATGTTTCTTGCGACGAAATTCCTTTGCGCCATAAATGTTTTCTTAGCCACCTTTCTAAGATAACTTTAATTGTAGTGGCTTGCTTATTAATATCTGTGTATAATAACGTGTGAACTAGTATATAAAAAGTGACCATTGTAGTATTAACGTCCTGTTATTGAAGTAATTTGAAACGAGTCATTTCTCAGTTTGGGCCAGGGAACAAGGTTTTACAGCAGGGAGTAACCACTAGTTCACACGGACCTTATTTACAAAGTTTTGTGATAAGACAAGGCTCTTGTTACGTACAGTGGTCGACTTTGAATATGTAGTTGAATGTGGCGCTTCTCAAAGACCCGGAATGACAGGAAGTGATTCCCGCGGCATGCTTTTCGCCACCAAACCATATTGTTGGATCCAATAAGTCACTAAGGGGATCTCATCACCAGATTGTACTAGTAGGCGAAGATCATCCACATATGCCCTTCAGCCGAAGGTGTGACCCCTTAGTATAATTTCTGACTGTTTACTTTTCAGTCCTGTGAGTGGTTAAGAGCAATCACGTGAACGATCTTGGAGAGGGCGCATGTTTGTGTAACTGAACGCCGAATTGGCAGGTCATCTGTTTATACGACCCGGTAGGAGGCGAGGTACTGGCAGAAGTAATGTTATGAGGCGGCATCGTGAGTCGTGTCGGGATAGCTCAGTCGGTAGAGCGCTTGCCCACGAAAGGCAAAGGTCCCATGATTGAGCTCCGGTTCCGGCACATAAATTAAATCTGTTCGGCGACGTTTTCCACAGCTTGTATGCACTACATACAGATATACAGCTCTTGAGCCTTTGTGTGGACGTTTGTGAAATTTAACCCATAGTTTCGTATCGGAAGCTTTAAGATCTCGCATTTAACTTCAAAGATGCTTCCTCTGCTTAAGAAATGACCTAATGCTGACATCGTCTGTGCGATGCCGCTAGGAATGGGCAACACTTTAGCAACATAGTTGATTATTGACGTGATGAAGTTGTTGTAATGTATTCAATTGTATCATGTTGTGAAGTTGGACACACGCTCTGATTTTGTAAAGTAACTCTCTGTAGTTGACTGCGATAGTGTTCTGCAACTTCTTCCGGAACTGTATTCCTACAAATATCATTACAGTTATTTCCCTCAGTCGCGCGTGGTGTTGCACATTTAATCCTCGTCAAATTAAGTTTGGCTCCAGAAGCAGCCTCATATCTCTGAGGAGTGACCAGCGAGGACTCTACTTCTTGCATACTGACTACTAGAAATCGCATGTCATCTGCGTGCGCGCGACAAACCGTCTTCTGTCCGTTTGTAACCAGCCCTTGTAGCTGCTGCGTCAGCGTGGCGAGCAGTGGTTCGATGAACAAAGCTGCCGACATCGGACATCCCTGTCTTACTGAACTCGCGATATTAATGGCTTCACTGAGTTAACATTAATTAAAATTCTTGAATTGCTATTATGGAACAAAATTTGCAAAGCAGTGAAGAAACGGTTCGGAAAGCCCATATCCCGCGTACTATGGAGGAGGAGTAAGGCTCACTCTATGGAAGTCTTTTTCAAAATGTAAAGTTGCTACGCCACATTTTAATTTCCAAATTTCGGCTATTGCTATGGTACCACGATAGTCTGTGAGTGTTTCGTAAAGCGAACTGTCTCTCCCGAGGCTTGTTTTGTATGGTCCCGTGATCGTATTGATGGTCGATTTTAGGCGATGGCTGACGACTCGGGGGTAAATTTTGCAATCTCCATTCAGTAATCGGTTTCAAGGCCATAAGCGTATAGCTGCACGGTTTCTTTGACAATAACATAACAATCCCTTGAGGAAATTCTGGTGGAATGGCGGTGTTGGGATCCAATAGCAAATCGTTTCATGCCGGCCGCGGTGGCCGAGGGGAATGAGGCGCTCCAGTCACGGTCTGCACGGCCACTACGGTCGGGGCTTCGAATCCCCCCTCGGGCATTGATATTTGTGCCGTCCTTAGGATTAGCTAGTTCATAAGTAGTTTGTAAGTTTAGGGACTGATGCCCCGTAGTTAAGTCCCATAAGCTATACAAACATTTAAACATTTTTGAAAACGTTTCAGAAACTTATGTCGGTAATCCGCCGCTTTCAGGCGATTTGTACCTCGGGCTCTGCCTGACAACATCCTCTAATCGTCTTCCTTCAGCTCAGCAGCCAGTTGCGTTGAGCCGCTGTACTGAGGTGTTGTGGCAAATGTGGCATAAAATCTGCGAAACCGTTCTCGTCAATCGGTTTGTCTGACAGTAGATCGGTATAATACTGTTATACAACAGCCCTTATGTCACTTTTTTGGTCAAGGTCACGCCGGTGCTGGATTTTAATTCTGTCAAAATTTTCCTGTTGCCTCGTTTAGCTTCTCGTATCATATAAAATATTGTAGCCTCTCTATCATGTACCGAATTCCGAAATTTTGCTCGGATTTTGATACTTTCCAGCCGTTTCAGTTCCATAGATAGAAGTTACGCCTGGTTTATTTATTTATTTTTGTTGTAAAACTAGTTTATATATCCCGGAGACACTGCAAAGAGAATTTCGAGGCTCGTTTGTACCACATGTTTTTCTCACAGGAATAAGACATTAATTCTCTCCTTAACTGAGGTTTAGCACATTTGAGCCACCAATCTATCGCCCAGTTTAATTTTTGAAATTGAAGCTCACATGCTTGCCGTATTGCTAGAAATTCTAAATCGTGCAACCACGCGGCGTTTAATTTCTACACGTCACGGCTTCGAAATTATCTTGTTTTGACATATTAGTGGTAAATAGGTTCACTGCATGGTCGTAGGAAATAGTGGGTCAGACATAGTTTCTGTCAATCCGGCCAGCGGAATGGCTGGTCACGTGTGTAAAGCCGGTCGTTGCGCCGTGCGAGAGAGTCCAAGTGTCAATTAATCTGAGTACTTGAACGATCTTCCCAAGTTCCGCACTAGGATTAAAATATGGAATCTGATCTATTTGATTTAGCACACAGTTAAAATCACCGTCGAAAATGATTCGCTACAATTTGATGCAAACAGGGGACCACGCCATTTCTAAAACATTCCGCACGGCGTTGCTTATTACTTGATCCGGATGGAGCGTAGGCGTTGATCAGGCAGATGTTTTTGACAGTAAACGCGAGTCTTCTCCTAGACAGAAGTCTTTTAACATTTACGACGATTATTCCGTCTTTAAGAAGTATTGTTGTCCGGAGGCCATCTCCATATCCAAGGTTGGTAAAGGTGTTATATCCGGCTGTGTGATCTAAATGAATGTCCGA
Source organism: Locusta migratoria (assembly GCA_026315105.1). Taxonomy (NCBI): domain Eukaryota; kingdom Metazoa; phylum Arthropoda; class Insecta; order Orthoptera; family Acrididae; genus Locusta; species Locusta migratoria. Next base: position 676,215,236 of record CM048746.1, on the reverse strand, counting down.
CACTTCTTGGAGCATAGCGACATCAATGTCAGTAGCGTACAAAAAGTCTTGTACACTTTTCAACTTTAAGGAACTGCGGATATTGTTGAGATTTAGGGTAACAATTTTTTTGGCTTGTAATCCGTTTATATATTACTTGGTGTGGAAAGATGACAGATTAATTGTTATCATTCTGCTGGGTCAGTGAGAGTGTTTCCATTGTTTGGGTGCCTACGGCAATGTTCGAAATGTGTCTGTTATCCCCCGATGTGAAAGGTGAGGCATTCGGCTCCTCTTGAACTTCCCTCGTTTCTATATCTGTGTCGTCTGTCTCTGCTTTGTCAACCACTCTTTTGTAACTGCAGTACCTACTTCCTCATTAACTTGGAGGCACGGACCCTGTGGCGCATTCCATGTTGACGCGTTGTAAATAGTCTGGTCAACGTCAGTGGGAGATCCCGACAGTGTACCCTGATTTGGGTTTTAGCAGGCCTCTTCTACGTCTCCTTCTCTAAATTTTGCGCTATTACCTGCTCCTTTCCCCGTAAACTAGGCGCTGTTTGTTCCGCCCCCGGATGTGTCAAGCTTTGTTTTCTGTTTTTCTTTGGGGAAGTACCGACCGTTTTTGATACTGGAACGGTTGACACGGATTCGTGGTGAGAATCGGTAGCATCTACCACAGGCGTATCAGTTGCCTCCACATTACGTACACTGTGTTCAGACACGACAACCCTGTGGTGTTCTGTGTTGTGAATTTTGGGAACCACCGCTTCTGAGACGACCTGCGCGTCGTTTGGGTGTCGGGTCATTTTCTGTCGCGGGCTTTGCGTAGTACCAGTAGTGGCGTTGGCAGTCTCCTCGACCACACACCACGACTGGCCTGCAGTGACCCCTGACCGCGCGGCCCGCACCTTGTGCCGCCGGCCGGCAGCGAGGGGCGCAGCAGCAGGCAGACAGCGGGTAGGCACAGCTCTGCACACGTCCTGCCGCACGTGGCCTCTGGAGCCACAGCTACAGCGTTGCCCATCATAGATAACAGTTGTACGGTTAACCACAGATGGTGATGTATGAAGGAATGGGTTTCCTCAGGTGTACTTTCAGTAATAGAACACTGTTCAGTGCCGAAAACTGCATCTATATCTATTTCGTTGGCAGGTACTTCGAACGCCAATTTAAAGCTCCTAATCATTACAATGCCGAGACTGGCGTGAGTAACTGTGACTTTGCCGACTTTCCATCACTGTGTTTAAATTTAAAACTTCCTCTAACGGGCTCAAAAACCTATTCACAAAAATCGTCATCTCTCAATGAAATGTTTGTTGTAAGGTTGAAATACATATAAAGGAGAGGAAGTGCCGAATAGCTGGTGGAAAAGGGGGGGGGGGGATTTAAAATACCATGTACCACTTCAGTACGTTAAATGTAATTATGATATGAACTTACAAGAATCTTCGTCAGTCTTTAAATATTTCCAAAGTTTAACAATGAGCTGGTAGCATTTACGAAAGACATTGCAACATACGCTAGACTTAAATAATTTAAAATTTAACAAGGTCTGAAAGCATTTATCAACACTGTCAAATATGCTAGCCTGTGTGCCCTTCAGTTTTTACTGTATCTGAAAGGTAACTGCTAGAGTTCTGTTTCAATACACTAAACTTGAAAGTAGTTAACACAAAACTTAGTTAACTTCCATGCATGCGCTGGACGCAACTTTTTAGGACATTTCAAGGAACTTCGTGCGCCCCTGTAAACTGCCGGCACGATCAAACCACCGTCAAGGAACGGGATAAAACACAATATAAGAACATAGACCCCTCGAAATGCAGACCATGCGCAACGTTGCGAGGGGAGGGGGTGGAAAGAACGATTCAACACGGAATGAAGGCCCTACGGATGCGTAAGACCGTGCGCTGGGCGACTACAGAATACGTAATGCAATAAGAAGAAAAAGAAAAAGACAAGTTACTCTCCAGGAAACGCTTCTAAAAGATTACGCGCAGGGAATCGCAGTGAAGGGCGTAATAAGAAGCAGCAGAACTGCAAACCTATATAAAGGGACACTGAATGTATAAAAGTGGCAGGACTTAACTTATTTATTATTTTTTATTGCAATTTCATTCAAAGATTGTACAACTTATGCATGGAGCACAACAAATATATTAACTCTGAAACACGTCCAACGAATGTGTGGTCGTGTTCGATTTTGAGTTATTCATTACACTAAAGTGTTTCTCCACCATTGATACTGTTGATTTGTATCACAATTATTTTATTTCTTCGTTAATGATCAATGCCCCATGTCTATATACATGTTTCCCCCCGTTTGATTGAACTTGTGTGTTCGTATGAATGTGGAAGGTCGCTTTTAATATTGGCTGACTGTGCGCAATGGCTTACAGTCGCCGCTGGGCGCCTAAGGCCTCATTTACTTTACTTAAGAGCATCTGGCTTCGTATGTCGTCTGCACTGCCGTTTGCTGGGTAGCCAGAGACATCCTTACTTGGCAAGATGGCGAGGTGGGCTGTCCTTAGTGTACTACCAACTTAATCATGGACGAAGGAGGTGACAAAAGAGACCTTCCTGGAACTGTAGTAGAAGGTATTAATTTTTCCAGGTAGCGAGTTTTGGTAGACAGTAGACTATGAGAACGCGCCCTATATCGCTTTGAACGCTCCCTACATTCAGTGCGGTGAGGGATCCCTCTGCCTGAGGCCTGAGGCATCACGCTTTGCGGCGACCACCGATGTGGGTATTTCGTCGAATCATGCTGAGGGGATGGCATGCAGTTAGGACTTTATTTTTGATCAGGCAGTTTCGGTTCATCAATGATACTTTTTCTTGAGTAATTCTTTAGCTATGTGAGGCGAACTGATTCCTTCTTTTCATAACTCGAGTAATTCAGTGGACATTTAGTATTTTTATTTTCATTCCGGTAATGATTTTTGTGTCCAGTTTCTCAAGTTAGAATACACGTGTATGGCCTTCAGCCTTTGTATAAACTTAGTATGTTCGAATTCCTTGCTGTTTTAACTAATGTTTTCGTGTGGTGTCTGTTTCCGCGAGTATGTTAAATTACCTCTTGGAATTTCTCGATTGATTCCGTCTTTCCTATCTTAGTGCGATCGATTGCACAACATGCTTTTCTAATGGTCATTACTTCGGCCTTCAGCCATGTTGTTTACTGATACTAGTTTGTTTTTCTATTTATTGTCATGTATGCTTTACTTGTTTATTTTCTGTTATTTTCTGTTAGTAAATTCTATGTAAATCATCGTGATCATACACCACGTGGTACTTAATGATTGTATCCCGCTGCCTCCCCACACATAAGTTTGTACGTGCATACTATAATTTCAGTTGTGCTTGAAGACGCCCGCCATCTCGTCAAAACGCCTCCGATGCTTCGTTTTGCCGCTGCTACGAATTGTTCCTGCCTGAGTGTGTGTCGCAAGCATTATGCGCATGTCTGTGAATGAATGAGGGTGCTTTCTTTATCCCCTGCATATTTGCATCATCCCATGTTAGATCCATATTCAAAAAGGGCAGAAACTATTTTATTACAGGAAGTAACTTTATAATTTAATTCACTGTTGTACAAGGTGTGTGCTTCATTGTACTTATTTGGTCCTCCCACATTTTGCTTGTTCATTTTATTGAATAGATAGTAATTTAAATATCAAACCTCTGTTTTATAATTTCATGCTCCTCGTCTCATGTTTAATTATCTATTCCTTTATATATATAAGTTCTGTTTCTTAAAACGTTGGCTGCTGAGCGTTTTTAACTTGCCTTCCCTTACATAGAAAATTTAACAAGCTACTTTCACTTGGCTTTCTGCTGCCAGGATTTGTCCTTCTTGCGTTTCCTAATTTTATTTTTAAATTTTGTTTGTTTCTCTAGATGCCCTCGCATTCTTTGAATGTGTGTGTGCATGTGAAAGAGTAGAAATCACAAGTGCTAGTGTACTTCTATTGTGGTATCAGCTTTACATTGCCAGTGGACTGGTTTTTTGTTTCAAGATTGCTCAACAATTGTATTTTGGGAGGAATCAATTTTGGTGAACAGTGTGAAAAGCGGGTGCCATTTCGAATTCTATGCGCGCGAAAATAATTTTGCGTGTGAAACTCTTACAAAGGTGCTACATTTTCTGACCACGTGGGTAGCCAGGAACTTGTTGTTTGGTATTTGCTTGTGGATTTTAAGGTGATTTAAAAAATGGAAAGTGTTACAGTATCAGCAACTGCAACACGTAGGCACGCTGCTCTTAAGAAACAAGAATAGGAAAAGCATCATAGGTCGCTGGAGATAGATTCAGTTCCTACTGAAAATCCGAACATTGCATTTAGCGACGCTGCAAATGTGGGAGATAACTTTCACACAGAAAACAATATTTCAGTTGAAAACGACGTCCAAAGCATAGGCGATGGGTCGGTTGGAGGAGAACGGCAGGCTGGAAGCCGTGGGTCGGTCCCCCTTTCGTGTCGAATTATGGGGATGACCCAGTGGCGAGCGGTTCTCCACAGGTAGCCCCGTCACCAGACACACTCAACGAAGAAATGGCCGCACAGATGAACGATCAGTTCTGTGAAATGAAAGAGCAGTCGAAAGAGATTACCGATGAATTTGATAAAGTGCAACAATGCACTAACGATTAATCCTGTCAAATGAAAGAGCAGTCGCAGAAGACTGATGATCAACTTGATATAATAGATCAACACACTATCAGTTCCATGAAATGAAAGAGCAGTCTGCGCAACATCTGACCGAATTTAAAGCATTTAAACAACAGGTCGCGAATCAAGAGGCACCAGTATTATAGGAAATGACTAGCAGGAGGGAGCCAGTAGAAACAGCGCGGCAATCGAAACTATAAAATCACGTGTCAAGAGCGTAGAGATGTGGGCTGGCGGTCTTGCTGAACATGTCGAAGCCGTAGATTCGTGTGCTGACGACGTGCTCACGCAGGTGACCGCCGTGCGTGAACACGTGGAAGAACGCATGGAAATGGATCGAACCAGTATCAGTAAGGTTTCTGGTGGTGTTATTAATATGACTTCCAAGTTGGTGGTGTGCAGAGCATGCTAGGTGATGTGCAAAAGAATGTGTGCAGCATTTAAGTGGTAGTTTCAACCACACTGACAAACCACGTCAGGCTAGGTAGCGGGAGGGGGCCACGTGCAATAATAACTGCGCTCCGAGGTGCATCTAGCAGCTGATACGGGAGCACAGGCCCTGACTCGGACTCAGCTTTTGAGGATGAAAGTGAGCCTCCCCGAGCAAAATAGAGTCGTATTCAAAACAGGACCGCACGTTGTAATCTGGACCCAGCACCGGGCTTCAATTACAGCCATTTTCTAAAAAGTGCGTAACAAAGGAAGTAACAAACAAAGAAAACAAAGGAAGTAGGTTACAGTACACTTGTTCGCCACAGCTAGAATACTGCTCACCGGTGTGGGATCCGTACCAGGTGGGATTGATAGAGGAAGTGGAGAAGATCCGACGGAGAGCAGCGCGCTTCGTTACAGGATCATTTGGTAATCGTGAAAGCGTTACAGAGATGATCGATAAACTCCAGTGGAAGACTCTGCAGGAGAGACGCTCTGTCGCTCGGTACGGGCTTTTGTCGAAGTCTCGAGAACATAACATTACCGAAGAGTCTAACAGTATATTGCTCCCTCCTACGTATATCTCTCGAAGAGATCATGAGGATAAATCAAAGAGATAAGAGCCCACACAGAGGCATACCGACAATCCTTCTTTCCGCGAACAATACGAGACTGGAATAGGAGGGAAAATCGATAGTGGTACTCAGGGTACCCTCCGCCACACACCGTCAGGTGGCTTGCGGAGTATGGTTGTAGATGTAGATGTAGAAATTCAAAGTGTTCAGCAATGCGAAACTGCGACGCACATGATGTCGTTCCTCCGGTATCGTGAAAACTACCAGAGCTTCCGAAAATACTTTTTCGCTTTCTACTAGTCCGAGAACCCGCTCGATCGCATGTACCATAACATCCAAATTATGCCTCCCCTTCAGACAGTCGAACTTTCCCAGCCCGGCTGAGTTCTTCCAAGACATGTTAAATAAGAACTATTATTTAAACAACCCGTATCCCTTGCGTGAATTTATTAGAATTTGTTTGGGTAAACTGTCAAGACATCAGCGCAACGTTCTCTCACCAGGGAGATGCAAAGACGACGCGGAGCAGTTTCAGGCCCTCCTGGAAGATCTCGATTTTGATTTCTAACCTCCCCCCTCCGCAGCAGAATAACTCTCTAGCCAAACAAAGATACGGGAATTGTAAACAGGATCAAATGCCAGGGAAGGAACAGAATAGTAGTTCAAATGGACAGTCCCGGGGAAATGGCCAGCGAACCCAGCAAAATGGGCAATGGTATAACTAAAATGAGAATGGCTATTTTTGTGTCCCAACTTCGTCGCCGCTTTTGTGTCCCAGCCTCGTCGTAGGTGTCGGTGGCCGAGTGGAATGAGACCGACACGCTGGTGCAGGCACGGAGGGGAGCAGCCAGAAACTATAAACACTCGAGTAAATTAGAAAGAGATATATTGCACAGAATGTAACAATAAATAACTTTTACATAGTACTGCAGAATGTTGATACATAGTTGTTAGAGGCCTGCCTAGTGCCTGTACGATAGCAAAGTCTTCACTGGTGCCTATCTGATGACGAAGGTCCTAACTGGTTGCTAACTCAGTCCGAAGTCCGGTGTCTTTCCGTGGTGGCCACGAGCGGCGTTGTCGCAGAGGGCGCTCGTGGCTGTCGTCGTGAGAACGCCGCGCCGTGCGTGCATGGCGGCGCGCGGCGAAAGTGAGTGGCGCGCACTTTGTACTTGTGCGACACCACACCCCCCCCCCCCCAAACCGCCGCGCCGTCGTGGCGTAGGGCTGAGGGCCACGGCGACGGCACTGGGAGGAGGGCCTGGGCGGGGGCGTTACTGGTGGGACGGGCGTCGTAGCTGAGGCTGGGATCGAGACGCCGTCCGCGCCCCGGCATCTGCCTTGAGATACTCCAGGGAACCCGCCGAAACCTGGGGAAGGGCGCCCGCCCCCGCCCAGATTGACCAGGTCATCTTCTTCTGAGGTGCGTAGCCCAAGCTGGAGGGGCCGGCACGGTCCCGGAGTCCCTCTCGGTGACGCTTTCATCTGCGGCGGCGACAGCGGCGGCGACGACTGCGTCGGAAGTGCGTCCACCTCCATGGTACGATCTCGTAGTCCGGGGACGAACGATGTGGTTGTGCTCCCTGGCGGTGAACTGGGTCTGGAATCAAGAAACCGGAGACAGGATCGCGCGACCTGTGCAAGCGCAATTGTTTTGCGTGGCGCCGCAGCTCCGACCCTGTGGAAGAACGTACAACATACATATTGCGCCCGAGCACGCGCTGAATGATGCCCGGCATCCATAGGTTCTTCTTGTTTCCAGCAAACACCCTGTACAGCACCGGCGTGGAAACCTGAAAACGCGTAGTGCCATACGAACCGACTCGGTGCGTGGGAGGCTGCAGCAGGTGAAGGAGAGTGCGGTGACGGCGGCCGTGTAGCAGCTCGGCAGGAGACGGGCCGTCACGTGGCATGCACCGATACGTAGACAGGAAAATTTGAAGAGCTTGCTGCCTGGAGTGCTGACCTTTCATCTTCTCCATGTGAGACTTGAATGTTCGAACGAAACGTTCTGCTTCACCATTGGACTGAGGGTGAAAAGGTGCAGTGGTAATATGCTGAATACAATTCACACGACAAAACTGTTGAAATTCCGCACTAACAAACTGAGGTCCATTGTCACTGACGATAGTTTCAGGCAAGCCTTCGATGCAAAACACTGATGTTAAGGCACTGATTGTACTAGGAGCTGTCGTTGAGTTCATGGCAATCACAAAAGGAAACTTGCTGAAAGCGTCTACAACAATTAACCAGCGCGTATTCCAGAAAGGTCCGGCAAAGTCAATATGTAAACGTTGCCATGGTCCCTTGGGGCGTGGCCAGTCTGAGAAACGTTGCGGAGGAGCCGCCTGATGCTCCGCACAAACTGTACACTGTGATGTCATGCTCTCTATCTGAGCGTCCATACCAACCCAGGTACAATGACGTCTGGCCAATTGCTTTGTCCTAACAATGCCCCAATGTCCTTGATGCAGGAGGCGTAACACTTCTCGTTGCAGGGAACGAGGAACAATCATTCTTGCTTGGTCGTTGTCGGTATGCAACAACAGTACACCCTGACTTAAAGACAATGCATGACGTTGTGCAAAATAACGTCGAACCAGAGGCCGATCAATGTCTTTGGCTCTGGCAGGCCACCCTGAGCGAACAAAACGTGCTACCACACTTAGGTCTACATCCGCAGCTGTTTCCTGTGCAACCCGACGAGAGTTCAAAGGAAAGTCTGGGACAGCGGAAGCATCTCTGGAGTCTATCTGACAACATGCCATTTCTGAAGAATCAAATGATACATCCTGGCCAACCGGAAGTCGGGAAAGTGTGTCCGCGTTGGCATGTTTAGTGGTAGGTCGGTACAAAATCTCATACTGATAATTTGACAATATCAAGGACCATCTCTGAAGCTTTTGTGCCGTACGTGGCGGAATTGGCTTTGTGGGTGAGAACAACGACGTGAGAGGCTTGTGGTCTGTCAACAAATAGAATTTTCTGCCATAGAGATAATGATGAAACTTTGTGACGCCGTAAATGATTGCTAAGGCCTCCTTTTCTATCTGACTGTAATTCTGTTGCGTTGGCGTCAGTAGCTTGGATGCAAAGGCAATAGGACGATCGTGAGATCCAATGCGATGTGAGATTACCGCGCCCAGACCGTACGATGAGGCGTCAACTGCTAACACTACAGGCTTCCGCGGGGTCAAAGGGAATCAAACATGCATCACTGAGTAGTGCAGACTTTAGTTTGTCAAAGGCAACCTGACAATCTTTAGACCATACAAAAGGAACATTCTTCCTACGTAAGTCATGCAGTGGAGCTGCAATCTGAGAGGCATTGGGAATAAATCTGAAATAATAGTTAAGTTTTCCCATTACTGCTTGCAATTCGTGCACATTCTTAGGAGGAGGCAAGTCTTTGATAGCTCTAAGATGTGACTGTAACGGATGGATTCCTTGGGCATTAATCACATGGCATAGGTACTCTATTTCAGTTTGAAAAAACGAACACTTTGCTTTATTACAACGTAGACCTGCTGCAGTCAACACTTTGAAAAGGCACTCCAGGTTTGCTAAATGTTCTTCAACTGTACGTCCGGATACCACAATATCATCTAAATAGTTCGAGCAACATGGTACCGAAACTGTCAGCTGTTCCAAAAAACGCTGAAAAATAGCAGGGGCGGAAGAACTGCCAAAGGGTAGGCGTTGAAATTGAAAAAGGCCCATGTGAGTATTAATGACGAAAAACTTTTTTGACTCGTCATCAAGTGGAATCTGTAAGTATGCCTCTGCTAAATCAATCTTGGAAAAGAAGCGAGACTGTCCTAATTTGTCCATCAGTTCGTCAGGTCTGGGCAGGGGATAAGTGTCTACAATTGTTTGACTGTTTACTGTTGATTTGAAGTCCGCACAGAGACGAAGTTTTCCTGACGGCTTGGGTATAATTACTATAGGCGAGGCCCACTGACTCGCAGAAACAGGAGAAATCACCCCACTATCTTGCCAACGTTTAAGTTCTTCGGCAACTGTATCACGCAAGGCGACAGGCACTGGTCTAGCTTTACGAAATTTTGGAACTGCAGATTGTTTTAAAGTTACATGTGCCACGAAGTCTTTTGCACATCCTAGTTCCGGCGAAAACAAATCACTATATTTGTCACACAATGCATTGATATTATCCTGAGGCACTATTGACGAAATTTGAAGCACATCTCTTTGAATGGATAAACCAACCAAGTCAAAAGCATCTAGTCCAAAAATGTTCTGTGTCGATTTGGCCTGAAGAACTACAAAAGCAACTGTTTTCGTAACACCTTGGAAAGAGGCAGGCAGGCTACACGTTCCTAGCACGGGAATATTTTGACCTGTGTACGCTGTTAGCACTTGCTGTAACGGCGACAGTTTTGGCGAACCCAGAAGTTCATAAGTGTCTTTATTTATTAATGTAACAGCGGAACCAGTATCAAGCTGAAATTGCACAGTCTCATTTTCTATAGAGAGATTTACAAAAAGTTTGTGCTTCTGGCGCACGACAGGTGCGCGAATGTGGGCAACGTCTGCTACGGTTTGTTTACTGCGCTTGCGCGGGCTGCGTAGTGAAGTAAGCGGCGCAGACTCGGCACACAGCGGATTAACAACACTGTCACTAGATGTCACTACCGCCGGATCGGCGTCCGCGCAATGCGAGGCTACTACAGATTCACTAACAACTGCACTAAACTTTTGAGAAGCTACTCCAAGTCTACTGTCACTATCTACACAGTACTTGGCACTATTACAAGGAGCAGTTGCAGAAGGCACTATTTTCACTACAGGAATGCACTGTTCACAGTCATTTTGCGTGTCCCGAACCCTTTTCCGTTGCACTGTTTTACGCGCTCGTCGGCGCTTGCTACGTGGTGCACTATATAGTTTTGCCAAAGGCGCAGAACTACTTTCTTGCAATTGAGATCCAAGGAAAGCACTGTTCAATTCCACAGCCCGTATAACATTTACAGAATGAACTGTTCTCGCACTCTGCGAAGCACTGTTTCTAACGGTACCGTTCTTTGAGTTTTAATTTGCATACACACAGACTGTACATGTCCTGAATTGCCACATTGATAACAGGTTGCGTTGCGACTAGGGCAATGAGCACGCTTGTTGCGAGATAAACACTGGGGGCAAGACTTACGAACATTTGTCTGAAATGAGCGTTGGCGCCCGTTATTCAAATTACTGTGTCCAACACTACGGGGCGACCTTTGCGTCGCACTTTTACTCTGGCTACTGTTCACTGTCTGTTCAGCACGGCCGGTAGAAAAATAAGAATCACTAGTGCTATACTGAGAACTACGGCTAGGAAAGCGTCCGTTGTGGCGCACTGAATTTACACTGTGGCTTTGCATTTCGACATCTGCTAAGTCAAAAGTATCATGCGCTTCTATAAGCTGCAGTACACTGTCTGATGAGGGGTCAAACTGTTTCAGAATTGCTGCTCTAATTCTGGGGTCCTGAATATTCTGCGTAATCGCATCCCTCAACATCACGTCACTATACGAAAGTCCAAAGAGCAAGTAAATTTACATTTGCGGGTTAAGCCCTTCAATTCCGTAATCCACTCTTGGTGTGACTGCTGCGGTAATTTTTTAAGTCTGAAAAATCGGTACCGTGCAGCAGCTACGAGAACTTTTCTCTCATAATGAGCATTTAGTGCCTCTACTATTTGTTCCAAGTCTACATCACGAGGAGATGCGTGAGGGAATAGTTTCTGCAATAGTACGAAAGTCTGGGGGCCCACAATCGATAAGAAAAGGTTCTTCACTCTCTGACCTGTAATTTGATGAGCCGCGACGAGTTCTTGAAACTGTGCTAAATAGTCGCTCCATTCTTCCCCACGTTCGTTGTGCTGGCGGAACGTCGGAAGCGTTGCGGCGGCAGGTGTGGGCTGCTGAAGCGGCGGCTGTTGTTGTTGGTTAGCTGCTTGCGCTGTGAGCTGGGCCACCGCCTGGAGTAGCTGGGTAATTTGCGCCGTCTGTAACTTAATAATTTCCATTAAGTTTGGGTTCGGAGTAGTGGCCATGCTGACCGATTACGCGCCGCGCATACAAGTAAATTATAACAAAACACAAATGCAATATGAAAGAGGACACTCTGCAACAAAAAAGTCCACAAAACACGTAACTGAATATATTCCCCCAAAAATCTTATTATAAGGGTGGGTGGGCGGGAGCAATTTCTGCGTGCTCCGACTGCTGCTGTCTGGCTGCTGCTAGCGTGCTGGTCCACGGTTCGTGTATCCTATCCTCGTCGCCACTTTTGTGTCCCAACTTCGTCGCCGCTTTTGTGTCCCAGCCTCGTCGTAGGTGTCGGTGGCCGAGTGGAATGAGACCGACACGCTGGTGCAGGTACGGAGGGGAGCAGCCAGAAACTATAAACACTCGAGTAAATTAGAAAGAGATATATTGCACAGAATGTAACAATACTTAACTTTTACATAGTACTGCAGAATGTTGATACATAGTTGTTAGAGGCCTGCCTAGTGCCTGTACGATAGCAAAGTCTTCACTGGTGCCTATCTGATGACGAAGGTCCTAACTGGTTGCTAACTCAGTCCGAAGTCCGGTGTCTTTCCGTGGTGGCCACGAGCGGCGTTGTCGCAGAGGGCGCTCGTGGCTGTCGTCGTGAGAACGCCGCGCCGTGCGTGCATGGCGGCGCGCGGCGAAAGTGAGTGGCGCGCACTTTGTACTTGTGCGACACCACAGCTATAAGGGCGGTTATTGCGGGAAAAAAATGCATGTGAGGAAATGGCAGTAACTGGCAATAATGACAACAAACCGCACGCTGAAAACTCCATGCACGTTCACTGGGAACGGCCGAACCCCCGTTCACAGGGTGTGGAAGTGCGTTCATCCAATCCAAAACATAAGAAGCCAGATGTGAAACCCAGACCATCGACGTCAAAAGAAAAAAAAAATGTTATCACTGTGTTCCTTCCTGCTCAGGGTCTGACAACGAACAAGGGACGGAACAACTCAGACTGATAGTGTTTGCCAACTTAAGGTAAGTCCTCTTAGAGGAGGAACGCGAGCCGAGCAATAATTTGATACAACCCGTACTGACAATTTCTGTGAGAGGTGTAGAGTTACGCTGCATTCTCGACACAGGTACTGTCGTTTCCGTAATCAATGAGGCGGCTTACGAGCGCTGCCAAGCATTGGAATCTTCGCCGGAACTCCCTCCTGCAACGCACCGAGGTTAAGGGCGCCTTGGTTGGGCGTAGTGTAGAGGTATGGAGGCAGGCCGCGATTAAATTCTCGTGTCAGGGACATGTACTGTGGCCAACTTTATTGTTGTACCGGCATTGGTTGTTCATGTGTTGCTCGGTCTGGAATTTTTGGTGGCACACCATTCTACTTTGAACTTTGGCGAAGGCGAGCATGCCTTCAGCAGAATAAGAAGGAAATTAGGTTAAAATTCAGCGAATGCACCACAAGGCTGACTTCCGCGGGTCTTTGTTGCCACTTTTTGTCAGATTACCGCGCGATATACTTGGCCAGATGTGGTGCTCTCGGAGTTTGATGACCCGTGTTCATTGTGAGAAAGTGGACGTCCTGGACAAAATCGACCGAAAGATGACTTTGTTGGAGGATGCCCCACCCCAAGCGAAAACTAATTAAGCTCCCAGTCTATGGCATCATGCGAAGGTTTTCTCTAACGCTCCTGGCACAATCAAAGGCTTTCAATACAAGTTCAATGTGTGGCCGCACAACAAAATTTTTGTGAAGAAATATTAAAATCTTTGTAAAATTGCTAGAGATCGCTATAATAATCAAAAGATGTTATCAGTAAATTATTTATTATAAATTAATCTACTCATAACATATTTTGATTATTCAAGCAATCTATAAGAATGTTAGAATCATTATTAAAATTTAAAATGAAGGTTGCATACCTCTACCAAGACTTTCAATCTAAAATAAGTCATTTTAAATTCCGTGAGTATACAAGCGGGAAGTCGAGGAGGCGATTGCGCGTATGTTAGCAGACGGCGCCATAGAACGCATTGCAAGTTCATATAACAGTCCATTGTTGATCGTTCCGAAGAAGGATGAATCAGTCAGGTTCGTCCTGGATTCGAGACAAATAGACATTTTCATTGTGCCCGAGACTGATCGACTGCAGACGTTAGATGAACTCTCGCAGACGTTCCATGGCGTTCGTGTGCTCTCCTCATTCAATTTGCAGGCCAGCCACTGGCAAATAGAACTGGACCCCGCTTGTCGGCCATACGGCCTTCCTTTGCTTTGGGACCTTTTATCAAGTTTCCAAAGCTTCCTTTTAGCCTTACTATCAGTTCTGCCGCCTTTATTCGTGTCACTCCATTTTACCAGAGGAATAGTGGTGTCACTTCACCACCTACGTGGATCATGTGCTGATTGCACTAAATTCATGAGAAAGTCACAACCAGATTTTAGATCAATTATTGCATTTCTTTCTGCAATCAGGGGTAACGGTTAATGTGAAGAAGTCAGAATTTGGTCGGCCGCAGGTCAACTTTCGCGGAAACATCATTACGAGAGAGGGTATTCTTCTGGACGCTAGTAAATGGAGATGCAATCCGAGACTATCCTGTTCCGACAACAAAGAGTTAACTGCTTGCCTTGTGGGTCTGGTAATTTTCTACAAAAAAGTTCTACCTCTTCAGATCGTGGGTACAGCTTCCCTCACTCACGAGTAAAAGCAAGGCGTGGAAGTGGGATGCGGACGCGCAATCTGAATTGGAAAGTGTTAAGAAAGCCCCCCCCCCCCCTGGCTGCGCCTTTGCTAGCACAGCCCGATTTTTGCAGGATTTCTGCCTTGGACAGTTAGAAGACTGGAATTGCGGCTGAGCTGACCCAAGAATTGAAGATAGGGTAGTACCCAAGAAAAAATTGCGTTAGTGAGTGTGTTCTCACTAAATGCGAGAGAAATTACTCGGTGACAGAGCTGGGAGCCCTATCAGTCTTCTTCGGATTTACCAAGATCCGCGGATTTCTTTTCAGGCGAACTGCGAGGGTGTATACTGATCATTGTGCATTACAGTTCCTCATGTCATCGAAATTGACGCTTGACCAGGTGGGCGCTCTATCTCCAGGAACTTTGCTTACCAGGGAAAGAGAATGTGGCTTTTTACGCCCTTTCTCGCTCCATGGTGGGTTTGACTTAAGGATCCAATAATTACAACCTGTTATATTTACGTGGTGTAGCTTTTGAAAATTTCATCTCTGCTTCCCTCCACGACATAGTGCGGGAACAAGGCAAGAACCCAGTTCTGAGAGAAGTGAAGGCTTTATTGTGTAACAAAAATCTGTAGATTAGCAACTATTTCCTAATTAGCAATAACGTCTTGTTCCGCCGTAGAAATTCTAGGTAATCCAAATGGGTTGTATGTATATCGGATGAGTTGGTTAACAAACTGATTTGGTATACACACCTTAGTAGTGAGTACTATGGGCCCTGTAAATGTTTTGTTAAGTTCCGCGATACCTGTTACTTTCCAAACATGGAAAATAGGATCCAGAAAGTTATTGTTGTTTATAAGTCATGTCAAAAGTCCAAGGTTCCCACAGTGGCTCACGTTGCTCCTCTGTTTCCCTGTATCCCTTCTGGTTTATGAGAAACTGCTTCTGTAGATTTGTTTGGTACCCTCCCACGGACAGTTGGTGGACACAGTTACATATTCGTTGCCGTCGAGGTGACCTCCAAATGTGTACCTTTAATCCCATTGAAAAGAGCCACGAGCAAGTCTG
Source organism: Locusta migratoria (assembly GCA_026315105.1). Classification (NCBI taxonomy): domain Eukaryota; kingdom Metazoa; phylum Arthropoda; class Insecta; order Orthoptera; family Acrididae; genus Locusta; species Locusta migratoria. The sequence continues at coordinate 676,199,810 of CM048746.1, read as the reverse complement.
TATCACATGCATTTGTAAATGGCTTCCTGTCCCAAATTGGGTACGTCGAGAAGATTTTGTCTGGCAATGGTCCTCAGATTTGCTCTCCTGTCTGGAAGAGTACGCTTTAGCGGAGGCGCGTCAAACCTATTTTCATTTCCGTTTATCACCCGGAGTCAAATCCGTACGAGTGCGTAATGAAAGAACTGGGGAACCTGTACCGCCTGTACTGGTACCGACGTCATCGCGCCTGGGATCAGTACGTACAGGGATTCCTGCACACCATCAACGAGTTGCCGAGTGATTCTACCTCTCTGCCGCCGAGGCTCAGTTTGAAAAATAAATGTGCAGAAGACAAGGAACAAGAGACAGTACCTCTTGTCCTTCAGTCGAATTGAGGCACAGCGAGGTGGTTACACGTGCCACAGGCCGCTGAGAAAAGGCGCCAGAATTATAAGAAGCCTCTAGTAGTACGCTACTTTGAAGTAGAACCTCTTGGCTCTTTCCTGCCGTTGTCCAACAAGCATCTTGCTTTGATGCGGAAGTTCTTTCCATTTTTTTTGTCCCGTCCGCATAAGGCGAATTCTTCATTAGAACACGGTTGAACGGGAAACAATGCAGACCGGGAAGTCTCGTGGTGTGCACCATGTTTCCAGTCTTAGACGTTTTAAGGAATGATTGTGTATAGTTTTCCTTGTGTATTCTCTATAGGTTATAGGTTCCTGGTATTTATTGCGGATTTTGGATATGTTTTCCACTGTTCTTCTGCGTTAAAGAGCGCTCCAACAACGTATCGCATAGCAGATGCATTTGTAAATTTGATATCTTGCATATGGGTATGTGCAGTGCTGGGTGAAGTAAGTTGAGTTCAGTACAATCAGCTTACGCGGGAGGTCTGCTGATTCGGTGCCTGAATTTAAATGTTGTAGCACCGTCAGTAATCTCTGCTCTGTTGCTAGTTTACCTTGGAGCGACTGTGTAATGGATAAATTTAGTTTAATTTTCGGTCGTTCGTACTTGTTATTAAACTGCTGCGCCAGATATGCGATCTAAGTACAACTAGTACGATACAAAAATGTAATATTTTGGGGTGTACCTTTCTTTTTCAGGTTCTATTGATGTCCAGTACCGTCAGTGAGTGAATGGGAGACGTACGTTCCTCCAGGGCAGGGGGAGGGCGGTAATTAGTGCCTGTGAGCTTAAACTGAAGAAAGGTTCTTCTTTTATAATTGAAACAATATATAGCTCCCCTTCAGGAAACTTTCAGTTATTTATAAAAAAAAAATTGATGCCTTGCAGTATCTGCCAGATAAGGGAAAACAAATTACTATTTGTGGCGATTTCAATGTGACTCACTAAAGGAATGTAACAGGAAGAATGACCTGGAAGTCTTACTCGGTTCTTTCAATTTGTCATCTGTAACTGATTTTCCTACTGGGGTAGTAAAGGACAGCAGCACACAGATAGATAACTTTTTCGTAGGCCAAGATAAGTTTAAAATCATTAATGCTTGTCCTGTTGAGAATGGTCTTTCCGATCATGGTGCACAGCTAGTTACAGTAAATGACATAGTTCCTCTTTGTAATTCAAAACAGCCCTCCAAATTTTTGCGTTCAGTTAACGATTCAACAATTAGAAATTTCAGGGAAACTTTTCAGCAGTTAGACTGGGATGATGTGTATAAGGAAGCTGATGCTAATTTAAAATACAACTTATTTCATGATGCATTTGAAAATTTTCCCCAAGAAAATAGTGAAATATAATGATAAGATACCATGCACGAAACCAAGGCTTACTAAAGGAAAAAGAAACAAGGAACTGTATCTAACAGCAAGAAAGAGTAATGACCCTGAAACAGTCAAATATTATAAAAAGTACTGTGCTACATTAAGAAAAGGTATTAAAAAGTCCAGAAGCATGTGCATCATGTCTGAGATTAGTGCCTCTGATGACAAAATTAAATCAATTTGGAATATTATTACCAGGTAGACAGGGCAACCAAGAGCACAGGGAGACAGATTTACCATCAAATTGAATGAAAAGTTTACAAATAACAGGCTAGAAGTTGAAAACATTAGTAATAATCATATTTTAATTGTTGTGGAGAATATAGGATCTGAATTTTCATTAGAAGAATTTGATACAATAGAAATTCCACCCACCTCTCTTTCTAAAATTAAGAAAATAATAAACTTTCTCAAGATTGAAAGGTCACATGGAATTTATGGTATTTCCAGCAGGGTAATAGCAGCTTGTACTCAAGAAACAAGTAGGATTCGAAGCCAAATATGTAACAGTTCTCTGAAGCAGGGTGTTTTTCCGGATAGACTGAAATATGCTATTTTTAAATCACTACACAAAAAAGGGGATACATCTTATGTCAACAGGCGCCCGCAGTGGCCGAGGGGAATGAGGCGCTCCAGTCACGGTCTGCACGGCCACTACGGTCGGGGGTTCGAATCCCCTCCTCGGGCATGGATATTTGTGCCGTCCTTAGTCTTAGCTAGTTCATAAGTAGCTTGTAAGTTTAGGGACTGATGACCCCGTAGTCAAGTCCCATACGCTATACAAACAGTTGAATTTTCTTATGTCAACAACTACCACCCAATCTCACTTCTGACTGTCTTTTCCAAGATTCTTGAAAAAGTAATGTATTCTAGAGTAGTTTCACACATAGATAAAAATAAAATTCTAACAAACTCTCAGTTTAGTTTTCAGAAAAGCTTTTCGAAAGAAAATGCTATATATACTTTCACCAATGAAATATTAAATGTTCTGAATAACCCAACATCACCTGTTGGAATTTTTTGTGATCTCTCGAAGACTTTTGATTGTGGAAAACATGAAATTCTTCTACATAAACTAAAGTAAGGTGGTAAGAATGAGACAGTGTACAAAAGGTTTAAATCATAGCTAACAGGAAGAGTGCAGAGTGTTGACATAAGTAATTCAGATTATTCCTCAAACTGGGGAATAATAAAAAAATGGGGTTCCACGAGGTTCGGTCTTGGGCACTTTGCTGTTCTTAATATATATTAATGACTGACCAATCTATATGCATGAGGATGCAGAGCTAGTTCTTTTTGCTGATGATACAAGTATAATTATCACACCTGACGAACAAGAACTAACTGAATAAATTGTAAACGATGTCTTTCACAAAATCATTAAGTGGTTCTCAGCAAATGGACTATCAATAAATTTTGATAAAACATAGTACATACAGTTCCGTACAGTAAATGTAATGACACCATTAACAAATATAGACTTTGATCAGAAATCTGTACCAAAGGTAGAATATTCGAAATTTTTATGTGTATGAGGTGTTGAAAAAGAAAAGTTTCAGTTCAGATACTTATGCTATTAGGATAACTGCAAATTTTGGTGATATGCATCTCAGAAAATTAGCTTACTATGACTATGTTCTTTCTCTGCTTTCGTATGCCATCATTTTCTGGAGTAATTCATCATTGAGTAAAAAAGTATTCATTGCACAAAACAATATAATCAGAATGATTGATGGAGCCCATCCAAGATCATCCTGCCGACACTTATTTAAAGAGATAGGGATCTTCACAGTACCTTGTCAGTATATATATACATACATATATATATATATATATATATATATATATATATATATATATATATATATAATGAAATTTATATATATATATATATATATATATATATATATAATATATATATATATATATATATATATATATATATATATATATATATATATATATATATATATATATATATATATATATATATATATATATATATATATATATATATATATATATATATATATATATATATATATATATATATATATATATATATATATATATATATTATATATATATAGTCTGAATGGCAACTCCTTCCACACTATAGATGAATTTTTTGAAATAAATTAGTAAATCAGAAAAAAATAAAGAATAAAAAAATTTAAAAAATATTCTGTCATGTAATAATTAGTACAAAGTAATAATTTGTAAAGACACCTTTCATTAACCTGACACTTTCCACATCTTTATGAAGTGTTGTATTCATGATTTATGGAACTAGTAATAATCTAATCTGAGTACTGCCACAGCCAGTATGAGTGCGCCCTATGTCCATGATATTACGAATGTGTTTTCTTTTGTAAGTCGCCATAATGACACCGCCACCCAGATAGAAACGGGTTAGCGCTTGGTGAAGAGAAGAAGGTGTTGTGGAACAAGTTGTGTGTTCTTAGGACAAGGTTTAGCAATGTCAAGTGGGTCTCGTATCTTATTTACCAATTCATTAAGCATCCATAATACAAGCTTTAACCTGATGACCTTAACTATGTGCCACTAAACGAAGTTTCCCAATTGTATTTTACGGGAAACTGTGATCGACGCAAAATAACAGGTGAGAAGGACGTTCTGAAGAATCTAGCTTACCAGGCCCACTTGAATTTTGTTGATGAAAAAAAAGTACGCAGCCCAGTGTACAATGACGAGCCGATCATTAATACAAACAGAGCGCGAGACGAATGCCCGAATTTGTAAAACCACACGTTGTATAAATATGGAATATGTAGTGTAAAATGTCTTTCCTGTTTGTAAATTTTAGCTGGAACCTAGGTAACATGTTTTAATTTTCATGATGTTCATTTAATGAGAAGCCATCTAATTACCAGATTGTATCTTGATTTATGTCTTTTACAGGCAGTTTGTATGTTTTACTTAATCAGCTGTGTTTTAATTTCTTTATTTTTGCAGGTGTTTATGTATTTGCATGTCTTGTTTTTGATATTTCTCTGATTATAGGACTAGGATGTCAATATATCCATTTATTGGTTTTTATAACATGTTTACTTTTGTAACGAGAATTTATTTTTTTATCAATTTTGAGATTCTGTATATATAATATTTTGCAGAATTGTGGAATTGCTGTTGCAGTTATCACATAGTGCCGCTGCTATTCCAGATGGACAGCAAGGAAGTTGAAGTGCCACTAATTACAAAAACTTACCTTTGATTTTATAAAGTATTTACAGATACTCGCTAGAGAGCCGGGAGCAATCCAGTGATCTACAAGGGGTCAGAAACTAAATAGTACTCAATATATATATATATATATATATATATATATATATATATATATATATATATATATATAATCTTGAATAGTAAAGTACAATAGCCCGATCTTGGCATGCTGCAAAGTCAATTTAATTTGATTTTATACAATGTCACCATACCGCGCTACGCCACGCTGTTTCTGCATTCTGCTTATCGCCAAAGCTTTCCCGTGAGCGCCTTCTTGTGGGTGTGACTGTGTGTGTCTGATGATAATCTGGCCACAAAGTCGAATATACAAAATTTGCTTTATTCAAGTCCTTGTCATAGTATTAAGATATTTCTTAAACATTTCTCAAATGATAAAAATTTTCTTTAATAGTATTGGGCCACATTTGGTAAAGCCTATAGACCCACGTAGTCCTGTTTATTTAAGGTTTTGTAATTTACTTTAATGTTCTCATTCATTCGTTTATAAATTATTTATGTGATTTTATATTACTCTGTTAATTTACGTTGTACCAGCGTGATGGACTCCACTAGACAACGAAATGTGTTATTACAAATTGCAGTGTTTTTTCTAAGTGCCTAGTAAACAATTCGTCCACGCAGCACTGCTGCAAGAAGCGCGGGCTAGCATTCCTTGGCATCCGCCCGTGTCGCTGCGAGAACTGGGGCGGCATGGAATTCCCGCCTACTCCACCACAGGACAACCTCACCTAGTCACGCCGGCCACACAGACGGTCGCAGACGGCGCTTTGCCAGCAGGCAGCCCAGGGGTGTGTGTGGTCACATTCTAAGTTGCTGACATTACAAAGTCACCGAGCCGCCCCACAACACTTCCAAGCAGCCACGAGGCAGCAGTCACCGACCACGCCCTACTGCTGCAGGTCCTGTCACCACCGAGGCGGGCGTGACTTACGCGCCTTGTGACGCATACTCTGATGGTGGAGGGAGCAGATGACGCATGCTCCTGTCAATTTGGTGGGCTACACCCACCTGATGCAGCCAGCGGCTACAACAGGGCCATCCAGGAGGCGAGGTAGGCGTAGGTCTGGCACCATAACACAGTTGTCTGGGGTCTGTCAAACCCAGGCCACTTGCTGCAAATATTAGGACACCGATGCCATGACATCACCCACCAGGCACCCTTCGTCTAACGCAGGACAGTTTTTCACTGAACAATCAAACCTTTCACGATTTTCTCAGGCATTCCTTAACATGTCTTGGTCGATGCCCTCCGGCAAAATCATGCTCAACCTTTGACTATCAGCTGGGAGGCGCTTACGTCTCCAAGCTTTCTAGTGATCTTAGCAATCTCTTATTTGGTCCCTCACATTATTTACATTATTTTTGGGTTCGCCCTAAAATTCATCTCTGCACTTCTGTGACTTCACGATTGACTGAAGACTTAAATGAACCTCCTCGCATGACACATTTCCATGCATCGGCACTTAGAAATTCCATATCCTTGGATCCTGCTTGGACGCCGGAACCTCATAAATCCCATGGCACCAAGGCGTGGCACTACCTCTTGTGCTCACGAAATTCCTCTTCCTCTGAACCTAATGCAAGATGATGACTGATCCAACGAATGGTGCTGAGTCAGCGAGGAAGAGACGTCATCGAGGCCAGATGCAACTGGAGCTGGAAGAAAGGGACAATTAAATACGAACATGGACACTGAACGACAACTTGGCAGTAGGAATGTGTTAAATAGGTGAGGACAGTAGTTCCCACCCAGTTAACCCGAAGAGCACTTTCTACCCGTCGATGCCCCTAAGTTTTTATCGAAGTGTGTGGCGAAACTTTAATCACACATTTTGCAACAAGAATGTGATCACTCACCATAGTGGCTCAAACTTGATTATTTTTAAGACCCTCCCAGGAGTGAAAAGCTATTTATGCTTATCTTGCTTATGCTGTAAAAATTCTTTTGTAAATTGTATACTTCTGCAAATTTTTGATTATGCATATACTGCTACCCTCCAATATTAGTGACCAGACATTTTATGCACTATCTTCTTTACTATTTTTAAAAATTGTTGAAATAATTTAAAATGTTAGATTATGATATTGTTATAGTGTAAATAATTCTTAACTTTTTTTCACTGATAAGGTATGCTCATAGTTACCCACACTGAGCAGAACAGATAGACCTTTTAAAATTCCTTTTTGTGTACATAATTTTAATCTGGATCCAGTCCACTACAACAGAATTAGTTCCAGCCCGTTTATCACCCCTAAGCGGAGGATGAAACACGTCCACTGAATGTGGAGTCGTATTCCATTTTGAGTTATTCATTACTCTAAACTGTTTCTGGTGCAGAGAGGGAAGGCTCTGCCAGCAGACTGAGGCATCACTCCTGCTGCTACTGCCGATGTGAGTATTACTTCTAATCAAGCTGAGGGGACGTCATGCAGTCAGGAATGTATTTGTGATCAGACAGTTTTGGTTCATCAATGATAGTTTTTCTTAAGTAATTCTTTCGCTATGTGAGGTGAAGTGTTTCCTTCTTTTCATAACTCGAGTAATTCAGTGGACATTTAGTATTTGTATTTTTATTCCAGTAATGATTTTTGTGTCCAGTTTCTCAAGTTAGAATACACGTGTGTGGCCTTCAGCCTTTGCGTAAACTTAGTATGTTTGGATTCCTTTCTGTTTTTAACTGATGTTATCGTCTGGTGTCTATTTCTGCAAGCATGCTAAATTTTCTCTTCGAATTTCTCGATTGATTACATCTTTACTATCTTGATACGACTGATTGCACAACATGCTTTCGTAGCGGTAATTACTTTCGTCTTCAGCCGTGCATTTCTCTGATACTAGCTTTCTTCTATTGAATTCTCGCATGAGCTTTACTTGCTTATTCTAGGTTATTTTCCGTTTGTAAATCCACCGTGGTCTTACACCACATGATACTTATCGATAGTATGCCACTCTCTCCCCGCACATGAGTTCGTTTGTGCATAATATAATTTCAGTTGTGCTTGACGATGCCCAACTTCTTGTCAAAACACTGGCAACGCTTCGTTTTGCCGCTGCTACGAATTGTTCCTGCCTGATTGTGTGTCGCAAGCATTATGTGCATGTCTGTGAATGAATGAGTGTGCTTTCTTTACACCCTCCGTATTTGCAAATATCCTCCCATGTTACATCCATATTCAAAAAGTGCAGAAACTATTTCATTATAGGCAGTAACTTCATAATTTAATTCACTGTTGTACAAGGTGTGTTCTTCATTGTACTTATTCGGTGTCCCCACATTTTGCTTGTTCATTTTATTGAATAGATGATAATTTGAAGTATCAAACCTCTGCTTTATAATGTTCATATATTAAAACGTTGGCTGCTCCAATAAGGAGTAAGCAGTTAGATAAATTTATGTTCCACGTTTCCTGATCTTTACTGCCCGAGATCTATCATAGAAAATTTAACAAGTTACTTTGAAAGTTTAGTTGATTTGGTGGTAGGTGGTACAAGCAGAAGTTAAATTAACATTGCTTACTGGAGCAGAAAGGATAAACCCAACAGGAGTTACCTTTTTCGTGTTAACAACCTCACTATCCAACACCGCTTAGCTAGCAAGCTTGCTCACGCCAATCAGATTTATTATAACGTTAAAAGATGAAATATACGATTAGGATTGCTAGACCTAAGAATTTTCAGTAAAGCAGACAATTTCAACGATAGTGCCAGAGTGCTCCTCAGCCACCACTACAAGTGGCCATAGTAGTTGTCGTGACCGGTTAGGAAGCAGTCGAGGCTCGTACAAAATTTGACCAGCCTACTACATAAACAAACATAAAACAATTCACAAAAATGTACTAGAAGAAAAAAAAGTTGTACTCGCTCAGTGTCAAAAAATGAAGTCGAATTGTCGTTTTCTGCTGCAATATTTGTCGATAAATTTCGTGATGAAGCACTCAAAGTTGGTTACCATTCACTTTTCAATGAAGAGCATTGTAAAGCATAAAGTCGTTGTTCTAACACGGTATTCCGAAGAAAAGTCTTGACCTTCTTTAAAAAGGAAAGCATCTTTCAGATTCAACAGCTGCAATCGGTTTCGTTACTGTTGTTTGATGTTTGTTAGAAGGCGTCTTGTAGAGTGCTTTTAGAAAACAATGTAGTAAGGGTACAGCACCAGCAATATTTATGAAGTCTTCTCGTTCGTGAAATGCCGAAAGCTCCGTCAATAACCTGGGTTTCTCCTATATATTGTAAACCTGTACCGCAACATTAAGTTCTCTGGCTGGGAAACACCTAGAATATTCTACAACCTTGACGATTCTAACAACATTGCTACTTTTGGATCATGTACGACCACAGACCTCTGTGGCAGTCCTGTTGCAGACTTCCCTCGAGGTCGTATCCTCCGGCGCCGGCTCTGAGAGTTAGCTGCTGCTGTGGCCTTAGCCTCGCTATGGGAGACTGCAGCCGCATTGGCAACAACTCAAGAGAGATGCACTATTGTAGGTTTGAGCGATAGTTTTGTGCGGTACATACCTGAAGTAAGCCAGCGGTTGTGCCGCGGCGGGTACACTGGTTGCCGTTACATCACCACAGATGAGCGCTGTCGGACTTGCCTCGCACTCGGACCAGTAGCCGTAGGGGTTTGTCGCGCGCTATGAGCGACAGCGAAGCACTCAGTCATCGCCAAGTCAACGGAGGAGCTTCTCGTTTGAGAAGTTGAGAGCTGGCCGTCTATCTCCGATTATTATTTCTCGAAATCAACTGAGTCTAATTCCACAATTGTTTCATTATGCGCCTTATGTGATGGGCTAAAAGTGAAATATTCAGTGTAAACCAATTTTGTGAGTAAAACGGCAAACATATTCTGCCGCAGTTGTGCATGACGCAGGGGCCCATTCTTTATCGAACTGACGAGGGAAGGAGGAATGTTTTTGTAGAAGTCAGCTAAGAAGGGAATACAGGGCCAGTGCTTTCCTGCAGTACCTGGCACAACAGAGCCGCTACTACTGGTGGTAGTAGTTCGTAGTCAATAACGCACAGCGCGAGGCACCTTAGGCCACGTGTCCGACCGCCAGTGCACTGTTAAGCCCCACCCCTCCACACTGGAACTGTCGTGCACTTCCCGCAAAGGCAGGATGATGGATATCGAACATTAACAGAAGAGTCTCGTAAACAACTTGACCGCCTCCACAAACTGGTCACTTGGGCTACCACCGCCCTCACCTGCCCCCTGTGAATCCACCACCCTTCCCGATTATTCTTTTATTCGTAATTTGCATATCAAATTAATTGCATCATCCTACGTTTTCGCATTAATAATTTAAAAAAAAAAACGAACCTATAGTTTTCTCTCGGAAATCGTCAGTGTGCAACAGTAGCTCCCTTGCTGTTTGTATGTAAAGTTTAACAACAATTCTTAATAAAAATAGCTGTAACGTCAAAGGAATTGTATCTGCATTCTTTACAAATGTGTTTGGCGGTACATCGATTGGGAGGACGGAAGTGTGACGAGGGTGTGTGATACCGATATTGAATAAAGAGTCCTGAAATGGAAACCTAGTAACAACCATCAATCAGCTAATTTTCTTTGGCGGGAAGTAAAAAATTATAGTTTTCATCACTAACTGTAGTTAGATTGAAATGCAATTGAAAGGATCAATAAAAAACTACTCTTATTTATCGATAATTATTTGAAAACAATGCTAACCAGCGTCAAACATTTGAGACTATCCAAAAAATAGATAAATAAATAGATAATAAAAAAGAACCAATCCCTTCCTCGAAACTCGTTCACCTAAGGTCTCTGGGCAAATTAATTGTATACTACATCTTGCTTCTAACCTAATTTGCATATAAACTGTGGCAACCTAAGTTTTTGCATTAACAATTTCCGAAAGAACATTTCGTTTTTTTTCGGAATAGGAACATATAGGAAGGTAACTTAATACATGGAACTTCAATTACAACTCGTATGTAACACAATTTTGCAGTTAAATATAAAAACATCATATCGAAATTCGCTGTAATGCTACGTCTGTGCACTCTATAAGTGTCATATTACCTTAATGCGTTCGTCGATAATTATTTAAAAAACAATTGCGTGAAACATGAAATATTTCAGAGAGAATTATGTTTATATTAACAATTTTTGATTAAAGAAACCCATATTGTTTTCGGAAATGGTTCGCCACCTAAGGTCTCTATGCAAAGTAACTGAATACCATATTTTGATACACTCTGTCAGGTTACCAGTGCTGCACATAAACTGGGGCAACATATCGGTACTTGTTGGTAGGTAAGATATTAAATCGAACCTTAGTTACAACTCCTATAGAACGCAATTTTGCAGATAAATATAGGCACGACACAAGGAAATTCGTTGTACTGTTACGGGTGTGTGCTCTAAGTGTTGTATAACATAGCACATTCATCAATAATTATTTAAAAATAATTCTAACCACTTAACATTTCATTATTCACAAAAAATAAATTCTAACCAAACTGAATCGTTTCGACTATCCAAAAAAATGTTCCCGCTCTCGGAAATAGTTCGTTACCTGAGGTGTCTGGGCAAATGAAATGAACCTCTTAGTGTAGACGATATTTCCAACATTCGAAAAACGTGTTTAAATAAATAGCGTGCGTACAACAATAAACGGGATGTAACGGTAAGGATCGCCGACACTCAAAAACGAGGTTGTGTGTCCATCTTAACAAACGGTATTTCGATGTCCACATATGTAACACATCAACAACATCAACAACAACAACAGAAAAACACAACAGCTGACAGAGGTGTTAAAAAAGAAAAAGAAGGAAAAAAGCGCGCGTTAGATTATAAATTGGATGTAATGGTAACTAACGCCGCAAATATATATATATATATATATATATATATATATATATATATAAACACACAAAAAAGGACTTGTATGTCCAACATAACGCTCTTTCGATGTCTACTTTTATAACACAACAGCAGCAACAGAATACATATTGTTTATAAAAAAATTCGAATTTACTGACGAAAATAGGCTAGGACATCTTATGATCCAAGCACAACGTCTGCATACAACCTATAGGTTTCGAATACTGCAACTTACACGCAGTGTTTTACCGACCATCGGCAACAGTCGACAGAAGCTCCCACCAGCGCAGTCGGTCAGTCAACAGCCCTTAAACTTGCCGCGAGGATCCTGTCAGGAATGCGTCTACATATAGATCTGCAAGCGCTGTCAGCAGTCCTCCTGGTCTCAGACAGAAAGGCAGGCATCGAATCAACACACGTCCTGCTCTTCTAGACTGCATTTACAAGGAATTTCTGTATGGAATTCATAGTTTACAATTCTTTCAAGATGTTCAAATGTTTGTAAATCTATCGGACCAAACTGCGTGGTCATCAGTCCGTAGCTTACAAACTACTTAAACCTACGTAAACTAACCTAAGGACAAACACACACTCATGCCCCAGGGAGGACTCGAACCTCCACGGCGAGCAACCGCGCGCTCCGCAGCGAGACGGTTTAGACCGCTCGGCTACTCCACCACGGCTACAATTCTATTTCTCAAATGAAGAGTCCATTCCTTCTCTATGATTAAACTAAAATAAACCCTACTGTACAACGCTATTTTTTTAGACCGATGTATCGGTGTCTTCTATTTCCTCTTCCCAACCAGTATTTCGACAGGTACAAAGAAGGTCAGCTTTCAAACTCCAGTGCGTATCGCCATGTCCTCCTGTAAACCACATCATTTATGGCTTTAATAAACATTTCTGTATTTTTCGACAATTCTTCTAAACAAAAGAATTCGTGTAGTTAAATTTTTCCTCATATTTCCTTCATAACGCAATTGCTAAGCAGTACATACCTTCCTGAGTTTACCTAGCTAGCTGAAACTAAATATTGCAAAGTAAATCTCTCTCTCTCTCTCTCTCTCTCTCTCTCTCTCTCTCTCTCTCTCTCTCTCTCTAACGACCATACCCTGTTACAATACTAGACCTAGCAAACGACTCTTTTCGAAATGATCCCAGTCTTTAGAACATTTAACTGACACAGTATAAACTTGTAAATACCGATAATCGAGCATGTCTCAAGGCAATTAAAATTGTTCTTTCTCTATGTTTAAACGAAACTAAACCATGTTGTACAACGATATTTCCATGGTGCTTCACAATAAACAATAAAAAAGTACATGAATTAATTTAAGATCAGCAGTTTACCAATTCCGACAGTCTACACTAAAACTTTCTTTTTTCGAAAGCACTGACCTAAAAACATCCTTCTTCGAAATGACACTCGCCAATACAACAAACAAGGAACCGGAAACTGATTAGTCACTATGCAAACATCTCCCCCCTCACCCAGAGGCTGTAACAATAATACTATACCTGTCCGATAGCTTGGATGCAATACAATTACAATCGATTTTATTTTCTGTAGAGTACGTTCCACGAAGCTTCTTTTCAAAATATATAAACAGAGATACAATAATTATTACTCGAAACACATACCAAGCTCCTTTACTGTAAACAAGTTGTTGTTTACCGCAAACAAAGATGTCTGCTCAATAAACTAGCATGATAACCTACACACTGCAAAACCTGTACAGGAGAAAAAAAATTCGTCATCACGGCACAACATCAATAAACTTCGCATATTTCTAAGTCACATGTCAAAGTAAAGAAGATGATAGATGATCGATCCCATTAGTAATAGCAGATAGTATTTAAACATAATGAAATTTAATAGACGCTCTAGAGGCTGTGCTATCACCATCTCTCGGAATAGTATTACACAACAAAAATGCTTAAACCAACAACTTAACGACGAAAGCAGTCCACGTTAGGGCTCAAAAACGGCAGCACACCGAGCGAGAAAGGCGTCAGCTCATTGACAGATAAACAGGCAAGAAACATGTTCTGTATATACTATTTTGACTTTAGCACTACTGCGTACGTGCAATTTAATGATCACTAACGCTTCTGTCACCCCCGAACGAGAGACACTTTCGACTAGTCATCAGAATGCAGGAAAGCGCGCCACGCTTCTGACAGGTGGGCACACATCGAACATCATATTTCTACACGGTTTTATGCATCCCATGCGAGCGCAACTATTCCTTAAGTACACTACATTGACGGCAAACGTCCTATCAGACAGAGAACTTCGCTAGATTTGCCTGCACACCAGACAATTTTCGGTGTTCTTACTACTCCGGAAAACAATTTGCAGAACACGATTAAACACAACAACCATTACTAAGTAATTTGTTATCTGACACCACATGAATGGGATTGACACACTGTACGCAGATGCACTTTGTAAATATATACGATCCTCGTTTCAAACACTTAAACGGTATTGCAAATGGTCAAAACTTAATCTGCTCCGTAATTGTGTGTTGTAGCCTCCAACATGGTAATGCAATGTTCTCAAACAACTGGAGAAGTAGCAGTCTCGTAGTCACATGTCTGGACACTTTATAAAATCGATAATGCTATTACCGATAACTTTATTGACAGCAGGGCTTGTAATAGTCAAGAACCCCTTTATAATATTTTTATTGCCATAGATCGCTTATTGATTTCATATGACTAGTTTCGACTCGTTAAAGAGTCATTATCAAATCTTACTTATCCAGTCGTGTTAAGAAATTTACTTCTTAAATCGTCTGGACAGGTAAGATTTCATGGTGACTCTTTAACGAGTCGAATCTAGTCATATAAAACCAATAAGCGGTCTATGGCAATAAAAACTTTATAAAGGGATTCTTGACTATTACATTAAAAGGTCCCCTCCTACAAAATATCCTGAAGAAGATTTTAGGTAATTATAACCAGGGCTTGTAATTAAACAAATAAATTTATTATCTTCTTTTGCTCAGAAATTCGGCATCAACCACGTTAAGCAATCGATTCCAACTGTTTTATCATTGTCCACAATCACATTGTTGTCCTCGTAAACCTTCCTTCCCAGTAACACATTATCAATGCTTCGAGTAAATCTCAGATATTGTACATAGTGCAAAGTTTTACAACCACATGAACATAATCCTAAATCTCCTTCTTTAGAGCTCTGTCGCAACACTTCATCATCCATAACTGGAAGCAGACAATGCATCGCATATTTAGAGAATTTCAAACACATTTTACTCTCTGTAAGCGCTTGCAACAATTACCATTTCTAACCAAGCGACCGAAATACAACTGCAATCAATACTAACCTACAGCAAACGGATATAGCAATTTCAGCTCTTTTATACTTAACTTATAAACCAAATAGCATGAGAATATCTCGTATATGCCCAACAACTACGTTGTTGCTGGATCCCTCCAGAACCTCTGATCGATTGATCCTGCATCTTTTAGCATTGCATACACTGCAAGACAGTATTTATGAATCATTTTCTATCAGTCACGAGTCCTTGTGCACAAAAAGCCACTGTATCCCCCCTTCTAACAAATCAACACTCTCAAGAAACATCTGTAACACACTCAATTACATCGTAAAATGACTGATACACATAGAACAGCTAACAAGGAATGATCCACATCTTACAACCAGCGGCGCTTAATAGTCTGCACAATTTCAGCTAATTCAACAACCGAAATATTATATCAAATACCAAGAGCAATTCTTTACAGACTAAACAAACGATTAAACGCTCCTCGCAAGGAGGATAACTACCCAGCTTTAAATCACCAAACCCTGGGGTTATTGAAATGGATGCTTCCCGATGGAAGAACAATAATTTACCACTGCAAGCACATCCACTACACTGCCGAGAGGTGTCCGTTCGTAAACACCACTAAAAGATGAGATAAATAGACCAAAACTCTAACACACATCCATACTATGAAGTATCGCTATGCAGTCAACAAATGCAGAACACCTCTAGGTTGCAACTAACCGTATGACTAAACAGAACGAAATAGGATTTCGCACAAAGCAGGATACGTCGTACGCACCAGATTACGAATACACGAGACCTAACTTCACGAAGATAGAATATTACATTGCTTGCATCAGCAGCCATAACAATAACAAGAAATGGCCAACGATTTGTCACAGGTATACCATCGCTCTTAATGCTTCATCAACACAATAAAGATCATCGGTAACTATTCTCTTCAGGTCATAGCAAGACAACCATGCACAATCGCATTACAGACAAATACTGCAAAAATTCTATGTATCATTTTCTTACTGTTGACATAAAATAGGTATTTGACATACGATTAGACTATATCAATTATTGTATGTTTCATGATGAAAATATAGTTACCGATAACCTATTGTCTACACAAAAACATACACACAAACAGTCGGATGAGCGCTAATTTGCGATGTAAAATCAAACGCCATTCCATACGCCATTGTATCGCACAACGTAGATTTAAACGTACGCTTGCTTAGCTGTAGATTAGAACAGCACAGAAGAACATCTCCGTTAATTGACGAACTAACAGATACTCTACTGATAGAGGTATTTCTCTTCTGAGCAAAGCCTGTCTTCTGGTATTTTCTTCTAAATGCATGGTCCTGTATAACCGAAATGTTCACCATGAAAAGCTACAAGTCTTTACAAAAAATAGCTGCTACAGATTACATATTACATAGTTGATCACCCTACAGATCTTATGAACTACAGCAAACACGTACTGGTGGTCTATATACACCACAGAAGAGTAAAGGCTCTTACCACAGAGGAAAGAAACCTAGGATGCTTATGCCTTGATTCCCACATCGCAAAAAGATACTGTGGTATAACAACGTAGAACACATTAGTTCCTACTCTAACCCTTTTTAGGAAAAAAACGACTCACACATCTGAGATTTTTTCATCGAAACCATGGGATTACAACACAGCACACTCACATCTAACACTTATTAGGAAACCAGAACGTCATTGCATGACTCTTCTGACCTAAAACACATCTTCTTTTTGTACCTCTTAACAACCCTATAGCCCTGAAAATCACGATACATCGTACACCATAAGTTCAGAATCTTTACAGTAATGAAACGATTGCCGCGGCAGAATAGCCGAGGGCACCAAGGCGCCCAGGTGCGGTGCGCGCAGCTGTTCATTGTCGGGGGTTCGAGTCCTCCCTTGTAGTTGGGTGTTTGTGTTGTGCTTAGCGTAAGTTACATTAAGTTAGGGTAAGTAGTTGGTAAGCCGGCGGACTGATGAGCATCGTAGTTAAGTGCCTTAGATTTACAAACGTCTGAACATTTGAACTGAAAGACAAGCTCGAACTCTAAGCCACAGGTGAATCCCTTGCGGTGCAAGTAAGACACACAACGAACGCTTAGCAATTTACAATAGACTGCAATACGAGGATGCGAGATGTGGAGAAAGATTCAGCAGATGTCAAAATGCAGCTCAACACCAATCAAATACTGCGAGATGAGTACGTGTTCCACCAATCCTCCCGCACAATGTAATCAGTGCCATTTGTTTTATGTTCTCCAGTAAACAACAAGCAATACTTGTATGTATATTTATATTCACAAAGGAAAAGTTTAGATCAGCGTTTCGTCCAGGCTGTTTATATGTCATCTACTGAATCGCTAAAAATATGGTCTCAGACCAAAAAAAATTGATCGCCGACCGGCAGTCGCAGAGGCTAGGTCCGAGTTGGTTGCGCAATGCAGACAATAAACTCGATCGCCCATCAGAATTCTAAGTCCGGCTATGTGCACGATCTGGCAACACTGTAGACTGCGGTATTATCAGGAGGAAGTGTTATTTCCTTCACAAGGCAATTCTGTGGTGTATGAGTGCGTGGTCTCTAGTGGCAAAAGTCGCATTTGCAAGCACATATATAAGCAGTCACGATATCGAATCCAACAACCTTCAACTTTTTACATTTCATTTCATTCCATGATGTTGGTGGTGGTGGCGACTGGTGCAGCAACAGTGTTGAATAATTAAAATATGCTCAGTCTCTGTTGCAATATTTTAGTATCCAATAACGCGTGTCGCGCTGTTAGCACATCGTCAGACTGGAAAAAGACAAATGTTTTGTTACAGTCCGTTTACCTGGCGGGCAGTGAATCTAATGTGGCTAAGGTGAGTAAATTTGAAAATTCAGACTTACTTGGGTGGAGATGGAGCCACTGAGCTATCTATAGCTGTGTAGGAGGTATCTTTAACAAATCTTTAGCAAATTGTTAAAGATACCTCTTACACAGCTATAGATAGCTCTGTGGCTCCATCTCCGCCCAAGTAAGTCTGAATTTTGAAATTTACTCACCTTAGCCACATTAGATTCACTGCCCGCCAGGTACACGGACTGTAACAAAACATTTGTCTTTTTCCAGTCTGACGATGCGCTAACAGCGCGAAACGCGTTATTGGATAATAAAATATTGCAACAGAGACTGAGCATTTTTTAATCTTCAACTTTTTTTTAACCGCATACTGGCTGTCAGTGGTATCAGTGTGAAAGAACCTCACATGTAACAGCGGAAAGTCCCAGATATAATTACACAAAAGGGCCTGCTGCTGTTGAAAAACTGCACTGCTTACTCTCGGGAGTAGTGGGCACCGGCTACGGCGACGCGCCAGTGGCTGCCGCCTGCGGACTCAGTGACAGCGGCGCTCCGCTGTGAGTCTATTTACCAGCTATTATACCTTAAGTTATGGGATTTATATTACTGTCACGTTCTGAGCTATCTGACTGATATATGAACATAATCTAAACGTCGTAAATCGGAATCGGTATAAAGGGTCATAGGGGTTACTATTACCACATTTTTCTTAAACGTCGTCAGGTGAATACTAAAAGGTTTTTATACACAGTGCAACCACAACGCCAGGGTGCACCCATTTTTTGCAAACAACTGACACACCATTATTTAGTCGCACTGTAAGGAAATACGACCAAAAAAATTACATCATGTATTAGTACTATACTATAATAATTCCCATGGAATTCACAAAATATATATATATATAGAATAGTGTGCTTTAGAAGTCACCCATTCCTCACCTAATCTTTCCATCATATGTCCTCAAATGCTTGTCTTTCGTGCCCGTACTCGAATAACCTTAGACAAAAATTATTTCCAGACTAAAATACTCGTCGAACATCGACTGGCGTCACAGTTAACCTGGAATCAGTTCCATTCTACAGGGACAGATTTGGTAAACCACCAGAAAATTGTTAGACCTTCCCATAATCTGATAGAATATAGCAAGTAACCACAAGAGGTGTCTTGTTGTTTTCGTTGTGGATTCGTGCAACTCCTGTCACGAAAACAGCTAAAAAATTCTACACTAATGAGATGCGAACCATTGACCAAAACCACCTCTCCACGGCAGACGACTAGTTTACCTTTTTTCTCTCCATATGTCGCCTTCTTCGGCGCAGGCTTCAGTTGCCTTTGTGCAAATCAAAGTTTCCTTCCGTATTACTTTTCGTTCGCCTTCTTCCTGCGTGAGACTTTTGTTGATAACACTCCTCCATTTTTGGTTTCGAAATACGCCATAATGGGCATTATTGATTTTAAATCAAGGTATACTGAATGTAATTATTTTTGTTATTCTTCTTGTTGTTTTTGACACTTGTGACAATCCCCTTAACGGCACTACTTCATTAGCTGCCAGTCATAAGAGCCTAACCGAAGTGGAAAACAAACATAATAAATAATTATAGAAAAAATGAGTTTAAAATTATATTTTCGCATTTCGTCGCTTAACGTAGTTTTATTTCAAGTCGATAACAGTACAATGAGGAATCGTTGAAACAAATCTTTGTATCAAGGTCGACTTAGTAACATGTGATTTTCCGTTAATAACAATTGCAAAAAGGCTTGTAAGGATTTCTTTGTATAGTTGATGCTGTAGTACACATAATATCCAGTGTGCCAGGCGTAACTGTTGTTTTTGGCGTTCGTAAAGAATATCCAGCCTGGGTGCAATATGTGCGTAGTCGTGATATTCATTATACTAATTCGTGTTACGAGAGACAACGTTTTCCTTGTCCAGTTCCATATCTCCGTTTGATCCCTGCAAGTGAACTTATGCGGGAGGGAATCAACGAGAAGACATGCATTGCAATATGGAATCGGGCGGATTCTGATGTTATATAGCTTTTCTCCTGTAGTGATGGCGTTGTTGACAACCTCGTTCCATATGTTCTTCCACCGAAGCCTCTGGTGATTCGACTGGATTGGATGCGGTGGCTGCATTTTTGTAACTTCAATATACAGGTCTCTTGATGTTAGTCCCTTACACTCTGCGTCGATGTAACTTAATTGTAAATAATAATTGCGAACAAAGCCTAGACTGCTATTTATTCCACCTACATTCACCGAAGGCCTTCTGTCGACAGGATCGAGACATGCGAAAACTCGGTTCGTGATCGTGTTCAGCTTGCTTTGCAACATCTTCATTGTTGCATGAATGAAGATGGCCGTGCACTGAGCGCGTGGTTGCTCGCCGTGGAGGTTCGAGTCCTCCCTGGGGCATGGGTGTGTGTGTGTGTGTGTTGTCCGTAGGTTAGTTTACCTTAGTTTAAGGAGATTGTAAGCTACGGACTGATGACCACGCAGTTTGGTCCGATAGATTTACAAACATATAAACATTTTCCAATATCTTATTTCGTCTTCTTTCAATAGCTTCTTACTTTATTATATTCTTTATTGTCGATAGTTCAGATTATTTGATGTTATTTCTTTCTAAGTATTTATTTTCTTCTTTGCACATGCTATTGTTCATTTATTATTCCAGAAGTGTACGGATAATTGTTTCTTCAGCCTTTTATCATTCATTTAATACATATGTCCAACAAAATAACAAAAATGTTTTACATACAACATTTCCGTGCTCGTCATGACAGATTGAGTATGACTGGCTGAATCATACCAAATGATGCAGTTTAGAGCTGATAAGAAAACCATCGGACCACCTACCCATCGAGGAGGAACCTCTACTGAATAACAGGCTTCTAACTGAAGTATGTTGCGTACCATCTACACCAGTAACTTGATACCTATATTAAGCTACTAATAGAAGCTGGCCGCGGTGGCCGAGGGGACTGCGGCGCGCCAGACTCGGTCTAGACGGATACTACGGTCTGCGGTTCAAATCCCCCTCGGGCATGGATATATGTGCCGTTCTTAGTATTAGCTAGTTCATAAGTAGTTTGTAACTATAGGTACTGATGACCCCGTAGTTAAGTCCCATAAGATATACAAATATTCGAACATTTGATTACTAACAGAAGTGCAGCAGCCATAGTCCGAAGTTATCTTGCCGGCAGTATAGGTCAGAATCTGCAGAAATATATGAGCAGCTTCTTATCTGTCATTTGCAAATAATTAAGATATACGGCATTTTAATCTCGAAACGTGTATTTCCATGCTGCTTAGCGATATTTTTATCCCGACTTTTTAGACACCGTATATAAAATATTAATACAGTGCGTAAATTAAAAATACGTTCTTCAAATATAAATGGATGAAATCACTTGATACCTTTTTATTTACAGGACCACAGCCCCATCCATGAAAGCTGTGCCGTTCAAGAATGGTTTCGCAGTCAAGATCGCATAAAGCTGATTGAGTTCGTTCCACGGTCACCGGACCTTAATCCTATTGAGAATATGTAACGAGATCATTGCCTCTTGGATCAAGAAACGCAAGCGACCATTGGGAAAATATAGATCATACATGGTGGTGAATAAACCAGTATGAAACTTTATCAAGGCAGTTAGCAAAGTCAGTTCCAAGACGCCTTAGAGAAATATTGCTTAATGATGCTGGATTGGTAGGCTATAGGAGTAGTCCCTTCTCAAAAAGAATCAAGCAGTGTGTGTGAGTGTGTGTGTGTGTGTATGTGTGCGAGATTTGAAAAGATACGCAACAATAAAAATGCATAAAATATCAATGTGGCATGTTTTAATAACTTCTAAAGCTACAAAATTCAAGATTACCCAAACAATTTCCTGTAAATTACATAAATTGAAATAATTGAGAATGCATTACGTTTTCAAAATAGTTGGCAAAGGCAGTGCGTTCCGGGTGTAGAGACTCGCAACAAGTGCATCTGTAAACAGCGCCCTACCCCAGCACACGCCAAGACACAAACAGGAAGACGTCGTCTTGGTTCCGAACGCAGTGTGCCGACACTATCTGCACAGGTTTATCGTAACTAGAATCAGACTTTATTACGATGACTCTTCTCTTACCCCGCACTGGAAGACAACCTAGGTGAGACCAAAATTAATGCAACACACACCGAAACAAATGAGGAGCTTTCCTGTATGTTTAGTGTTATGTTCAAAATCGTATATTTCCGATAAATCTGAACCTAAAGCTTTGAAATGTTCTAATAAAATACGTGCATGTTTTCATAAACAAATTTTTTTCAATATGTGTCATATATGAATTTTTATAAACTTTATAATTGGAAGTAGGATTATACTAAATATCGCAAAAGTAACCCATTTATTGGTTAAATATAATATATTCAAGAAATATGTACCTAAACACCTTCCTGGGCTAGAATGCTACGATCAGTCAGAATTTCAAAGCACTGGGTCAAGAACTTTCGGAAATTAACGTCTATACGCCTAACATTTTAGACGTGGGGACATAAGGAGGGAAGAGTACACCCCCCCCCCCTCCTCTCATCGGTGAATATCGCTGCGCAAGTGTTCATTCATCACTGACTCACAGTTGCCACAATGCTTTACAGAATTAACGCAATTGTCAGATAATTCAGAGACAGGAGATGAACTGTAATAAAATTGACATTGCTTTCCGAGCCATATTTATCCAAAAACTGAATATTACTTAAATCAGATGTAGCAGTTACACTTCGATAATTCCTACGCATTTAATTTGATAGCTGAAAATGTTCGTTAGTGTGGAGCTGCCTGGAATTTATTTAGAACTAACTCAAGAATCGACACATTCTGAAACAAAAATTCTAATCTGTAAGGCGTTTCTCACGTTTCGCGGAAAAGCTTCAGCAGCAATTATATTGCAACCATCGCTAATTTGGGACAGTAGAATTTCTATATCAGAACAGTAGGGGTGCTTAGAGAGCGACACGGCGTCATGCTGTCTAGCGGCTTTACAGCGTGGTGGGGTTAATCTAGCGCTGACGTCGTAGGTTTCGGTGGCGCCTTCTCTTATTATGACCAGCAGACCATCAAGAACATGCAGAGAATGGAACCAAGAACCCTTAACGTTTGAAAGAAAACACTCATTTGTCTGCTCCAGTCCAATATACGATACACCTGTCTGAATAGGAATAAGAAGAGACAAAGTTAAATCGTACGGTAAATACAGAATTCTGCAAATATTTGCTTAGGCAAATTACCGTCTGTTACGCAATTGAAATGGCAGCCGTTCACAAGTTTATATGTTACAATTAAGTAATCAGTTTGCTGCAGTATTTCCACTGATACGAAATGTATGGTCCATTAGTTATTTGAATGAATACAGTTCCCACTCCGAGACACAAGTATTTGACATGTTTTGGCCTCTTTACTAACAATTCCTGACGAATGAATACCGCTGAAGTGCCATTACGTTTAGTGTCTCACAAACAGTTAAATATAATTCTTGAGTAATAGCAACAATCATTGGAAATTTACGTTTTCATCTACAACGAGCTCATCTGAAGAGTAAATGACAATGTCTCTCGTAATTTACAGCATGGGAAACCTATTTTCGTAATTCGTTGTTGTGCCATGGATGAAGATAAAGTGTGGGATGTAGTAATCATGATTGGTTAAGTGGCTTATAAAATGTGTATTACACGATGTCACACGAATTCGAAGTAACACTATCCGCTACACATATACGCCATGATGAGACACATGACGGCCGGCCGCGGGGACTGAGGCGCTTCAGTCACGGTCTTCACGGCCACTACGGTCGGGGGTTCGAATCCCCCCTCGAGCATGGATATTTGTACCGTCGTTAGTCTTAAGTTAGTTCATAAGTAGTTTGTAAGTTTAGGGACTGATAACCCCGTAGTTAAGTCCCATAGACTATACAAAAATTTGAACATTTGAGACACATGACGTGACATTTCTTTACGCTAGCGGAAGACACCGCTGGGCATCGATTTCTGTTCACTCACTTTTTTTTTCTTTTTGTGAAGCCTGGGTAGTCATCACTCCCTAAACTTACAAACTACTTATGAACGAGCTTATACTAAAGACGGCACAAACATACTTGCCCGAGGGAGGATTCGAGCCCCTGACGGGGAACGGCCTGGCACATCGTAGCATAGCCCCTCAATGTTAACTCACTAGCAACGCTTTCCGTCTGAGACCAAAATAGCTTCACTAGAGCGGAGAGTGAACAAAACCGATGCTATGACAATTCCTTTAACTAACGGATCAGAACGCATAAACGCATGATGATGGGCAAAACGTGCTTGAAATATGTTGTAATATGTCAGGGCGTGCTGAGCTGCCAGCGATGGCTGACGTGTGTGGATGAGTTACGCCTGAGTGATTGTGTGTTTGAATGTTTCTCTTTCTGAAGAAGGCTGCGGCCTAAAATTTAAATTGTCTGAATGTGAATGTCTTTTATTTTGTGTCTTTACGGCGAGTTGTTTCCTATCTTCTGTTATTATTATTGCAGTATGTTAAGTTCGAGATAAAATAAATAGTAATCCGGCCGAACAATTCCGCTAGGATGTCCCGGACAATAATGCAATAAGATCACTTCATTTCAATAATTCTAACAGCAGCTTTATAACTTAGCCTGTACTACAGAAATGAGATAATCTGCACAGACTCGACAAAACTGTTCAATGCTGCAACTGTAACCATACAGTCAGATTCCACGACAAAAGTATATTTAAAGCCGGAAGCTTTTACGATTCCTGTATTTTAAATGGGCACAACTGCAACATCAACTACAAGAATCCTATGAAACACCTGAGTTAGAAATCGTCAGATGACTTATAGCATTCGCCACAGTTGCCAGTTACTACTATAATATAGTTTATGTGTCAGAAACGAATTTATGTCAGTCATTGAACTACATTTTGATTGGTGGAGCTGTAAGAATGGAGGCGTTTATGTTTTCAGAATACAAGTGCAATAACCTCTCAAAAAACGCTGATAGAGTAGGTATGGAACTGCATCCAATGTCATGTTTTTGTTTAACATCTCCGGTTGCAATTGTCATTGTGCAGGTAGGAAGTGTGTGTGAATTGTGGTGCGGTGGACTGCAAAAATCGTTTTTCACTTACAAAACGAGGTTACAGAAAATAGTAAGCGGAAAAGACAGTAGCTGCCACAAAGACACGGTCATATTGCATTTCACTGCGATTAACTGGCATATTATTTGTGTGGTTATGCGTGTGGTACCAGAATGTGAATGCTTATTTACACACTGCTGAGAAACTCTTTCTTGGGCAGAAAATAAGTCCTACAAACAGACGTAGTTTAACAAGAACCAGTAATGCATGGATAGTCTCTACAAGATCTGTCTGCCTGTCTCTGCCATCGTACTAAACGCCTAGAATTCTCATTTCAATATTGTGACAGGGTGGATACATCGTTCGTAATTCGTACCATCAGGAGTCAGTTAACTGCACCGTGCACCGATTCTGAAGCTCTCTACGGAAAATGAGCTCAAAGCTCAGTTAGTTAAAACGTACTGCAATCTCGATAAGTCTCTGTTTTGAGCGCAGTGCAAGTTTGAGAGCTCTTTGGCACCGGTGTGACCGCGGAGTTACTTCTGGGATGGCACAGAAACATGATAACAAATTCACTTAATATTTACCTGTCTGTTTGGTTGAACAATCTCAATTAGTTTCTTTAATGGTGCGACATCGGCGCATTACTTTCTACTTCAAGTGCAAGGTGGTCATAGCATGCGGAAACTGACCATCAGCTGTAGCCACCAGTGGAACAAGTAGGAAGTGAGACGTAGCAGCGCGTCAGTAGCCCAGTAGCCTACTTTTTAAGCGAGGGCTGCTTTGGGTCATGGATTCAGTCATGGATTCAGTCCCTCTGCAGATTAGAATTTTAACCCTAATTTGATAGAGCTACCAGCCATTTAAGACGATAACATAAAGGTTACAGGACAAGTCACTAATAGCAGCATTATACTTAATGAGTGAACTAATGACGTTTATGCAAAGACGCAATAATTTGAATTTTGTCGCTTTGAAAGTGTGTGTGCAATACTCCTGCTCCCAACTTTTGAATCGTGTCTGACCAGTGACAACGTCGCACGATGGTCAACTCATCATAGTTCATGACCTACGTGAGTTATCGAGTCTTCCTTCATGTGTAAAATCATGAATACCGGAAGATCTTTGTTGATACGGGAAATCTCTTTTTTGAGGTGATTTGCAAAAAAGTACTCGCACCATGCATACGTTTCGAGCATATCCAATGCTTTCATACTTATGTGAGACCCAATGACATGTTTTGAAAAACTTGAAGCATATTGAATATTATTTGCATAAATAGCCGAGGCAATTCTTCCAGCTCGCTTGGCCAGAAGAGTGACCGCATCTGTAAACTTTTGTTGTTGTCTTTTTTAAGGCAGGGAAACTGAGATCAGTCTTACCAGTCAACATAAAACAAAACTATCCAACGACCACAAAGAATATCTCAACTAGAAACTAGGGTTCCAGTCCCTCTGCGACACGAATGTTCAATATTACTGCTGTTTTCCTGAATTCAATTTCCTGCAACTACCGAGAAGTTTAAAGAATTAGATTAATAAAAGGCTGTCGTAAAGCCCCTTTAATCAGTCTCAGACAATGAATATCATACGGAAGTGACTTTCAACTCGATGATAATCGACGGAGTTCCAGGACCTGTAATACTAATGAAATATTCGCCTGTTTATCCCTTCTCTAGTGCAAGTGATATGGATAAAAACAAAAGTAGGGCCTAAGTAATGCATTTCTGTGAAATCCAAGAATATGTATTGCAGTGGATGGATTTTATAAACTTCCATTAACTGTTATTTCATTTTTATTTACTAGCATATAGACGCTTTTTATTCGCTTGGTTCCACCATTTTTTGGTTTGAGGAACTGAAATAGACATCTCGGATATTCATCCAACTGAATATTAGTATTTACGTTGAGTATTCATCTTCAGAACAATAGCAGAATACTGTCTGGAAAACTGACATCTACAACCCCATTAATGTAGGTATAAACCTGTATTTTGCGACATATTTTATTAGAACTCTGCAGTGGGTGTAAGGGTGAGAGCTGGAAGTGGACGTGAACGATAAGTGATAGACTCATTCTTGTTGAACATTTTCAGTAAGTAATAACATTGTTGTGAAAGAAATTAAATCGTTCGTAGGAAGATCAAATCATAAAGTTTAGCTGAGTGTAATTGGTAACAGATGGCTTCGTGTTACGTGCAGAGGTGTCGATACTATTCACTAACTGTTGAGCAATTCTTTCACAGACAGAACTTAATCTGCGGTATATTCCGAAATAGTGACAATGTGGCGTTATCCATTGGCAACATAAAAACAGTCACTGACATTTCTATAATCATCTGATCAACTGTGTCATCATATTACGGCCCGATGGTTCTGATATGTATATTGTGGGTGCTTGGTGCTCGAGTTCATATGAAAAACGCGCGCCTACTGCATACAATATCTATCAGAACTATGCTTTGCTTCGTTAACAAATTGTTATTTTGGATTTTTGGTCCTTTTGCCCTGAATGTTCTGCACAGTCAAAAGGTTTCGTTTTCGTTAGGGGATATTATGGGACTTTAATCAACAGTAGATACGTTTCATTTTTTCAATATTTGTAGACTAGATGACAGTTTAACTTAAAGGTAAATAAATCTATACATTGCGGTCCCTAATTCTATATTTGGATAACAGAAGCTCTTCGTATTTTGAACTCCGTGTTACGAAGCCTTCCCAGAAATGTTCGCAACTTGAAAACAATGTTGCATTGATATCTCTTCCTTTGTTTGTCTCTCTTCGTTCGTTTGTGCCATTCACAGCGATATCAAGAACGATAGTTTCTGAAGCTATAATTCTAAAGAAAAATGACGCCGACATCTAATATTTTCAGTATAATCATTGGAAATGCTCGAAGAAATGTGAAACAGCACTAGTAAATGACATTTGTCGTCTATGCTTTTAAGACAATAAGCAAATAATTGAGACCCTTATTACTATGTTAGCGGTCGGTGCATCTGTATATTTTCACTAGTGACAACGATCGGCTCATTAAAGCTAGTTACGGAACTGCGAGCAGGGCTCATCGACATATACTTTAGGTGTTCGGACCCCCAGCAGGCGCGCGAGTTGCGAGCTGTCTCTGTCGAGCTCGCTTGGCAATCACCTCGGCTCTTATTCTTCCTGTTGATAGTATGACTGAAGCTTGGCAATATCACAGTGTAAGTATGTTAACGCTGGTACCGAGGTCTTACTTCCGGGTTGGCACAGAACTATGCTCATAAATTCACTTGATGTTTACTGTAATTTCCATTGAATGATCTGACTTGTTTCTCAGTCTAGAGGCGACAGAAGGCTATTTGTTCATGCTTTTGGGTCCAGAAAATTGTTTACGCGGCGAATTTCCAACTAATCTCGTCTCTTACGCTGCGGGTTATATGTTCTGCTGATGTATGTGGCAGTAGGAAAGAACTGCTGAGCACAGCTCCTCGCTAGCCCTTTGTACCGATTCAACTTTACGACTTTTAGATTGTGTTCATATATATCAGTCAGAAAAATTCAAAACGTGACTGTAATATAAATACTAGAACTTGAAGTAAGGATATAGCAGCCAATAAACAGACACGTTTCAGCGCGCCGCTGTCACTGAGTCCTCAGGCGGCTGCCGCGATGCGGCCGCTGGCGCGTCGCCGTAGCCGGTGCCCACTACTCCCGAGAGTAAACAGTTCAGTTTTGATCCAGTAGCGAGCTCTTTTGTGTAATTATTTCTGGGACTTTTCGCTGTTCCATTTGAGGTTCTTCCTCACTGATAACAAAGACAGCCGATATTCGGTTAAAAGAAAAAATGAAGGTTGTTGGATTCGATCTCGCAACTGCTTACATATGCGCTTGTAAACGCGGCTTCTACCACGAGACCACGCGCTCATAGAGTACAGTAGCATATAGACTGATTTGAAGCCAACACCGACCACAGGTTAACATGCCAACTAGCTGTGGCGATGATGAGGAGATCGAAGAAATATATGAGGAGCTAAAGGAAATTATTCGGACAATTAAGGGAGAGGAAAACTTAATTGTTATGGGAGAATGGGATTATGTAGTAGGACAAGGAAGGGAAGGGAAGATAGTAGGTGGATATGGTCCGGGCAAAAGGAATGAAAGAGGAAGCAGCCTGGTAGAATTTTGCAAATGTTCAAATGTTTGTATAGTCTATGGGACATAACTACGGGGTCATCAGTCCCTAAACTTACATACTACTTATAAACTACTCACGAACTAGGACGGCACAAATATCCATGCCCGAGGGGGGATTCGAACCCCCGACCGTAGGGGCCGTGCAGACCGTGACTGGAGCGCCTCAGTCTCCTCGGCCACCGCGGCCGGCTAGAATTTTGCCCGAAACGTAATTTAGTCACGACAAATACCTGGTTTAAGAATCACGTGGAAGAGACCAGGAGACACTTGGAGATACCAGATACATTTTATAACAATAAGACATAGAGTTTGGAACCAGGTTTTAAACTGTAAGACATACCCAAGGGCAAAAATAAACTCTGACCATAATTTCTTGGTCATGAATTGTAGGCTGAAACTGAAAAAAAAATAAAAAAAAAAAACTGTAGAAAGGTAGGAAAATAAGGAGATGAGACCTGGATAAACTGAAGGAACCTGAAGTTCGTGAGAATTTCAGAGGGAGCTTTAGGCAAAAATTGACAGAAGCGGAGGAAGATAAAATATTAGATAGATGAAATAGTGGAGGAAGCAGAGGACAAAATAGGTAGGAAGGCAACACCTACAAAAACTCCTTGGATGTCACAGGACATACTAAATTTAATGGGAGAAAGGAGAAAATATTTAAATTACAATAAATGAAACAGGCAAAATGGAGTGTAGACTACCAAGAAATGAGACTGACATTTTCATTATTTTCATCAATTGAAATGTTATCTTGCTGTGGTAATTTATCCTGTTTTTCAAGTTCATTTTCTTTTCTGTATGGTTTACGCAAAATGAAGTGACAGTGTCATATCGCCCTTATTTTTGAAAATTTCTCTGAAATGGTGCGAGTTACTGATATAAACTATAATATCAACGTTGTAGAGAATTTTCTGCTCTACCAACACTTTTTATCTCAGATGAACGATAAGGAGTGATTTTTTTTTATTAAAGTTTATGCTGTCACTAGGCCATAACAAACGGCCTGTTTCTGTGTCAGTAACCTATTGATGTCCGAAACATTTGGAAAGGGAGGTTCTGGCCGCTGACGGCCTACGATTGCGTCCGTAAAATTTGGTGTCCATCGCTTCAACGCCGCGACATAAAAAGTGGAACACGTTACAGACATAGTCGAAAAGCTTCTATATTTACGTATGTCTCTGAAACGATGAGAGATATTTTAAAAATATGAAAGAGGAAACCTGTAGTGAATATTATCCTTCAGAAATTCGTTTATTCTATTTTCGATTCAGATGAACAGTTCAGCCGTTAATTTTACTTACATTTGGCGATCGCGAAGGTGCGCTGTTAGTGTTACTTCGGCGGCCTGGAGTGGTGGAGTGGGCACATATTGATCTGGTGCGTCGGCACGCGTGTCGCCTGGCCTGACGCCACATCTGCGCATGCGCTCTGGCGAACAGCGAACAGACGACTGCGCGGCTGAACTGGTTTCCAGCCAGCGCGGCGAGGGCGATTCGGAATGTGTTTCCACCCTTATTGCTTGCATTTTAACAAGCATTGGAAGAGAATTTGCGTAATTTTATTGAGGTATCTGTCTCGCATACAAGGAGGAAGGACGTAATTTTACTACGATTTCCGGCTTGCATTCCAAGAAATATGGCATAATGCATTTCCCGTGTATTGTTTCACATTAGCACATTGTCAACAGCCGACACTGTAGGGCATTTCAGTATATCAAAGAGAAATTAACTGGAAGCTAACAGGGCAGTGTGCTACTGGCGCGAATTAGACTGAGAGTAGATGCGGAGGGTACTGTCATCTTTACTTGGGAAGCGTTAAGTACTCGCACGTTTCCTGCTCCTCACATTGCCTGTCAGATCAAGGAACATTCTACGAAGCGCAAGGAAAGCATTTTTCAATTTTTTATATTATTTGTTTTGTTTTGTATTGTTTTGTTTTTTATGTTTTTTATGTTACTGCTCAATAATTTGTTGAGAGTAGGCCACTGGCCACGTCAGAGTGTGAGGTTGAAAGGATGGGCCAGTGAGGGCGACGACAGGCCGGGCTGTGAGGAGGGGCTGGCTTCTCTCCAGGGCTCAGACGCACAGAAGAGGTCTGGTGTCCCTCGTCTTCTGCTGCCACCGACAGCTGCGTATGTGCGCCTGAATTCAAAACGATTGCTGTGAGACAAATACTGGTGTGTCTATAGACCAAATACAGCGCAATTTGGGGAACAAGTGAATGGTGTACGTTTCTCGATCCACAATACAGAAGCATGTCGTACTGTGTGGACACGATGTGAGCCTCACTTCGGATCACGCAAATCATAATCAGCGTTACTTCAAACTTTTCTTAGCAATCAATTGAACGAGTTCACAGTCAGTTTGTTTGTGTGTTACGGGCGCACACTTTCGCTCTTTATTTATTTTCAGTGGGGTTTGTCGTCATCTTTATTCAGGTTCAGGTCATGGCTTGTAGGAGGAGCCACGGACTGACCTCCACTGCTGCGAAGGCCACGGCAGGCGCTGCTGAGCTTATGTGCTGTCACTGCAGCTATAACTACCAAACTTCAGAGCTGTTGTTTGTTCAATCATTCTCCTTTTTCTGTTAGTAAAAATTGAATGTCTCATTAAAATTGCATGTTTTCATTCATATTGACAAAAGTTTCTTCCTCGTGATGTACACAATCTGTTACCACGGTATTCTTTTTCATTTTTCTTAAACTTCAACAAATGATGTCACATACTAAATGATTCTCCCAAATTTTTCTTCTGGTATAAATATTTAAAAAAGCACCGCCTTTTGCAGTCAAGTAGTTTATCGTAATATGGAAATCCAATTTTGCTGCTAAAAATATGTATTAAGCTTGTGCAAATCGACTCCACTACAAGCATGTTTCGGCTTATTCCTGGTGATGTTTAATAAAATAATTACCTACATTTACAATATACAATTTTGTATAAAAAATTTAAAAATTCATTACAAATTCACTTACGTTTAAGTTGGTCTTACGTCTATAAACCATATTAGACTTAGTGCCTTTTTGTGACAAGATGGTATAGTCACGTTTTATCTCTTTTTTTTTACTTTTCAATTTTTTTATTTTACTTATTTTTTCATTTGACAGATATAGACAAGTGACTAGCTATAAACCCTTGAAGTCGGAGTTCGGAGCCACGTGGTTCCAAAAACCAGTAAAAAATGCTTTATGTTTATAATAAAATATATCTGTGCCAGTCAGAGAGTGTACTCGTGTGTCATGGATCATACAATAGTAGAGAAAATCTTTGTTTCTATTCCTTGTGTGAAATTTTTATCCGTTTTTCTTTTATAAAATTTCAATAAAGTTCTGTTATTAATTTTTTTTCTTTTAAATCTGTTTGTTCGTTGAGAATATAAAATGGATACTTTTTGTGTGTGTGAAAATTTCTTGTTGTTCCAGAATATTTAGAGTATGCCCTTTACGAACTGTGTGTAGAATTTTTAAAACCATTTCGATGTTTTCAGCTGTGTGATTTGAAAGACGACTGTCTGCCTTTTTCCCTGGGTTTTTAACTTTGTAATTTATCTATGTTCACTAGACGGGATTTTTGCTAAACGAGAACCCCTTTCGTTCGAAGGCATGAGGAATAGCATTTCTTTTCATGTTTTTAAACGTTAATTTCTGTAATACTGTGTTAATACTGCTGGGATTTTATTATGCTAATAATTTATCATTGTGTCCATGAAACTCGCAAAATGAACGGTTTCTCCGTGGCGCCACTGTTCCTGCGAGAATGTGTACTTGCTTTATTCTGTATGTGCATGTATGAGCATCTTCTATCGTGGGAGTCTGAGTGTATGTATGAGTATTTTCGTCGTTGGCTGCTGACTGCTGGTTTTCCATTGTCTCTAGTTTCGTGTCCATAGGCAGTCGTTACCAACTTCTGCTTTTGATGCTACCAAAGAGGTTCCTCCACCCTTTGGTTACAAGTTGGGTTGGCAATGCCCCGTAGCGAGCCTCGGCAGGACATGCGAGTCTGGGCTCTCCCCACCACCTCGGCTTTCTCGGTTTTTAATGATTTCCGGCGGGGGCGGGCGACTCCCTGCGGGACTGGCCCCTCTGTGGCTGCGCTAAGACCTGCTAAGACGTTCTGATTTTCTTTTCTCCATTGCGGTGGTGGCGATTCGTTGTCTGGTTTGTTGAAGTTAGACTTCAGAAATTATCATTTTTCGGAATAAGTTTCTGCAATCATGTACGGAAGTGTATTCAATTTCATTTCGATGATTTTGTGTAGGTAAACGCGGTGAATATGTAACTAATGCGGTTTGCCAACGGCTGGGAATCGGTAACCTTTGTGAGACTAGCTGGCGGTGTACGACGTCTATTTAATTTCTTCTAGCTTTGTGGGACGCGACAAATATGCGGGAATATTTTTATTCTGTGTAGTGCATGTGAAATAATCCTTTCCGTTTTCTCCTTCTGCGAGTGATGTGCACTCCACGTGGTGTGTTCTTAGAACAAAGCCTTCTGCTACCTCTGTGTCTGTTTCTATGCCCTTCAGGCAAGAAATCATGCATGTATCTTTCTGATTTTCCTTAGTACATCGCGACCTCCTCTCCGTGTATTTTAAATTGCTGTTTCGTTTCCAACTTGTTCTTTGCATTCAGACGCCGTCAGTAAATTCTCTTCTAGCCTCGTACAACCCCCTTTATTAGCTCACTTATGAAATTCTACGTATTTCTAAGGGCTGCCTGCCGTATATCTTATTTGATTTACTACGACTTTGAAATTATTCCATTTTTCTGATTTTTGAAGACTGGACTTCGTCCATCCGCTTAAACGGTTCCTATCGTGTCTGGCTGTATTTCTTTAGTTTCCTTATGATATCCTACGCATTCCTAAGGGTTGGATTCCGTAGCTTTTTTCTTTACTTTTAGGAAATTGAATTTTTATATTTTTTACTGGTTTTTGGAACCACGTGGCTCCGAACTCCGACTTCAAGGGTTTATAGCTAGTCACTTGAGTTCTCGCAACTTCTCACATACCTGTGTCTTACCAGAGTGTACTCTTGCTTCGTAATCTATGATACCGTTGACTTTTGTTAAAATGAATACGATCTTTAAGCACTTAGCCTTCAGTGCGGTGCGAATAGGTAATGTAGCAGACACGTGCCGTGTGTCTCAGTAAATCTGCATGCTCACGGTTTAATTAAAATGGAAATTATCGCGTACCATCTCAAGTAAAGAAAGACAGACCAGAGCTACCTACGAAGTTTATTTCCTTGTGTTGTGTGGTACATCCCGGTTCGTTGAATTTCAGCTACGATGGCGGCGCCTGCTTCTGCTTCGTTTCAGCACGCTGAGTTTCGCGAGTTTCGCTTTGCCTTGCGCGTGTGAGTGGTTGAATGCTTGTTAATTTTAAATTCCTTCCCCGACGTGTTCAGTTCAGATTACTTTAGCTTAATTTTCAATGAGACTTATTTTTATTGTTTAACAAAATTGGTTCCCCCATTTGTGCAAGTTTGACCTGAACAAATAATTTATTGTCAGTGAAATTTTATCCTACTTATGAATAGTTCTTAATGAATACCTGCCACTTTTATTTAAAGTTGTTTTTAACCAGTGCTGAGAACAAATTCAGATGCAGATTATCATATACTTAATACCGTTGCGCCGTAATTTTCTCACACCCACCTTCATGAAATGGTTTAGTTCGGGGTGGCTTGTATATTAATGATTGCGTCTAATTCTCGTGACCTACGACGTGTGTTGGCCACCGTCTCTTTGTCTTCCTGCTGCTAAAGTAGAGTTTGAATCAGTTCTAAATCCTGGGCCAGGGAACAAGGTTCTGTTGCAGGAAGTAGTCCGTAGTTCACGCGAATCCTTTAACTGGTTGTTACGGCCAGAAATATGTGTTTAAAGTAAGTTTTTAACTGGCTCCTTTCAGCTGGAATTAATTTTACAAATAACGGTGGTCTTACAGATGTTTGCTTTTTATGTGTAAGTAAAAGTTCGACTGGTTGCTTTCACAGTCTCTTGTGTTACTTGAATTTTAGTTTCTTCCTGTTTGCCCAACATAAAACTTAGTGCAAATATTAGACGAAATTTTGTAAACGCCAGGGTAGGAATAAATGTCGGTTTTCACTTTTCCTGGTCTTAATTTTGACTCTAGGGTATTTTTTGTGCGAAATGCTAATTTTATGTTCGTTTTCTTAAATATTTCGTTAATTTTGTACGACATGTTGCCTAGATACGTTCTTGGTTTGTATGTTGGTCTTCTTGTAACTTTGTTTTCTTTTTCTAGTGTTATTTGTTTGTGTGTGGGACTTGTTTTAGGTTTCATCTGTTGTTCATATAATTTTAGTACCATTTTTGGGTTGAAATTATTTTTTGGTATGTACTGTAGTGTTGCAATTTCAGTAATTATTGCATTTTCTTCCAGGGACAGATTAATTATTCTATTGAACATTGATTTGAAAAACGTGTATTTCTGTGATATTGGATGACAAGAATGTTTATTTATGACGTTATCTGTAGTGGTTGGTTTTTCTATAAATTTTAAATATGTGGCGGTTGTTATTATTATTTATTGCCAAGTCTAAGAAATGTATAGATTTGTTTTCTCTTTCTCTAGTCTAAATTTTATTTTTGGATGTAAGCTGTTTAATTTCTGGTGTATTTTTTGAATGTCCCTGTCATCTCCGTTTACTAGTAGTAGTAGTGTGTCGTCTACGTAACGGTGATAATATACAATTTTTGTAAGTAAGGGCCAATTTCAGTTGAAATACCTTACTTGTATTGTGTTAATGAATATATCTGCAATTGTACCTGCAATACAGTTCCCATTGTTACTCCATCAGCTTGTGTATAGATTTTGTCATTTAATTCAAAATAATTTTGTGATAAAGTGAGCTGCAGAAGATCTGTAATTTCATAAGTTTCTGTGATAGAGACATTCCTTTATTTGAACAAGCTGTTTTTTATTATTTCAGTCGTTTCAGAGACTGGTATGTTTGTGTACAGATTTGTTATTTCAAATGAAAAAAATTTACCTGCTGGTGGGATTTGTATATCTTTTATAGTATACGCTAAAGTTCTTGAATTTTTAATAGTGTATCTTTTATTAAATGTGTAAAGGTGAGATATCAATTTATTTAGTTGTTTACTTAGTAGATATGTTGGGCTATTGATGAATTAATAATTGGACGAAAAGGGATCAGGTCCTTATGCATCTTTGGTTGTGCCTGTAATGTCGGAGTACATGGGTTCATAACATTACATGATTTCTTTTCTTGGTTTGTAAGAAGTACATTGGAATTTTTTATTGTTTCTTTGGTTTTTGCAGCAAATTTAAATTTGGGTTTTTTATTATTTCAGTAATATTATTTTCTTGGGAAAAAGTCATCACTTTATTTATATACTGACCATGTTTTAATATAACTATACAATTTCCTTTATCAGATTTCGGTGCTATTGAATTTTTTGGCAATATTTTTTTATTTATATTGGCAAGTGTAATACGCTCTAAATGTGTCTGCTTGTTGTAGATTTGTCTATTTTTTATTTCTGTCTCTATGATTTTTGGTATTTTAACTGTTAATTCGTTTTGTTGTCGTGTAGGTAATTTTGCTAAGTCAGCTTCCTTTGTTGTTACTATTAGATTCTTTATAGAAATATTGTGAAACTTTGGCTCTCTATTGTATATAAGCCATTTATTGCGAATATCCTATTTCAACATTTGTGAACTTTATATCTCTCAGATTCTTCACATGTGTATAGAATTGATATGGTGATATAATTTCTTGGGAAGTATTTGCTTATCATGTTGGTTTTCAGTTAACTATTGATCAGTCAAGTAGATTTGCTTCCTTTCCTTTTCTATAAATACACAAAATTTATTTATTATTTATTTATCAATGTTGTGCATAATGAGAGGCTTGTTTGGAAAGAGAATTGTTGTTTATATGCAAATATTATAAATTGGTAGCCTTCACACCTCTGTTAATGTGCTGTGATAGAGTTTACGGACACAAAAATTATCTCATATCAATTTTTTTACCTTTTCATGCATGTAAAACACACGTACAATACAATATATACAGCATGTAACCAATTTCATCCATTATTATACCTTCCTCCAAAAACTGTCTCTCAGATGTAACTGAACTCTACATCACTCATAGGTATTTGAGTGCTAACTTTTATCAATTGCGATAACCTTTCCTCTGACTTTTTCAAAAAACCAAATTGATTGATATTTGCTGAAAGATCTGAAAGAACTTCAAGTGGTCTGCCATTTCTCTATCTGGTGAACAAAGTGTAACACACTCAAAATGAGATGCACATATTGTTTAAAATATCTAGAGTTGTGAAACTCAATGAAGTAAGCAATAAAGTCTTTTAGAATACTAATAGGTATGCCTCGTTATAGGTTTAATAGAAATTATGCTACAATGAAATGAAATATTACACTGCAAATAGTGTAAAACCTGATGCTGACTGACCACATTTTTCCATTACAGAAACAAGGGTTGTTATAGAAGACCAATCACTATTCGTGCTATAGAAATATTATCAATATAGGCCACAGTTTAATAAACTAAGCAAAATTATATGTCATTCTATTATCAGGTGATTCGATGTCGACCCATAAGACAGATCCGCGTTAACATCGGCAGTGTCAAGATTCCAGAATGAAACTTTCATTCTGTAGCAGAGTGTGTGCTGATATGGGACTTCCTGGCAGATTAAAATTGTGTGTCGGAATCGGGACTCGAACGTGGACGTTTGCCTTACGTAGACAAGCGCTCTACCACTGCGATATCCCGACACGACTCATGTTGCCGGCCGACAACTTAAATTCTGCCAGTACCTCGCCTCCTACTTTCCAAACATAACAGAAGTTCTGCGAAACTTGCAAGACTGGCACTCCTGGAAAAAGGATATGATGGGGACATGGCTTAGCCAAAGCCTAAGGAATGTTTCCAGAATTAAACTTTCACTCTGCAGCAGAGTGTATGGTGATATGAAGCTTCCAGGCATTTTAAAGTTGTTTGCCAGAACCGGGACTCGAACCTGGGTTCGCCTTTCGCCTTTCGCCTTTCGCGGTCAAGTTCTTTCTGGCAGGAAGTTTCTGTCAGACCGCACTCTGCTGCAGAGTGAAAGATTCATTCTGGAAACATCCCTTAGGCTGTGCATAAGCTATGACTCCACCATATCCTTTCTTCCAGGAGTGCTAGTCGTGCACGTTTCGCAGAAGAGCTTCTGTGAAGTGTGGAAAGTAGGAGGCGAGGTACTGGAAGAACTGAAGTTGTGGGGTGGCACTGTGAGTCGTGTCGGTATGGTTCAGTGGTTAGAGCGCATGCCCGCAAAAAGCAAAGGTCCCAGGTTCGAGTCGCGGTTCCGGCACACAATTTTAATTTGCCAGGAAGTTTCAATGTCAAGACTGATTCAAAATGACTAACTCGGACCTAACGATTCAACAAAGATCGATTGGGGATAGCCTATCCACTATTTAGCGTCCATCTGTGAGGGCAGCACGGAATGCCCCTCCCACCTGTTCCCCCTAACGTCAGGGCCCCCGGCGACGCTTAAAACAGACCGCCAGTTGTAACAGGAAGGCAACAGTGCTACGAATCACACCTCAGTTGAAAACAGTGAAACTTTAGAAGTAGTGTGTTGAATGTCTGTAACGGATATTCTCTGGCTCCTCGAATACACTTTTCAGCGCGTTCCTTACTGCGATTTTTCGAACCTACTTCCATCCCCATAGTGCGCAGTGTTATGTAGGCAGTCATGGAGCTATGTGCGACAATTTGAGTGTGAGCTTCTTAAAGAGGAAGCATTTGATGGGAAATCAAATGATTTAAATTTCACCTATGGATGATGATGAAGTAATGAAGTTTTTCGAGTTTAACGATGATAGATAGTGATCTGGAACTGTAAGAAACCAGACTAAGAAGAACTATTATTTCATTATTAGGCACTCGGTGCATTTGTTGTCTATAACTGATAGACATTAAACATGATGGTACAAAATTGATTTTTCAAATTCATTTTAAACAGACTAACCTGTATTGTAGGGAATTAACATGAAGCAATTTTTGTGAACGTCAATGTGTAATGATGGAGGGAGTAAATTTGGTGAGGAAGAAGAAACAAATAACACCATTGTAATAATTTCATGTTTATAATTGTTATAAGGAATTACGAGGTCAAATAACAGGTATATAAAGGTTTGTTTTAACCATTATTTTTCAAAAATTGATAAATGCTCAAAATGTATTGCTACACCACATGTAGACATTCTGTATTTTATAATTACACTGTACAAAGATCCTTAAAATCTAAGAAAAACTACTTACATCAGTATTTACAGTGAATATCCCATAAAAAGTGCATATGTAGCTAGCATGTGTTGAAACAGAAGATGCTATATTTTAAAGAATTATTGACTCAGAGTTACATTATTAATTTTACTTTTATCACTTTTATATTTTAATGAAAAATACATTCAACACTAGAGAAATTTTTGAAGAAATTGGTATTATTGCTTTACAGTTTATCATTTAGCAGAAGCTCACCATGAATTTTCTCATGGATGAAGATTTATAGTTCTTCATAGAGATCCATTATATGCCCCTTGTCCATTTTATGCAGTATATGAAGATCACTCTTAATATTCTGGAATGGATGTCCTGTGTTCTTTATATGGGTAGCTACTGCTGATTTATTTAAGGTATTTGTGTGGTACGCATTTATGTGTTCATTGTATCTTGTTTTGCATTCTCTTCCTGTTTAGCCTAGATACAGAGCATTACAGGTGTTGCATACTATTTTTTTAGATGCTTGAGTGTGTGCATTTATCTGTTAGTATGTTTACATTGTGTCTCAGCGAGTGTTGTAATTGTGTGTTTTGAATGCTATGTTGATGTTGTTTGGTCTGAAAATGTTTGCTATTTTATAGGAACGAAACAACAATTTAAAATAGGTGGAGAGGAGATCACGAGGTACTCATGGAAATCAGGAAGATACATACGTAATTTCTTGCCTAAAGGGCATAGAAACAGACACAGGTTTAACTGAAGGCATTGTTCTGAGGACACATCCTGTGGAGTACATATCACATGCTGAAGGAGAAAACGGAAAAGAATATTTCACATGCACTACACAGAATACAAATATCATCGCACATTGGTTGCAACCCATAAAAGTGGAAAGAAATTAAACAGAGTTCACACATGGCCAGCTAGTCTCACACGGGTTACCGATTACCAGCCATTATAAAACCGAATTAGTTGCATATTCACCGCAATTACTTGTGCAAAATCACCAAGTTGAAATTGAATACACTTCTGTACATGATCCAAGCAACTTATTCCGAAAAATGAACCTAAGTTCTGAAATTTTACTTTAACAAAGCAGACAACGAATCGATACCAACTCAAGGGAGGAAAGAAAATCCACAACGACTTACCAGGTCGAAGCGCAGCCACAGCATGTACAGATCGGCCACCCACTCCTCTCCACCATCGGAAATCGTAAGAAACCCCTGGAAAAACCGAGGTGGTGGGGGAGCTTAAACTCGCGTCTCTTACCGCCGCTCGCTAGCTGCCCATTGGCAACCCACATTGTAACCAAAGGGTGGAGGAACCTCTTTGGTAGCAACAAAAGCAGAGGTGGATAAGACTACCCATCTTTACGAAGCCAGAGAAACACTAGTACCGAACAGCCAGCAGCCGACGACGAAAATTCACATACAAACACTCAGACTCCCATGCTAGAAATTCTCATACATGCACATACAGCATAAAGCAAGTACACATTGTCACAGAGACAGTGGCGTCTCGGAGAAACCATTAATATTGACACCTTCATAGACACGATGATAAATTATTGGCATAATAATATTCCAGCAATATTACAGAAACTAACACATAAAAACATGAAATGAAATGCTATTCCTCATGATTCTGAACGAGAGGGATTCTCGACTATCAAAAAAGCCCGTCTTGTTAGCGTAGATAATTTACAAAGTTAGAAACCTGGGGAAGACGGCAGACAGCCGTCTTACATCACCCCCTCGTCGATGGAAAATTTTGATGGAGGATGAGGCTATATTATTGCATCTGGTCTCCTTATGAACAAAACAGAAATGCTTGCGGATGTCAGTAAAAATGTACACATTAAACACAAATAATATGTCATTAAACTACTAAGTCAATGGAGATGCAAATGTGGCTGGTGAGACCACGGGGTTGGGCCAACATACATAAACAATTCAAAATTACAAAGAAACATAGATAAACAAATCATAAATACAGAACGTACTCGACATTGAAAATAACACATAATGAAAATTAAAACCCACGTAACATTCCATACGCAACAGTAACAGCAAGAGTGAAAAAGTTTCACTTGATAAATTGCTGAAGGAAAAGTGATAATTTAACAAGGCAAAAATTGTTCAAAAACACAAATTCATAGAATGACACTTAAACATACAAACAAACAAACAAAATATATGAAATGTTTCTAGAACCAAGTAAAATTGAAAGACTTTCTTAATTTACACAAGAAAGTTAAGAAAGTGTGTATTTTGTTTTAAAAAATCATATTTAATGATTAGCGTGTTGCATGGAATCGCTGAGGGCAACCAAAATTGATACGTTCATTAAGAGGATCTTAGCGGGTGCGTTATACTTCGCACTCTTAGAGCGTTCAGTGTTCTGGCTGCTCACACCACTTTAACATCCATGACTCACTTTTTGTCATTGTCGTCCACTCCACACTGTTTTTAAAACATGAACACTGTTACTCTCGGATCGAGTCGTAGACTAGGGCCTTTGTACGGGGAGAGAGACAATCTTCTAAAGGCGACTTGAAGGACACTACACCCGCACGTACAAGAAGATACCATTGCTTTTTGTTTCTTCCTTGGCTGCAGTTCGTGTTCTAAGGCTCTCAGAATTGCTTCTTGTCTCCTTCTCCAGAGGATGGTTAACCCTGGTAATGAGGCTACTTTCCACGTCTTCTTCTTCAAGGTGGTATAGTGCATTTTGCAACACCGCCCATCTCGACCTCCCGCGAGCACCATTGGGCTTGGTACTCTCATTCAGGTTGACGACATAATTTGTAAAGTTCGTAACACTGTCCTTGCAATGCCCGTTTCTTGCATACGCAGCATGGAGATAATTTGTGTGCTAAGCACAAAATGAAACACATAATGCCGCAGCGTTAAAAGATGTGCACATCTACTGTGAGGAATTACACAGCTAGTAGTTTAACAAGGGTCCTTGACCGGATGGAGGCGTCACGGTCAGAGAAGGGAATCCTTCCGTTGTCTCATTCATGCCATTATGCTTAGCACAAGTGAGTGGTCCAGTGCACACATTGCATGTGCAAATATCAACAAGTTTTCTTCCCTTCCCCAGCTATTCAAATGTTTTCCAGAGTAAGGTGAAGGGCGTGGCCAGTTCAGCTGCTTTTACGCCCTCTGGCGGCTGCTTCATTGGCAGGTGGAGTGGAAGGATTAGCGTGCTGCTACCGGCTACCGGCTGCCGGCTACTGGACTGGACAGGAGCTGCTACTGTGAGCGTCGCCTCCCGGGCCTCGCAGCCACCTGTGTGTGCTGCTGAAGGAGGCGATTATTCCTTCTTGAATCCCTTCATTTCATTTTCACTTGTCAAACTTTTTGTCTCTTCTAATGGTATATAGGCCTCTTTCAGAGATCAGATCATCTCACGCCCTTTCCTGTAATTTACAAATTGTCCTGTGAAACGTATCTGAAAATATGCAAGTTGGTTTTGTTAACAGCTTAGGGTATATATTCTCAAATGAAGTTTACATGAATCCTTTCATTCTTGCTCTCCAGTGACCTTCTACCGGTCGAACGGCACACCTTCTGTTACTCAAACGGGCAATCCTTGGACAAAATTATCTAGACCGCAAGCATCAACACCACAGTGCATCATCCTGCAACTAATATCCTTTAAATAACGGCGTTAGCGCCTACCACAGCGTCTTATTAATAGGCTGTTCAATGGGAGACTGCCAACACAAAATCTACAGTAAGGGTGGCAGTTGTAGCACTCTACTCACAAGGCTAGTGCCACTCACAGTGAACAAGGGCATACACAATTTAAACGCTAGACATGGAACAAATTACGGAAACAAAATTACACAAAATATACTTAAGCATGGCCTACACAACTTAAACTACATTCCATCAGTTCAAGACGGGAAACGTACTAATAACATGGACAGCAACTACAACAAGCTATTTCGTGTGGTGGACAGCCTTATTACCCAACAGAGACACTTTGATGTGTCACACTAACAAATCCTTAAACAAAACGGAGTGTGAAGATAACCCGTTTTGAACAGTTGACCAGGTGGAACTGGCAGGTTGCTGTTAACTACGCCAATAACGGCGTACACCATATGATATACAAGACACGCAAACAACCCGAAAACTTATTGTTGCAAAGTGAAAATCGCACAACACATACACAAGGGACACACATACCAAAACACACTATTAAAACAAACCACATAAAGAAAACACTGCAAAAGGCATGCAAAATACAGCTTAAATTTACAACACTAATCACTTGGTTGGTAAAAGTATCACAAAAATTTACCTTAGAAAGCACAAAAGCTTATGCTGGATGTGCTCCTTTCTGAGCAAGCTGATCACGCGACGATCAACTGAAGGAGATTTTACTGGCTTGTTCTAGGGGCGGGGTCTTGTGGTTGGTGTGGTGTGGATCAACTGACCTGATGCCCACACTTTCTGTTGGCGGGTTGCATGGTTTTTTCTGGCCTTTATCAGCCCAGTAGCCCTTATTCCCGTTCCCAAATCTTCTCCATTTTTTAGCTCGCTGATCACGCCAAGGACATTGCTCGCTCCTCCTCTGCTGCTGATTCTCAGCATTGGAAGGACCGGGCTGCCTGCTAATATTACTTTCCGCCTGGTGATTGTACCCAGCACTATTTTCACTCCGATTACTTGTAATAGGAGAGCCGTTGCCGTCTCTTCTAGAACTGTTATCATCATCGATTTCCACTTCCTCAAGGTAAGCCTGGAAGAACTCAATGTCCTCCTTGCAGCTTCCTGCAAGGACGGCAGTGCGCACATTCCATGGTAGTTTCAGGGCGCAAATTCTAATTAACTCGCGTGGAGGATACTGGTAATAAGGGAACTGATTCCTCAGCATCATTCCTTGAAAGAAGTCGCTGAGACTCTTGCAATTGCTGTACGCAAAATGGGGTATCACTAATATGCTACTCTTTACTCCTTCGTGCTGCCTCTG
Organism: Locusta migratoria; assembly: GCA_026315105.1. Classification (NCBI taxonomy): domain Eukaryota; kingdom Metazoa; phylum Arthropoda; class Insecta; order Orthoptera; family Acrididae; genus Locusta; species Locusta migratoria. Next base: position 676,155,160 of record CM048746.1, on the reverse strand, counting down.
TGACCAGTAGGCAGACAGGATATGCTCCTCAAAGTCCTCATAGTATCGGCAATATTTCAGGAGCGAACGCATGCTCGAGGTGGGCTGTCCTTCAAGATATCCTCACACATATTCGATTTTATTCCCTTCGGGCCAGTCCGAGGGCAAAGAAAGGTCAAATTGTTCCAGCCATGCACGGGGGTGTATTCCATTAACATAGTTCCGGATGACTTGGTACTTCCTTATGGTCAAGAAGTGTTTATAATCTAGTTTGCTGTTCTGCTCGTCCAGTTTCTCGTGAACGATCTGAATGCACTCAGCAGAAACTTTGATCATCTCGGCCAAGACAGCTTGCACGGAACTACCTTGTGCATCCATCGTCTCCTTTATTTCTTGAACTGAAATATTCTGTGCTTTTATTTCTGCTTTCAGTTCTTTCACGAAAGCTATGATGTCACATAAAATCACGTCGGAATCGGACACAGGCCTTCTAACGGAATTGGAAGTATTTTGAGACGTATCAGAAATCGCCATGAGGTTGGGCGGCGTATTTGGTTCGCTCCTGCTATCGCTTCTTGTAGCATCCACACCTGAACTAACCTCGTTCTCAACGGTAGCGCTGCCGTCTGTACTCGACATGTTTTCTGTTTCCTTTGAAAAATCTAACCTAGTGGATTTTTCACAGTCCTCACTACTGTTTAATCGCTTAGAACGGGTGGACACAGAAGAGGCAGAACTAGTATCCATCTTTAGAAATCGTTCAGAACGACAAGAGGTTAAGAACATAAAATTTAGCCTACTAAAACACACGTAGCATAACACGAATTAAAAACTTCACACGCAATGCACTGTGGCTGCGTTCTTCTTTTACAAAACAATTAAATAAAATAACAGAAATATAAAAAAACCAAAACACACGAATGCTGAACCCATAAATTGAAATAGATTAATGCGCGCTGCTGAAAACACACATTCACACAATAGGACAAAAAGGTTAAAAAAATATCCGCACGCATTTAAAACAGAAGAAACTATTTTATTGAACAGATAATCCGCCAGAAGAGCGAATCCTGGCAGCGGTAAGCTTATTGAAAGATCACCGTTAATTGAAAAATTAACTTTAGCTGAAAGGAGCCAGTTAATAGCTCACATTAAACATATAACTCTGGCCATAAAACCAGCTAAAGGATTCGCTTGAACTAGTGACTACTTCCTGCAACAGAAAAGTGTTCCCTGGCCCAGAATTTAGAACTGACTAAAACTTTAATTTAGCAGCAGGAAGACAAAGAGACGGTGGCGAAGATACATCGTAGATCACCACAATTACACACAATCATTGATATACAAGCCACCCCTAACTAAACCCGTACATGAAGATGGCTGTGAGAACAGTTATGGCGCAACGGAATTAAAAACATGATAATTGCATTTGAATTTCTTCTCATCACTGGTGAAAAAACAACATTAAATACAAAAGAGAAGGTATTCGTTAAGTATATTCATAATTAGGATAAATTTTCACTGATAATAAATTATTTATTCACTTCAAACAAGAGCAAATCGGGGCACCAATTTTGTTAAACAATAAAAATGCATTCTTATTTAAAATAACTTAAAGAATTCTGAACTCAACAACGTCAAAGGAGGGATTAACAGACAACAAGCATTCAGCCACTCACACGTGCAAAGCAAAGCGGAACACACCCAACTCAGCGTGCTGATATGAAGCAGAAGCAGGCGCCGCTGTCGTAGGTGAAATTCAGCGTACCTTCAAGTTACCACACAACCCAAGAATAGTAAACTTCGTAGGTCGCTCTGGTCTTTCTTGACTTGAGATGGTACGCGGAAATAGCGATATTAATTTCCATTCAAATCAAACCGTGAGCATGCGGAATTATTGAGACACATGGCACAATGTCTGCTACATTACATATTCGGACCCCACTGAAGGCGAAGTGCTTAATGATTGTATTCACTTCAACAAAAACCAACGGGTTCACAGATTACGAAGCAAGAATACACAGCAGGAAGGCACTGATGTGTGAGCAGTGGCGAGAACGCAAGTGACTAGCTATAGACCCTTAAAACCGCAATTCGGAACCACGTGCTTCCGAAAACCAGTAAAAATATAAAATTCAATTTCCGAAAAATAAATACTAATAGCTATGGCATTCACTTAGATATGCGTAGTATTTCATAAGGAAGATGAAGAGATACTGTTAGGCGCGATTGAGAAGGTTTTGTACAGATGTACGAAGTGGAATAAATTCAGAATAGGAGTAAATCAACTAATAAATACGCCATTCCGCACTTAGAAATACGTAGTATTTCATAAGCAAGCTAATAAAGGGGGTCGTACAAGGCTAGAAGATAATTTACGGGGGGAGTCGGAATGCAAAGTACAAGTATGGGAACGAAACAACAATTTCAAAAAGGCGGATAGGAAATCGCGAGATACTAATGGAAACCAGAAAGATACAAACATAATTTCTTGCTTGAAGGGCATAGGAAAGGACACAGCGGTAGCTGAAGGCTTTGTTCTAAGAACACATCTCGTGGCGTACATATCACTTGCGGAAGGAGAAAACGGAAAAGAATATTTTTGTGTCCCAGCCTCGTCGCCGCTTTTGTGTCTCGTTTCCGTCGTAGGTGTCGGTGGCCGAGTGGAATGAGACCGACACAGGAATAAAGATAGCACGCTGGAAGCTAAGTCTTCACTGGTGCTTATCTGATTCCGAAGTTCCTAACTGGTTCCTATCTCAGTCCCAAGTGAACGAAGTCGTTCAGTGGTGGCCACGAGCGGAGTTCCAGCAGAGGGCGCTCGTGGCTGTCGTCGTAAGAACGCCGCGCCGTGCGTGCATGGCGGCTCGCGGCGAAAGTAGGTGGCGCGCACTTTAGACTTGAGCAACACCACAAATATTTCACATGCAACACAGAATAAAAATATTCCTGCACATTGGTTGCACATTGGTTGTGCGACACCACACCCCTCCCCCCGCCGCGCCGTCGTGGCGTAGGGCCGAGGGCCACGGCAACGGCACTGGGAGGAGGGCCTGGGCGGGGGCGTTACTGGTGGGACTGGCGTCGTAGCTGAGGCTGGGATCGAGACGCCGTCCGCGCCCCGGCATCCGCCTTGCGATCCCCCGGAAAACCCGCAAAAACGAGGGGAAGGGCGCACGCTTCCGCCCAGATTGAGCATGTCATCTTCTTCTGAGGTGCGTGGCCCAAGCTGGGGGGGGGGGGGGGGAGGGCGCACGGTTCCGGAGTCCCTCTCGGTGACGCTGTCATCTGCGGCGACGACAGCAGCGGCGACGACTGCGTCGGAGGTGCGTCGACGTCCATAGGGATCTCGTAGTCCGGCGACGAACGATGTGGCTGTGCTCCCTGGCGGTGAACTGGGTCTGGAATCAAGAAACCCGAGACAGGATCGCGCGGCCTGTGCAAGCGCAATTGGTTTGCGTGGCGCCGCAGCTCCGACCCTGTGGAAGAACGTACAACATACATATTGCGACCGAGCACGCGCTGAATGATGCCTGGCAACCATGTCTTCTTGTTTCCAGCAAACACCCTGTACAGCACCGGCGTAGAAACCTGAAAACGCGGAGCGCCATACGAACCGACTCGGTGCGTGGGAGGCTGCAGCAGGTGAAGGAGAGTGCGGTGACGGCGGCCGTGTAGCAGCTCGGCAGGAGACGGGCCGTCACGTGGCATGCACCAATACGTAGACAGGAAAATTTGAAGAGCTTGCTTCCTGGAATGCTGACCTTTCATCTTTTCCATGTGAGACTTGAATGTTCGAACGAAACATTCTGCTTCACCATTGGACTGAGGGTGAAAAGGTGCGGTGCTGATATGCTGAATGCCATTCACACGACAAAACTGTTGAAATTCCGCACTAACAAACTGAGGTCCATTGTCACTGACGATAGTTTCAGGCAAACCTTCGATGCAAAACACTGATGTTAAGGCACTGATTGTACTAGAAGCCGTTGTTGAGTACATGGCAATCACGAAAGGAAACTCGCTGAAAGGGTCTACAACGATTAACCAGCGCGTATTCCAGAAAGGTCAGGCAAAGTCAATGTGTAAACGTTGCCATGGTCCCTTGGGGCGTGGCCAGTCTGAGAAACGTTGCGGAGGAGCCGCCTGATGCTCCGCACAAACAGTACACTGTGACGTCATGGTCTCTATCTGAGGGTCCTTACCAACCCAGGTACAATGACGTCTGGCCAGTTGCTTTGTCCTAACAATACCCCAATGTTCTTGATGCAGGAGGCGTAACACTTCACGTTGCAGGGAATGAGGAACAATCACTCTTGTTTGATCGTTGGCGGTATGCAACAACAGTACACCCTGACTTAAAGACAATGCATGACGTTGTGCAAAATAACGTCGAACCAGAGGCCGTTGAATGTCTTTGGCTCTGGCAGGCCACCCTGAGCGAACAAAACGTGCTACCACACTTAGGTCTGCGTCCGCAGCTGTTTCCTGTGCAACCCGACGAGAGTTCAAAGGGAAATCTGCGACAGTGGAAGCATCTCTGCAGTCTATCTGACAACAAGCAATTTCTGAAGAATCAAACGACACATCCTGGCCAACCGGAAGTCGGGAAAGTGTGTCCGCGTTGACGTGTTTAGTAGTAGGTCGGTACAAAATCTCATACTGATAATTAGACAATATCAAGGACCATCTCTGAAGCTTTTGTGTCTTTCGTAGCGGAATTGGCTTTGTGGGTCAGAACAACGACGTGAGAGGATTGTGGTCTGTCAACAAATAGAATTTCCTGTCACAGAGATAATGATGAAACTTTGTTACGGCGTAAATGATTGCTAAGGCCTCCTTTTCTATCTGACTGTAATCCTGTTGCGTTGGCGTCAGTAGCTTGGATGCAAAGGCAATAGGCCGATCGTGAGATCCAATACGATGTGACAAAACTGCACCCACACCGTACGACGAGCTAACACTACAGGCATCTGTGGGTCAAAGGAAATCAAACATGCATCACTGAGTAGTGCAGACTTTAGTTTGTCAAAGGCAATCTGACAATCTTTAGACCATACAAAAGGAACATTCTTCCTACGTAAGTGATGCAGTGGAGCTGCAATCTGAGAGGCATTGGGAATAAATCTGAAATAATAGTTAAGCTTTCCCATTACTGCTTGCAATTCATGCAAATTCTTAGAAGGAGGCAAGTCTTTGATTGCTCGAAGATGTGACTGTAAGGGATGAATTCCTTGGGCATTAATCACATGGCCTAGGTACTCTATTTCAGGTTGAAAAAACGAACACTTTGCTTTATTACAACGTAGACCTGCTGCAGTCAAAACTATGAAAAGGCACTCCAGGTTTCCTAAATGTTCTTCAACTGTACGCCCGGATACCACAATATCATCTAAGTAGTTCAAGCAACACGGTAAAGAAACTGTCAGCTGTTCCAAGAAACGCTGAAAAATAGCGGGGGCGGAAGAACTGCCAAAGGGTAGGCGTTGAAATTGAAAAATGCCCATGTGAGTATTAATGACGAAAAGCTTTTTTGACTCGTCATAAAGTGGAATCTGTAAGTATGCCTCTGCTAAATCAATCTTGAAAAAGAAGCGAGACTGTCGTAATTTGTCCATAAGTTCGTCAGGTCTGAGCAGGGGATAAGTGTCTACAATTGTTTGACTGTTTACTGTTGATTTGAAGTCCGCACAGAGACGAAGTTTTCTCGACGGCTTGGGTATAAATACTAAAGGCGAGGCCCCACGGGAGAAATCATCCCACTATCTTGCCAACGTTTAAGTTCTTCGGCAACTGTATCACGCATTGCGATAGGCACCGGTCTAGCTTTACGAAATTTTGGAAGTGCAGATTCTTTTAAAGTTACATGTGCCACGAAGTCTTTAGCAACCTAGTTCCGGCGAAAACAAGTCACTTTATTTGTCACACAATGCATTGATTTCATCCTGAAGCACTATTGACGAAATTTGAAGCACATCTCTTTGAATTGATAAACCAAATAAATCGAATGCATCTAGTCCAAAAATGTTCTGTGTAGATTTGGCCTGATGAACAAGAAATGCAACTGTTTTCGTGACACCTTGAGAGGTGGCGGGCAGGCTACACGTTCCTAGCACGGGAATATTTTGTCCTGTATAAGCTGTTAGCACTTGTTGACACGGCGACAATTTTGGAGAACCCAGCAGTACATGAGTGTCTTTATTAATTAATGTAACAGCGGAACCAGTGTCGACCTGAAATTGCACAGACTTATCTTGTATAAAGAGAGTCACAAACAGTTTGTGCTCCTGGGGCACGACAGGTGCGCGAATGTGGGCAACGTCTGATAGATCGTGTTTACTACACTTGCGCATGCGCGGGCTGCGTACGGTAGGAAGCGGAGCAGACTCGGCACCTAGATTAATATCACTGTCACTAGATGGCACTACCGCCAGATCGGCGTCAGCGCAATGCGAGGCTGCTGCACTAAAATTACTTTGAGTAGCTACATCAGTTCTACTGTCACTAGCTACACAGTACTTGGCACTATTACAAGGAGAAGTTGCAGAAGGCACTAAGTTCACTACAGGATTGCACTGTACATAGTCATTTTGCTTGTCCCGAACCCTTTTCCGTTGCTCAGAATTACGCGCTCGACGACGCATGCTACGGGGCTCACTATATAGTTTTGCAGTAGGCGCAGAACTGTCTTGCATTTTAGAACCAAAATTAGCACTGTTCAAATCCACAGCATGTACGACATTTACAGTATGAACTGGTCTCGCAATGTGCAAAGCACTGTTTCTAACGGCACCTTTCTTTGAATGTGTCTTTTGCATACACACTGTCTGTACATGTCCTGATTTGCCACATTGATAATAGGTTGCGTTACGGCTAGGGCATTGCGCACGTTTGTGGCGAGATACACACTGGGGGCAAGACTTACGAACATTTTTCTGAAATGAGCGTTGGCGCCCGTTATTCAAATTACTGTTTCTAACACGACAGGGCGACCTTTGTGTCGCACTTTTACACTGGCTACTGTTCACTGTCTGTTCAGCACGGCCGGTAGAAAAATAAGAATCACTAGTGCTATACTGAGAACTACGGCTAGGAAAGCGTCCGTTGCGGCGCACTGAATTAACACTGTGGCTTTGCATTTCTACATCTGCTAAGTCAAAGGTATCATGCGCTTCAATAAGCTGCAGTACACTGTCTAATGAGGGGTCAGACTGTTTTAGAATTGCTGCCCTAATTCTGGGGTTCTGAATGTTCTGAGTAATCGCATCTCTTAACATAACGTCACTATAAGAAAGTCCACAAGAGCAAGTAAATTTACATTTGCGGGTTAAGCCCTTCAGTTCCGTAATCCACTGCTGGTGTGACTGCTCGGGTGATTTTTTTTAGTCTGAAAAATCGATACCGTGCCGCAGCTACGAGAACTTTTCTCTCATAATGAGCATTCAGTGCATCTACTATTTGTTCAAAGTCTACATCACGAGGAGATGCGTTGGGGAAAAGTTTTTGCAGTAACACGAAAGTCTTGGTGCCAACTACGGCGAGAAAGAAGTGTCGCCGGTTTTGTGTCTCGTTTCCGTCGTAGGTGTCGGTGGCCGAGTGGAACGAGACCGACACAGGAATAAAGATAGCACGCTGGTGCAGGTACGGAGGGGAGCAGCCAGAAACTAGAAACACTAGAGTAAATTAGAACGAGATATATATGGCACAGAATTTATACAATACTTAACTTTTACATAGATCAGTACTGCAGATACAGAGTTGAGCTAGAGGCCTGCCTAGTGCCTAACTGACAGCCAAGTCTTCACTGGTGCCTATCTGATTCCGAAGTTCCTAACTGGTTCCTATCTCAGTCCCAAGTGAACGAAGTCGTTCAGTGGTGGCCACGAGCGGAGTTCCAGCAGAGGGCGCTCGTGGTTGTTATCGTAAGAACGCCGCGCCGTGCGTGCATGGTGGTGCGTAGCGAAAGTAGGTGGCGCGCACTTTAGACTTGAGCAACACCACAAATATTTCACATGCAACACAGAATAAAAATATTCCTGCACATTGGTTGCATCCCATAAAAATAGAAAGAAATTAAACAAAGATAATACAACTCCAGCTAGTCTCACACAGCTTAGCGATTCCCAGCTGTTATCAAAGCGAATTAGTTGCACAATCACTGCATTTACCTATGCAAAATCACCGAAATGAAGTTGAATACACTTCCGTACATGATCGAAGAAACTTATTTCGAAATATGAAACTAAGTTTTCAAATTCAACTTTAACAAAGAAGACAACAAATCGCTATCATCTCAAGTGAGTAAAGAAAATCCAGAACGTCTTACCAGGTCAAAGCGCAGCCACAGAATATTCAGATCGGTCACCCAGTCCCCTTCACCACCGGAAATGCACCGGAAATCGATAGAAACCCCTGGAAAAACCGTGATGGTGTGGGAGCTGAAACTCGCGTGTCGTGCCAAGGCTCGCCAACTGGGCACTGCCAACCCAACTTGTAACCAAAGGGTGGAGGAACCTTTTTGGTAGCATAAAAAGCAGATGCCATCGATACGAAGCCAGAGAAACACTAGTACCGAGCAGCCAGGAGCCAAAGACGAAAATTCGTATTGCCACCTTCATAGACACAATGATAAATAATGAGCATAATAACATCCCAGAAATATTAGAGAGAATAACATTTAAAAACATGAAATGAAATGCTCTTTCTCATGCCTCCAAAAGAGAGGGGTTCTCCTTTGGCAAAAAAGGCCGTCTAGTGAGCTTAGACAATTTAGAAAGTTAAAAACATAGGGAAGACGGCAGATAGCCGTCTTTCACCTTGACTAAGGGAAGGGATTGCTTGGTATGACACATTCAGTCATCGAGGAATCGTCAATTTAGCATTGGAGCGAAATGTGTAGTGTAAAAATGGCAGAGTGAAAACAAGAGATGCATGTAATAAGCAGATTCAAATGGATGGGGGTTTCCGTTCTTATGAGGAGATGAAAAGGCTTGCTCAGGATAGAGTAGGGTGGAGAGCTTCATCAAATCAATCTCCGGACTGAAGACATTAACATGCTTACAGCTTTCCTCATATTTTAAACAACAAATTATACAAACATTTTATGAATCATTTTCATCAATATTATCCCTTTAAACTGCTCTCCTTCTTGCCCCAAAGCATATCGTAGCATAGCAACTTATTTTAGACAACATACATTAAACACACAAATATTCTCCAAAATTCGTATACAGTAAACACAAATACACAGAAATAAGCATCCATAGCAAAGATTTCACTTATTCTTTTTCTCTAGATACAGTATCTATTCTGTTACATTTCTCAGTCCTAATATTTTTCCAGAGACTTGGTATTTTAGCCTGTAGACGTTCACATGAGGAGACTCAGACACAACAAAGGGTCCACAGTACTGTTCAAAGAGGTTCTTAATATCACCATTGACCTCACTGGAACGCTCATCCGTCCTCACAAGTACCATCCCCACTACATTAACGGGTTATATCGACCGTCATGCCATCTTCTTCGCTCGTTAGCCAATTTCTACATCCTGGCCTTTACCCTTGCCTACCGTTCTACCGCCGTTGCCACCTGACATGGAGGAAACTAATCGATTTCAGTCGCTAGAAATGTATGCTTATTTCCTTTTCATCACCTCCAGTGGAGAGTACCCAGTTGCGTTACTCTTCAAGCTATTGAGAACATCCTTAGACGCCAACACATTCCACCAACTTGTTTGTTTTGAGCTAGAGTATGTCTCGTACAATCTTCCTGTCTCTCGCTTATAACGTTCAAATGGGTTACTGGCCGTTGCCATGCTGAAATCTTAATAAGCTGTCCCCACGTTTTTGCGGCAAACTGTGCTCCATTGTCTGATACTAGCTCTTCTGGCTTGCCCACTTTCACAAAGTTGTCCTTTTCCAGCTCTCCGATTTTTTGTATAAACCTTTTGCATAGGATATAATCTTATATACTTTGAAAATAGACCCGCTGTCATAAGGATATATTTCATTTCTCCGCGCCAGTCAGCAGCAACCGTACTGCATTTTACCCACTGGCATTTATCGTATGCGGCCAGCTGAGATCGCACTCAACTGGCTAGGGTGTTCACGTGAATATATTCGTCAATGGTTTCTGTGTATTTTGGTATTCCGTAGTGACCATTACTTAAATGCACATATTCGATTAACTGCTCTACATATTTCTCGGAAAAGCACAGTCGCCATCGCTTCACGTTTTCATCGTTCCTTCGGATTAGAGAATCTTATTTTTATGCCCCCCAGCCCACAAATTGTTTATACCTCCATATACTCATTATGCCCCCAAACCTCCATATTGACTTTTTGACAATATTATTGTTTACATCCATCCCACACATTGTTTATGCCTGCGAAATTGTTTATGTCTACCATATTATTATTGTTTTTGTTGTTGGCGATTTTTTTATCGATTAATTGATTGGTAGATTGTTCGATTGATCAATTGTTCGATTGGTATATTGATCAATTCGATTGATTGCTCGATTGATCGATTGATCTATTTGATCGATTGATAGATACTTTCAAGGTCAAAAGGTGAAGGTCACCGGATCAAGGTCTAAAGGTCAAGGTCAAGGTCAAAAGGTCAAGTCAAGGTGAAATGAAAGTGAAAATTTATTTAGAAGCCTCATTGCCCAAGTACTCTGATATATAAATTATTGTCACTAAAATTTAATTAAATATACACTTTCAATTTCTTAAATAGGCACAGGCTACTTGTCAAAGGTGTTGAGGAATAATTGGGTAGAGAGGTGCTTGCGTATTCACAGTGCAATGTTTTTCCTTTTGGCAAGGTTTGCAAACTACAAGGACTTTCCTATTCTCCTTTACATATTAGTAAAGTGACAGAAAGTATTTAATTTTAAGTAAACTTTCCTACGACCAAAATGTCTGTAAGACAGATGAGTGTGCCAAATTACTTTATTTACAAGTTCACCAGGCACGCACACACACCAGGGATCCGTCGCACCACCAGAGTTGTAAAACAAAACTCCTTTACGAAGCATGTAATACTTGCGAATCGCAGACTCGCTCTTGTCTCTAACAAGTTCTTTAATTTTCAACAGGTCAGGGTCCTTGTATTGTTCCTTGCCAATACTGCGTAAATTCGAGGAGATAAAGTTTTCGAAAGCCACCTTCTTCATATAGTACAAACTGTAGTGCTCCTGCTCTAGTGGCTAATAGCTCAATTCTTCGAAACCACCAGGTGATCACGGAAGTGCGTCGGCGATGTCTATTTTCTACGCCAGGAACATGTTCTATGGTGAACTCATTTTCCTGAAAGGTCAACACCCATCGAGCAATCGTTTTATTCTTCAATTTTGCAGACATGATAAATTCTAATGCCTTGTGATTGGTATACGCCTTGGGTTTTCGGCTGTACAGAAAGTATCGAAACTTTTCGAACCCCCATATAACCGCCAGGGCTTCCAACTCAGTAACAGAATACTTACGTTCGGCTTTATTAAGAATTCTGCTGCCAAATTCAATGATTTGAAAACATGATTCCCTCCATCTATGTATTTCTGGAATATCACTACTCCCAAACCCATGCACGAGCTGTCTGCAGCCATAAATAACTATTCCGAAAAATTTGGGTGAGACAAAATCGTAGCCTCTATCTATGCTTGCTTCACACTCTGGAATACCGCTTCTGCCTCATCATCCCAATTCCAGATGGTGTTCTTTCCCGTGAGAGACGTGACGAAGCCAGCTTTTGGATCAAGATGTATCGTTTGTTATAATTTTCGATTCCTAAAAAAACCTCTTAATTGTCTCTTATTTACAGGAGTCGGAAATTTAGCTATGGTTTCCATCTTTTCGGGGTCTGGTGCAATGCCATCTGCAGAAATAACGTGTCCCAAATATACCTTAGGGGTTCCTATGCACGACTTTTTCATATTGACGGTCTTTCCGCGCTGCCGAAGGGCTTCAAGTACCTCCCTGCGCATGAGGTTAAGCTGTTCCCAATTGGGTTCGGCAATAAGGAGATCGTCCACATAACTTGTAATCCTATCTTTTATCCAACTTGGAAGTACGGTGTCAAACCCCCTGATAAATGTGGAACAACTAACATTGAGCACAAATGGTAATAGTTTGAATCGGTAGCAGGTTCCAAATGCTACAAATGCGGTATATTGCCTGTATTCCGGATCTAACACGATCTGCCAGAAGCTTGACCTAAGGTCAAGAGTCGCAAAAACTTTTGCTCCGTGGAAATTTTGTAACACTTCATCAATGCTCTCCGGTCTCTCCGTCTCAGGTTCAATGATTGTGTTTATTTGCATGGGATCTAAGGAGTACTCCTTTATCTTGTTTCTCTACCACGACAAGTGGGCAAATGTAGGTCGATGTGGTCCTCTCTATCACGCCTTCATCTGCGACGCGCGGCAAGGTCTTCTGAAGTGAAGCGCGCTAGCCCTGAGCGGGGCGCGGCGTCCCGCTGTCTAGTGGGGGGCCGCGGCCTCAATAATGCACGCCTGCCGGCCTGCCAGCCGCTTTCCGGCTCTTCCGGCCTGCTAATCGACCGCGACCCGGTTCCCCTTTTTTCCGGCGGACGGCCGGACGGCCGGACGCAGCCCCGCGCCGCCAAGTTGGCGGATGCGCGGTTCACGCCGCCGCCGTGCTGCATTATTCAGCCGAGCGCTGCCGGCTGCCGGCAGTCACCGCGGATGCGGCCGCCAACTCCGCACTCGGCACCGGCGCCGAGGGTCCACTCACAGGCCGCCGCCGCAGCTCTAGTCGCGCATTCCTTATTCATCACCCGACTACGCTCAGTGTCAAACTTACTTGCAGCGAGTCGAACATTTTTTTTTTTTTTTTTTTTTTTGTGGTAGGGGGTGTCTGTGTGTGGAATGGGTAGAAATATCAGTGCCTGCCTGCAAAACATGTGCACTGTATCACGACGGTTGTGTTCCCGAAAGGCAGTGGTATTATCGACCAGATAATGCTCTACTTTTACAAGACCGTGATTGTGTTCGAATGGCTCGAGGAACGTAGCGAAAATTACATCACATTAGATTAGATACGTTCACCGTATTATCGTAGAAATGATAGACACGAAGCCAACACAGACCACAGTAGTACAATTTTATATGAGAACGCGTTCTGTAGAAGGCGACGAGATAGAAGAAAAGTATGAGGAGATGAAAGAAATTACTCAGTAAAAACTTGAGTGTCATTGGAGACTGTCACTTTGTAATGATAAGACATAAATTTAGAAACCAGGCTTTAAACTATTAAGGCGTATCCAGGTGCAGTTATAGACTCTGACAATAACTTACTGGTTATAAACTGTACATATAAACTTAAGAGACTGCAAAAAGGAGATAATTAAGGAGGTGGAACACGGACAGCGGCGACAGAGGGGCCGAGCGCATTGAGGAGCTATGCTACGATGCGCGACGTCGTTCTCCGTCGGGGGTTAGAATCCTCCCTCGGGCATGGTTGTGTGTGCCGTCTTTAGTATAACGTAGTTCGTAAGTTTACTGATAAGCCCTTAACCTCTAAAAACATTTAACAATTTTGAACCAAATTTAAGGAACCAGACGTGGTTTAGAGTTTCAGAGCGCGCATTGGGCATGGACTGATGAAACAGGGGATTGTAATACAGTAGATGAAGAATTGGTAGCTCTAAGAAATGCAATAGTGAAAACCGCAGAAGATCATATTGCCAGAATGACAAGGCGTAATGGAAATCCTTGTATAACACAGGATATATGGTACTGAACTAAAATGTTCAAATGTTTGTTAAGCTTAAGGGACTTAATTACGGGGTCATCAGTCCCTAAACTTACAAACTACTTATCAACTACCTACAACTAAGGATGGCACAAATATCCATGCCCGAGGGGGGATTCGAAACCCCGACCGTTGCGGCCGTAGAGACCGTGACTGGAGCGCCTCAGTCCCCTCGGCCACCGCGGCCGGCGGTACTGAACTCAACTGATGAAAGGAGAAAATATAAAAATACATCAAGTGAAGCAGGCAAAACGGAGCACAGAATGCTGAAAAATGAGACATTTTGAGACAAGAAAAGTAGCTGCATGACTGTCAGGAACTCAGACGGAAAACCAATACTAAGCAACGAAGTGAAAGCTGAAAGATGAAAGGAATATATAGAAGGCCTATAAAAAGGAAATAATCTTGAAAGGAATGGTGTAGAAATGAAATAAGAATTATAGGAAGATGAGATAGCAGATTCGATACTGCAAGAAGAATTTGACAGAGAACAGAAATATTTTGGTCGAAGGAAGGCCCACAGAGTGAATGAATTTCCGTCTGAATTGCTGATATCGTTACGACAGCGAGTCATCAAGAAATTGTTCCAACTGGTATGGAAGATATATGAGACAGGGGAAATATCTTTTCACTGCAGTAAGAATGTAGTAATTCCAATTCCAAAGAATGCAGGTGCAGACAAACATTACAATTACAGAACTATCATTTTCATGTCATGGCTGCAAAGTACTAACACGAATTATTTACATACGAATGGAAAAAATGCTAGAATTCAAGCTTAGGAAGGTCAATTTCGATGTATGAGACATGTAGGATCACGGGAGGCAATAATCATATTACAACTTATCTTAAAAGATTGGTTATGAAAAGACAAACATACGTTTGTAGGATACATAGATCTAACGAGAGCTTTTGGCAATGTTGATTCTATAGCCAAAAGGGGTAAAATGTAGGGAACGGGAGGTTATTTCCAATTTGTACAATTACCAAACACTTGTATTAAGTGTTTAATGGCATGAAAGGGACGCTGTGGTTGGGAAGGACGTAAGATAGAGGCAATAATCATATTACAACTTATCTTAAAATATTGGTTATGAAAAGACAAACATACGTTTGTAGGATACATAGATCTAACGAGAGCTTTTGGCAATGTTGATTCTATAGCCAAAAGGGGTAAAATGTAGGGAACGGGAGGTTATTTCCAATTTGTACAATTACCAAACACTTGTATTAAGTGTTTAATGGCATGAAAGGGACGCTGTGGTTGGGAAGGACGTAAGATAGAGGCAATAATCATATTACAACTTATCTTAAAAGATTGGTTATGAAAAGACAAACATACGTTTGTAGGATACATAGATCTAACGAGAGCTTTTGGCAATGTTGATTCTATAGCCAAAAGGGGTAAAATGTAGGGAACGGGAGGTTATTTCCAATTTGTACAATTACCAAACACTTGTATTAAGTGTTTAATGGCATGAAAGGGACGCTGTGGTTGGGAAGGACGTAAGATAGAGGCAATAATCATAATACAACTTATCTTAAAAGATTGGTTATGAAAAGACAAACATACGTTTGTAGGATACATAGATCTAACGAGAGCTTTTGGCAATGTTGATTCTATAGCCAAAAGGGGTAAAATGTAGGGAACGGGAGGTTATTTCCAATTTGTACAATTACCAAACACTTGTATTAAGTGTTTAATGGCATGAAAGGGACGCTGTGGTTGGGAAGGACGTAAGATAGAGGCAATAATCATATTACAACTTATCTTAAAAGATTGGTTATGAAAAGACAAACATACGTTTGTAGGATACATAGATCTAACGAGAGCTTTTGGCAATGTTGATTCTATAGCCAAAAGGGGTAAAATGTAGGGAACGGGAGGTTATTTCCAATTTGTACAATTACCAAACACTTGTATTAAGTGTTTAATGGCATGAAAGGGACGCTGTGGTTGGGAAGGACGTAAGATAGAGGCAATAATCATATTACAACTTATCTTAAAAGATTGGTTATGAAAAGACAAACATACGTTTGTAGGATACATAGATCTAACGAGAGCTTTTGGCAATGTTGATTCTATAGCCAAAAGGGGTAAAATGTAGGGAACGGGAGGTTATTTCCAATTTGTACAATTACCAAACACTTGTATTAAGTGTTTAATGGCATGAAAGGGACGCTGTGGTTGGGAAGGACGTAAGATAGAGCTGTAGCTTTCTCCAATGTTTTTGAATTTCAACAGTGAGAAAGTCGATGACATTGTAATTCTCTCAGACACAGTAAAGGACCTGGGAGAGCAGATGAACGGAATGGACAGTGTCATGAAAGTAATTTGTAAGATGGACATTAACAAGAATAAACCAAGGGTAATGGAATGTTGTGTCGCAAAATCGGGTTATGTGTTTTGTTATTCTGAGATATCTAGGAATCGTCAACATAGCATTACATATGGGATAATAAACCGTATGGGGGAGACGGAGAAGCGAATACGATCAGCAGCAGATTCAAGAGTGTGTGGGCTGCCGATCTTATGCGCTGCTGGAGAGGCCTGCACAGGCCAGGGTATTGTGAAGCGCTGCATGAAACCAGTCTACGGACTGAAGAACTCAACAACAACAAAAGTTTACTGCTTATTTCATAGAGCATGAATACCACATTTCCTAATGATAGAGAACTAGTCCGTTTACTAAAAGGCAGCCCTTGGTTTTATTTATATTGTTTTCCCTTTATATATAATATTACCAATCTATATCTAAAACTTAAGCTACTTAGTAGAAGGAGTTGCCATTCAAAACGTCTCTCAATATCTTCTTAAGTGGTAGTTGGCCTTCTGTCATTCTTTAGATGATGTTCTCTACAGCAAATTCCTTCATTTCTGTACGAAACACGTACGTTAGCAACTTAATGGAAAATATATTATCAGATGATGACTTCCTAGGATGAAACTCACATTGGCATTCCCAGTCAAATTATTTGCCAGATATTAAATTCTTCGGAACACTTTGTAATATATACTTAGTAATGCTATCCCCCCGTCATTGTCAGTATTTCGAATACATTCACCATTGCGTTTTGATAAGCTTGGAGCAGCTCTGCAGAAACATTTCAACTCCAGCGTCTAGCATTTCTGCATTATACCGCTTTCTCCAGAACTTTTACCATTCTATAGTTGTTTTACATGGTTTTCGGCTCCTTTTGTTTTAGAATATTGGTGGGATTTATTCAAGTACCTCAGTTGTAGGTTTCTTAATTGCAAGCTTTCTGTAGTTTCGTCAGAATACTCCTTCCCCTTCAACCGCTTTCATTTGTTAATAGATTTCTTATTTTTGTCTGCATGGAAGCCTTCCTTTGTCTACATCATTTAGTTTTAATATAATGTAATTCCTGTTTAAGATTCGAGGTGCCGCGCGGAAGTAGTCGAGCGGTCTGGAGCGCCACGTGGCGTATCGTGAGGCCTCCCGAGTCGGGCATTGATGTTTGTATTGACCTTAGTATAAGTTCCGTTCATTCGTCGTTTGCAAGTTTAGTTACTGATGATCCCGCAGGAAGTTCCATAAGCTTTACAAACATTTGAACATTCGAGGTGTAGCCTGGTTTTTCTACCCAATTTAATCAAATTGCACTTTCCCTTCTGCAATCAATCCGTTTCCACTTAGGACTCATAACTCTCTCGCTCTGTCTCCCTTTCTTAGCTCATTCAGTTCCGCAACGAGCCTTACTTCCTTCTATTCACTCGGTTTTGTATAACTTCGTTTTTTAGTTTCTGTCACGAAATCTTTTCCCATCCACAAGAACCACAGACATTGTGGGGTGGCTTGCGTACCTCAACGATATAGATAACCATACCGTAAGTGCAACAACAAGAAAGGGGTATCTGTGGAGAAGGCAGACAAATTTGTGGTACCTGAGGAGGGGCAGCAGCCTTATCAGGAGTTGCAGGAGCAACAGTCTAGATGATTGATCTGGCCATGTAACGTCGCTAGTGTGGCTTTGCGATACGGTAACTACGAACGCTGAAAGTAAGGGGAAACTTCAACCGTTACTTTCCTCTAGGACATGCAGCTCCACTGTATGAATATTTTATGAGGCATCCTCTTGGGTAATATATAGTGTGTAACACAGCCCTCCATTCGGATCTCCAGGAGGGAACTATTCATGAGGATCTCATCATCAGGAAAGACAACCCTGGCATTCTACGGATCGGAGCGTGGAATGATAGATTCCTTAATCGGGTAAAAGGGAAATGGTTAGATTGAAATTAGATATAGCAGGGATTAGTGACGTTCGGAGGAAGGAGGAACAGTATTTCTGGCCAGGCGAGTACAGGATTATAAATACAAAATCAGTTGGGGGTATTACAGGAGTAGGTCTAATACTGAATAATAAAATTGGTAGGCTGGTTCACTACTACAAGGAGTGCAGTGACTGCATTATCGTAGTCAAGATAGATACGAAGTAATCGCCGACCACAGTAGTACAAGTTTATATGGTCACTAGCTCTGCTGATGTCGAGGAGATCGAAGAAATGTTTGAGAAAATGAAATTATTCACACAGTTGAACTGTAGACTAAAAATGGGAAAACTGCAGAAAGCTAGGCATATACGAGTAAGTATATGGCACCCGGATAAGTTGAATGAACATGAAGCTCCTGACAATTTCAAAGGGAACTTTAGGCAACAGTTGACAGAAACGGAGAAAAATAAAACAGCAGAAGAGTAATGAGTAGCTTTGTGAGATGAAATAGTGAAGGTAGCAGAGCGCCAATGGTTAAATAGGCAAGACACAAAATAAAATCCTTCAATAACACAGGAAGTATTATAATATAGGTTTCAGAAATTACAGCAACCAGTCGCCTTTTGTTTCTTCTTAATGAAGATTTATTTAAACCATTACCGGTTTCAAGCTGCATAGCAGCTTGTGTGTTATTCACAAATTCAAATGTCTTATATGCCACCTAAAACACATGTGATGCATGTAAACAGATATAATAGTAATCACAAAATCAATGCTCCTAATATTAATGTAACTATCATTTTGAAATTATATTATATACATATGTTAACTTTGAATACAACTTTTAATCTTATGTAATCTAAATTGGCATCATATGTATATTCTATAATAAGATAAGCTTTTATTAGTCTTTGGTTTCACATAGTTCTTATCTTGTGTATAAACATACTCTTTGGTTTGTTTACAGGCTGTAAGTTATGCTAGTGGCTAAACAGTCGTAATGTGTGTGAAATATTTATCAATTTTACCACCTAAAATTCGTGGGATTTGTTGTGGCATGATGATGGAAAAGAAGTGTTCTGATATTCTAGCAATAAGCGGACCAAATATGGACAAACTACATGTAAAGTGCATAACTGTAAGTAATGTCTTGAAGACAAACTTTTATTGTAATTTAAGTATAGCCTACCAAAATTAGTGTTTACCATTTTCTCGTTTTCTGCCCTACCACAGATTGAAATGTAACTTGTAATATTTTATACCATCTGAAGATGAGCTGCTAGGCAGCTTGAAACCGGTAATAGTTTAAATAAATCTTCATTAAGAAGAAACAAAAGGCGACTGGTTGCTGTAATTTCTGAAACCTATTTCAATAAACAGTCGCAGGTTCCTACACAATGGATAAAAGTTACAGCAAGTATTATATTTTAATAATAATAATAATTTAATAATATTATAAATGAAGTACGTAAAATGGAGAAAAGGCGACTATGAAATGAGATTGTAAGGAAGTGCACAACGGGTAAGCAGGATTGGCCGGAAGCCAAATGAAAATCTGTAGATGAATGTATAACTAGGGAAAAAACAGATACCTCTTAGAGGAAAATGAAAGACACATTAGGAGACAAGAAAAATAGCTGTATGTATGTCAAGACCTCAGATGCAAAACCAGTTCTTAGTAAAGAAGGGAAAACTGAAAGGTGGAAAGACTGTACAGAGAGGAAATGAACTTCGAGACAATGTTGTAGGAACGGAAGCGGAAGTAGATGAAAATTAAATAGGAGGTACTATGTTGAGAGATGAATTTGACAGAGCACTGAAAGACCAAAGTCGAAACAAGGCCCCTGGAGTAGATGACATTCCCTCATAGTTACTGATGTTTCTGAGAGAACCAGCCATCACACAAATATGTCACCTGGTGTGTAATATGAATGAGACACGCGAAATATCCTCAGACTTTCAGAAAAGGTATAATAACCTCCATTCCAAATAAATCAGATGCAGACAGGTGTGAAAATTACAGAACCATCACTTTAATTAACCATGGATGGAACATTTGAACACGGATTATTTACAGAAGGATGGAAAGGCTGATCTTGGGAAAGATTAATTCGGATTCAGGAGAAATGTAGGAATACGGGAGGCAATAATCACCTTACGAGTTTTCTTAGAAGATGTACTAAGGAAAGGCAAACTTACATTTCTAGCTTTTGTTGATTTGGAGAAAGCGTTCGACAATGTTGCTTGGAATACACTCTTTCAAAACCTGAAATCTGCAGAGGTAAAATATAGAGAACGGAAGGTTATTTACAACTTCTACATTCACCTAACAGCTATTATTAGAATTGAAGGGCATGAAAGGAATGCAGTGGTTTTAAAGGTAGTGAGACAACGTCATAGTATTTCTCCACTGTTACTCAATTTGTACCTTGAGTAAGCTGTAAAGGAAGTCAAAGATAAATTTGGAGTAGGAATTAGAGTTTAGGGGAAGAGGTAAAACACTACGTTTTGCTTATGACATTATAATTCTGTCAGAGACAGCAAAGGACCTGGAAGAGCAATTGAACAGATTGGACAGTGTGTTGAAAGGAACGTATAAGATGTGATGCCAGTTGCATTGACCCGTGGCTCGATTTATCTTACAAAGGGTTAGAAGTGCGGTTGTTTTGTTGTAACTTTTCGTAGATCATTAAATTTTTCTTGATGCAGGAGGTGATATATAAACGTTATATATGGAATCTTGTATCTAAACTTTACGTTTGGATAATAGATACAGAAAATCCCTATGTATCGTTAAGACGCTTGATACTTGCCCCGTGGTGTGAGAGAATTGCTGGAACAAGTATGCAACCGTCGCAATTTGATTAGTACTGTGCTGCACTTGGTCATTCTTCGAATCCACCTCTTTACCTCATATGGACCCCCTATTCTTTGTTTACTCTCAGCCTAATATGTGTAGTTTTAGTCGTTTCAGTATAATCCAAGCCTTATCGAGTATCAACATATACCTTAATCTTTGTATATAATGTTAAGGGAAAAAAGAGGAAAGAAAAAGAAATTGTAAACAAATGTTTGTATTGACCCCTCGTTGTTCTATGCACAGGGCCTGAAGATGACGGCATTGACCGTCGAAACTGGTTGCTAAAGAAATGTATTAAACACAGCAGATGGTATAATCAGAGTGGCGACATCAGGGATGTCTAAGTCTTTGGTAAACTCAATAAACTCAAATGTGCTTTCTAATATGTAATTGTTGGAAAAATTGTACTTGTGTGTTATGTGATCACTGTGCTCCCAGCTTAGAAGTAGCTGGGACTGTCGATATAGTTCACCACCAGCGGAAAAGGGATATTAGTTTTGTGAAATTTCGGTTGTGCCCCTAATTTTGGGGCATTTGGCTTCATTTTAATATGTGACATTTTATCTCAATTAGAAAATGTAAAGTTGCTATTTTTATGGAGTTCCTCACTTATTCCTGAAAATTGGATAATTTTCTCAATGTGATCATTCATGCACATTATTACGACAGAATTTCCTTAATGAGCCTTAAAAGTCGACCACTGTACGTAACAAGAGCCTTGCTTTGTCACTAAAATTAGTAAATGAGGTCCGTGTGAACTACTAGTTACTCCCTGCTATAAATCCTTGTTCCCTGGCCCAAACTGATTAATGACTCGTTTCTAATTACTACAATAACAGGACGTTAATACTACAGTGATCACTGCTATGGTATACATAGCAGTTCACACGTTATTACACGGACATTAATAAGCAAGCCACCACAATTGAAGTTATCTTAGAAACGTGGCTAAGAAAACATTTATGGTGCAACGGAATTTAGATATGAGAAAAAAATGCATCAGAACTAGTTCTCAGAACTTGTGAAGAACAATATTAAATAAAAGAGGAAAGGTGCTCTAAATCTACATTTTATAAGCCACTTACGGATTATGCTGAACTTAAACTTGTTTATTCAGATAGAAAACAAGCAAAATGGGAAACAAATTTTGTTAACACAATAAAATTTACCTCTTACTTGTATTAATGCAGACGGTGCCCAGCCCAAATGATCACAAAGAATTTAACATACCAGGCCGTTACCAAACTGCAACTAGAATCACACACACCGCGTTTATCTATTGGAAATCACTGAATTGAGAAACGAGAACACATTTCCGCACACGATCGGGGAAAATATTCCAAGAAATGATTCTAAATTCACGAATCTATGTTAAACATGATAGTCAATGAAACGCTACCACCTTCAGAAACAAGAGCAGAACCAACCTTACCTCACCAGACGCCCAGAACCGAATGAATCGCTGTGCGGCCACAGGGCTGTAGGAAAACGACCGGAAACCGGAAAATCCCTGACAAAGCCGTGGTGGGGACGAAGAGCGTATACACTCGCGCTGGTGTAGATCCGCTAACTAGCCAGCAACCAAAGGGTGTGGAAACCTCTTTGGTCACCTCAGCAGCTATCGACTCTGAGCCAGAGAGAACGATTCAAAGCGAGATATCACTCCCCACATTCAGGCAGCCATAGATTCTCGCACCCACTTAAAAGTAAAACAACTGCACATTTTTACAGGGACAGTGGCGTAGTGGAGAAGCCTTACTTATGCCACATTAAATACTATAATAATAAATTATTAACATAACAAAATAAGAAAAACCTAGCAATATTAACTAATATTCTAACACATGAAATAAAATTTTATTCCTCAAGCCTTGAAAAGAGTGGGGTTTAAGTTTTAACAAAATCATAATCTAGAGACATTAAATAGTTTATAACTTTACAGAAACTATATAAAAATATATGGAAGTCGACAGAAGGTCGTCTTTCAGGTTTTAGATAATTCCTTCATGGACGTCCTGTTTCTGCTTTATTTCTTTGACTGGAACCATGTTGTTCCAGTTCCTTGCTATTACGTTTGTTATCCTGAATGTGCTGATTACAGACTTCAACTACTCTGTTACGCATTGTATTTTTAAAGGGGTAGATCGTGATAAATGATACCTGTCAACCTGAGAATGAGGTATTAGGCGTTTATTGCATTTCATATATAGGTCATCCCCTACATTAAATTTAAGGCATCTGTCGACAATCATCATTTCAGGTTGTTGAAACGGAATTTCTGTAAGATTGACTACTCTTTTATAGAACTGGAAGTATGGGGTAGTATCATTAGGCTGTAGGGCCAATTGTGTACTTCTTAAGTGATTGAATTTCTTGTTGTGCCGGTCTAGAAGTATCTGCAGTTGATCATTAATAAGTCATCTACAGCATTAATCATTGTGTTAAGTGTATGGTAGTCAACCATATTAGCACTTTGCATGTGTCATAGGTATGTCAGTCTATTTAAAGCTGCTAGACACCTGTGTGTCTATTTCAGTTCTTCCCCAAACCACTTTTTTTCACTCTTAAAGACACTATCACACTCAACTTAACGTTAATCTTGGCAAAAGGTGAACCAATTTGAGAAGAGATACATGGCTTGATAAAGGAAATTGCTTGAGTACATTTCATTTTTAGAAGTTGAAATTGTAAAATCATGTCACATACTTCGATGGGCCTAAAGTTCAAATTTTTGCTGAGATCTGTGTGAAGAGCCGTAATATACTGCAAAAAATTCTTAGTGCCAATCATCAGCAGTTTACTACATTTACAACTTTTTCCGTTTTGGTTATTGACCATTATCAGTAAAGTCAGTTAAATAGAAATGATAATCACCAGTTAAAATTACATAAGTTAAAATAATATAAGACATAACCCACTAGTTTCATCCAGAAAAAGCTTACTTTAACACACTAATTACGCTGGTACATTTTATAACACCATATCCATGTCTAACAAGAAAAGATACATAAAATGTCACTTGACATTAGATCATGGTGATAAAACAAATGCGGGCTGCACTATAGTAAGTAAAGAATTAAAAGAGTAACTAACGACAATATTAAGAACTACATAGTTGATATGACAAAGTTAGCTGTAATCGAAGTATTCTTGGTATATAAATAGCGTTTCTTTGGCAGCCATCACAAGTTATACCTTCCACGACGTGTCATGACTACTGATACAGAGAGTGTTGCGTAACATTACTTAACTAACAGTTTGCGCCGTAAAATCAATAAATAAAGGTCAAATTCATAAAGTAAGATAAGCGAAATATGCATTAAAAACGTACTGTTATGGAATATAGCAGGCTGTTTTCCTGTGACTGCAATGCACAGTTATAATGATCATATGCAGGGGTAGATATAGGGATGGTATTGAACCTGGTATTAAAACATAGTATTCATAATAATATATATGGTTTCGTTTGTAAATGATCTAAAATTAACTTTTTATATTTATGTCTAAATGAACAGTTCCTCAAATAGAGAGGCAGACATTGGGCCACGTAACACAGGCGGTAAAGCATTGAGATATATGAAGTTATATTAAATGTTGGGTCAGCATCCACTCACAGTATGTACTGCAACACAATTATGTCATGAACATAACAATATCTTTAAATGAACAGATTACAACATATTATGATCAAGTTTAAAAGAACAGTGCATGAATTAGATAGGTAGAGATCGATGTTGTATCCACATATAATGTTTCATATATGTTTCAAACGGGGAAAGATAGATATTGCGTACAGGAAAATAAAAGAGATATTTGGAGACAAGAAAAATAGTTGTTTGAATATCAAGAACTCAGACGGAAAACCAGTACTAAGCAAAGAGGGGAAGGCTGAAATGAGGAAGGAATATATAGAGGGCCTATACACAGGAAATAAACTTGACGACAGTATTCAAGAAATGGAAGACGAAGTGGAGGAAAATGACATAGGAGATATGATACTGCGAGAAGAATTTGACAGAGCGCTGAAGGACTTGAGTCGAAACAAGGCCCCTGGAGTGGATGATATTCCGTCTGAACTGCTGATGTCGTTAGGAGAGCCAGTCACGAAAAAATTGTTCAGCCTGGTACGCAAGATCTATGAGACAGGGGAAATACCCTCCGACTTCAAGAAGAATATTGTAATTCCAATTCCACAGAACGCAACTGCAGACAAGTGCGAAAATTACAGAACTGCCAGTTTAATAATTCATGGTTGCAAAATACTAACGCGAATTATTTACAGACGAATGGAAAAACTTGAGGAATCCGGACTCGGGGGAGATAAGTTTGGATTTAGGAGAAATGTAGGAACACGAGAGGCAATACTCACAATATGACTTATCTTACAAGATAGGCTAAGGAAAGGGAAACCTACGTTTTTAGCGTTTTTAGATTTGGAGAAAGCGTTTGACAATGTCGCCTGGAATACACTCTTCCAGATCAGGGGTAAAATATAAGGAGCGAAGAGTTATATTAACCTATACAACAACCAGACAGCGCTTATCAGAGTCGATGGGCAAGAAAGACACGCAGAGGTTGGGAAGGGAGTAAGACAGGGTTGTAACCTTCCCCCAATGTTGTTCAATCTGTACATTGAGCAGGCAGTGAAGGAATGGAAGGAGAAATTTGGAGAGGCATTAAAGTGCAGGGAGAAGAAATAAAAACATTGCGGTTTGTCGATGACATAGTAATTTTGTCAGAGACCGCAAAAGTTCTGGAAGAGCAATTGAATAGGATGTACAGTGTCTTCAAAGGAAGATATAAGATGAACATTAACAAGAGTAAAACGGAGATAATGGAATTCAGTGTCAGAAAATCAGGCGGTGCTGAAGGAAATAGATTAGGTAATAGGGCAACAAAAGTAGTAGATGAATTTTGTTATTTGGATAGCAAGATAACGTTTGATGGACGAATTAAAGATGACATAAAATGATGAATGACTATGGGAAGAAAAGCGTTTTTAAAGATGCGAAACTTGTTAACATCAAATATTAATTTAAATGTTAGGAAGTCCTTTCTGAGAGCATTTGTCTGGAGTGTAGCATTGTATGGGAGTGAAACGTGGACGATAAGGAGTTCAGATAAAAAGATAATAGAAGCTTTTGAAATGTGGTGCTACACAAAATGATGAAAATTAGATGGGTAGATCACCTAACTAATGAGGAGGTGCTTGACCGAATCGGGGAAAAAAGGAGTATCCGGCATATACTCACTAAGAGAAGGGATAGATTGGTTGGACACATTCGGATACATCAGAGAATTGTCAACTTAGCTTTATAAGGAAGCGTGTGGGGTAAAAATGATAGAAGGAGACGGAGGGACAAATATAGTAAGCAGATTCAAAAGGATGTAGGTTGCCGAACGTATTCTCAGATGAAGAGACTTGCACAGGACAGGGTAGCATGACGAGCTGCATCAAACCAGTCTGCGGACTCAAGACCACAACAACAACATATTTTGTGCTATAGTGTTTCATTTTTATGCCTTAGCAGATGTTTTACGTAGCTCGAGAACTACCTGACTGTTTCATGCTCTGTTGTTTCAGACTTCATCATATTAAGTAAATAACAAATAATTTGTAGAATTAATTCATTTATCTGTTTCTTGACATAATTGTATTACGGTACTTGCTGTGAGTGGATGCTCTGTCGACCTTTATTATACCCATATATATCCTGTACTACATAATTAAAACCAAGTTTTTTCCCTGTGTCTTACCCGTCGCGATATGTAGCCTAACGTCTCACCTTCCAAGTTCATAATCAATTAGATAAATGGAAACGGGTTGCATTACACATGAAATTTTCGATTCATTACGTGATATATTCCCAGACGGTAGTTCGGTGTACCACTAAATATCCATTAGATGCGACACATAGTTCAGGAGATAAGATCTCAATAACAATAAAAGGCATGAGATCCTGTCAGAATACGCGAGTCCTTATTACCCACAGATTCGCAAAAAAATTTGACAGAAAATATCCTCCAATTTCATCCTTCTAATATGGGATATTATATTACTGTAGGACCCAACGTTCAATTAGAGGGAAAAAGAACCTGCATTGATATACGACAGGAAGATATTCTCATCCGATACAACTTTTTCTTCTGCTACCTCTCAATAAATTTCAGTATCATCCTCGAAAAGCTCTGTTAAACTTCCGATGTATTCTACAAGGCCATTAATATACTGTATGAAAAGCGACAGCCATGTAACACTCCCTT
This sequence comes from Locusta migratoria, assembly GCA_026315105.1. Taxonomy (NCBI): domain Eukaryota; kingdom Metazoa; phylum Arthropoda; class Insecta; order Orthoptera; family Acrididae; genus Locusta; species Locusta migratoria. The sequence continues at coordinate 676,128,045 of CM048746.1, read as the reverse complement.
AGGACACAGCAAAACTCATATTCACATAGGAAGAGTTCTCTACGTTGAGAAGGACATGCTGCATTCTGACAGCTAGAAACGTCTCATCCAGTCACGCTATCGGCCAGGTATCCCACTTGCTTGCTCTCTGTTCATCAAATGACGGTACGGATTGGTGCAGAATGCATTGCGGAAGTCAAGAAACGAGACATTCACCTGGGATCTTGACCTCGTAGATGAATAGCGCTAGCCACTCGGGAGTAGCCGAGCGGTCTGGAGCGCCTCGTTTCAGATCGCGAGGCCTCCCATGTCAGAGGATCGATTCCTCCCTCTGGCATGGATGTGTGTCTTGTCCTTATGTTAGTTTAACTTAGTTTAAGTAGTTTGTAAGCTACCGACTAATAACCACGCAGTTGATTCCGATACATATACAAACATTTGGACATTTGAATAGCGCCAATTGTGTTACACGTGATCGTTGCGTTCGGAAATCACCTTGATTTCCACAAGGAGTATCAGTATGTAGAAATGAAATTTATATTCGAACATAAAATGAGTTCCAAAATTCTGCAACTGAACGTCTAACGTGGTCTTCGTTACTGTGGCCTAACTGCTCTGTACCTGTGAAATGCGCAATAGACAATCTGACCTATAATGTACCCTAGGCTCCTTTAAGGAAGACACCGCCAGCAAGGAACCGGAGAATTCAGACAGATAGTTTGCAAAACGACAGCATATTCTGGACGAAGTTGAAGTTAGTTTGTCAAGCTGTGACTGCTCTTGCTGCTCTTGTTTTTCATCTCCTGTAAGGCTTCTCAAACCTATCACACAGATGTAACTAGTAGAGTCAGTCTGGATATGAAAGTGACCTATCAACTAAAATGAAATATTAATGTAAAATGCACTTTAATATTGTTTATTGTTTCCACGAGGTTAAATTGAAACGTCAATAAAATTTTAAAGATAAAAATCATATTGTATTAAAAAATAATTTCAAGAATTAATAACACTGAATTGAAATAAAGGAAAACAGGATCACAAATTAGGTTTTCCAAGCAATGAAATTTCTTAGAATAACTGAATACCGGGCCTACTTGAATTTACACAAAATGCTGGTCTTGTCAGTTTACATATGAGGTTGTCACTATTGTGCAATGTTGCAGAGTTATCTGTCATGTCAGGGGTGGCGAGGAAATTCGCCTAAGCATGCTGCTCACAATACCTTTTACTGCGCTGTCAGTTGTACTCAAGCTATTCTTTTATATTCTTTCGACTGAGGTCGATTAAAATTTACCTACACCTCGATTAAGTCTGTATATCTCGGTTTGGTACGTAATATTACGACCCACCTTTGTGCTGCTCACAAAATGCGCCCATAGGCGTTAACTAATCTCTCTGTGGTAGTTCCTGATCGGATAAGAAGTATCTCGATCACAAACACTAGGAACAACGCCAACCGTACAGTGTCCTCAGACTGGAGATACGCTGTAAGCCGCTCTATACACCACAGAGTAGCTCCGACCGCAACGGTCAGGAGCCCACGTCTAAGTGTAGCTCGCACCAGAGTGAGACTCATTCCTGCCTCTCGCAGTGTGTATCCGCCAGGGTGCGCAGCTCTTTTGCTGAACCAATCAGGCGGCTTCTTACAAAGACGTTCCGGAACTGTCCGGCCAATGAGAAGGCGTGTCTCATCTGCACAATACGTATGCTCAGAGTGTGGCGTCACCTGCTTTAAAAGTTTCATCAGACTGCGTAGAATATTTGCTACGTCTCCCGCCATTTCGTGCCACGTCACTGACTCGCGCTGCCACGCTGGCCAATTTTTTTCGTCATGTCTGATGGAGCCCGCCGCTCTGCAGTAAAACTGCGTCATGGCCTGCTCCTTTCCTACCATGAAAAAGTCAGCCGTTCGAGCTGTTGAGTAATATGTGCCAACCTCGGATTTGATTAGTCGCTAATTGCGACAGGACTCCACATACTAGAGATTAATTTGTAATTAATGTCTATTATAACATTCTATCCCATTGAGTGAGGTCTCTAATTAATCGTCTCGATTAGTACTATTCATTTCTGGGTCGATATATGTCGTAAAGCAATGTCAGGATACCCTGACCCCTTACATATCCCTCCCCTTCTGATTTAATTTTTGACTGTAGGTTTGTTAATGTTGAGGAAGACATTAACAAAATCAGGCAAAAATTACCGACTTTGTTTGTGTTCAGCTATTCTTTGCAAAATTATGAAACATTATCTATTTACTATGCCATACAATTTTTATCAAGCAAAAGTTCTTTTACACAGGTTTACTTTAGAAACGTTGCCATTACGTATATTTGTTTCTTAGAAATGAATTTACATTGCATTTTTCATTAATTTAATTTGTGTACAGTGTGAGTATACGTGATTTTTATTTCGTATTTATTTAATTAACTCTGCATCAAACGTGCAAGAACTTGTTGTATTTGTATTTTTTTCTTGCTTTAATTTAGATTGTTATTTACATGTTTTTTGTTATCAAAGGATGGGAAAGTTTCCTTATTCTGTATTCCTCCAAAAATTTTAAAATTTAAGTGTTTTTGTCAAATTACCACATAGCATAATAAATTTGCATACCTTTACATGAAATTCAATGCATAATAAGACTTTACATGAGAAAAATATTATAAACAAATTATGAGAAAAAACATTACATGAGATCATTATAGAAACATACATATCTTAAAGATTTGAGATAGCCTCTTTTGTTGCACTGCACTAGTTTTTTTATGTTATTGTTTTTTCACACGGTTTTTTATTGTTCTGTTGTGACCATTGTTCAGAACTGTTAATCATTGCAGGAGTAGATCTTCGGCTGCAATTGTCGGCTGCTTTCTTAGAGTGGTGTATGTTCATATGACTAGTACCTTAGTATACGTTGCCGGGTTTCACTCGTTGGTGGGGCACAATATTGGCATTGTGCCTGTAACATGACAGCTATTAGCATCTATCTATCATTGCTTTGCAGCAACGTAGTTCTTCTGTCACACTAGGATTAGTAGTAATACTATATCGAAGTTGTTCTGAGGTATAGGGTACGTTGAAATAGTGACTTATGTTGCTCATGTTGCATGATGGTATATAGTGAGTACCAGGCTCACTCAGTTTGTCCACATAGATTTTTTTCAAATGTTGAAATAATATTTGAAGCACGTCATTGAGAAGTGGCTAGTGTGATGACCACTTTACAACAACCATGATAAGACTTTTCGTTCTTGGGATAGGAGAGAAAGGAGTCTTCATCTTCCGCCCTCTTCTCTCTTCTATTCTTCTCTTCTCTCTTCTGCTCTCCACTTCTTTCTTCGGTTCTTCACTTCTTTTCTTCTGGGCAAGTAATGGTGATTTAAAGCGGAAAAAGGAGTTGGATTTTACTGTTTTTTCATTATGAGTTAAGGCAACTGGAGGTCTCGATTTCCCGTCGATTTGATGTGGACTAGCAACATAATTACTTTCTGTTTACTCTCATTTTTGAAGGTTATGGTTGACACTTGACGATGTCCTGTAGCATGTTGTTAGAAGTCCAACCTGGATGAAGCCCTATGCTTCTCCAGTGACATATTGGTCTTCTTCTCGTTGTTTGCTACCCTCGGTACTAGCTCGACATGCTTGTACACACTCTACTGCTAGCTATTCTTATTGCATGGGATGCGGATGGACTTTTGCTGCCTCTCCCCCGTGGGTTGTGTTATGATGGACTATCTTTTACAAAATTATAAATATAAGGAACTCATATTTAAATGGGGTGATCTATAATTGTTTAATAATGATTATGCAGCCAAGATCGCATTTGCATTTATTATGTGACTGGTTTCGGCGTACTCGACGCCATGTCGTGAAATTATGTCTGAAGATAGCGTCAAGTACGCCAAAACCGGTCACATAATAAATGAAAAATGCGATCTTGGCTGCATAATCATTATTAAACAATTATAAACATTGAAAGTATTCCATTATACAAAGCAATAAATGACGAAAAAAGTTTACTGACTTTTGTTTGAAAGAGCAAAAAAAAAATTTTTTTTTTTTTCAAAATTCTTAAAATTTTATATCTTTCTTTGTAAAAATAGCCCTGAGTAGCATGTTGTTCTCATTTTCCTATTATTGTATGAAGTTGTAATGCGAGAAAGGAGTTTGATCTAACTTTCTTTACTTATTTATTCTTATTTAGTGTGTTATTAATGTGTTTTTCACTCATTTTTATTTAGGTTTCATTGGAGGAAATATGTACAAGGTTACCTTAACACGGTTTTTCCTCTTCTTTTCGTGATTCTGGTACCAATTAGTGGTAATATTAGTCATTTTTTTAGGTGGCTTGTGTTGTAAACCCCCAAGTATTTTCCTGTTTTTGGATTAGTTAGCTCCACTGCTTTGGCATGGGAAATTCTCGTAATATACCGCAAAGAACTTCTTGTACTTGTTTTGTCTCTTTTGTGAAAGATAATGGGTTTTAACAACTACCCTTTGGCCTAAAACAAAACGCCGTTTGGTAGCCGTTACGTCTTGTACACTTTTTCTTTTCATCGTTGCTTCTCTAATACGGGGTAAGGCACTATTGATAATTTGTCTATGCCTTTCTCTTGGGATTGATGGGAATTTAATGATCTCTTTTATTCTTTCAGGAGGATCAATGTTTTTCAAAACTGTTATTGGTTGATATGTTGTTGTGCTATGTGGTACCTCATTATTTATATCTTGGAAATCCCGGAGATACGCGTCCCATGTACAACGGTTCTCTCCACAAAACAACCTGCACAGTGTGCCTAGGTCTTTCACCGTACGCTGCACCGGATTTCCACATTGTTTTTTGTGATGAATGTGGGTTTAATGCGTAATCTTTTTAGTGTATTCCTACAATGAGCATATTTGTATTGTGTTCCATTATCGGAAATGATTCTTTTTACTTTCCCTAATTGTTGCATAAAGTCTTTTTGAAAGGCTTTACTTATTGAAAATCCTGATGCTTTTTTTCAGAGGTGTGAGGGTTGTATATTTAGAGGCCAATTCTGTAACTACAAAAATTAAGGTGAAGCCTTTTTTTGATCTTGGCAGAGACCCATAAGTATCAGGTGCTGCTATGTGTTTTAACCTACCCGTGATGATTGGAAACATTGGTGGTCTAGTTTGATAAGTTACATGATTTGATTGGATTCATTTTTTAAAAACTTTGAGGAAGCGTCGAATGCGGCGTACCATATTTGGAAAATACGCTGTCTGTTTCAACTTTAGATAGCATTTCTTTGGACCGAAATGACCGCTACTAAAGTGCATGTACCAAATATAATTATTTACTAGTTCCTCTGGAATATACAACACCTATGGTGCTGTAACTATGTTGTGTTTGAAAAATGATATATTGTCGTTTACCAAATGTGAATGATGCGCTCTTCTTCTTCTATGTTGATTTTTTGATCATCTGCAATACCTTTGGGAGTACGGGATAATGGGTCCGCTATTATATTCTCCGGACCCGGAATGTATGCAAGGGTGAAATCATATTCTTGAAGGATCTGCATCCATCTGGCCAGATGTCCATGTGTTAACTTGGAAGACATCAAAGGTACCAATGCCTTAGGATTGGTGAAAAGTTTGGTTTTCCTACCAAACAAGAAGTATCTGAACCTTTGAAAACCCCAAACTACAGCTAAGGCTTCTAATTCAGTAATAGAGTAATTTTTCTGCTTTTGATAGCACCCTGCTGGCAAAGTGTATAGTTTTGTGTACCTGATTTCCATTTTCTTGAATCTGTTTTTAATGATATCACACGCAGTCCTGTCTTTGCACAGTCAGTAGCCATGCAAAATTCCTGGCTCAGATCTCGTTGCGGTAAAATTGTAGAAGTGCTTAAACCTCCTTTTAATTTGTGGAACCCCCTGTCAGCTTGTTTATCCCACATCCAAGGTGTGCTTTTAACTGTTAATGCGCGCAACCTTGATGTGGCTAATGTGTTAATCCGAATGACTTTTTGTAAAAGTTTATTAGCCCCAAAAACCCTCTTAAACTCTTCTTGTTGTACGGTATCCCAAAATTACGTATTGCATCTATTTTCTTTTCATCTGGCGTAATACCCTCAGCTGACATATTGTGACACAAGAATTTTGTATGTGACGTGCCAAATTGCGATTTTGTAATGTTCAGTTACCCCATGAGTTTGCATAATTTCAAGAAATTTTTCTACAATAAAATTATGTTCCTCCCATGTAGCTTCTGCTGTCAAGACGTGTCTACGTAGCAGTTAATTTTCTGTAAGATATCCATGTATAAAATTGTGTTGAGCTCTGGAATGAAGACAGCTGATGATACTTTTCAGCCAAATGGTAATCGTTTAAATCGGTAACAATGGCCAAACACAATGAATGCCATGTATTTCCTACATGTCGGTTCCAGCTAGATTTGCCAAGAGCTCGAACGTAAGTCTATTTATGAAAATATTTTGACATTATGAAATCGCTGAATCAACTCCTCCAACTTCTCAGGTCGATCTGTTTCACGAATGATAATTGTGTTGATTGTCGTGAATCGAGCACGAGCCAAATGCTACCGTCCTTCTTACCTACTACGTGTAACGGTGAGTTGTACAGAGATTTGGCTGGCTCTATAATGTCATCATCCGACATTTTTCTTATTTCTAAGAATACCTGTCTTCCTATAGCCCAAGGGAATGGAATACGGTGGCACACAAAACGGTGTATCTTGTTTGACTTCAAACTGATACTGGAAGTTTCTCATGCTACCTGTTTTTGGTGCAAAACCTCTGCATATGCCCTAAGTATATCCTCTAACTTGTCTCTGTCCTCTGACTGTATATCATCAATATTCTTTAAATTGTTTGTTATTTCTTGGTGGATATCCTCCAGTGTTCCTATCAAACGTGCGTCAGGTTCTTCTTCATATTTATATTTGGGAGGTTTCTCCCACTCCTCCTTACCTGTCTGTGGATTCTGTATTTGTATGATTTGGCCTAACTCATTTTTACTTGGTAAGGCTTGGAAAAAATATAATATTATATTGTTTACAGTTAAAAAACCGTGAGCTATACAAATTTGTACATCTCGTTCAATGATTAAATCTAATACAATAATCATGTCTGTTGTTAATTTAGGAATAATGATAAGTTATTTTGACAGTCATGTCTTTGACAGTGGAAGGAAAGTCGTGTTTCGTATTTTACTTCCGTCCCACTCTTCCCTAACATACCAATTACCCTTTCTTTTCTAGTTCGTAATATAGGGAACTCTTTCTCCTTATTAGACCTTTCATAAAAAATTTCTGAAATAGCAGTAACTTGACTTCTGCTATCTACTATAGCTTGGCAAGTTATTTCACCAACTCCTACCTTAAGGATGGGTCGTGTCAGTCTCTTTCTCCTGCATTAAGTCATCATCTACTGATTCATATCTTAATCTACGAATACTTATGTCGTCCTTTTCTGTTTGTGTTCTGACAAGTCCTTGAGTGGTATGGCTTATGAAATATCTGTGTTCCTTCGTTTTTTCTCTAACTCGTTTGTCTCCTTCTCCTTAGCTTCTAAGCATTCTCTTATGTATACAAGTTCGATTTCATCATAATTGCTGGCATTAAACACATTATATGTCTTGTGTTGACTGTGTGTGTCAATCCCTGTCCCCTCTGTCTGAGCTTGTCTCTGGTCTTTACCCTGGTTGGTGTCGTTGAATACGTCGACTAACCCTACCAATAGCTCGTCTTCTCTCATTGCTACTGTGTTGGGAAGAGATGGCAACTCGTCCCCATTCTCGGAATCTGTCCAGTTAATGCTTTCTTCCCATGCTTTATACTGGGCTTCTATTGCTTGTGTTTTTATTAGAACAATTTCTATCAAGTGTTCGACTGAAATTTATTTCACTTATTTACTGTGCAGAGTATGTCCTGATGTGTGTGTGTTTGCGGTTCTTTCTCTTCCCCACGCCCTTCCTTTTTCTGTAGTCAATTTTTCCTCTTATCAGGAGCTGATGGCCTAACCTCCACATTCGGTTGCCCTTGGTTTGCGTGCTCCTGCTTCTGCTGCCCTTGATTTTCTTAGAAATTACCTTGGCCACGGTCTCGCCAATTTCCCTGTCTCACATCGTTTCCTCTATCAAAATACCCTTGGTTATTTTGATTTCGGAAACCATAACCTCCTCGATTACAGAAACCATGACTATTTCTAAATCCATTATTTCGGCTTCCTAAGTTTCCGCCACTGTTCTGCCCTCCTGCATTACCGAAATTGTGTCTGGGTTGGAAGTTACTGTTTTGTTGTTAAAGGACCTAAATTTTTTATTATTGTTACATTTAAATTAGATCTGATATTACCATGTTATTATTGTTGAAATCGGGTCTGAAATTGTTATTATTATTACCAATAAATTTACCAGAGTAATCATTACGTGGTCTCTCTGTCGTCTTCTCTTTCTTATTCTTTTTCTCTTAGAGCTCCTCCTCCTTGAACATAAATTGAAGTTCCCGCAGAACCTCCTTAAAACCTTCAATGTTCTCGTTGTTCCCTACGATCGCTTGTTTGTACCTAACTGGTAATTGGATTTTGCACAATCCTATCAGCTCTCCATTACTATACGGAAGATCTAAACATTGATGTTTCTTGTCCATTATATAGAAAAATTTTACAACACTCTTTTCCCCGGAACTCTCATATGGTGCCATTTGTAACAACTCGTACTTAATTTTATTTTGAGCTTCTTTCCACCAATACCTCTCTAAAAATGCCTTTCTAAATTGCTGATATGATGTACAAGTGTGTGCATGACCTCCGCTACGGGTCTCGACATATGTGCACAAATAAAATCCAACCTATGTGCCAAATTCCAATGGTTCGGTATTCCTACTTGGAATTGATCAATATAAGTACGTGCATGAATTGCTTCGCCTTCTTCCTTAAAGTGCTGAAATTTACATACTGTAAGACAATGGTCTGTATCGTATTTGTTCATAGCTCCTACTTGTGTTTGATTTGACATTCCATCGAACATTCAAGTGTCAGTAACGTTTTCCTGTCTCATTACTTATCTACATATAAACTGTTGCGTAACCAGTGTTTAATTTGTAACGCTGCATTGGAGCAAAAAATGCTCTCTATTACTCGTCAGGTGTGGTGATGCCAATGAACTGCATCTTTGGGTGGACCGGTGCGGTCGACTGTCTCTCTAGCGGTAGTACCTGGCTCTGACCAAATGTTGCCCGACGTTCTGCAAACTGCGGCTGCCTTTGTGTCGCGTCACGTAACTCCGTAGCTACTGGTCGCCCTACCTCTACGGGACTCGCCTCTACTCTCTGTTTGCATTGATTTCGTGTGTACTGGTTCCTGTACGGAGTGTGTACTTAATGTTTCCGACGCCTCGGTGCAAGCACCACCACTTTTGATGTTTTCCTCTATTGTCTGAATCAACTCTGATCTAAGTTTTTCAAGCTGATCTTTAGTTTTCATTTCGATTTTGCTGATACATTGATCATATCTCTTTAACGCTACTTTCGTTACCTTACATTGTATAGCCTGTTCCTCTGTAGTTTGAATAGCTGTACGAGTAACTTTTTTCGTGAAACGTTCCACTTTCTTATCTACGTTCTCTATGTCCAATTGGACCTTGTCTACATCATTTCGCAATTCCTGCTTATTTTGCAAAAGTACTTGAAACGTTTCTTTCGCCTCCTTTGTATCTTTATTAAGTTGTATAACTTGACTGTCAATACGTGCTATTCCTTATTCCATTCGTATTTTATCCTATTTATATCCTGCTTCAGTTTCTGATGCTGAGTTTTCATTTCCTGTTTTAACTCTTTTCCTTGAGTAGGAATACTATTATCATAATTATTCAATTTTTTACCATGAGTAGTCATATTATTATTCAAATCCCAAACAATACTATTATACAGTTTCTGATTTTGAGTTGCAGATTCCTTTTTTGATTCCTGGTTCATTTTTCTCAATTCCTGTCGTAATATTTCTAGCATCCCATTCTGTCCTGATATACTTTCCCCTGCTTAACTGTGAGTTCGCGATCTCCTGTCTTCTACCGTCTGTCTCATTTTGTATCTCATATTGAGATATATCCAAATCTGATAATTGCAACGTTTGATGTTGCTTCCCAGTAGCAGTGTAGTGCGGACTTGTTACATCTGTCATTGAGCTCTGCAGTAGCGCAAGTGACTCCGAAACATATCCTCGCTGTTCTGTGGGTTGTCTGTGTTCAGAAACAGTTGCGTACGTTACAGAACCTTTTTGCGGCGCTTGTAACCCCACCAAGTTATCCTGTTCCTCTTGCTTTGACTTTCTACTTGTATGTACATCCGCATGTACCACTTGTTCATCCTCACTATCTAAATCTAGCTCCTCAACCTGTATCCGTCTCTTTAATGACAGTACAGATGCGTATTCTGTATCTGGATATGCAAGTGTCAGTCTTCTTTCTTTTGCCTATTAGCTTCTAAGGTTTCCCATCTTTTACCTGGGCTCTCTATTCCAGATTCTGACCCTGTTCTACATGACATGTCAAATTCGGGAATCTCGGGAACCTTCTCTTTTTTACTCGGTTCTAACGGGGGCCTCTTCTATATTATCAAGATCGTCCTGTAGTTAGTAATTCTGTTGCCCAACTTCATGATCATTTTCTCCACTATCTCCTGCCTCCTCTGTCTGCTGTTGCACATATCCTTGTCCTCCATCAACTCAATCTGTCTCTGAGATTCTCTTAACTTCAAAGCCTGTGCCCTACTGAGCATTAAGTTCACTCTCAAACTCGTACCTTTACTTCAACACAACAATACCTGACTACAAAACTGTACGACCACTTACAAGTTGGTTGAACCAACGAAGCAACGGCGTAATTCAATTCTGCAAATTGCTCTGCTACCACGCCAACACCGCATCTGTGCACTTGCCAAAAAGAATAACAGATTGCACTCTTATATCTACGTTCTTCAGCTGATTCAGCAAAAATCTGCATCTCAGCATCCGTGCCTAACACCTGAAATCCCTACAACCTAATTCCTATAGTAAACATTGCCCTAACATAAAAAATTTACTTCTCGATAAAATCTTAATTGAAATTTCTTTACAATTCTGTACAATAGATGCTGTATACTTGATCTCTACTTGCTTCCCTACCTTTAATCTATCAAAAACAAGCATTTCAAAAAACAATTTCAGTCGATTAACATGTCACCAAAGACGGCTGCCTCCTAAACTACATGAGCTATCTGAAAAATTCTAACTGACTCTTTCTTGTCTAACCTAATAGTAGCTGAAACTAGCAAAATATTGACTTCTTAACGCTCAAAAAATAATTTTTTCTCAATATTGTTGTGAACTAGAATCCTCTCTATCCATCTACATGAACACAAATTTTTCCAACACTAAAAATTCAAAAATCGAATAAACTTTTCCTGGATAGCGACCTTCGCTAAACTAACAATTATCTAACCAACGATCTACTTAACCAACTCAATTCGTGATCCTGCCAGGGTCGCCATTTTCTAACACAGTCTCCATTGCATTGGCCTATCTGTCCTCTACCTGTGAAATGCACAATGGTTAATCTGACCTATAATGTACGCTTGGCTCCTGTAGGGAAGACACCACCAGCAAGGAACCGGAGAATTCAGAAAGATAGTTCGCAGAGCGACAGCATATTCTCTATGAAGTTGAAGTTAGTTCCTCAAGCTGCGGCTACTCTTGCTGCTCTTGTTTTCCATCTCCTGTAAGGTTTCTTAACCCTATCACACAGACGTAATTAGTAGGGTCCGTCTGGGTACGAAAGTGACCCATCAACTAAAATGAATTATTAACACAAATTGAAATTTAATGTGGATGATTGTTTCCACAAGGTTCAATTGAAATGTCAATAAAAACTTTAAAGATAAAAACGATATTGTATTCAAATATGATTTCAAGAATTAATAACACTGAATTGAAATAAAGGAAAACAGGATCACAGATTAGGTTTCCCAACCAATGAAATTACTGAGAATAACTGAACACCATGACTACTTGAATTTAGACAAAATGCCGGTCTTGTCAATTTATGTACGACGTTGTCGCTATTGTGCAATGTTGCAAAGTTATCTGTAATGTCAGGGGCAGGAAGGAAATTCGCCAATCGTACAGTGTCCTCAGACTGGAGATACACTGTAGGCCGCTCTATACACCACAGAGTGGCTCCGACCGCAACAGTCAGGAGCCCACGTCAAAGTGCTCGCCCCAGAGTAAGACTCATTCCTGCCTTCTCGCAGTGTATATCCACCAGATTGCGCCTTTTTGCTGAATCAATCAAGTGGCTTCTTACAAAGACGTGCTGGAATTGTCCCGCCAATGAGAAGGCATGTCTCATCTTCACAAGGCGTGTGCCCAGATTGTGGCGTCACCTGCTTTAAAAGTTTCATCGGACTGTGTAGAATATTTGCTACGTCTCCTGCCACTTCTTGCCACGTCACTGACTCGCGCTGCCACGCTGGCCATTCATTTTTGTTACGTCGGCAGGAGCCCGCCGCTCTGTCATAAAACTGCGTCACGACCTGCTCCCTTCCTACCATGCAAAGTTCAGCAGCCGTTCGCCCTGTTGTGTAATATGCGCCAACCTCGTATTTGATTAGTCGCTAATTGTGACATGACTCCACGTACTTGAAATTAATTTATAATCAATGTCAGTTTATAACATTCATACCCCATTGAGTGAGGTCTCTAATTAATTGTCTCGATTAGTACTATTCATTTCTGGGTCGAGATATGTCGGAAAGCAATGTAAGGAGAACCTGACCCCTTACAACTTGTATCAGACATATAGGTCTATAGTTTTGGCTAACTGATCGACGACCCTTCTTGTAAACAGAAATGACCTGACCCCCCTCTCCTTTGTTTTTCCTTGGACCCTTATGAACGCTTCACTTCTCTAGAGACCTTGGTTACACTGCTGATAGAAAGGTAGGTTCAGTAAATATTGCTTTTCTACCCATCTGACACATATTTCAGAATCTGCCACTTTGTCTTTCGTGTGATTGGTTGGAGGAGGTACTGTGCAGTCTACATATGTGAAACAACATATTTATTATTTTGGCATTTGGTGTACCATTGAATGGGCGTTGTGAGCACACACCTACTGTCGGTATGTATCTGACTAGGTGGTACAAGCATCACCTTCTGACACCATAATATATTAATATTGCTACATTTCATCAATAAAAAATTTAGGCATATCGATTTTTTCCATAATTGTATTAATAACCTTCTACAGATGAGTTGTCTTTGTACTCATAAAAGCTTTCTACATTGTTATATTCTATTAATGCGTTTTTTAAATGGGTATTTCAAATTTAATGTTAATAATTTTTAGATTACTATATCCTAATAGCATTATACTGGATCTGGCTTAGGCGATTTTATAAATGTATGTGTAATGTAAAAGCCTGTGGCAAGAACTAAAGCGCAGAAAGAGCCTGCGTGAATAGAAAAGCAGCGCTACGAATATTCATGTTGAGAGATTAGCATCTGATCCTTCGACGGGTGAGCAGCGTGCAGCTGAGGCAGTGTTTTGTCAGGCCAATATTGCAAGATTTAAGGAAATGACCTCGGATGACGAACTCTGCGAATTGTGGGCAATTACGCAAATATTGGTGGCTTAATTGTTTTAAATTTCCGACGCCAAGAAGATTGCAAAAGCCACAGCACTGTATGAGACCATAATTGTACAATTGCGCAATGGCGACTAACGCACCTGATCTTCTCTGCGAACACTGCCAATGCAATCTTTATTACTTTTGTAAGCCAGAGACTCACCTTTGTATGTATTATGAATAACAACCAAATTTCAATTTAACTTGTCTTCCACCGGTCATTTTCCTAAGTCACTGACCTATGTAGGTTCCTGACCTTATAAGTGCAAAAGGTTACCCGAGTGTCCTAAATTTTTAATAATGCAATGAAGAAACTGATTTCATTGCTTATAATTGCATCTTAACCAAAATACGTGTGCAGTTTCTCAGATAGTGTTAGATTTATGAACAATCAGCAATTTAATTAGTTTGTAGAGTGTGATTTTTACTGTTTACTGATGCGGAAAGTAGCTTACTCTGTTCAGACTATTTAAAACAGAGAACAACAGAATAATCTTTTGTAATTCAGACTCTGTTCAGATTTGGTATATCAGTGTAGACTTTTCTGCTTTACAAATTAAATATCCTGCGGTCGTTCGATTTTACTGAAACGTGACAACAAAATTAAACTACAGTCTTACCCTGCAACTGCCTGAAAATCATATTTGAATAAAATGAAAAAATGTTGTTCCATATAAGTAAATTATTAATGTAGGAATGCACATAGTCTATACGAAAATATACAGTTGTCTCCCTTTGATACAAACACGTTTGCTAGTGTATATGCAAACAGGCAATTGAGGGCTAGAATATACAAAGTTTAGTATTTCCTACAAACCGCTTAGACTTACTCCCAAATATTTGGTACAACATCTAAAAGCAGTGTCTATTACTGTTGGACATATTTTTCACTTTCCGATTACAAAAATTTACCATTCAAATTACACTGCGTCTAAATGGGATGGACTGGATATTGTACAATTAGCATCAAAAAAAGCTGTTGGGGAGTTCGAGACAGATGGACTAAGTACCTATAAATACAGCTCATTTGCAAAAATTGTAGACTTTGAATTCCACACAGAAATTCCGCGGAAGTGCTGTCTAGAAGAGCAGATAGTGTACACGTAGGAGGGTGTGTACTGCTTCAGCATTTGTTATGTAGAAAATGAGAGGTAAAATTAAAGTATCGGATTGCTCTAATCTAGACGACTTGTGGGAAGGCGCAGAATTGGTTATTATAGTCATAAAAGAAATGGATGACAGCAAGACATGGACATACATATTGGTATTCGAGAACGTAACTTCCATGGGCCTGTCGAACTAGTAGTTGGAGAATGAAACAGAAGATACCGATGTCTATGTATCTTTGTACAAAAGGATTTAGTTTTGTTTAATCATAAAGAACGAAGTTATTCTCTGACGGAGCGCTTGAGCATCGGTGCTTGCATGTTCGAACTGTGTCACGTTTTGTTGTAATGATTCGCAAAAGATTTCGAAACGAATTTTTCGGAGTGCCTAATAAAATTTTGAATGAAGACATTGCGAAATCGAGATCGAGTGTGTGGGTTTCATCCATGTGTGATTAGTGCATGAACTTTATTATCGTGGGAAGTATGAAGGTTTAAAATATGATCGTCTGTATGTTGGTTAGCTTAATGTTTTATACCTTCATAAATGTAACTGGATACTCAGGCACAAGATACGATCAGTTACACAACAAATACGTTTTAGTGGTGCGAGAAATAAAGTTGTAAGTCTGTGATGGTTCGGAGACTCTACCTGGAATTGTTTGCACCAATGGGGGATGTGTGAATGTTTCTCAAAGGAAGGTTCGTGGCGAGCATTTAATGAATGCATAATTTTTTGGTCTCGTATATCTGACAGTCGTCTGCCTTATGTGAAATTGTATCTACGGAAGTGGGTCGGGTACAGGCACGGTCTTGACGATGACGTTACGATCGCGGGATACCGACAGTATTGTACCAGCGTTCAGCTGCATTGACACGAGGTGTCTCGATGTTATCACAGTGGAGCTCGAGATGTATTCACGTTTCTTGTTAATCGTTTTTATTTTTAAAACGATGCTCTCCTCTAGGTCGTTCGTTGCTTGAATATCACTCTTTTCCTTGGTGTCTTTCGCATGAATAAAGAGAATCTGTTTATGGTAAAGTATGTCTTCTCTTCTTGTTGTTGTGTTACATGTCGGAACATCGATAGAGTGTTAGTTAAGATGAACTCACAAATTCGTTTTTTGTCTTGTGGTGTTCGTTACCGTTGCATGCTGTTTGTGATAAAAACACGTTCGTCAATGGTGGGGTAGATAGTTTAAACTAAGAGCGTGTTGGTGGCACTAGAAGTACTCACCCATATACCTGTGACAGACGAGATTCTTTATTATCTCTTACACGAAAATTTTGCGTACTGTACTAGTTGTAATTGTACTGCAATACGTAACAGAGTGTAGCAAGATTTAACGTTTAACGTCGGTTATAACTGTTTTTAAATAATTATGGATAAATGTACATAGATTTTTATCGTTCTCTTCAATTTAATTTAGATGTAATGACAGGTAGCGGAAAAATTTATATATGTCTCCTTCTGCGAAAGAAAATTAGATTATGGGTACCGTGTTTTTCAATAGGAATTGATATGATACTGTGATAAGTTAAAATTTTGCGTGTAGTTGGGGCAGTGGTAGGTAGGGCGTGCATTTGGGGTAACAAATGTGTTCTAATGGCGTTGAGGGCAGCAAAATACCTAGTAGGCAAAGGACTCGGGTTCAATTTTCGCCAGTGATTCAACCAAATGACCATTGGCAGCTAACGCCATTAATTTACGTGTAAAAGACCCGAAATGGAAACACTGAGTAAAGTCGGTTTTGGGCTAGGTAGTTTCGACTGAGTTTATGGGTAGAATTTGGGACAAGGTAGTTGATCTTTAAAGAAGACCTCGTATACCACATTACTGTCAGCTTTTCTTCCGTACTTCTCGGGTGATTTGGAACCAAACTATGCTGGATTAAAGAATGAGGCATCAGAGACATTTGTTACTGGTGGGTTGCATTGTATTGGAATTCTTCGAAAACACAAAAATGGAGAGTCATGGACGGAAGGTGGCTTCATTTGGGGGAGTCTTTTGAAGGTGACTTCGAAGGACACCAGTGGAACAGACTAGGTGATATGGCGCAGCTTCCAGAAAGAGTTTGTGGCAACGGGGAAGAAAATAGTTACTAGTGGTACGATGCAGCCTTCGCCACACACCAAAGCACTGCTTGTGAAGTAGCTATGTGAATGTAGACTGTCTCGATAGGGAAACATTCACCTTTGAAAACACAAGGATTACCGTTATGTCGACCAGTGGTCCTACACCGCTTTACTCAAAAATGGAAACAGTGTTCCGATGTAGCGATCCAATATCTGGTTTTCCGTAAAGTGGTCCCGCTTCTTATTTATTTCCCCTCTCAGGAATCGTAAGAGGAGGACTGCTGAGACGCAGTAATAAATCAGTAGCGCAATTTTGAGGACTCGGGAGGGAGAGGGAGCGGGACGATAAGAGAGGTCGAGATGCGACGAGATGGGCCGCCGGGCTGGGCTGGGGTGGATCTCGCAGTGGGGCGGGCGGAACGAGGGGCAGCGATTCCCGGGCGGTGGCCGCCCCCTCGAGCTCCGATCCTACAAATTAGTTTTCCAACTGAGAGCGCGCTTAAATAAGAGTCCTCAATCACCTCGCATCCGGCAGGGCCCGGAAAAGATCCGCGGCGGAGTCACGGTGCGGGAAAACAAAGGAGCGGCCACTTTCTCCCACGCCATATCTCTCTCGGCTCACTCTCCCTGCCCCCCCCCCCCCCGTCTCCCTCGGCAGACACGGGAATTCTCCGAAATTTTGGGTGACTAACGGAGAAAGTTTGGATGGTCAGCGCGAAAGTTGTCCCGGCTAGCGTCCGCAACAGCGGCAGCAGGGAGTGGAGGCCGGGCCACATTTGTGACAGGGTGTGGGGCGGCGGCAGCTGCCGCGCGGCAAAAGTCAGCTGTCCGGGCAGGCGGCGTCGCTTGGCAGTGGCCGGTGGCCGGCCTGCACCTGCCTGCACCTGCCTGCACCGGCCTGCACCTGCCTGCACCGGCCTGCACCTGCCTGCACCTGCCTGCACCGGCCTGCACCGGCCTGCACCTGCCTGCACCTGCCTGCACCTGCCTGCACCTGCCTGTGCTGCCGCTGCTCTCGCACGGCGAGGCCGCCATTGGGAAGCTGGGCTGCGCTGGGCTATACAGCTCTGTATAGGCAAAGTACGACCATCCTTTTCCGCGCCGCTTGCCGCGATCTGCAGCTCGTGATTTGCTGAAATCGAGTCACGTGGTTCTATACGCCAGCTTGGTCCGATACGTTGCTTGGCTGCCATGAGAAGTCTTGTGAATATTCGTATGCTTTGTTTTAAATAATGCCACAGTGTTGTACTTTTGGGTGTTTTTAAGAAGCTAAGAAGGGAGGTAAACATTATAGTACTTCCATTAGGTATCAGAAATGCAGGATGATGAACAGCCTGGCTGATGAAAGTCGTCAGATAAAACTAGGAGCCCAGAAACGAACTTCGATTCTTGTGCTGTGATGATTTTAATTCATAATGTAAATAATAAATAATGTAAATATTCACTGACGAATGGATCACGCAGCAGATACCTATGTATTTTTAACTTGAATAAATTTGTAAAATAAAAATCCTGCAAAATGTCGTGTGATTGATTTTATCTGCAGGTAGTTGTCGAAAAAACACTTTCTTTTTCTTTTTTTACATATTAGTGAGTGAACTAGATTCCCATTTAGATATGAAATTACCATACAGTTCCTGAAAAAATCTTTTCTAATTCGTTTTCATGTGTTAGAGTGTGTCATATCAGGAAACAAAGAATTGACACAAGACAAATATTAGACATTCAAATATAATTGGTTTTGTAAAGACACCTTTAATTTCTGTTTCTGGTAAAAGACATGTAGTGGGTATCTCCTTGCATTTTTCGTAGTTCATATAAGATATTAATACATAATAAGCAAGAAAATACTCATCAAAGACTTTTCCATGATGTCAATTACACTATGCTCCGATGAAGACGTGTTCGCGGTCTATTGAAATATTTCGCTACGGTACAGGTCAATCTGAATTTATACTTGAACTCTTTAGATATAGAGCCACAAACCAGTTTTCTTAAAATCGGACGATAAGTATTCCGTAGAACTATAATCAACAATAGAAGTAATAAGTTTTGATAACAAAGACAATCAATTTTAACATTCAAAACTTAATATTATTGAAGATGTTGTTCTGATGCGTACAAAATGGTAGGATTGGTTTTATATCTAGCAATCAGAGTCAATAACGCTCTCAAAGTTCTCAGAGTCAGAATGCATATCGGAATTTTCGATGGCTGATCGTGAACTAATTTGCATTACAGAGGACAGCTCTCTTGGGAAACTTTTCACATGTCTTTGTGTCTATTTCCTGATACTAGATATGTATGGATCCGAAGTTACCAGAGGCCTCTTTAAAGCGTCTTCTATTGTTTTTACACGTGGACATTTTCTAGAAAAATCTTTCCGATATCTTTTAATGTCATTCTTCTTCGCTTCCTGCCCGTCTTCGGATAATTGACCGATCGGCAACAGTGCCTGGCCACTTGTAAATATTCGTTATACAAGAGAAATGGCAGATTTCGGCAACTGATTCTTGTCAATTTCATCACATAATTAATCCAGGTATAGTCTGGATGCTGAAATTCCGCGGTATTTTGCGGTAAATGCTACGTTTGCTCTAGTTTGCAACTTCTCCAAAGCATGGTACTTTTGCACGGGCATCGGCAAAAATATAACTCACATTGAACAACCATGAAATGTATACCGATTTAGTGTACGAACATTTTATACGTACCTGTAGCAACCGTTTCCACTCACAAACAGAGGGTAAATTTGCCTTGCTTTCAAAGCGTCGTGTGTGCTCTTGACGATCGTCACTTATGGAGTGACGTAACTCGACAGGTGTCGGAGGAGGCGACCTCTCATTGTGGAGTGAGGTGCATCAATCCTTCCCCTACCAAACTCATCCATCAAAATTCCGAGAATTCATTTTTCGCGGTTTTGGCCACGTTTTGTAGATTGCTTCCCAATGTGGCGGCAAACCAGAAATCTCTACGAATATAACCTTTATTTGGCCTGTCACACATTACAGGTGACAAGTCGTCTAATCCTGATGTCTGATCCTTTTTCCGCGTAACTGAATTGAATTCATCGTAGGGTAGAAGAGGTTGATAGTATTAAAATTCTTGTATTACAATGTGATAATAAAATTCATTTGGGAGGAGCAAATCGTAGAACGTCAGATATGACTTAAAAAATCTTTATTTGCAATTCGAGTGTTATCAGAATTAGGCGACATAAAAATAAAAATGAATCTTCCGGACATTGCTTACTTTCTTCCATAATGTCATATGGTATAATATTTAGGGATAACTCTTTAAATCAAGAAAAGTTTTTAAAGTAAAAAGGCATATAATATGTATTATTTCTGGGGAAAGAACTCGGTATAGTAACTACTGCCTCTCAGTATATTTATTCCTGAACGAAACTTCTTATAAATAATATATCCGTTTTTCCAACAAACAAATCAATTCATTCACATTTTACGATAAACAATAACGATCTATAGAAGGACTTAAAATCACTTAATTCAGTTAAAATGGTGTCCGCTACTCAAGAACACAAATTTTCAATAATCTACTAGCAAAAATAAATAAATAAATAAAAATAAAAATAAAAATAAATAAATAAAAAAATAATAAAAAACCACTGCTTTTCCATATTCACACTCGATACCTATATAATATCACATTCGAAGCTAATCAGTAACAATTTCAATCAGAATTTAAATTGTTTTCTGATATAAGTAGGAGTTCTTCACAAAAATCAAATTACTCTTGCTACAATATATTCTTGATTATAAATAACTCGTCATAAATGCAAGATACTTTTCAATATTAAGAAACATTTATTCTTCTTCATACTAAAACAAAGACAGTTTAGCAAGAGACCTAAACCTGTACAACCAGCTTGGACTGAATCTCAAACAACAATAATAATAATAATAATTTAATGTTCTTTCTTCTTTTAAACGACTGACGCGCGGCAATGAAGAAGGCGCAGCTTCATTCGTAGACCCGTAGCCGTCGGTTAAATTCTGCTAGCGGTCACATACTTCTGCATTGGCTGCGGCGGCGACGACGCTGCCCTTGTTGATTGCGGCACCACGACTGTACATGTAACATACAGAAAATAAAACATTTTAAGAATCATATTATAAAATAACAATATTTTCATGAACATCAGATAGGTATACATTTTAATTTAAAAGTTTCGTTTTTCCTATTTACAACTTCAAAACAGTGCTAACATAGGAAAATATAGTACTATTATCTTGTCCCACAACATTCGCCGCCCACAAGCACTGTTTCGAAGGTTTATTTATTTTAAGAATCAGGCTTTTAGTTCAATCTTTCATTCGGTATTTCATGTTTTAATCGGCAGGGTTAATCCAATCAGTATTCATAAAGTTCACTATATGATGCAAGTTCTGTTTGCTTATGTAGTAACAAATATTTTATCTAATTCTTTTTGTAATTCAGGAGAATTATTTTCCTCAACTAGGTATTTAGACACATATATATTACAGTTGTTTACTTCCGTTCGAGTGATATTGTCTACCTCAGTAGTACAAACTACAATAGGTCAACATCCATTTAACCTTGTAAAATAATTACAAATTTTTAGTAATATATTACTGTGACATTCACGGTTAATAATGGCAGTAGCATGTACCACTCTCGTTTAATAACAGCATTAGCTGACAACTGAACAACTAACATACCCATCTAAGCAAGTTTGTAATCTTAAAAATCAATAAATAAATATAATTAATCAATATTTAAAGTACTGTTACATTTTATACTCTTATATATATATATATATATATATATATCCAAAAGTCTATTAGGGGAGAAACGTCGCTTAATGGACAACTCCAAATCATCATCCAACATACAATACCCATCAAAGGAGATGAAGTGCCGCCAATAAAACCCTAACAGTACAGTATGCGTAAGCATGTATCAAAAGTAGGGCATCTTCCAAGCGCCACTACCATCACAATCCAAGTAACATCTTACCTTTTCCCCTACCAGTGAGCACTTGTGGCCCATATACATTCTGATATACACTTCGATCCCTGAGTAAAAATAATACAAAGTGGGTTTCCATGCCGTATCATTACCCTTCATACGTTACCTATATGAGAGTATAAAATATATAAAAATCGTTCTTCCTTCTCCTAAAAAAGGTATAAAGTCTAAATTACAAATTTCGTAGGTATCTGTTCCTTTTTTATTGCAGATTAGTAATACTTCACCTCATCTATTACTACTGTCCCTAGTTGCTAAGTAGCTGAACTAAAACAGAAAAATTAGTACCACACTAAATAACTGATGTGCATTAAGCCGCTTGCTTATTTAATTTAATTTAATTTCTTATGAATATATCACTTGTTGCATTAAACAAAATCATCATCCCTTACTGTTAACGTATGATACTGTGATGAAATTCTCCTTTCTAAATAAATATCAGCCTAAGTTAATCTTCAATCCTGCTTCACACACTATGAAAATGCGTATGTACCGAATAGATAACTATTGATACATACAAGAATCTCTCAAACAGAACTATAAATAACCTTGACTGGACATCTGAATAAAATTAAGTTGATGGTAAATACATTAATTGTAACTGGAATAATTCTTGTAAATTAATTAAATAATCATCTCTCCCAACCCACATGGGTTTCAATTCCATGAAATCGACTTATAGGATATCCTTAACAGTTAATCTTCTTACTGCGGGGTTAAGAACAACTTGACCTCGTCAACGCTGTACAGTCCCTTAAGCATGCCTGTAGAAGGTCCTTTCAACAATAACGCTTCCTTGTGTGTTATTTTGGATAAGGCGCAGTTTAAGTGATAATCGAAGTATTGTTTATAGCTTCCCCAACGTTTAGAATTGTAAGGGGGCTGTAATAGGTGCAAGGTTAAAGGTTTCTGTTCCCCTTGGGACCAATACCTTTCTTTATATCGGTTGACAAAATCACTCCAGCTACTAAATTGATTTCCACGTAATACTGCCCATTCATTAGCTTCGGCTTCTAAGTATCAGATAACAAACTGAATTTTCCTGTCATCATCCATCTAGCCGGGAAAAATTCCTCAAATGCTTTTACAAAAATCATCGGTTGTACATCAGTACTAGGTCTAATTGTAGGGAATTTATTAACAGTATTCGAGCTATTGGAATTACTAACGTCTTCTAACCATCACAGGGACTAAACATTTGATTGGGTTTCCCCTGTGTAGATGGTATCGCACTGTTTTTGGTTATATCAGAAAATGTCTCTGCGTTATTATTATTTGCAGCTACAAAACAGTTCGAATATCATCTCTGATAGAAGTATATGCACGAATTTCAATGTTAATATTTTCTTCGTTAGTATTCATCTGAGATAACTGCTTTGTCAGTTCTTGTATGCGCATCTCTGTTTGTGACAGTCCACTCACCAATTCAGGATTTTCCTCCCTGTCAAAAGATGCAGGCGCAGCCTCTCGTATATTTATAGAATCTTTGACGGTTTCGAAATCACTCTGCATCTCAGAGACTAACTCTTCAACGTGTTCGATTTCAGATTCTACTTTATCGGTTCTTTGTGACAAAGCAATTAACTTAGGATTTTCCTTTAAAGAAGTTCCTACATTAGTTCCTCATCACTAGATCGTTGTAACCTTTCACTCAGTTCCTCATTATCACGTTTTGATCCTCTCTAACACGTTTTTGGTCCTCAGCATTTTGGTTCATACATTTATTAAATAATCTCCATAATTACCTTTCTTTCCTATCAGTCATTGGCTATTCAAAATAAAATGCCTCGTTATCTGACATTAAGTTACACTTATCGTGACATAAAAAAGTAAAGCAGTCTACAATCCGAAGATTTGTTTGAACACCACAGAGCTTTACTAGGCATGGTCCTGTTTGGAGGTGGTATGCCGTTGCCTTCCTCCGATCTTCGAACTGACTTAACCAGCCAGTTATAGGGGGACTTACAGTTTAACGTGGGTTCCGAACCACGGTGCTACTCGGTATTTTTCACATGAGCAATACTGCCAGCGGTGAAAGAAGTGGAAAGTGACAGATCAAAATGCCAGGACCTGTCGGGGATCGAACCCGGGACCTTTGGACTTGTAGTCTGGCACTCTACCACTGTGCGACCGAGGCGCACTATCGTGACATATACAAACACAAAATAGAGAGAAATTAACACTTTTTTTCCTAACAACACACACAAAACTGTCAGTTTGAAACAGTCTCGCCGTATATGATTACTATAATAAAATTATTTTGATCAGTGCCTATGTACCGACTGTCGCGAGGACATCTGATGTGCTGACTCCGCTGGAAGAGTGTGGGTGGAATCTCAGCAGCCGACGGTACGCTGACTGGAACGCCGTGGGCTGCATCAGGCCGCTCTCGTAGCTGCAGACTGCGTCGTCAACTACGTCTCGGTGACAGCAGCTCGTGACGCAGACGCCGCTACTGGCGGCTCTGCTGGGCCTGTCACATCACAGAAAGTGTGGCGATGTGCAGCGGCAGGCTGCACCCCGCGCGCCGCGTCGTCTCGGTGAGAACAGCTGGACCGACGCCAAGGCTGAAGGCTGCCCCGTGGGCTGCACCTCTAAGCTGCGTTCAGCCAGAAGACGTCACACGGCAACAGTATCCGTATGCTACACGTTCTTCAAAAGCACACGCGTCCTTTGAACTAGTCGCCAATATTATGTGGTGGAACAGAGACAGCATAACTGCGATGGTTCATACAGTTACTCATGTTCATCTTTAGTCGTTAATCTTGATAGTATTTTGATACTAGAAAGGTTTTACCAGTTGCTAGGACGTTATTGATTAATTATTTACAGTCCCCTAGCAACACCAACTGTCACAATCTAACCGTGCAAAATTTCAAAACTTCGTGCGAAGTGTCCCGCACCACAATATAAATCAGACAATATAGGATTAACTCCTTTATGTAGTTTACTAAGATTAAGTAAGGTTCCTGTACGAGCGGGGGCAAGAAAACTAGACTACGACCATTACTAAAATTTTATCAAAGTCAAACACATGCACTACTGTTTGCTGTCGCTAACTTGAACTGAATAAAATTAATATTCCACCGCCTGCTAAACATCGTTTTTCCATATTCACACTCGATACCAATATAATATCACATTCGAATCTACTCAGTAATAATTTCAATCAGAATTTAAACTGTTTCTGAAATAAGTAGAAGTTTTTCATAAAAATCTAATTACTCTTGCTATAATATATTCTTGATTATAAATAACTCTTCATAAATGCAAGATACTTTTCAATTTATTCTTCTTCATACTAATACAAAGTCAGTTTAGCAAGAGACCTGGACCTGTACAACCAGCTTGGACTGAATCTCAAACAACAAAAATAAGAATTTAATGTTCTTTTCTTTTGTTCTTTGAAGCGATTGACGAGCGGAAATGAAGAATCCGCAGCTGCATTCGTAGTCCCGTAGCCGTCGGTTAAATTCTGCTAGCGGTCACATACTTCAAACACAGAATAAGGAGTATACAAAAAAGAAACTCCCGCTGTAGTCTGTCGTCCAGAATTTAGTGCGCATGCGCGGAATCGGCCATCTTGAAAAGAAGTAAATGCGTGCTCACTCCCTACTCTCAAATGTTTAAATGTTTGTAGAACTTATGGGACTTAACTACGGGGTCATCTGTTCCTAAGCTTACAAACTACGTATCAACTAGCTAAGACGAAGGACGGCACACCATGCCCGAGGGGGGATTCGAACCCCCGACCATAGTGACTGTGCAGACCAGGACTGGAGCGCCTCAGTCCCCTCGGCCACTGCGGCCGGCACTCCCTACTCTGTGGTGTGCTAATGCGCCGTCTTTATTTGTTAATTGTGTATTTTAACTGCCTTACTCTCATAAAAGTAAACAAGTATTTGGTGCAGTGAAAAGAAAGAACTATGTCAGTAGTTGGAGCTGTTTCGTATTCATTATGAGCAGCAATATAAGAAAAGGCGGCTGATGGTGTTCAGCACATAATTGCCGCAATAATTCGAATACAAATAACGATATAACCTTCTTCACCTTCCCAAAAGATGTTGCACGACAAGAGAAGGTTGCTATATGTGTAGTAAAAGTTAAATGTTATCAGTTTCGAATGAGAGCAATGTGTGCATAATTATTAAAAGTATCCTTGCTTCTTCTCTTGACGATAACTCTCGCTGTTGCTGTAGCAGTTCAATAGAATCGAAATGTTGAAGTACCTTTATATTTTACAAGTTTAAAGTCGCATGGAATAATATAAAATGAAAGACAAAGAATAGTGCGTAAGTAGCGGGACTCCAATATTTTGCGCGTGTGTTCCCTTTTCCTGTTGCCCACACAGGCGAGATATTTAAGGAATTTTTAAGGCTCATCTACCTACCCATCTTCACATAATTTGATGCAAACGGTAAAATTTTACTAACGGCAACGGAGGCGTAGTGCGCTAATATTGTCAACGACCGTTGATCCTCTCACAAGGGGAGGTCGGCAATCAGGACCCGGCGATTTCGCCCAAATTGCGGGTGTCCTTCATTTGTGTGTAATTTAAAAGTTTTACATATGCCCAGACGTCATTAGTTCAGTGTAATCAAGTTGTACTGATAAGTCTGACTCAATATTTTGTGCAAATTTATTTGTGTCAATTAAAACCTGGCAGTTGTAAAGTCACTTTCTTGTTTCTAACTAATTTCCCAAACATAACTTCGCGTTACCTGGAATGTTTCTACACCAACTAAAACGGTCATTGATGCCATCGTACATTTTCATAGTTGTATTAAAATTTATGCCTACTTTTTTTTCGTTGTATTACAGTTAGGTGCAAGAACATGGCGTAAAATAGAGGAGAGCACAATGAAAAGCCGTTTCCGTTCGCAAGGTTTGGTGACATCAGCTGCAGTTCGTAAAAAGTCAATCTCCGGCCAAACTACTAAGTTGCTATAGTTACGCGTTTACTGCTATTTACAAGGTCAAATCAGTGCTGACATAGGAAAATGTAGTACGACTGTCTTGTCCCACTACAATGTTTTGGACCACGTGTCAAACAAAGAATGTTCTACGCAGACGATCTTGCGGTAGACGCACCGAAGTCTGGAGAAATGGGAAATGATAACTTTACACTTGTCATGCGTCATGCTTTTCCTCCGTTCTGCGGGAACAAATCTCTACCGGCGCTCCAGTCACGGTCTGCACGGCCACCACGGTCGGGGGTTCGAATCCCCCATCGGGCATGGATATTTGTGCCGTCCTTAGTTCATAAGTAGTTTGTAAGCTTAGGGACTGATGACCCCGTAGTTAAGTCCCATAAATTCTACAAACATTTGAACATTTGAACAAATCTCTTCTCCTTCTAAATTCGTGGTCAGGTCGTAAAAGTTCTGGTTCCTTAAAAGCTGTATTTCTAGCTTACCCTGAAAAAGAAGTAGAGATATTTCAGATTCCACCCGGCACGGCGAACGTAATTCAGTTGTTAGACAGAGATTTTATCCGCCAGTGGCAGGCATTTCACAGAAAACAAACAGAGAAAATTATTACGTGAAAATCTCTGCAGTTTCCTGTCTATAACCGTGACAATAATTTCGAGATGCAATCAGTCGTACATTATCAGTTTTCGTCCCCACAGTTTCAAAATTAATTAAATATGCGTGGCACGCCTAGAAATGTACTGATATTAGGCCTGATTCCTTCATAACAACGGCCAAGTATTGTCTACGGACGTCTAACAACGTCTGTGATGCGTAGGGCTGTCCTATGTCGTCTTTGTTTGTATGTTCTTGGTGCACTGGGCGCATCATGGCTCTCAGTGCTGTGGCAGGAGAGCGGCGCGTAGCCAACGCCACCTTGTCCCTAGACGGCGTTGGTATAACGCAGCGAGAGAGGTCAGGGTTGTACAACAGGCGGAAACCATGCAACATTAATGTCATACTTCATAAAGGTTTTTACAGACTTCCGGGTCATGTCAGCAGCTAACAGTTTGCATGTAGACTTCCTTCAATGTTAATTCACAGTGGTAAAAATAGCAACACAGATTTCGACATGACAAGTCTGACCAATTCCTTGTGAGAATTGACACAAGGTTGGCCCCGGTGGCGACACCTTCAATGTGCTGACATGAGGAAAGTTTCCAACCGATTTCTCATACACAAACAGCAGTTTACCGGCATTGCCTGGTGAAACGTTGTTGTGATGCCTCCTGTACGGAGAAGAAACGCGAACCGACTTTGATAAGGTGGGGATATAGCCTATCGCGATTGCGGTTTACCGTATCGCGACATTCTAGCTCGCGTTAGTCGCGATCCAATGACTGTTAGAATAGGAAATCGGTAGGTTCAGGAGGGCAATACGGAACGCCGTGCAGGATCCCAACGGCCTCATATCACTAGCAGTCGGGATGACAGGCATGTTATCCGCATGGCTGTAACGGATCGTGCAGCCACGTCTCGATCCCTGAGTCAACATATGGGGACGTTTGAAAGACAACAACCATCTGCACTAATAGTTCGACGAGATTTGCAGCAGCATGGAGTATCCGCTTGGAGACCATGGCTGCAGTTACCCTTGACGCTGCATCACAGGCAGGAGCGCTTGCGATGGTGTACTCAACGACGAACCTGGATGCACGAATGGCAAAAACGTCATTTTTTAAGATGAATGCAGGTTCTGTTTACAACATCATTATGGTCGCATCCATGTTTGGCGACATTGCGGAGAAATCACATTGGAAGCATGTATTCGTCACCGCCATACTGACGTATCACCCGGCGTAATTGTGTGGGGTGCCATTGGTAACATATCTCGGTCACTTCTTGTTAGCATAGACGACACTTTGAACAGTGTCCGTTACATTTCAGATGTGTTGCCACCCATGGCTCTACCCTCCATTCGATCCGAGCGAAACCCTATATTTTAGCAGAATAATGCAGGACCGCATGTTGCAGGTCCTGTACGGGCCTTTCCGAATACGGAAAATGTTCGACTGCTGCCCTAGCAGCTGCAGATCTCTCACCAACTGAAAATGTCTGGTGAATGGTGGCCGAGCAACTGGCTCGTCAAAATACGCTCGTCACTACTCTTGATGAACTGTAGTATCGTGTTGAAGCTGCATGGGCATCTGTACCTGTACGCGCCATCCAAGCACTCATTGACTCAATGCCCAGACGTATCAAGGACGTCGGTGGTTGTTCTGTGTACTGATTTCTCAGGACCTATGCACCGAAGTTGCGTGAAAATAATCACATGTCAGTTCTAGTATAAAATATTTGCCCAATGAATACCTGTTTATCATCAGCATTTATTCTGGGTGTAGCCTTTCTAAATGCCATTACTGTATTAGGCAGCCACAGGAACTGCAGAGCATCTAGTTGCCCCTGCTGCCACATACTCAGAAACACTTTATTTTAAGGATTTTTTTTCAATAGTATTAACTGTTGCAGACCCTACGCTTTGTTTGTACGCTGTAACCGCGTAATCTGACCTCGTTTCCCCTTGTCAGTTTAAGTGAAAAAGCAATTTTCCAATTGCCTGAGTAATTAATTCTCACATCAAATATGTCGTTGACATTGTCAGCTAGCAACCCTGTTTGGTAATTTATTACTAGTGTTTAATTAAATTTTCATGATTTAACCTCCACTTGTTAATTTTCAGCTATTTAATAAATTGTTCACCAGCTACATTTTATCAAGCGTTACTGGCGAAATAACAGCACAAGAACGGTTTGTTAATAATTACATTTATCGCAATATTTCTTTAAAATAGATACCGTTCCATTCATTGTCATTAGCTATACAGTTGAGATACGGTTATTTCTCCAATTACCCGATAGTAGAAGGTGTGGGATGTAAACTGACGACGTTGGTCGCCCTTTAACAGCTGGCGCTTTCTCACCAGCTTCAGTCGCATTGTACCTCTCTTCACTGTGTTGGAATGTGAACATGAAGGTAATTTCCCTTACCATGACACGTCATCCACTGATCGTAGCTGAGGATACACAATTACAGAAGTATAGAAGGCGTATCCCATTTTTGTGAACATTAGCTCTCCGCCGTGTTGGAGAAACTATTTACACTCCTCAAAACAATTAAGTGTTAAGTTGAGATATCAAGGTAATGTTAGCCGCAGAATGGACTGAAGTCTTTCTACGTCTTTCTGTCGGTTCTACCCTGAAGGGACATGTCGACGGAGATAGTGATAATAACAGAGAGTTGTTACAGAGAGGGCTGGTAATGACTTGCGTTTACTCCACCTAACGGATGTCACGAGCAGCTAGGTTAACAAGAGCCTTGCTTTGTCACTAAATTTAGCAAATTAGGTCCGTGTGAACTGCCGGCTACTCCCTGCTATGAAGCCTTGTTCCCCGGCCGAAACTGAGAACTGACTCATTTCAATTACTTCAATAACAGGAAGTTAATACTACAGTCGACAATATACATAGCAGCTCACACGTTATTACATCCAGCTATTAATAAGCAAGTCACCGCAATTAAAGTTAGAAAGGTAACTAGGAAACATGTATGGCGCAACAGAATTTACACTTACGAAAATTAGCATCTGATCTTATTTTCAGCACTTGTAAAACAATATTAAATAAAGAGGGAATGTGCTCTAAAACTACAATTTATAGGCAACTTACGGATTATGATGAACTTAAAGTTGTTTCTTCAGATAAATCAAGCAAAATGGGGATCCAGTTATGTTAATATAATAAAAATGGATCTCTTACATGAATTAATGCGGACGGTGCCCAGACTAAATTATATATGATTTAACGCTACTGGGGGAGAAGGATTCACAAACAACACTCTTTCTCTCACACACACGCATTGGAACAGCGAAACTCACCAAAATCAGCGTGCTGAGACGAGGCGGAAGCAGGCGCGGCTATCGTAATCGAATTCAGCAAGTCGGAGGTAGCACACAACACAATATACAAAACACTTTGAAGCTGCCTCTGGTCTGTCGTGGCTGTTTTGAGATGGTGCGTGTGTATAGCCAAGTTAAATTACATCTGAATTGGACCGCGAGCAAACACGCTAACGGCGACACACGGCTATGTTACATGAACGCACTCCACTGAAGGTGAAGTGGTTGAAAGTCGGATTCATTATACACAATCACGGTGGATTCTTAAGTTTCAGTCTGTTAGAAATCGAGCTAGGTACTGGTTTCATAAGAGAAGCGGCGTGAACTCAGGCGACTAACTGGATACACCGGAAGTAGGCACTCGGACCCACGTTGTTTGAAAAACCGATAAAATTAAATAAATTCAGTTTCCAAAAAATAAAGAAAATTAACAATTGCATGAAATTCATAGAAATACTTAGAATTATTTAAGGAAGCGAATGAAATACAGCTACACGTGATACGGGCGATTACAGAGTCGGATGCGGTCCTGTCTAAGGATAACCACAAAATCGAAATAATTACAAAGTCGGAAAAATAAAAATATTAATTACGGCCTGCAATCCATAGAAATGTTTAGAATTACATGAAGACGCGAAATAAATGCAGCTACACGCGATAGGGAGCGCTTACAGAGACGGATGAAGTCCAGTCTCCAAAACTCGTAAAGTGAAATGATTACAAAGTCGGAAAAATAAAATTAAGAATTACAGCATGCAACCCATAGAAATGCTTAGAATTATCTAAGGAAGCTATTGAAGGAGGTTGTAGAAGGGTCAGAGAGAATTACTGACACAGACAGAGTTCGTACTATAAGTCGGAGAAGAAACGGCAGAATTAAAATAGGCGGAGAGAGAAGATCGCGAAATATTTGTGGAAATCAAGATACCAGCATAGTTACTTGCCTGATGGGCATGGAACAAACAAGAGTGGAAGCTGAAGACTTTGTTCCATGGACCAACCACGTGGAACACATATCACTCACGGAAGGAAACGGTGAGAAGAATTTTACAAGCACTGTATAAAATGAAAATGTTACCCGTTAGAAATCGAGCACCACAAAGCTAGAAAGTATTTACACAGATTTCATACCCCGCCACCTGATCAGAAAGGGTTTTAACATATCAGGCCGTTATCAAAATGCAACTAGAATCACACACACCGTTTTTATCCATTGGAAATCACTGAATTGAAAAACGAGAACACATTTCCGCAAACGGTCAGAGAGAATATTCCAAAAAATGATTCTAAGTTCACGAATCTAAGTTAAACGTGGTAGTCAATGAAACGCTGCCATCTCCAGAACCAAGAGCAGAACCAACTTTACCTCACCAGATGAACAGCTGAGATTGAATCGCCGTGCGGCCACCGGGCCGTGGGAAACCGTGGTAAACCGTGGTAAACCGGAAAATTCCTGAAAAAGCGGTGGTGGGGACGGAGAGCGAGTACTCTCGCGCTGGTGTAAGTCCGCTAACTAGCCCGCAACAAAAGGGTGTGGAAACCTCTTTGGTCACCTCAGCAGCTATCGACTCTGAGCCAGAGAGAACAATGCAAAGCGAGCTATCACTCCCCACATTCAAACAGCCATAGATTTTCGCACACTCTTAAAAGTACAACAACTACACATTCTCACATTGTCACAGTGGCGTATCAGAGAAGCCGTACTTATTCCACATTAATTACTATAGTAATAAATTATTAACATAACAAAATAAGAAAAACCTAGCAATATTAACTAATAGTTTAAGACATGAAATAAAAATACTATTCCTCAAGCATTGAAAAGATTGGGGTTTAAGTTTTAACAAAATGATAATCTAGCGACATCAAATAAATAAAAACTTTACAAAAATATATGGAAGACGAGAGACAGTCGTCTTTCATCACCTCTTCTTTAATTGAAAATGTTGATGTAGGCTGAGGTAATTATATTATATACAGCAAACTTTTCTAATCTAACATGTGGTTACCTTATGGGTGACATAGGCAGCTGGGACACGTGACACAAAATTATACACATTGATAGATAATAATGGCCATAAAAACTAAAACAAAGGAGATGCAGATGTAGCTGGTTAGACCACGGTATTGGGCAACGTGTATAACAATGCAAAATTTGCAAGGAAACATAGATAGATTAAACATAAATATAAAATATACATAAGGTTAAAACGCAAAAAAATTAAGATCACTATCTGGAATGTGTCCTGTAATGCTAAAAAAGTTGCTACAATAAAAAATGGATAAAATGTTTTTAAAATCAATCCAAATTACGAAAAAAGATATGTTCATGATTGATTTTCAAAGTTGCTGAGGGGAACCAGGGTCGCTACAGAGAAAGGGCCTCTTAGCAGATGAATCGCATTTTGTACTCTCAGAGAGTTTACGGTTTCGACTACACACACCAATTTTCAACCTGATGCTGTCCTTCACATTGTCGTTCACTCAACACTGGTTTTTAAGTCAATGAACACTACTCGCATTAGTTCGAACTGTCGACGAGGGCCCTTGACGAGGGAGGGAGACAGTCTTCTAGAAGGTACTGGGGGGAATGTAAAGCCCGCAATAAATAAGAAGAGACTTTTACTTTTGTGTCTCTTCCTCAGCTATT
Source organism: Locusta migratoria (assembly GCA_026315105.1). Classification (NCBI taxonomy): domain Eukaryota; kingdom Metazoa; phylum Arthropoda; class Insecta; order Orthoptera; family Acrididae; genus Locusta; species Locusta migratoria. Next base: position 676,094,703 of record CM048746.1, on the reverse strand, counting down.
GAACTGCAACAGACGTGAGTAGGAGGGTGTGGTCAGTGCTTGTGTCCGCAAGGCCCGGTGTCCCTTGTACGTGTCACAAGGCGGCCTGACAAGTGCGGGGCGTCGGCGAGAGGCTCGCCACTGTAAGAGATTAGCGGACCAGCGACCGGGATCAGCACGGCTGCACTCCAGGGGCGGTCGTGCAGCTTGTGTGCTGCTGCTGATCACCCAGCTCTTATGTGCGCGCTGAGCGTCGGTAGCGTTGTGTACCCGGCTGGAACTGCTGGACCGGACGCAGTTAGCCGTTTTGGTAAGGCGCCCGCCCGTCCTCCGTCTCCGCCCAACTCTGGTAACTCCCATGTCGGGCTGGCGTGAAATTTACCAACACTTTGGTCCACCATGTTACCACAGGACATAGCAAACTTATGAGGAACTCCATCATGTCACAACCATGGAGTGCCGTTTTCTTAACAAAACATTCAACAAAAATACAAATAACATCAATAGATGTTGAGACCTAATATTTTAAAACTGAAGCCCTTATTATGGTATACAAAAATTAACACTTGAATTAGCCATTGGCGAACAGAACGCCTAGGCTTTTAGTCCTTCTGCATAAATACTTTAACATTAAGGATACAATGTTCATATATATATATTATATAGTGTTTCACTAAGTGTGTTCTTCCTCTGTAACTTATAAAGCAATAGGTGACGGAAAATTTTAATGCGGTAGGTCAACTCAACAAATGTTACACTTTCTGCGGAGCTATGAACATAGTTTTTTGTATCATTTTCCAAAGAGTTACAGCACAAAGATATAATTTATTAAATGGAACAATAGTTTTTCCGATCGTGCATTGGATTCGTTGAAACCAGCTGCGTCCAAATCAATTTAAACTACATTCCTATCACTATTAGTTTGGGAGCTACAACCCTTCAAATTTCCGGGGGCGGCGGGTGCGATAGCGTAGCTGACTGGCCGAGTGGCTATCGCCTGGGGCACTGCCCACTGTCTCATGACCACCAGCAAGTCAGCTACGCTGTCGTAGCCTCCGCCCCCGGAACTTTGAAGAGTTGTAGCTCCCAAACTAACATTGATACGAATGTAGTTTAAACTGATTTGGACGCAGCTGGTTTCAACGAATCCAATGCACGAGAGAAAAAAACTATTGTTCGATTTAAAAAAAATTATATATTTGTGCTGGAACTCTTTGGAAAATTATACAATAAACTATGTTTATAGCTCCGCAGAAAGTGTAACATTTCTTGTGTTGACCTACCGCATTAAAATTTCCCGTCACCTATTATTTTATAAGTTACAGAGGCAAAGACACTTAGTGAAACACCCTGTATATATATAAGTTCTAAAAAAACACAAAACATCAAAGAAATTATAACTATACAGAAACTATACAAAAATATATTATGGAAGACGACAGACGGTTGTGTTTCAGGCTTAAGGTTCCTTCTGGTGGCGGCAAAGCTTGTTCCGACGGAGCTGCACTGGTGGACAACAGGCTTGAACGAATGGATTGGCCAGTATTTTACCCCTACTTAATCCGATTGCACATGTGTGGCATGCACTGGGAAGACTCACATCGGCTGCGGAGTTGGAAACTGTACTCATGGAAGAACGGCCAAATGTCCCTAAAGAGTTGACTGATAAACTGATACTGTCCATGTCCGCAGGTGTCAAACTGTGCCAGCCCTCCGAGGTGATCACACATCATATTAGATTGCACCTAGAATGACGTTTTTTTTTTTTTTTTTTTTTTTTTTTTTTTTTTTTTTTTTTTTTTTTGTTATGATATTCCCATGGTGTCTTGCTTTGCGTAAACGTAATGTAATCCTGATATAAAATATCGTAGTTCGACGCACGAATTATAAATGTATTCAACATCTGAAGAAATACCATTTTCTCTTGTCTCTCTCAAGTCCAAAGCCGTGTTCAAGACTAGGGATATGGGCAACGGCATGACGTAGAGCGTTGCCTGTAGTAGTGAGGTAGAGCGGATTTTGTGCATGGCCCATGACAGTTATGGTAGCTGTGAAGGTCCTACAGGAACCCTGAAAAGTGACGTTACACGGGCATCTGGAGAAGCTACGATATATCCAGCAACCCAGTTGTGAATTATGAGGTATGCCTTCAAAAATAATACAAACTTCGGAAAGGATATATCTAATTGACGTCCAACTCGTATAAACAAGTATTCAACATCTGAAGAAATACCAGTTTCTCTTGTCTCTCTCAAGTCCAAAGCCGTGTTCAAGACTAGGGATATGGGCAACGGCATGACGTAGAGCGTTGCCTGTAGTAGTGAGGTAGAGCGGATTTTGTGCACGGCCCATGACAGTTATGGTAGCTGTGAAGGTCCTACAGGAACCCTGAAAAGTGACGTTACACGGGCATCTGGAGAAGCTACGATATATCCAGCAACCCAGTTGTGAATTATGAGGTATGCCTTCAAAAATAATACAAACTTCGGAAAGGATATATCTAATTGACGTCCAACTCGTATAAACAAGTATTCAACATCTGAAGAAATACCATTTTCTCTTGTCTCTCTCAAGTCCAAAGCCGTGTTCAAGACGTGGGATATGGGCAACGGCATGACGTAGAGCGTTGCCTGTAGTAGTGAGGTAGAGCGGATTTTGTGCACGGCCCATGACAGTTATGGTAGCTGTGAAGGTCCTACAGGAACCCTGAAAAGTGACGTTACACGGGCATCTGGAGAAGCTACGATATATCCAGCAACCCAGTTGTGAATTATGAGGTATGCTTTCAAAAATAATACAAACTTCGGAAAGGATATATCTAATTGACGTCCAACTCGTATAAACAAGGACTAATATTTAAAACATTAAATATTCAAAGTTGACTGGAAATGTGCAGGAGATGGAAAAGATGATAGGAAAAATTAAGACGGACCTATTGGGTTTAGCTGAAACGAGATGGAAAGGAGAAGGACGGAGATAACTGACGAAAGACTAGACTGTACTGGAGTGGAAATGAGGAGAGAAGGGGAATTGTAGTCGTAATAGTAGCAAGAGATTGCCTAAAAGAGGAAGAGAGTAAGTGACAGAATGATGAAGATCAAAGTATCACTCAAGGGGACAACCATAGAGGCAAGAGGAGTGTATGCACCGCAGGTTGGATACACTTCGGAGGAGAAGCAAGAGTTTGAAAAGGAATTGCAGAAGATTATGGGAAGGAAGAATGTGCGGATGTAAATGCACATGTTGGAAGAGATAGACAAGGCTGTAAAGGTGTGCTTGGACAAGAGGGTTGGGGCAGCTGAAATGAGGTAGGTGAAAGACTATTGGAATTCTCTGAAAGGAATGGCTTCCTGGTTGGGAGGCACAAGATTACCTGGTAAAGAGTGAAAGACGACCGTCTGTCGTCTTCCATATTTTTTTTTTATGAAATTGTAATTTATTTTATGTCGCTAGGTTAGCATTTTGTTAAAACTAGAACCCCACTCCTTTCGAGGCATGAGGAATAGCATCTTTATTTCATGTTTTAAAATAATAGTTGCTGAAATGTCAGTTAATATTGCTGGGATTTCGTTATTTTAATAATTTCTATTGACTGTGTGAGAATGTGTACTTGTTTTACTGTTAAGTGGATGTGCAAGAACCTAATGGCTGGCTGAGTGTGGGTAGTGATAGCTCGCTTTGCTCGGTTCTCTCTGGCTCAGAGTCGTTAGTTAGTCGCTACCAACCCCTGCTGCTGATGCGACCAAAAAGGTTCCTGTACCCTTTGGTAACAAGAAAGTTGACGAGCCCTCTCCAGGGCGAGTCTCGCGATCTTCTCTCCCCACCACCGCTGTTTTCTTGGCTTCGCGGCTCCTGGCCGTTCGGTCGTCACTTTGTGCTGAGATCGCGGTGAGGTAAGGTTGGTTCTGCTCTTGTGTCCGCGGAGAGAGTAACGATTCGTTGTGTAGCATGTTTAACTTACACTCTTGAACTTAGATTCATTTTTCGCAACATTTTTTTTTTCGATCGTGCGCGAAAATGTGTTCTAGTTTTTCAATTCAGTGATTACCAACAGATAAACGCGGTGTATGTGTAACTAGTCGCATTTTGATAAATGTGGCAGTGTACGAACTCTGTGAAAATTCTTTATAGCGTTGTGGGGCCCGAATTTTCAGTGACAATATCTTCATTTTTGCATGTGCATGTAAAATCTTTCTTATCGTTTCCTTCCGTGAGTAATATGTGTTCCACATGGTCGGTTCTTAGAACAAAGCCTTCAGCTTCCCCTATTGTTTGTTCCATGCCCATCAGGCAAGTAACTACGCGTGTATCCTTCTGATTTCCAGTAACATTTCAAGATATTCTTTCCCTGCCTGTTTTAATTTAGCTGTTTCTTCTCCGAATTTGTAGTATGCACTCAGTCTTCATCAGTAACTCTCTCCGAACCTTGCACAACTTCCGTCACTAGCTTGGTTATGAAATTCTGTACATTTCTATAGGTTTCTTGCCGTAGTTTTTATTCTCACTTTTCCGTCTTTGTAATTATTTCACATTTCTGTTTTGTGAGACTGGATTTCATCCGTCTCTGTAGTCGCTCCCTATCGCATGTAGCTGCATTTAATTCTCTTCCATTTGTAATTCTACACCTTTCTATGGGTTGCATGCCGTGGTTTTTATTTTTATTTTTCCGACTTTGTAATTATTCCACATTTCCATTTGAGAGTGGACTTTTCCGTCTTTGTGAACGCTCCCAGTCGCATGTTGCTGCATTTCAGTAGCTTCCTTATGAAATTGTACTCGATTCTAGGGGTTGAATGCAGTAGTTAGTTTTCCTTTATTTTTATGATGTTGAATTTATACATGTTTATCGGTTTTCGGAACCACGTGGGTCTGAACTCCGACTTCAGGGTTTTGCAGCCACTCATCTGAATTCTCGCCACTTCTCATAAACCAGTGCCTAGTTTACTCTCAGATTGCAACTTAAGAGTCCGATTGTGTAATGCATCCGATTTCTAACCACTTCACCTTCAGTGGAGTGCGATTGTGTAACGTAGCCTTGTGTCGCCGTTAGCCTGTGTGCCTACAGTCTAAACTAAGTACAACTTTACTTTGCTTTACGCACCATCTCAAATCAGACACAACAGACCAGAGCTATCTTCGCAGCTTTCTTGTATATTGTGTTGTGTGGTACCTCAGTATTTGCTGAATTTCGCCTACGATAGCGGCTGATTTTGGTGAGTTTCGCTGTGGCATTGCGTGTGTGTAATCGAGTGAGTGTTGTTTGTAAATCCCCCCCCCCCCCCCAGTAGCGTTAAGTTTGTGTACTTTATGTTAAATTAAAGGCTGGGCATCCGCAGTATTAACTTATGTAAGGAGATGCACTTTTATTGTATTAACAAAGTTGGTTCCCCATTTTACTGATGTTCGACCTGCATAACAAGTTGAGTTCAGTATAATTTTGACTTGACTATAAATAGTAGTTTTCGAGCACCTTCCCCCTTTTTATTTAATATTGTTTTTCACCAGTTCTGAGAACAAGCTCAGATGCATTTTTTATGTTTATGTTTCTTTGCGCCATAAATGTTATCTCAGCCACGTTTATCAAATAATTGTAATTGTGGAGGCTTGTTTATTAATGCCTGAGAGTAATTTCGTGTGATCTAGTACGTATATTGGCCACTGTATCGTTAACATCCTGTCAGAGTAATTTGAACCAAGTCAGTTGGACCAGGGAACAAGGTTTTGCAGCAGGGAGTAGCCGGTATTTCACACGTACATTTCGCTAATTTTATTACTAACATTAAGCTTTTTATGACGGTCAGCTCTTATCTGGATACCTCCTACCAGAATCAAGCTTTTATTTCGTACAGTGATCCACTTTTAAGGCATAAGAGAAAATCGAGAACTGACTGCTTGATGTCTGATAGTAAGACCAACATCATTAACATCAAGGTAATATCATCAGAGGCCTTCGATAGTGATCACCGTTTGCTGGTAATGAACCTGAGAGATACTTACTATAAGGGTATTGACGTTGAAGGAGGAAGACAGTAGGCTACATTACCTACAAGCAGTAAAGGAAAATATCTCAAAGGACGAACCCAAAACGGTAGAAAAGGAATGGGGTAGATGCAAGGAAACATTAGTAATTGTGGCTGAAGCAATATGTGGGAGAACAAGCATGAAAAATGGTTGGAAAAAACACCCTGGTGGAATGACAAAACAAAGGATATAGTACAGAAGGGGAATAGAGTCTTACACAAATGGTTCCAGAAGAGAACGGTAGTGACAAGGGAGGAGTATCAAGCAAGAAAGAAAGAAGCAAAAAAGAGTGGTGGCTGAGGAGAGAAGAAAGTGGATGGAACAGTGTACCAGAAAGATGGAGGAGGCTATCAGAGGTTCAAAAAACGTTGTTGTATGTGATGATTAAAAGTAAAAAGAAGAACACTATGACAAATTACGTGCAAATTGTACACACAAGTGGCCAAGTTGTAGAAAATAAGGAGAAACTGAAGAATATGTGGAATGAGTGTTTTGAAGACATGGATGAGGAGGGACACGGTGGGGAGAAAGAGGAGGGACAGAAAATAGAAAAAGATCTCTTGTAGGGTGCAATGAAAGTGGCATTGGCAAGATGAAGGGAGGGAGGTTGACGGGTTTGGAAGAGCTATGTGTCGAAACGTTGAGAGCAGCAGGCGAGGTGAGGATACAATGGCTCTATCGAGTAATGAAATTTGTGCGGAGAATATGACACAAGAAGAATGGGCGAAGCATATAATTGTTCTAAGCTCTGTCGTTGGACAACACTGAGGAGTCACGGTACAAAGATTTTGAAAAATAGTTTGGAAGCACGAATTCGGGCAAAATTAGGAGGGATGAGAGAACAGCAACATGGCTTCAGAACAGGAAGCTCCACAGTGGATCTAATTTTTACTGAAGAGCAATTGCATGTAAAACACTATAAATATGGAAAAGATCTACTAATGACTGTGGTGTCACAAAAGTCCAAAGTGTGCGCCACCTACTTTTGCCGCACGCCGCCATGCACGCGGCGTTCTTACAACGTCAGCCACGAGCGCCCTCTGCTACAACTCCGCTCGTGGCCACCACTGAACGACATCGTTCACTTGGGACTGAGATAGGAACCAGCTAGCACTTCGGAATCAGATAGGCACCAGTGAAGACTTGGCTATCGGATAGGCACTAGGCAGGCCTCTAGCTCAACTATGTATCAGCATTCTACAGTACTGAACTATGTAAAAGTTAAGTATTGTATAAATTCTGTGCAATATATATCTCGTTCTAATTTACTATAGTGTTTCTAGTTTCTGCTGTCCCACTGGCTGCTCACCTTCGTACCTGCACAAGCTTGCGTCCTTCATTCCTGTGTTGGACTCTTTCTACTCGGCCACCAACACCTACGACGGAAACGAGATACAAAAGCGGCGCCGAGGCTGGGTCACAAAAGTGGCGATGAGGAGTGATAGACGAACCATGGACCAGCCCACTTGCAGCAGCCAGACAGCAGCAGTCGGAGCACGCAGAAATTGCTCTCACCCACCCACCCTTATTATAAGACTTTTGGGGGAAGATATTTTGTTCAGTGTTTTGTGAACTTTTTGTTGAAGAGCGTCCTCTTTCATATTGCATTTGTTTTGTTATAATTTACTTATATGCGCGCCGTGTAATCGGTCAGCATGGCCACTACCCCGAACCCAAACTTAATGGAAATTATTCAGTTACAGACGGTGCAAATCATGCAACTACTTCAAGCAGTGGCGCAGTTGACGGCAACTCAACAACAGCCGTCGCATCAGCTGCCTATACCTGCAGCTGCACCGCTTCCTACGTTTCGTCAGTACAACGAACGTGAGGAAGAATGGAGCAACTATTTCGCGCAGTTTCAAGAACTCATCGCGGCTCATCAACTAACAGGTCTGACAGTCATACATTTCTTTCTCGCTGTAGTTGGCACCAAGACTTTCGTGTTACTGCAGAAACTTTTCCCCCACGCATCTCCTCGTGAGGTAGACTTTGAACAAATAGTAGAGGCACTAAATGCTCATTATGAGAGAAAAGTTCTCATAGCTGCAGCACGGTACCGATTTTCAGACTTAAAAAATTACCTGAGCAGTCACACCAAGAGTGTATTACGGAATTGATGGGCTTAACCCACAAATATAAATTTAGCTGTTCTTGTGGACTTTCTTATAGTGACGTTATGGTAAGAGATGCGATTACGCAGAACATTCAGGACCCCAGAATTAGGGCAGCAATTCTGAAACAGTCTGACCCTTCATTAGACAGTGTACTGCAGCTTATTGAAGCGCATGACACTTTTGACTTAGCAGATGTAGAAATGCAAAGCCACAGTGTTAATTCAGTGCGCCGCAACAGACGCTTTCCTAGCCGTAGTTCTCAGTATAACACTAGTGATTCTTATTTTTCTACCTGTAGGGCTGAACAGACAGTTAACAGTAGCCAGTGTAAAAGTGCGACGCAAAGGTCACCCCGTAGAATTAGACACAGTAGTTTCCATTACGGGCGCCAAAGCTCATTTCAGAAAAATGTACATAAGTCTTGCCCCCGGTGTGTATCACGCCACAAACGTGCACATTGCCCTTGTCGCAACGCAACCTGTTATCAATGTGGCAAATCGGGACAAGTACAGTCTGTGTGTATGCAAATTAAAAACTCAATTAGAAACAGTGCTTTGCCGAGTGCACGAACAGTTCATACTGTCAATGTCACAGACGCTGTGTAATTGAACAGTGCTTTACTTGGTTCTCAATTGCAAGAACGTTCTTCTGCGCCTACTGCACAACTATTAAGTGAGCCACGTCGCAAGCGCCATCGAGAGCGTAAAACTGTGCAACGGAAAAGGGCTCGGGACAAGCATAATAATTATGTACAGGCAATCCTGTAGTGAACCTAGTGCCTTCTGCAACTTCTCCTTGTAAAAGTGCCTAGTGCTGTGTAGATAGTGACAGTAGACTTGTAGCTACTCAAACGTTTACTGCAGCAGTTAGTGAATCTGCAGTAGCCTCGCATTGCGCGGACGCCGATCCAGCAGTAGTGCCATCTAGTGACAGTGTTGTTAATCCGCTGTGTGCTGAGTCTGCGCCGCTTACTTCACTACGTGCTTACTTCACTACTAGCCCACATTCGAGCACCAGTCGTGCGCCAGGAGCACAAACTCTTTGTTATTCTCTTCATAGAAAATAAGACTGTGAAATTTCAGCTTGATACTGGTTCCGCTGTCACATTAATTAATAAAGACACTTATGAACTACTGGGTTCGCCAGAATTGTCACCGTGTCAACAAGTGCTAACGGCGTATACAGGACAAAATATTCCCGTGCTAGGAACGTGTAGCCTGCCCGCCTCTTTTCAAGGTGTAACAAAAACTGTTGGTTTTGTGGTTCTTCAGGCCAAATCTACACAGAACATTTTTGGACTTGATTCATTCGACTTGTTTGGTTTATCAATTCAAAGATATGTGCTTCAAATTTCGTCAGTAGTGCCTCAGGACAAAATAAATGCATTGTGTGAAAAATATAGTGACTTGTTTTCGCTGGAATTAGGTTGTGCAAAAGACTTCGTGGCACATGTAACTTTAAAAGAATCTGCAGTACCAAAATTTCGTTGAGCTAGACCAGTGCCTATCGCAATTCGTGATAAGGTTGCCAAAGAACTATCTTTCGTTCGAGCATTCAAGTCTCACATGGAGAAGATGAAAGGTCAGCACTCCTGGCAGCAAGCTCTTCAAATTTTCCTGTCTATGTATCGGTGCATGCCACGTGACGGCCCGTCTCCTGCCGAGCTGCTACACGGCCGCCATCACCGCACTCTCCTTCATCTCCTGCAGCCTCCCACGCACCGAGTCGGTTCGTATGGCGCTACGCGTTTTCAGGTTTCTACGCCTGTGCTGTACAAGGTGTTTGCTGGGAAGAACCATTGGTTGCCGGGCACCATTCAGCGCGTGCTCGGTCGCAATATGTATGTTGTACATTCTTCCAGAGAGTCGGAGCTGCGGCGCCACGCAAAACAATTGCGCTTGCACAGGCCGCGCGATCCTGTCTCCGGTTTCTTGATTCCAGACCCAGTTCACCGCCAGGGAGCACAGCCACATCGTTCGCCGCCGGGCACAGCGTCCCCGGACTACGAGATTCCGATGAACGTCAGCACGCCTCCGACGCAGTCGTCGCCGCCGCTGTCGCCGCCGCAGATGACAGCGTCACCGAGAAGGATTCCGGTACCGTGCGGGCCCCCCAGCTTGGGCCGCGCACCTCAGAAGATGATGACCTGTCCCCTCTGGGCGGAGGCGTGTGCCCTTCCCCAGGTTTTGGTGGATTTCCCGGGGGATCGCAAGGTGGATGCCGGGGCGCGGACGGCGTCTCGATCCCAGCCCCAACTACGACGCCCGTCCCACCAGTAACGTCCCCGCCCAGCCCCTCCTCCTGGTGCCGTCTCCGTGGCCCTCAGCCCTACGCCACGAGGACGAGGCGGTTTGGGGGGGAGGGGTGTGGTATCGCACAAGTCCAAAGTGCGCGCCAACTACTTTCGCCGCGCGCCGCCATGCACGCACGGCGCGGCGTTCTTACGACGTCAGCCACGAGCGCCATCTGCTACAACTCCGCTCGTGGCCACCACTGAACGACATCGTTCACTTGGGACTGAGATAGGAACCAGCTAGCACTTCGGAATCAGATAGGCACCAGTGAAGACTTGGCTATCGGATAGGCACTAGGCAGGCCTCTAGCTCAACTATGTATCAGCATTCTGCAGTACTGAACTATTTAAAAGTTAAGTATTGTATAAATTCTGTGCAATACATATCTCGTTCTAATTTACTATAGTGTTTCTAGTTTCTGCTGTCCCACTGGCTGCTCACCTTCGTACCTGCACAAGCTTGCGTCCTTCATTCTTGTGTCGGACTCTTTCTCCTCGGTCACCAACACCTACGACGGAAACGAGACACAAAAGCGGCGACGAAGCTGAGACACAAAAATGACCTTCCTTGATACTGAAAAAGAATATGATAGAGAATAGATGCGTAGCAAAACAGACTATTTGGAGGATAAGGGAAATGCATCATTAATGTGTGAGCTGTGTGAAACGGCGAAGTGAGACATCACTTGGATTGAACAGAAGAATGGTTTGAGGCAGGAAAATGAACTTGCATCATTACTCTTTATTGTAGTGATGGAAGATATATAGTGAGTACAGTAACACAAGGAACTGGTGCTGAAAAGGTGAAATCCATGTTGTTTGCAGATGACCTGACGATTTGGGGGAATATGGAGGAAGACGTGCATGAGGAGTTGGGCGTATGGGAACAAAAAGTACAAGATTATGGGATGGAATTTAGTATGAGTGAGATGATTATCACTGTTGTAGCTTTCTGTGGCTACAACTGTGTTCGTCGTAAGGCAGTCTGCACGGAAAGCTGAAATCAAATGTTTGTAGAGCTTATGGGACTTAACTAAGGGGTTATCAGTCCCTAAATTTACAAACTACCGATGAACTAGCTACAACTAAGAACGGCACAAACATCCATGCCCGAGGGGGGATTCGAACCCCCGACCGTAGTGGCCGTGCAGACCGTGACAGTCGCCTCGGCCCCCGCGGCCTGTAGCTGAAATCATTCTAGACAAAGTTAGTTCAACACAAAATTTATTAATATGAGAAATCATACTTAACTTTAATCACAGCAGCAAAGCATGCCTAACTATCTTGTACATTACTAGTTGCCTAGATCGGTGTGACCTCCTGACTAACTGAGACTGTTGGTGGTATCTAAGACTGAGTAGACCGTCTCGTGTCCTGTAGCTTGTCGACTGCTGCACCGTCTTCTTCTCTGTCCCGTCGTTGATGTGCGCGTCCTCTCGTCCCGCTGTGGAAGACGTCAAGAAATGGAGTGCCCAGTTGTGGAAGAGGGCCCTGCAGAAGTGAGCGGCGCTTTTCCTGTCCTCTTCACAGGTGGCGCTCTCCCTTGCTATCGGCGTGGAGGGAGTGTTGTCGCTGCGTGATAGGCTAGCGGCTCTCCATCGCCTTCTTGCTCTTTCGTTCCCACTTCTGGATGAGTGACGCCAACTTTACGCAACTACTGTTGCAACAAGAACAAAGAAGAGATGAACAAATGGAGTAACAATTGGAGGGGAACGATTGAGGTGAGTGGAGAGTTTCAAGTAACTAGGAAGGAAGATGGAAACAGAAAAATGAATGAACGAGCAGGGGAGAAAAGCAGAAGCATTGCGGAAGACTATCAGAAGCCTGATATAGGTCATGGATGTACCACAAAGCAGTAAAATAGTTATATACCAGTAATACTATGTCCTAATCCTGACATATGCATCCGAAACCGGATTATTACAGGAAGAGAATAAAGTAATTTACAAGCCATTAAAGATGAAATTCTTGAAGAACAGTATAGGTATAACAAAGGCAGACAGTTTAAAAAATGAGAGGATATGAGAGTTAATGAAGTTGGCATCAATACAAGCGGAGATAGAGAAATCAAGGCTAATTTGGAATGGGCATGTTAAACGAATGGAGGAGAAGAGGATACTCTTGAGGATACACAAGATGAAACTTGAAGGAAAGGGATCAAAAGGAAGACAGAGAGACAGATTTCTGTAAGGAGTGCAGGAATGACACAAGAAGACGGAAAGAGGTTGGCAAGACAGAAGACAATATAGAGGCTGATGTTCGAAGCAGATTGGCCAGACGCTGGATACCGTCCAAGATGATGATGATGACCATGTGTCTGTTGTAGTCGATATCTCACCTGATTCCCTAATTGTTTTGAGCAGTGTTTTGCGTGTTCTTCATGTCCAGAAATATCTTACCGTATCACGAAATTCCGGGATCTACACTGCCTGTGGACGCGTCCGCCAGAGCCCCTGTGTACATTTTCAGTAGTATGGGAGCAAGAACAAGAGCAAGAGCAAAAAAGCAGTAATGAAACGTACTCTAACAACATCAGGTAATGTGAAAGGTAATAGATTAGGAAACGAGACATTTAAAGTGATAGACGAATTTTGTTGGTTGTGTGTGTACGTGTGGCGGGGGGGAGGGGGGGGGGAATGCTGAAGAGTAGATTGGTAGATCATGTGGGGACGACCACGTAGTGAACAGAATTGGAGAGGAAAGAGATTTCTGGCATATCTTGTCTAAAAGACGGAATCGATTGGTTGGGCACATTCTGAGACATCAACGAATCGTCAATTTAGTATTGGAGGGGAGCGTGTGGGGTAAAAATAGCAGGGGTAGACGACGAGAAGGATACAGCAAGCAGATTTAAAGGGATGCGGGCTATCTTTCTTACTCAGAGACGAAGAGTTTTGCGCAAGATAGGGTAGCGTGGAGTTGGGGAACTGCATCAAACCAGTCTATGGACTGAAGAGGGAACTGCATCAAACCAGTCTACGGACTGAAGATTAAAACAACAACACACATCATTACGTAGTGTATGTCGTGTAAGATTATTCAAAAATAGTCATTTTAGACACAGTAATTTCATTAACCATCATTACAGCAGAATATCCTCAAATGTGTAGTCCGTTTGTTACCGAATAGATTACAGTATCTTCTTAGGCATTTTCGTTTCCTATACCGGAAAAGATTTAGGAACAGTATTTGTCGCACAGGTAACTGAAACACCAATTATTAGAGTACTATCCACATTTCATGGAATATGCAGGTGATACCCGAAAACATAGTTTATTTAAATTCGAAAAACTATTATTACTGAGATCAATTTTGATTTAACCACGCATATCTGATCATTAGAGTGAAAGCAGGCACATTAAACAGATGCAGATCATCATGTTGTATTTTTATAGAAACTTCCCTCGAAATATTTTCTCTATTAGTCTTATGCAAGTATCTTTATATTTTTTTTTAATGAAACCTTTAATCTTCCTACAAAAAGAAACATCACAAGTCCAGTAAAGTGGAGTACATGTTCGGAGGATAATTTTGGCACTGCAAAAGCCTACGTTTCTTCTCTTTACAAAGTTTCGATCGAAAAGTGCCTGATCAGTCTGGACTCAAGTCAACGTTATCCACACACGTGTAATTGCAACTACCTACCAGAAATATAAATTATGTTTGCACGAAAGTTGTTTATTAATGCAACTATTAGGACAAAAGCACTGTTTTGAATAATTTTCCATGACATATTATAACGATGTTCCGTACACGTCCGCATGATAACCGCAAACTATAGCCACAGCACCACTCCCTCTATCTCAGATCAACGCTAACGTTAATGCTATAGGAGATGCGAAAAATCTATATTATTTCGTCGGGGAAACTGATACCCATGTACAGATTTAAATGACAATATCGGAGAAGAAGGATCAGAAACTAAAAAAAAAAAAAAAAAAAAAAAAAAAAAAAAAAAAAAAAAAAGACATAGAAGTTACGGGGTGTCACTTAGATACCTAAGTAGATGAAAAGGAAAATGTGACCGGAAGAACGGTTGACACACTGACAGAGAACGGCTGTGCTGGCAAAACATCCAGCGTTGAAGAGATCAGAACGTCTTTTGAACAAGAAAGAACAAGAGAAAATAGCTCTTTCCCTGAACGAGGGGAAAGTTCTCAGTTAATAAATTCTTCGCCGGAGTCGTCAGTGAAGTCCCCAGATACATACCCTTAGAGGTCAATATCACCCATGAAGTCTAAGAAACATAATAAAAGGAGAAGAATAGCGCATCAGAATGCAGAAACCCAATCTTCTCCTAAAAGAGATAGGCTGCGGGCAATAAGGGAAGAGGTCAAAGCGGACGGCCGACAACCAATGGAAAGAAGTAATGAAAGGACACACCTGATTATAAGTATAAATGAAGATGTCAACTCGGCCGGAAAAAAAACACCAGCTGTAGACAATGTGCAAAGGATTTCAGAAAACAGATTCCGCACTAGCACGGCTGCTTGGTCAGAAGATCAACCGGAAGAAGATCTACATATGGAATAGACCAAGGAAATTAAAAATTAAATCAGTATAAGATAACAGAAAACAAAAATCTCCAACAAGACGAGGGAAACCAGACTGGAGTTACACATCGCGAAAAATGTACCTGATTTGTAGCCCATTAAAGTGGACCGAACATATAACGTCACGACATTCAAACGTTAATAGGATACAGAGCGACACCAAAATTGCTGCACTTAAAGACTTTGTCTATGAGTGAGGTACGGACATCGCGCTATTGCAAGAAGTTCTTTTTACCAACTTCAATATCGCAGGACACAAATAAATTTTAAACGTGGCCGTCGAAAGAGCATGTGGCACTGCCATACTGTTCAAAGAAGGGAAAGAGATCAATGATGTGTCTTTTTTAGACTCAGGAAGGGGGATTAGATGTAAGATTTTACATGTCACGTTTATAAATGTACACTTACCCTCCGGAAGTAATGCCCGGCAGGACAGAGCAAATTAAAGGACAATCCTGCAGAAGTCATCATCGGCGGAGGTTGGAACTGCATAATAAACAGAAAAGACCAACACCCAAATTTCAGTGTATCCAATGAACTCATGAACGTAGTGAAGAATTTACAGTGGAAGGATATATGGGATATTAAATACCCAACATCTGTTCAATTTACTTAAGTCAGCAAAAAAGAGCAAAGCAGGATCGACCGTGTGTACGTAACTTGAAATTTAGGAGCTAGAATTACAGGAGTCTAGATAATACCTACCACCTTTTCGAACCACCTTGCAGTAAGGTGTAGCATCCAACTTCCCAAGTAAAGACGTACTGGGGCCGACCTTTATGGAAGCTGAATATCGATATGCTCCAAGACACTGCTTTAGCGGAGCAGATTGAAGAGTCTTGGGAGACTGCCCTAAGACAGAGTCACAAATATAGGTCCACTATTGATTGGTGAACAATTTGTGCAAAAAAGAAACTTCCGAATACACTAATGTCTTATAGAACAGAAAGAGCGAGATGGTTTAGAGCCACAGTGGAATTCCATTATTCGCGTTTGAAGGAACTCTATGTAATGCCAATGTCCAAGGAAGAAAGGATAACATAAATAGGGTAAAAGCTACCTTTATAAATCTCAAAAGAAGCAGTTGTAGGGACTCAAAATAAAATCGCGAGTGCAAACCATTTTAGAGGAAGAAAATACTTCACTCTATCGTTTAATTCAACATGAAGAAAACTTGAAGATGAACATTTATGTAGAAACTTTGCTACGGAGATCACAGGATTTTTATCTCAACAAAAATAAATTTTTAATGAGCACATAGATTTTACAACTTGCTATACAGTGAAGCCCACTACACACCATCCAAAGCCATGGAATTACTTGGAAACAGTGAAATCGATGATAAAGTCACTGCAGAAGAGAATTGTAGTCTAAAGAGCGATATAAACTCTGAAGACATTTTAGATGTAATTAAACATTCCCCTGAAAAAAAAAATCGACAGGTCCAGATGGATTACCCGTCGAGTTTCAACAAACTTATTGTCACATAATAGGTACTAAATTCACAAGTCGGATTAACAGATGTCGGGTATTTTATTTCCCATACATCCTTCCACTGTAAATTCTTCACTACGTTCATGAGTTCATTGGATACACTGAAATTTGGGTGTTGGTCTTTTCTGTTTATTATGCAGTTCCAACCTCCGCCGATGATGACTTCTGCAGGATTGTCCTTTAATTTGCTCTGTCCTGCCGGGCATTACTTCCGGAGGGTAAGTGTACATTTATAAACGTGACATGTAAAATCTTACATCTAATCCCCCTTCCTGAGTCTAAAAAAGACACATCATTGATCTCTTTTCCTTCTTTGAACAGTATGGCAGTGCCACATGCTCTTTCGACGGCCACGTTTAAAATTTATTTGTGTCCTGCGATATTGAAGTTGGTAAAAAGAACTTCTTGCAATAGCGCGATGTCCGTACCTCACTCATAGACAAAGTCTTTAAGTGCAGCAATTTTGGTGTCGCTCTGTATCCTATTAACGTTTGAATGTCGTGACGTTATATGTTCGGTCCACTTTAATGGACTACAATACAGGTACATTTTTCGCGATGTGTAATTCCAGTCTGGTTTCCCTCGTCTTGTTGGAGATTTTTGTTTTCTGTTATACTGATTTAATTTTTAATTTCCTTGGTCTATTCCATATGTAGATCTTCTTCCGGTTGATCTTCTGACCAAGCAGGCGTGCTAGTGCGGAATCTGTTTTCTGCAATCCTTTGCACAATGTCTACAGCTGGTGTTTTTTTTCCGGCCGAGTTGACATCTTCATTCATACTTATAATCAGGTGTGTCCTTTCATTACTTCTTTCCATTGGTTGTCGGCCGTCCGCTTTGACCTCTTCCCTTATTGTTTGTGTGGAGTGTTGCGTTGTACGGGAGTGAAACATGGGCGATAAATAGTGCGGATAGGAAAAGAATAGAGGCTTTTGAAATGTGGTGCAGGAAAAGAATGCTGAAGATTAGGTGTGTAGACTGCGTAACAAATGAACAGGTACTGAACAGAAGTGGGGAGAAAAGGAATTTCTGACATACCTTGAGTAAAAGAAGGGATCGCTTGGTAGGACACATTCTTAGACCTAGAGGAATCGTAAATTTAGCATTGGAGGAAAGTGTGCGGTAAAAATCGCAGAGGCAGATTGAAGTGGATGTGGGTTGCCATTCTTATGAGGAGATGAAAAGGCGTGCCCAGGATAGAGTAGGGTGGAGAGCTGCATCAAATTAGTCTCCGGACTGAAGACCTGAACAACAAAAATTTCTTACTCTACTTTCACTAGCCTCGTTGCCCACTTGCAGGTGTTCATCTTACACCGTCCTTTAAAGAGACTGCAGATGCCCATCAGTTGCCATTCCAAATCCTTTGCTGTCTCCGGTATATTTAGTATGTGAGTCGGAAACCGTTAGGTCTTTGTTTCTTCGTCGATAACTTGAATTGCTTCTGGTAATTTTTTCCTGCTTTCACTGGCAGCTCGTTCAGGGGAGCGACAAGTGACGCAGTGAATGGCACGGTGCGTCCCTCGCTCCGGCAGCCCCCTGTGCCTGGCCAGCCACTCGGCTGCGCGTCGCGTCCGCCAGCAGCCGGCGCGTCAGCAGTGCGCGGCCCACGCAGCCGCGCCGCCCTAATGACGCCGCAGTCGCCTCAGCCGCCGCCGCAGTCGCCGCACCCCTGGAGGGCCCTCCAGCCGCCGCCCAGCCCCGCCCAGCCCCGCCACGGCTGTCGCCGCTCCTCGCCGCTTTATTGCGTTCCTCTGGCCGGAGTGTCGGCGTCAGCAGGCGTCGTGGCCCCCACTCTGGCGAGGGGCGCCGCCACTGCGAATAACGCAGTCAGACGCGTCTCCCACACGTCGTGGAGGGACGCACCCACACTGTGGGACTAGCCGCTTATCCAGCGACCGGCCTCTCTTTCCGAGAAAATTGATATTCAATATCATGCGCGTTGTAACACGCGTAACATAAGCACTGTTCCGACAGAGCGAGCGATGCGCAGCGGCTTAGGCCTACAGCTTCCCAACCGAAGGTACCGCGTTCAGGTGCTCTTAGGGTTTTTCATTTTTTTTTTAATGAGAATATTACGAGATTTTTTACCGTTTTACTTTACAGCATATCAACGAACAATGTAAATTGTTTGAAATTAGTAAGACGTTTAAACTGTGTAGTGTCAGTATGTGGAGAGAGCAGACAGGTCTGACGCTAGCCGCGGAGAAGTAGCAGAGCGGTCTAAAGCGCCTCGCTGCGGAGCGCGCGGTTTCTCTCCGTAGAGGTTCGAGTCCTCCCTGGGGCATGGGTGTGTGCGTTTGTCCTTTGGTTAGTTTACCTAGGTTTAAGTAGTTTGTAAGCTACGGACTCATGACCACGCAATTTGGTCCCATAGAGTTACAAACATTTGAACATTTGTCTGACGCTATTCGATGTATAAGGATGACAGGAAAGCTACCCCATCAAAGTGTACTTCAATTTTCGTAGCGTCGCGGCGGCCGAGCACATAGAGGCGCTATGCTCTGATGATTGAAGCCGTTCCCCGTCGGACGTTCGACACCTCCCTCGGGCATGGATGACTGTGTCGTCTTTAGTATAAGGTAGTTTATAAGTAGGTTGCAAGTTTAGGGACTGATGACCCCGCAGTCAAGTACCACAAAAGTTAACAAACACCTTAACATTTTGAAACTTGTACAACTACCCACGCTGGAGGAACCTGGTAAGAAATATTGAATCTTGTCTCATTAATTTAACGTTCACGACATTATTATAAATTGTTATTCCCTATGAAATGCATAATTTGCTATGCCACAACATAAATCTAGCATCCAGATCATATTTGTAGTAAAAATAAACAATACACAATGGTGTACAGCTCGAACCACATTTGATCAATGCTACTGTCTTACAAACGCAAGGATCTTTTAAGACCGACAATGTGTTGTTCATTTGCTTAAAAAAGGATCTCTTTCAGCCGTTAATCTTGATGCCAACACTGTGTACTTCGTTATCTTCGAGGAAGCAGGTGCCTTGAATTACTGTAAATGAATGAGTGTAGTTTTATGGGATTTTCCCTGAACGTCTTTGATTTATTGGTCTTCAACAAATCGGGAACATTCTGAATGTTCTTCCTGAAAATTTTAACCTGTCGGTAAAAATATACGTCGCAAGGTAAAGTTTCAAAATGTTCGAATGTTTGTTAAGATTATCTGACTCAACTGCCGGGTCATCATTCCCTAAATTACATATACATAAACATACATACCAAGTGATCAAAAAATCAAATCACGGAATAATGTAGATGCGGAGGTAAAAATTGACATACATGCTTGTAACGACATGGGGTTTGCTAATATATCCGACAGATGCCACTTCATTTGATAAGAAAGCAATAATTAGCGTAACAAATTAAAACAAAGCACAGATAATGTTCATTACAGGAAATGTTCAATATCTTCACCATCATTCTTTAACAACTACTGTAGTCGAGGATTAATGTAACCATATGCACTGTAACCATATGCAGCATATTTGACGGGACCGACTGTGGACCTTTGGTTCAGAGCCGAGTGGAGGGTCTGAATCAGAGGCTCAGACGGTTCTGCGACCGTGTAGGCTGCAGATTCCTTGACTTGCGCCATCGGGTGGTGGGTTTCCGGGTTCCACTGAATAGGTCAGGAGTCCACTATACGCAGGAAGTGGCTAGCGGGTAGCGGGGTCTGTGTGGCGTAGACTGGGCGGTTTTTTGGGATAAAGGGCCTTGCGGAAAAACAAAATTGGCAATCTCAAAGGGTACAGGTGTATGACAGGAGAAACGTAGATCTAGGAACTATCGGTATAACAGTTGTAAATACTCATAGCTGTGCCGTGAAAGTACCAGATCACGAAGCTTTAATTCATTGTGCCGAAACACACATCATTGTATTCAGTGAAAGTTGGCTCAAGCCGGAAATACGTTCAGCAGAAGTTTTGCAGAAGCTTAGAAAGGATATATTAAACATAATAGGTGGAGGCGTGTTTGTCGCCGTCAAAAGTGGTCCTTCGTGCAGCGACGTTGAAGTTAATAGTTCCTGTGAGCTATTAGGGGTAGAGGTTGTACCCGAAAATAGTAAGAAATTAAAAGTTGGTTTCTTTTACCGGCCTCCCGGCTCTGACAACACAATAGCAGAAAGGTTCAAAGAAAACCTGAGTCTAGTGACAAAAACGTATCCGACTAACGCGATAATAAGAGGCGGTGATTTTAATTCGCCCTCAATCTGTTGGCGAAATTATATTTTCAAATCACGAGGTACGCATAAAAAAATCTTCCAAAATTGTATTCACCGCATTTCTGAGAATTACTTCGAACAATTAGTTTATGAGCCAACTAGTATAGTAAATGGATGTGAAAACATACTTGATCTCTTAGCAACAAATAATCCTGAGCTCATAACGAGCATCAAAACAGATACAGGTATTAGTGAAAGAGCTGCTATCGAAGCAATTTACGGTTTTATATCAAATAAATTAACAAAAGAGGGAGGTGGTCCTCCTTGGTACACGAAACGGGTCAGAACACTGATTCAAGGCAACGGAAAAGGCATGCGTAATTTAAAAGAACAAAAAATCCCCAGGATTGGTGGTCCTACACAGAAATGCGAAATTTAGCTGGGACTTCAATGCGAGATGCATACAATATTTTTCACAGCGAAACACTTTCTCGAAATTTGACGGAAAACGCAAAGAGATTTCGGTCATATGTTAAATATACTTGGGGCAAAACAAAAACAAAATACCATCATTACATAATAGCAATGGCGATGCTGCCGATGTTAGCGCTACTAAAGCAGAGTTACTAAACACAGCTTTTAGAAAATCATTCACCAAAGAAGACGAAACCAACGTTCCAGATTTCGAATTAAGAACAGAGGCCGTTGTGAATAACGTAGAAGTAGATACCATCGGAGAAGTGAAGCAACTAAAGTCTTCTGGTCCTGACTGTATACCCATTAGATTCTATCTGATTTTGCTGAAGCGATAGCTCCTTACGTAACAGCCATATACAACCGTTCTCTCAAAGAAGAATCTGTACCAAAAAATTGTATGTATGTATGTCCCTTTACAACATATCGGAGACCCATCAAAATCCGTCATTCACATTTCTGAAGCTCCCCTTGTGAGACTCCGCAATTCGTCATCGACATTCTTATACATGATACCTAGATCAAACCCGCCGTTATTTATATGAATGTTCAGTTAATCCACTTGTTCTTCCCTCCGCTCTGTCTGATCAACACCCTCTCTCTATGATCTCTTTTCTGTCTTCGTTCTGCTCTTTCTCTGCCTCTCTCAGTTAAGGCATTTTAAACTCTCTGTTCGCCTGCGGTTCTTAACAACAACAACAACAATCATAATATTGGTTTAACGCCGGCCGCGGTGGCCGAGGGGACTAAGGCGCTCCAGTCACGGTCTTCACGGCCACTACGGTCGGGGGTTCGAATCCCCCCTCGGGCATGGATATTTGTGCCGTCCTAGTTCGTAAGTACTTCATAAGTAGTTTGTAAGTTTAGGGACTGATGACCCCGTAGTTAATTCCCATAGACTTTACAAACATTTGAACATTTTTTGATTGGTTTAACAACCACAGTGCTTAAAAGTGGATTCCGAAGACGGCGATACTCCGCGTTTCTCACATCAACTACAGTGTCAAAGATTTCTTAAAATTACATGTATGTACGAATTTTCATGACTGTGTGAAACCGTGTCGAAAATTATTGGAAGATACCCTGCGTCACGCAACTTAACAAACTTTGTGGAGACAAAAGTGTTAGCCAGGTTTAGAACCTGAAAGGTTGCAAAATTACATCGGAATGAAATTGTAGTGTCGAAATTGGTAATTTTCTATGTGCATCGGCTCTTCCGATTATATTCGTAATTTATGGGAATGCAGTAAAATTTTACGCAGATGTTCAGAACGCCGGGGACGGTAGTGTCTTCAAAAAAATTCGTACGGTGCTTCGCAAATCCTACATTACAAGAGATTACAACACGAATGAACAATACTATTTCGATCTTGATCAAATTTTACTCACTTGACGTTGAAAACAAGAAAAAATTCTCTGGTTTGGAGGGGTAGGTGCCTGACAGTGGGACAGTCAACGAACTCTTCAACCAACACGCAATAATAAACTGAAAGGAGAGACAAACACAAGACAAGTGATAAATTTACGACGGTATTAAAAGTATTTAAATTGTGACACAATTACAAACAAATGACGATAGAACACTGTGGTAACAATATCACATGCAAAACGAACAGCAACGGTGGACTTGAACTCCTGTGCTCTGGAACACTAAAAGGGCAATGTAACATTGGCGACATTAGACTTAGTACAGAGCACTTGAGCATTCATGAAACCTGAAATGGGCACCCACTCTCAAATGTCTGATAAAGGTTGGCGGAGAGAGGCAGAAGAGCGACGCTGAAAAGCATGAGGCACTCGTACACGGCGGCGGACGGAGAATACTTGCTGGGAGGCGCACAAGGCTGAGCAGGGTGAACACGTCCTTTCAGACTCTGGATTTAATTCGACTTGTAACTGTGTCTCAGCTTGGCAAGATGGGCATATGGGAGTCCCTATACAGAGGAAACCATGCGAAACTGGCATTGGAGAAAGGACATATTTACAAATTTGGAATGTTTGGACTGAAGGATTGAATAAGACTGAGAGTTGAGAACACAAATTGTACAATACGGTCGAGAAATACATTTCGTACAATGATGCCAACAGGTTTATGATATTAAATGTGCCAAATGAATTAATGGTTGACTGCACAGAAACCAAGGGCATGTGGTTCACAAGAAATAAAAAAATAAATTTATAAAAGTTAAAATGCTAGTAATCCCAAATAACTAAACTGCTAAGGCCTCGATCCCCGGTCTTACAAACTTCTTAAACTATCTCATTCCAAAGACAACACGCGCATCCGAGGGAGGACTCAAACCCCTGGCGGGAGCGCCTGCGTACTCAGCGATGTTGATCAGATCACTCGGCCTTTCCCGCCAGGCGCACATGGTTTGGCTGCCATTTTGATAAATGTAGAGCTCCATGCTTCCAATACTCCTTTATTATTTTGTGGTAAATTTTTAAACTTTTGACTGTTTAATTTTTTGTAATCACAGGCTCTTGAGAATGATGCCGTGGTGCACCAAAACTAGTAGTGCATTGGTAGGTAGATGGAAGTATATTAATTCCACAAGTGAAGACGATTTTACCTGGTGATACCAGGAGCAGAAAACATCTGCACTAGTAGCAGGACATTCATTTATTTCGGAGCGCTCTCAACGTCAGCTGTCCCTAGACACGAAATATTGCTGCACACATTACTATGGGTAACATTCTAACACTGCGACGCTGCCTTCCGCTCACTGCTCCTCGCCTCCCGGTAGCCATGGTACACGCCTCCTGCAACTGCCAACAGCCACAGCACGAACTGTCAGCTTACCGTGGGCAAACAATGCTGTATCCGGGGTAGCTGTTTCCAACCAAACATCGCACCGAGCAACAATCAAGCAGCCAGTCAACATGTCGCGCTAAGTTTGATATTCCCTCAAATCTAAAATCAGATATCTTGTGTCGCGTTGAGCTGAATCAATTTCTTCTTCGTGTTTTGTAAAGTTAGTAGGCAAAGACGTAGTGTTTTCAAGGAAGCTTTCCCGATCACCTAAATTACACTTGATTGTGTTTCTATATGAACTTCTACTAGCCTGAAAATCCTTTGAATCTGATGTGCGGAAAAATGCCAATAAAGTATCCTGCTATTAAAATTGGCGAGATCTTGGGCAGTTAAGATGCGCAAAGTTATAACGCTCACTGCTGCTCTAAATTACTTTATGAGTGACCACAGTACATGCGCGAGAACATTCATCTAGCTGCTCACTCCCTAAGAGAGCAGCCAACGTTCTAACAAACACAAAATCAATCTTTAAAAAAAATTAAGAGATAATTAAACATGGGATGGGGAGGATGAAATCGTAAAGCAGAGGTTTGATACTTTAAAACCACAATCTTTTCAGTAAAATAACAAGCAAATAAATGTGGGGAGACCAACTTAGGCACACACCTTGTACAAAGGTGGATTAAAAAATAAAATCGTTTCTGTCCTACATCAATATGGCGATAACGTGGGAGGAAACTTTCTAACACACAATGGGTAGCTGAAAGCATATTCATTAATTCACAGACACAAGCATAAAGCTAGGCGGTACATTCCAAGCTGGAACCCATGGAAGCAGTTGTGATATTCCTGGCCTATGGCCACTTCATATATCTGGCCGCTGGCCCTTTCTTTGCTAATATCGTACATGTCTTAAACGCGGGAGAAAGACAGAAGGGCGGCATATGTTGAAATGTCGGGTGGGGAGCAGTAGCATACGGCACAGTAGGTGCTGGTTCCCATGGGAAAGCCCACCTATGTTACTGGTACTCTCCTCGCATTGGCTGCTGCATTTCACGTCACATGATTTCTTTTGAAATTAGTTTTGTTTATTGTATACTAAATATTAATTATTAAGAACTGAGAGGTTTTAGGGGACTTGTGGGAGGAAGCAGTACTAACTTGTCCGTCCATAAATAAAAACCCTTGGAAGCTTGTACAGTAACGAAACGAAGCGTTGGCAGTGTCTTGACGAGATGGCAGGTGTCTTGATCACAAATTTAATTAAACTGTACACTAATCGAACTCATGTTCAGGGAGGTAGTGGCTCACTATTTTTAAGCACCACATGGTGTGCAACAACGTAGAATTTCATAACATTCACAAACAGAAATTAATTTAGAATAAGCGAGTAAAGCACATGCGAGAATTCATTTAGAAGAAAGCTAGTATTAACAAAGGCATGGCTGAAGGCCGAAGTAGTGACCATTATGAAAGCACATGATGCAATCGGTAATTCAAGACTGGAAAGAAGGAATCAAACAAGAAAAACAGAGCAATATTTATTATACTCGTGGATACAGTAACGACACGAAAAGTCAGTTATAAACAGCAAAGACATTCAAACACACTAAGTTTACACAAAGGCTGAAGGCCACACACGTGTATTCTAACTTTACCAATACTGGACACACAATCACTACTGGAATGAAAATGCAAATAATAAATTTACACTGAATTTACTGGAGTTCTATAAATTAAGGAATGCTTCGCATCCCATAGCGATAGAATTACTAAAGAGAACTAGCACTGAAGAACCAAGACTGCTTCTTCACAAATAAAACCAAGTTCTAACAGCACGCCTTCCCCGCAGCATGATTCGTCGGAGTACTTACTTCCACAGTTGTCAGAACCAGAATGAAGGGTGAAGACTAAAGCTCCACGGCCTCAGAAAAACCTCCCCCGCCATACACAGTATGTAGAGGGCGCTAAAAGCGACGCAGCGTGCGTTCAGAGACTAGTGTTTACCAACCCTCGCTACCTGGCCACAGCAATTCCTTCCTCAACCGCTCCCAGAGAGGTCTCCTGTCACCTCTTTCATTCAAGATTAGGTTGGTGCAACACTAAGAACACAGCCACCTCACCACCTTGCCAAGTAACCTTGTCTGGTGGGTGATGGAGCCCTCAGAGAGATGGCTGCCAAGGAGAGGAAGAAGGCCTACATGCACTCTGTGTATACTGGGTGGAGTCATTCCAGATATGGAACGGGTCCTTCAGGATGCCATGAAGGTTACAGGGTTACACCAACGAGGTGTGTCGCTTCGGTTCTGAAGAGATTCTCTCAGGGTATGAGCGGCTATCTGAAATGGTAAAGTCTTCCAGTCTTGCTTGCAAGATGAAATCAGAGCTCACCATCTGCAGCATAGTTGACAGGACCGACTGTGGACCTCTGGTACAGAGCCGAGTGGAGGGTCTGAATCAGAGGCTCAGACGGTTCTGCGACCATGTAGGCTGCAGATCCCTTGACTTGCGCCATCGGGTGGTGGGTTTCCGGGTTCCGCTGAACAGATCAGGTATCCACTATACACAGGAAGCGGTTACACGTGTAGCGGGGGCTGTTTGACGTGCACTAGGCAGATTTTTAGGATAGAGGGCATCGGGGAAAAACAAAATGGGCTGTCTCAAAAAGTGTAGGTTTATCACAGGAGAAATATAGATTTAGTATCTATCGGTATAAGAGTTGTAAACTGTCGTACCTGCGCCGGGAAACTACCAGAACACCAAGCTTTTATACATTGTACCGAAACACAAATCATTGTAGGCACCTGAAAGTTGGCTCAAGCCGGGAATAAGCTCAGCAGACTTTTTGGCAAAAGATCTAACTGTGTTCGGAGAAGATAGATCAAACAAAATGGTTGGAGGCGTGTTTGTCGCGGTCAAAAGTAGTCTTTCGTGTAGCAAAGTTGAAACTGATTGTTCCTCTGAGATGTTATGGGTAGAGGTTGTACCTGAAAATCGGAAGAAGTTAATAATTGGTTCCTTTTACCGGCATCACGACTGTGACGATACAATAGCAGAAAGAAAACCTGAGTCTATTTACAAAAACGTACCGATTCACACGATAATAATAAGGGGTAGTTTCAATTTACCCTCAATCTGTTGGCGTAATTACATTTTCAAATCAGGAGGTAAGCATAAAACATAGTGTGCAATTGTACTCAACGCATTACTTAGAACAATTAGTTTATGAGCCAACTAGAAGAGTAAATGGATATGGAAACACACTTGATCTCTTAGTAACAAATAATCCTGAGCTCATAACGACCTTCGAAACGGATACAGGTATTTGTGAACACAGAGCTGTCGTAACGAGGTTGAATATTGAAAAGTAGACGAAAAGTATATTTGTTCAGGAAAGCAGATAGAAATAAGATAAATTGCTTCTTGAAAGACAGCTTTCCCTCGTTTTTAACACTAAACGCGAGTGTAGACCAGATATGGTTCAAATTCAAAGAGGTGGTATCGACAGCAATTGACAGTTCTATATAAAATAAATTAATAAAAAGAAGGAGGTAATTCCGCTTGCTACACAAAACAGGTCAGGACATTGATTCAAAAGCAACGGAAAAGGCATGCTAAATTTCAACGAACACAAAATCCCCAGGATTGGCGGTCCTACACAGAAGCTCGAAATGTAGCGAGGACTTCAATGCGAGATGCCTACAATACTTATCACAACAAAAGTCTTTGTCAAAATTTGACGGAAAACGCAAAGAGATTTCGGTCATATGTTACATATAGAAGATGAAATCAATATTCCATATTTCGAATTACAAACACAGGCCAGAATGAGCAACCTAGAAGTAGATATCATCGGAGTAGTGAAACAGGTAAAATCTCTTAACGAGAACAAGTCTTCTGGTCCGGACTGTATACCCATTAAATTTCTATCTGATTATGCCGAAGCGATAGCTCCTTACTTAACAGCTATTTACAACTGCTCTCTCACAGAAGGATCTGTACCAGAAGATTGAAAAGTTGCACAGGTCACACCTATATTCACGAAAGGCAGTAGGAGTAACCCACTAAACTGCAGGCCTATTTCATTGACGTCAATTTCCAGCAGGATTTTGGAACATATCCTGTATTCAAATATTATAAATTATCTCGAACAGAGTGATCTATTGACCCAAGGTCAACACGGATTTAGAAAATATGTCTTTACTCACACGAAGAGATGAGTGCTATCGACAAGGTTTCTCAAATCAATTTCGTATTTCTTGATTTCCAGAAGTCTTTTAATCAAATTGCTTGGTTATGGTATATCGCCCCAAATTTGCGACTGGATAGGCGATTTCCTGTCAGATAGGACACAGTTTGTAGTAATCGATGGTAAAGCATCGACTAAAACAGAGGTGATATTGGGCGTTCCACAGGGTAGTGTTGATGGTTCTCTCCTGTTCCTTATTTATATAAACGATGTAGGAAAAAAATCTAAGTAGCTCTCTTAGGTTGTTTGCACAGGACACCGTCATTTACCGTCTAGTAAAATAATCTAAAGATCGAAACCAACTGCAGAACGATCTGATTAAGATATCACTATGGTGCAGAAATTGGCAATTGACTCTAAAAAATGAGAAGTGTGATGTTGTCCACATGAGTACGAAAAGAAATGCATTGAACTTTGTTTACAAGATAAATCAATGAAAAATGAAGGTCGTAAACTCCACTAAATACCAAGGAATAACTATTACTCCAGACTTAAACTGGAAAGAACACGTAGATAATGTCGTGGGTAAGGCGAACCAGAGACTGCGTTTCATTGGTAGGACCCTTTAAAAGATGCACCAGAATTACTAAAGAAACTGCATACACTAGGCTTGTCCGTCCTTTATTGTAGTTTTGGATCCTTATCAGGTGGGTTTGAC
Source organism: Locusta migratoria (assembly GCA_026315105.1). Classification (NCBI taxonomy): domain Eukaryota; kingdom Metazoa; phylum Arthropoda; class Insecta; order Orthoptera; family Acrididae; genus Locusta; species Locusta migratoria. The sequence continues at coordinate 676,065,923 of CM048746.1, read as the reverse complement.
GGAGGGCATCGAAAGAGTCCAGAGAAGGGCAGCTTGTTTTTATTGTCATGATACAGGGGAGACAGCGTTACGGAAATGATACAGGATTTGGGATGGGAATCACTACAAAAACGGCGCTTATCGATGCGGCGTGGGCTACTTACGAAACTCCAATCGCCAAGATTCTCCTCCGAATGCGAAAATATATTATTGACTCCCACTCACATAGGTAGAAATGATCATCAATAAAATACGAGAAATCAGAGCTCGAACGGAGAGATACAGGTGTTATTTCTTCCCGCGTGCAATTCGAGAATGGAATAGGAGATAAATAGTATAACAGTGGTTCGATTAACCCTCTGGCAGGCACTTAAATGTGATTTTCAGAGTATCCGATATAGATGTAGATGTCTCTGGCCAGCCAGCAGACACCAGTGCAGACGACAAACGCAGCCATGCGTTCTTAACGACAACAAAACGAGGCCTAAAGCGGGGGCGGCGACAGCAAGCCATTGCGCGGCAGTCAGTCAATATTAAGAGCATACATTCACATTCACATGAACACACACGTTCAAAATAAATTATAAATATGGGGCAAACATACATAAACGTGGGGGATTGAACATTAATAAAAATGATTAACACACAAAAAGATAGCATTAATGTTGCAGAAACACTTTAGGTTAATGAGTCAATCAAAATGGAACATTGGACGTGTTCAAATTGGAACATCAAAACTTATAGCTTCAAATAAAACTGTTTATAATGCATGGCAGTACTATTGTTTAGTGTCTAGGAAAAGGATCCATAGTGATAAACTGATTACCGAAAACACCTGAATGCGCCAGCCTGATCGCAGCCCTAGAAATTCACGATATTTCACATAGTTAAATGTTTTATTTGCGTATGAAAAAATGTACATAACATGTTATTTATCTCCCATGTAAACACAAAACAATAGACGACTTTTAATCAGTTTTATCGTAAATTACTGAAAAAAGGGAGCAAGAAGCAATTAAAAGGAAACATAACACAAAAGTCAATTTATGTTATGTTAATAACAGGGATTTTGAATTTTTAAAATCACAGTTATATGCTGTCTGTAAGTAAAAGTTAATCATACTTGTTCTGGGATATTCTCCCTCCTTTCGTTCGCCTTCTATCTCACTCTTCCTCTCTGTGTCTCCGATGTTTCTCTCTCTCTCCTTTCTCTCTCCAATTTTTTGTCGGGCTGTTTTCGGAGGGGGGTGCGCACTTGTCCCTGTGCCCCCCCCACCCCCTCCTAAATCCGCCCTTACTGGTACACAAAGTGTTGGCGGGGTAGGACCGGCGATGGGTCTATGGTGTAAACAGTATAGGAACGGGGTTGAACTGGGAGGAGAAAGAGGGGGAGTGATGTGAGGAGAGGAAGAGCAGGCAGCCTTAGGAGGGGGAGGAACAGGGGATAACGTGGCATAAGATCACAGTGGATAGGAGGGGAAGATGTCTGGGCGTGGTCCATGATCTGCGAGAGCGAGTCGTTGAAATTTAGTTGGGAGAGGATGTGTCGTGTTGGTGGGTTCTGCAGGAAGAGGCAGCTACCAAGGATCATAAGAGACAGGCGACGCGATGGAATTATCAGAGTACAGTTTGAAAATGGTGTAGGATATTCGGAAGTCGATGACATTGTATTGGATCCTGATGACAGGGCCGGGGGGAGGGGGGTAATCGGATAGGGAAGGAGGAGGAGGGCAAGGCGTTCGAGGACCTGCTGGGACTTGTCAAACGTGGGTGGAACGGATATACCTGTTCCACAGTTACGAATAAGTGAGGATTCCACGTTTGGTGAAGTTCTTGGAGTCAAGGAGCGAGCAAACACCTAGGTCCTGTTTATGGTAGTTTATTTCAGTGTCAGCTAGAGAATGAAATTTCTTGTCTGTTATTGTGGAAGTTTCGTCACACATTGGTTAGCTTAGGGACGGAGAAAAAAGTTTTTGTTCCCCTCTGCTTGAAGCGCTATTAAGCATAAGTACGACGTAGAGTATTTTACTTGGTTTAAAGAATGAGCATTTAGTCATTACTACGTCCTACCGATATTTGTTTATTGTCAAAATTCAGGTGTGGGCACATAGTATAACTACCCTCCCTGATTAATATCTATTAGCGTTTCCATTAAGAACGTACACTCTTACTCGATTCTGATATACTTCTACTGTCCCGCTCGTTACGATTGTCTTATGGTCCGTATATCACGTCCTCTCGCCACATATGGCTTTCATTTGGATATAATTTATTTACCGGTTTAAATGAATATCAGAAAGTTAATAATTTTTCATAACGCGACTTTGATTGGCCCACTAGTTTGTGTTCAAAGCACCGGGCCAGTGTTTGACTTCTTAACTTCGCACCAGAGGATGCACCTCGCTTTGTCGCGGTCCTCTCTCTCCTGTCCTCTGTTATCCCACTTGCCTTACGTCAGCGTGAACAAACTGCCTGCGTTTCCATCCGTCATGCTATTCCCGTCCCTGTTACGAATATTAATTTAGGAGCTTTTCAGGCAAAATGCTGTTTTGTTAGTAAAGCAAGCCAATATTCATAAAGCAAGGCACAATTCACAAAATAAATTATATTTATCTTCTGACTGTTTTTCGGTCTTGTCCTGAAGTACATATTATACATAACTTATACATTACGCTATTGACGGAAAACAATCCGTACTTCAGTGCGGAAGCAATCCTGAGCCCGTATTCTAACAGGAATCGGTATGAAAAAACCATGAGTTTGAATTACAGTGGGCAGGGTAAAGCTGAGGATTCGTATCTGAAGGCAGGCGAGTTGCAGTAGCCCGCCTATTTGTGACGATATTTGTGCACCAGTGGTGTACTGGCGCGATGGCTGAGCGCGTTACGTAAGAGATTTGAATAAAAAAATAAAATAAAATAAAAATTTAAAAAAAGAAATAAAAAATAAAAAAAGACTGAGCCAAGAACTGCCCAATAAACGAAGAAAAAAACAAAAACACGTATGCAACGCACCGGTCTACCTAAATAAGAAAAAAAAAAAAAAAAAAAAAGGACAAAGGGTATGAGTCAGCGCAACTGCTTGGCCAGCAAGAGACCTGCGTTGGAATTCAGGCGGGAACACATTATCAGTTTTACCCACGCCCTGTTAATTTACACATTACGTGTATATAAATAAAAGTAAATTTTGAAACAGTGCAAAATGAAACCTTGTAATTAATTCTGGTCACAATTTTAGTAGACAGTTTACGGTTATACAGTTTCCTTCTTCAAATAATTACTCTTCCATTCATATACATTAAGTAATACATGTTTAATTAATGTGATACGGTACATGTCAGTACGTGTAATAGCTTTCATGTCATTTTTATCGAATTTGATTCGAATGATACGTTGCAGGTATAATATCAGACTTACTTCATCCTAATTTTACATCATGTATCTCCACGGACTCTCTAAGAGGTAGTCTTCATCTTCTTGTTTGTAGTTACGATTTTATCCTGTTTGTTCCTACTTTTCTCGTCAGATGAGTCGCATACGCAGCCAAACGGCTATATGGTACAGATACCATTTCCTCCAAAGTATAGTGCAACCAAATCAACAACGTTCCGGAGTCGATATAACGGACGACAGTTTTCACCTTCATCGAGCACAACTTTTCAATGCGTTTCTTCATGATAACTTCATCGCAATATTACAATGACCAGACGTGTTCTCCAGGCATGTACATTGTTGACCATCCCTGAGATACTTTCAATAGTATCAAGGCTTTCAATCTGAGAGATCTACCCCGAATCGCTGTTGAGAAGGACCTTTCGGACAACGTCTTCTTCTTCAGCTTGTTCCAGCACAGGGTCGCCGTTCCTTATTTATGCCTTCCATTTCTCTCGGTTCCACGTGTCCTCTTGGCTCGGTCGCTTCTCTCTCAGGTCTTCATTGATGCTGTCCATCCAACTTCTCTCTCGTCAGCCTCTTCTACCAATCCCCTCCACTTCTAAATCCGTTGTTCTCTGTAATAGGTGTTCTTCATCCCATTTCATTACGCGCCCGGTCCATTGTAGTGTTCGTTCCGGGGTTTCTTTGATGCCTCTAATACACTAGTCTAATAGCATCATTTCGTATTTAGGCCATCCTCGTTTTCTCCATCATCCACCTTAGCATACGCATCTCAGCCACGTTTAATTTCTTCTTCGACATTCTCTTTAACGACCAGATCTCACTGCCATAAAACATAGATGGTGGCACCACCACTTTAAAAAATTTTCTTTTTGCCTTTGTTTTTATTCTTTTGTCGCAAAGATACCTGATACCTTTTTCCATTTCGTCCATCCAGACTAGATCCTGTGGCTTATCTCCTTATATAAATCTCCTTTACTGGTTACATACGAACCTAGGTACTTGAATTTCTCCATCTGATCGTTTCCCATAATAATTTTTCCATCTCCACCAAACCACAGGTATTCGGTCTTCTTCCAGGTAACTCTCAGTCCTTCATTATCTATCTCCTCCCTCCATTTCTCCAATCTTCTTTCTGCTTCCTCTTTGATCTCCTCCTCTATCACGTCGTCTGCGAAACTACCCAATCATACAGCCAGGTCCTGCACTCCTTCCATCAACACATCCATCACTATATTGAGCTGTTACGGACTTCTTTTTATCCCTTGATGCAGTCCTATCATGATACGAAACTTCTCGGCCACTTCGACACAAGATATTTCTTCAGGGCAGGCACCATTATATCGGGTGATCAAAAAGTATGAATTTCAAAACTTGATACCTTACGGGTGACAGGTAAGCCGATATATTACAGAATAGCCTGACTGATAAACACCTGCTGGAACGTACGATTTTTATGCAGGATGACACTCCACCCCGTATTGGTAGACGCGTGAAAGATCTCTTGCACCCGTCGTTTGGTGATGATCGTGTGCTCAGCCGCCACTTTCGTCACGCTTTGCCTCCCAGGTCCCCAGACCTCCGTCCCCGCGATTACTGACTTTGTGCTAACCTGAAGTCGCAAGTATATCGTTATCGACCGACATCTCTAGGGATGCTGAAAGACAAAATCGGACGCCAATACCTTACCATAATTTAGGACATATTCCTCGACCTCAGCTATTGTTAAGGAATGAAGGTGAACATATTAGGCATTTCCTGTAAAGAACACCATCTTTGCCTTGTTTTAATTTGTTCCGTTAATTATTGCTTCTCTGATCAGATGAAGCGCCATCTGTTGGAATTTTTTTTCGTTCTAATAAAACCGCATGTCATTACAAACATGTGTGTCAATATTTATCTCTCTATCTACATTATTCCATGATTTCTTAAGTTTTCAAATTTATACTGACTTTTTGATCATTCGGTACATGTCTTTGACCAGTCGGACATAATTTTCTAGCACACCTATTACCCTCTGGCTTCTCCACAGTACATCTCTTGGTACTGTATCATATGCTTTTACCAAGTCTATAAACACGAGGGGTAGGTCTCTTTATAACTCTCCATTCGTTTCCATCAATTGTTACAGGATATAGATTGCATCCCTCGTTCCACTGCCTGGCATAAACCCAAACTGCTTATCCGCGATTAATGTTTCTTCCCTGATCTTTTTATTCATAATTGTCTCCCAGATCCTCATCATATGGGATGTTAGCTTAATTCCCCTGTAGTTCTTGCACTCTTTAATATCTTCTTTTCCTTTGTGTACTGATACCACTGTACTTTCCCTCCACATCGATGGTACGTTTTCTTCTTCATACATCTTCTCCCAGAGACTTCGAAGCCTCTACAGGCTCGTTGTCTGGTCCTACAGCCTTTCCATTTTTCATTTTCCCTAGTGCTTCAGATATTTCCTCTCTAGTGATATCTGTCAATAAATTTTCGTTTGGCGTTCCCCTCAGTTGATGTTTCCTTGGGTGCTCCTCATTCAGAAATTTCTGTTCAAAAATGTTCAAATGTTTGTAAATATATCGGACCAACTGCGTGGTCATCAGTCCGTAGCTTATAATCTACTTAAAGCTAGGTAAACTAACCTACGGACAAACACACGCACCAATGCCCCAGGGAGGACTAGAACCTCCTCGGCGAGCAAAACTACTTATGAACTACCTTCTACCACAGACGGCACAAACATCCAGGCCCGAGGGGGGTACGAAGCCCTCGACCGTAGCGGCCGTGCAGACTGTGATTGGCGCGCAGCAGACCGCTCGGCCACTGCGGCAGGCTGCCATTTCTGGGTGCTTAAGTTTGAATCATTTGATTTTCTATTCAAAGCTTTGCCTGCCATTCCTTTTTGGAAATATTTCACAGTCCTTTATTACTGGGCGGTCTTGGTTTGTGACACATGCGCCCTTTATAACTGTACAATTTTTCACCTCTCCAAGGTACATCCTTCTACACATCACGTAGTTAATCTGAGTTTCCACACCTCCACTCTTGTAGGTAACATACGTGTCTTCAAACTTTTTGAAGAAGGTGGATCACCACTGCCATTTCGCTTGCAATAGTATATTACATTATAGTCTCTGACTCGTATACACCACCCACCACGCTCTCTCTCTCTCTCTCTCTTTCTCTCTCTCTCTCTCTCTCTCTCTCTCTTTCTTCCAGCTCTGCTTGGTCTAATGTGGCCATTCAAGTCGCTACCGATGATGCATCCTTCTTTTGGTGGTACTGCTGCCATCTCCATCTCCAGTTCATTCCAGAAGTCCGCCTTTTCTTGCTCTTCACAGGTGCGTAAGCACATACAATGTTTATTGTGTCTCCTCCACTGTCCAGTCCAGTGCTCATTATCCTGCCATTCCTACTACTCCCTCTCACCAGATGGTCTTTCCATTTTCTATCCAAGACGATGCCCACTCCATTTCCTTCTTGTCTGTTTGCACCACTGTAGGTCAGTTTACAACCGTCTCCCAGATCTCTTGCTTTGTCATCCTTCCATCAGGTTTCCCGAACACACAAAACTCCTTTCTTCCTTCTCACCATCATGTCAGCAAGTTCCCTACTTCTTACAACATTGGGGGACCCAATTCACAGGACTCTCTTATTTAGCCGCGCCCGTCCATGACGCGGTAGCACTAGTCCATTTCTCACAGGGCTCACCCGAACGCCCTAGCAGCGTCACTTCCATATGTTAGAAACTTCCCATATTGGTTTTGGCGGTGTTTTCTTGACCGGATGCCCTTCCTACCGTCCATCTTCCCCAATTATCTGGGCTGTGGACCGTCACCTAGTGATGCTGGCTGGCCTCCTAGGTGGCTGGGTTCCCTTTTAGATAAACAGTCCCCTGATGATCTATTGGACAGTATCCACGACGGTCGACAAACAGAGGCCTGCATTAGTGCAAGAGGACGTGTCTTTCCCTTATTATGTGTTGCAATCTGGAAACCAATTGCAAAATGTGTAGGTTTTTCTTGTACATCTTGTCAATCTCTGTTTTTATGAGCGATAAGGAGAAGTGAAATGTTGTTTTTGTCTACCTCTATTCCATTTTTATGTAAATTTCTTGAAAAAGATTGAGCAATTATGTCATGCAAATATTGTCTTATTTGTACAGATGTATTATCTGCACAGTAGTAACATCAAGAGAATTTAATTCAAAAATCTTATCTGCACAGGCATTAAGAATAGAATAAATTAAATTCAGACAAATCTTTAGCCAGAACAGATTTGAAATTCAGAGTTACCTTTCGTGTAGTCTCAGAATAAACCGTTAGTGTATTTTCTATAGAGCAACAGAAACATAAAAACATAATCTGACTGTAGGTAAAGGCAAACACACTAAAAATTATTTAAGCAAAGGGAAGGGGGTTTGTTAAATTAGACTGAAACAATTAAATTTAAACGACATTTCTTGTTCCTAAACACAAATGGGGCACAAATTACTTAAATACAAGAAAAGTACATGTCACTGGTTGGTCCTCAAATAAAACTGCAAAAAATTGCCCACACACAAGTAAGATTTTCCCTCGTAGAAAAATCAGCTAATAAAAATTAAGAAAGGTTTGAATTGGTCTCATATACTCTTCACATGAGATAAGCACACACACACAATCATACACCAAGCGTCTACGACACTCACTAATAGGACATATGTATTGATATCCATTATGCTGTATTTTTAGAAAGCTGGGAAATCCTATTTAGATGATAGATGAATATTTCCAAAGTATTGCGTCTTAAATCGAACGCCATGAAGACAGAGACAACCCGCTTTCACATAAACAATAAACAGGCACACTATGCACCAAGATTCACTTTGAGAATCTAAATGTTGAGTTACAATCCTCGACGAAAATATCTGGGATTAACGCTTCACCTTCAGAGCCCCATGGAGAAAACAGGCTGCAAAATTAAAACAAGAAAGAACATACTCCAAAAACTGACGGGAAATGGCTGGGGAACGAATGCGATAACCCTTAGGACATCAGCCCTTGCTCTTGTCTGCCCAGTAGCAGAATCTGCAGCCCTACATGGTTAAACAGACCCATACAAGAACAGTAGACTGCCAAGTCAACACTACCAGGCTGATATCAGGTACCATCAAGTCAACACCATCCCAGTGGTTCCCTGTTCAGCGCGTCATCCATCCTCCGCACTTCCGAAGGCAGCTAGCTCTGAAAAAAGAGAAGCAGAAATGCCTAGCCAACCGTCAACTCACTATCCATCAAAACCTCATCTCACAACCTCGAGTAACGCCTCGTAAACCATCATGAAAGTTGCGTGATAGTTTAGTAAGACACAATTTTAACATTGATGATGCTTCGTGCCGAGAATGGTCTACCTCCAACCCAGACCCAAATAATCTAATCAAAGATCCGACACAACGCCTGGCCATGTTCGAGATACCAAGGAGCTACAGGACATCATTCAACCGGTTCCAAACAGGGCGTGAAAATTGCCACTACTGGAGGCATACGTGGGGCGTGCTGGATAGGCCTGACTGCGACGTGGGCAAAACCGACAGAAACAACAGCACGTCGGTGCTGAATGACCCGCAAGGAAATTCAAAGACGCCTTCGAAGACCTTCATTCGCTTAAGAGAGAAGCTGTCACTTGGCTGAAAGGATTCGACCTGAGCAGTGCAGTGATGCCAACTACATGGTCGCCTTACCAAATCATAGCAATTATTATATTATTCCATGTGATTTAAATTATGTACATTATCAGTATTTTGTCTTTAACCTATATGTATTGCACGTAAATATTTTATCTTATATTTGTAACAGATGTAACCTGATGCTGTATTTAAAGCTATACAAAATAAATAAAAATAAATAAATAAATAAATAACCAGTCGGCCAACGGAAGACGAGGGGCAGCTGCGATAGTGATGCATGCGTGGGGCTTGGATGAAGCGGAGCACTCACGCACAATATTTGAACAAAGCTTGATTCCGACCCTGTTAGATTTTTGTCGTCATACATTTTCAATGAAGCACTTAACTACACAAACAAACCTTGAAAACCGTAATCGGTTAGCACAAAGGAAACACGTGGCTTACTCTGAAACCACACATATAACACGTAACGGAAGAAGAACGTTAATAAATACAACAGCATTGCGGAATCAATTTGATGCGGTCGGAAAGATTACCGAGTAGTGGAAACCCACGTGGTCGCAAAATTAGATTACGTACAAGAAATTAAAAAATTGCAAAATTACAGAAATGAAATACCACGTTTAACTACTCAAAATTCGTGTAAAGATGAGAAGAATCACGCGATTACACTCACTACTGATTGCTTAAAGAGCCTACGTGAACGAAGAAAGAGACTTTTACAAGTTCAGAAATTATCAAAATATCGATAATTTTGAATTAAATTCTCTTGATGTTACTACTGTGCAGATAATACATCTGTACAAATAAGACAATATTTGCATGACATAATTGCTCAATCTTTTTCAAGAAATTTACATAAAAATGGAATAGAGGTAGACAAAAACAACATTTCACTTCTCCTTATCGCTCATAAAAACAGAGATTGACAAGATGTACAAGAAAAACCTACACATTTTGCAATTGGTTTCCAGATTGCAACACATAATAAGGGAAAGACACGTCCTCTTGCACTAATGCAGGCCTCTGTTTGTCAACCGTCGTGGATACTGTCCAATAGATCATCAGGGGATTGTTTATCTAAAAGGTAATCCAGCCACCTAGGAGGCCAGCCAGCATCACTAGGTGACGGTCCACAGCCCAGATAATTGGGGAAGTTGGACGGTAGGAAGGGCATCCGGTCAAGAAAACACCGCCAAAACCAATATGGGAAGTTTCTAACATATGGAAGTGACGCTGCTAGGGCGTTCGGGTGAGCCCTGTGAGAAATGGACTAGTGCTACCGCGTCATGGACGGGCGCGGCTAAATAAGAGAGTCCTGTGAATTGGGTCCCCCAATGTTGTAAGCAAGCAGGAAGAAGTAGGGAACTTGCTGACATGACGGTGAGAAGGAAGAATGGAGTTTTGTGTGTTCGGGAAACCTGATGGAAGGGTGACAAAGCAAGAGATCTGGGAGACGGTTGTAAACTGACCTACAGTGGTGCAAGCAGACAAGAAGGAAATGGAGTGGGCATCGTCTTGGATAGAAAATTGTCAGTTCAGAAAGAAACATAGAAATGCTAGTGGCCTGAAGGGCAAAAACAAGATAATGCCTTTGTCCTGACCAACAAACACATGACCACGATTTCTAACAAAGGAAACAACATTAGAATTTCAACATTAAGTAAAATTATAATTTCCGCGACCATTTTCAACACGGGAAAGTGGGACAGACGGATTTTTATGTCAAGAAAACTATCAAATTTCCAGGCTGTATTTTTCGGAACTAACTCGAACAACCACCAACGCACAAAAAGATATTCTATCATTCTACCACTTCTAACCAGTAATAACACTGGAAGATTGAGTATCAACAGCAATTCGACATATTACGATTATACGTAAATCCACACACGTGAGTCACATGAGATGGAAACCATTTCACACAGACAAAGATCTAACCCTAGCAAAGATGGATGAGGCTCCCAGTATGTCTTACCCAGGCGACGGCTTGTGCTAGAATGAATATGGCCGCTGAGCTCGCCAAGGCCCCACAATCCCGTAAGCGGCCGACTGCGAACAGCGAGCAAACTGAAGAGCGCCTCGGCGGCCATTATGGTGGCAAACTTCCGCGCCAACTTTAAATGTGCGTAAGACCCAATTCATTAGCGTGTGTATTCATTCAAGTTAAGTCGTGAAAACGGTGTCTCATTTAAATATGAAACTACGAAAGAGCTTCAGACTCTTTGAATAATACAGCAACTATCGGTTGTGTGTCAATTTATTACACATACGGTTTAGAAATCGGCCAACAGCTTTCCTTCTTCTTAACTAAACCGAATTATAACATTTAGTTTTTTAGAGTTGTAAGTGCAGCATATGATCGTAATTTATCGTCAGACACGGGTTTTTGCCACATTCTTTGTATATTCTACGATGGTTTAAGTTTTATACAAACTGTCACTTCGGACAAGTTTCACAACACTTTGTGTCTTACGTGTTGCATGCAAATCTACAGTTTTGTTCCAATCTTTATGAAATTTTTACACGTAAGCTTCAATCCATGAGGACGGCCGCCGTACGTGTAAGAATCACATACGACACATAGTTCACGACATATGACGTCATAAACAAAGAGATGCGCGAAAAACTGCTGCATTTAGCGACAATGCTGCTCATTTTCTCCTAAATAACTTGGCCGATTTCAACCAAATTTGGTACACGCATTCCTTACCATGAGTTAACAATTACCGCAGGGTTAAGAATCACATACGACGCATGGTACAGGAGATACAGGGTCATAAACAATAGGAATCGCAAATAATGCTACATAATGCGGCGAGACTTTAAAAATAGTGGAAAGTGGAGAGACAGTATTCGTTCTTTTTATTCCTTTCTTAAATTGATTTGTGCAGTTAAACGCTGAGCAGCTCTTCACCACTGTGCTTCATGCAACTGCAATAATTAAGCAGTACAGACGTGACTACGGATTGGGTATGTATACCGCAGTAGCTATATAATACACAATTTATCTCCTAACAACACTGCTATTTATGAGACGCTTGCCACTATCATGTCGGACGGCCAAAGGTTCAAATTATCCCACAACAGCAGCGCCGTTAGGGAGTCTAGTTATTCTTTACAAGGTCTTTGGAGCTGGCTTAGGGTTCAACCGGTCAGAGAACATGGGGGAAGCAGGACAGACATGCCACTTCCTAAACAATAATAGACACGCTTTATGAACAGAGGCTTGTAGGCTCGCAGCAGCGTAACTGCAGAGGGGCATAAAAATCGAAGCACCTATATAATCTGTCTCTTACATACAGACATGTTAATTCAAAACACAAAATATATCTCGCACACACAGGTTCGTGGGGGATATCAGCACATGATATAGTCGCGTTGAAATAGAAGCAGGTTTCACTTCGAAAGCAGGTTTGTCAACTGAACGCAGCACTTATACTGAAAGCAGGTTCATTGCGAATTGAAGCATACACGGAGCACTGACTGACTCTCGGGCAGACTGCTCTGCTATAAATACACAGACAGAATGTACCAGAAATTAAAAGAATAGTTAACTTAAGAAACAAGTAGAAATTACAAGTGAAATGGGAAACTTGTAGAACATACTGGAAGTGATAATTAAAAAGAAATAAACTTTTGAACCAGCGACCTACAGCACCGCAGTCGGTCACACTATCCATTGCGCTACACCGGCAGTAGGTCAACTCGGCGTCTTGCGTCATTGCTACCTCTCCTGAAAAACCAGGTTCCCTTTGGAGCTAGCTGCAATGTCCTCGATCTTGATCTTGTCATGGGTGCTCTATATGGCAGATCTGGAGAATCCTTTCTTTCTGCACGATTATCGACGACAGGCGTTTCGTGCCGCGGTTTCATCAGTATCATTATCGTCCTTAGAGTCCTTGAACAAGAATTCATTTTCGCCTATCTGCTCTTCAGGATTGTAGTAAAGCTTCATGCGGAAGACGTGAACAATGTTCACATCCAATATTAATTTAAATGTTAGGAAGTCCTTTCTGAAAGCATTTTTGTGGAGTGTAGCATTGTATGGAAGTGTAACGTAGACGATAAGGAGTTCAGACAAAAAGATTATAGAAGGTTTTGAAAAGTGGTACTACAGACGAATGCAGTAGATCACCTAACTAATGAGGAGGTGCTTAACGGAAATGGGGGAAAAGGAGTTTCTGGCATATCCTGAGTAAGAGAAGGGATAGATTGGTGGGACAGATTCTGAGACATGAAGGAATCGTCAACGTGGCATTACAGGGAAGTGTATGGGGTGAAAATCGTAGTCGGAGATCGAAGGTCGAATACAATAAGCAGATTCAAAAGGTTCTAACTAGCCGAACTTATGATCAGATGATGAGACTTGCACAGAACAGAATAGCGTGGAGAGCTGCAACCAATCAGTCTGCGGACTGAAGACAACAACATCATCAACAACAACAACAAAAACAAAAAGTTATGTTCGGACGGGAACCAATTTTCGCCCATCAGCACTAAAATATTTTTCGAAATCACTGTCCCAAAAATCTCTTTTCCAAAATAACCACTCGCCCATGCAGCAGCCAAGGTACCGCATGTCGCTGAGTCATTACACGAACATCTCCTCCTCAACAAGAGTCCATGACATAATATTCTACCTGCCCCAGTCGGTTGGATGTGGCGAGAACCAATGCTTACAATAGTTTTTCATTTCTGTGGAGCAAAATCGACCAGCCCTTTACACATAACATAGAGAAAGAAAAACATTCTTATTCCAAACTCATTTCAAGGACCTTCTTCAAGATCTTCAAGGTTCCCAAGGTTCATTTTAAATCCACGATCGAACTTGACTACTTTGAAATTGAAAATTACTTGTTGTTGTATACAGCAAATGAAATTGTCTGCCCTATAAACTATGATGTTAGCCTACACACCACTACATCCGATCATTGATAATTTTGCTGCCGTCATTGCAAAAGAGCAACACAGTCTATTGTATATTAGCATGCATTGCCTAAACACCAATAACGTTTCCCGATCACACAATACAAGATGGCTTAAAATAGATCAAATCAGCCCACTGAATATCATCACTAGTTCATTCTATTGTAGAATCACACACACCATTCAGTTACATTTATGTAATGGAATCAGGGAAAAAACTCAGTGTTACTAAATGTTTGCCAAAGTTGTAGTCCTGACAAAACCACCAAGCTAGAACAATTTATTACAATAAATAACTCACTAATGAAATCTTCTCGGGTTACAAGCCGCGTCATGTGGTTTACTGCCCACGAGCTTTCGTCAGAGAACTCCTCTGCCATTGTCAAGTGGATGACTGTCACTTCGCGACCGCTGCCGCGCTTATATAGCCGCCCCGCCGCCAGTGACGTCACTGGTGCCCAGCTCCATGACCATATATGGCAATGTTCTGGTCGCGCGTACGCCGCGCCCGCTTCAACTCCGCAACTACGAGATCCCAAGCCGTACTCAGCTGCAAGCCGCCGTCTTTATTTAGAGTGTTTTCTGAAAGTTTGATTTCTACTGCCTCGTTTATTACGCTGTCTCACAAGCTGTTGGTCCGTTTATTAATAGATGTCTCGTCGAAAGCAATTCGGTGTCCGTTTTCTAAAGCATGTTCCACCACAGCTGATTTTTCGGGGTAGCGTAATGGAAAACACCGCTCGTGTTCTGTGCGTCGCTGTTCAATAGTGCGAACAGTCTGGCCGGCATAAAACTGCCCACACTCACACGGAATTTTATAAATGCCCGGTGTTCTGAGACCTACATCATCTTTCACAGGCTTAATTAGTTGTCGGATCTTAGCTGGAGGCCTGAAGATTGTGTCAATTTTATGTTTCTTCAGGAGCCGGCTAATTTTTCCTGTTGTGGAGCCACAATACGGCAAAAATGCGGTCTTTTTGACGTCTTCTTCAGATGTCTTCTGATTACGTGCCTTATGTGAGACAGCTTCAGATATCTGCCTCTTGCTCTACCTGTTGTCCTTTAAAAATTCAAAATGTTTGTATAGCTTATGGGACTTAACTACGGGGTCATCAGTCCCTAAACTTACAAACTACTTATAAACTACCTTATACTAAAGACGGCACAAATATTCATGCCCGAGGGGGGATTCGAACCCCCGACCGTAGTGGCCGTGCAGACCATGACTGGAGCGCCTCAGTCCTCTCGGCCACCGCGGTCGGCTGTCCTTTAAAACTTTGCGTAAGTGGCTAAGCTCGTTTGACAGAGTTTCAGCATCTGATACGATTTCGGCTCTATATACCAAGTCCTTCAGAACAGATTGTTTCTGTGCTGGGTGATGGTAGCTGGTGGCGTGCAAATACCGATACGTTTGAGTGGGCTTGCGGTAAACGCTGTGACACAGACTTTCATCGGGTTTTCGACGGACAAGAACGTCTAGGAATGGCAGGTAACTGTCCTTCTCTACTTCCATCGTGAAATTAATGTAGCCGTGGATACTGTTGATGTGCTTCAGGAACTCTTCTAGCTTATTCTGTCCATGAGGCCAGATGACGGAGGTATCGTCGACGTAACGATAAAAGCAGCTATGCTTTGCAGGAGCCGTGTCCAAGGCAATTTCTTCGAAATATTCCATGAAGAGGTTGGTGACAACTGGAGCTAAAGGGCTTCCCATCGCTACGCCGTCTGTCTGGTGAAAATATTCTCCACCATATAAGAAATATGATGACTTCAGTGTGTGCTTAAATAAATCCACGATGGTATCGTCAAACAACTTGCCCAGTAAGTCAATAGAGTCTTTGATGGGAACACACGTGAAAAGAGAGACCACATCGAAGCTAACCATAATATCTTCCTCCGTTAGGCGCGGTCGTTTCATACGGTCGATGAAGACCGCCGTAGTCTTAATATGATGTTCACAGTGTCCAACGTGCGTAGAGAGGAGTTGGTCAGGTGTTTGGCAAGTCGCGGTGGAGTAGCGGAGCGGTCTAAAGCGTCTCGCTGCGGAGCATGCGGTTGCTCGCCGTGGAGGTTCGAGTCCTCCCTGGGGCATGGGTGTGTGTGTGTGTTGTCCTTAAGTTAGCTTACCGAGGTTTAAGTAGTTTGTAAGCTATGGACTGATGACTACGCAGTTTGCTCCGATAGATTTACAAACATTCCCATGTTTGGCAAGTCTTTAGGTAGGAGATCTGATGGTACACACTATCCGCTTTAACGGTGTATCCTTCTTGTGCACCTTTGGCAGATTTTTACTCCACTCACTACCTTCTAATGCTAAGTTGATGATTCCCTGATGTCTCAGCATGTGTCCCACCAACCTACCCCTTCTTTTAAGATATGCCAAAAACTCCTCTTCTCCCCAATTCTGTTAAGTGCCTCTTCGTTAGTAACCTGGTGTACCTATTTAATCATCATCATTTCTCTGCAGCATCAAATTTCGAAAGCTTCTATCATCTTTTTGTCTAAACTCCTTATCGTCCCCGAATCACTACCATACAATGCTACACTCCAGACAAATACTTTCAGAAATGACTTTCTAACATTTAAATTAATATTTTGACAACAAATTTCGCTTTTTTAGAAACGCTTTTGTTTCCATAGCCATTCTGCATTTTATATCTTCTTTACTTCGGCCATCAAAAGTTATCTTGCCACCCAAATAACAAAACTCATCTACTACTTTTATTGTGTTATTATGTAATTTAATTCCATCTGCATCACTTGATTTTCTGACACTACATTCCACTATCCTTGTTTCACTCTTTTCAATGTTCATCTTACACCTTCCTTATAAGACATTATTCATTCAGTTTAATTGTTCTTCCAGGTCCTTTGTTGTCTCTGATTCAGTTTAATTGTTCTTCCAGGTCCTTTGTTGTCTCTGACAGAATTACTGTGTCGTCAGCAACCCGCAGGTGTTTATTCCCTCTCCCTGGACTTTTAATTTCCTCGCCAAATTTCTCCTTACATTACTTCATAAATTGCACAAGGTACAAATTGAACAACATTTTGGAAAGGTTACAACCCTGTCTTACTCCCTTCCCAACTTCTGCAACTCTTCCATTCACTAGAACAGTAATTACACCTGTTTGATTAATGTACAAATTGTAAATAACCTTCCGTTCCCTATATTTTACTTCTGCTGACTTCAGAATTTGAAAGAGTGTATTCCAATCAACATTGTCAAAAACATTTTCCAAATCCACAATCCTTAATCTATCTTCTAATATAAGCCATAATGTATTGCCTTGCGTGTTCGTACATTTCTCATAAATCCAAAATTGATCCTCCCAAGGTCGGATTCTACTAGGTTTTCCATTCGTATGTAAATAATTCGCGTTAGTAATTTGCAACCATGACTGATAGTTCTGTAGGTTTTACATTTGTCTGCAGTTGCTTTCTTCAGAATATGAATCACTATACCCTTCTTGAAGTGTGACGATATTTCCTCTGTCTCATACATTTTGCACACCTGTATCGTATCTCCTGTCTGACCTTTTTGCACTTCGTCTTAAAAGAACACAGCTTTGAAGTTTGTCTCCTTTGTACAGGCCCTCTTTGTATTACCTCTAACTTTCAGCTTTCCCTTCTTTGCTTAGTACTGGTTTTACGTCTGAGTTCTTAATATTAATACTGCTGCTTTTCTTGTCTCCAAATGTCTCTTATTTTCCTGTAGGTGGTATCAATTTTTGCCCCTAGTCACTGCAATTGGTGAACATCCGAATGTGTGTGTGTAAATACAGGGTGTCTCACGAAAGACGCCTGCCAGGCGTCCGCGGATCGCGCGATACGGATTCCGGCCGCTGCTACTGCATCCGTCGGCAACGGCAGCGGTCGATTCTCGGACTCTATTGTACCTCGGCCGCAGACACTGAGTTAAAGTTGAAATCGTTAATTGTAAAATTAATTCTAGCTGAAAGGAGCCCGTTAAAAAGCTTACTTTATACATATACCTCTGTCCGGAGGACCAGCTAAAGAATTCTGACTATTCCTGTAACAGAATCTTGTTCCCTAACCCAGAATTTAGAACTGACTCAAACTTTACTTTAGCAGCAGGAAAACAAAGAGACGGTGGCCATCAAACATCACAGATACGAGAATTACACAAAATTACTAATATACAAGCCACCCCGAACTAAAACAATTCGTGAAGGTGGCTGTGAGAACATCAATGGCGCTACGGAATTAAAAATATGATAATATGCATCTGAATTTGTTCTCAGCATTGCTGAAAAACAACATCAAATAAAAAAGGGAAGGTATTCCCTTTTGTTAAACAAAAAAATGCATCTCATTGAACTACGAAGTTAATTTACGGTAATCTGAACTGAACGTCTTCGGGGGAGAGATTTACAATCAACAAGCATTCAGCCACTCACACGCGCGAACCAAAGCGAAACTCAACCAACCCAGCTAGCTGATACGAAGCAGAAGCAGGCGTCACTATCGCAATCGAAATTCAGCGAACCAGGATGTACCACTATAACACAAAACTTCCTAGGTTAGTCTGCTCTGTCTTTCTTTACTTGAGTACGCGACAATAGCGAAATTAATGTCCATTAACATATAACCGTGAGCATGCGGAATTATTGAGATACACGGCACATGTCTGCTACATTACATATTCGCATCCCACTTAAGGCGAAGTGATAAAAATTGTATTCGTTTCAACAAAAACTACAGAGATACATATTACGAAGCAAAAATATACAGTAGGGAGGCACTGGTGTGTGAGCAGTGGCACACTAACCTTTGAAGTCGGAGCTCGGAGCCACGTGCTTCCAAAAACCGTAAAAATAGAAAAAATTAATTTCTGAAACATAAAGAAAAATAGCTGCGGCATGCAACCCTTAGAAGTGTGTAGGATATCATGAGGTAGCTAATGAAATACAGTTAGACGCGATTGGGAAGTTTTTGCATGGATGGACGAAGTCCTGTCTTCAAAAAATCAGAAAAGTGGAATAAATTTAAGGTTGGGTTAAATCAACTGAGAAATACAGCATGCAGCCCCTAGTGATAGTATTGCATAAACAAGCTAATAAAGGGGGTTGTACATGGCTAGAAGACGGCCGCGGTGGCCGAGGGGACTGGGGCGCTTCAGTCACGGTCTGCACGGCCACGACGGTCGGGGGTTCGAATCCCCCCTCGGGCATGGATATTTGTGCCGTTCTTAGGATAAGCTAGTTTATAAATAGTTTGTAAATTTAGGGACTGATAACCCCGTAGTTAAGTCCCATAAGCTTAACAAACATTTGAACATTTGAACATGGCTAGAATTTACTTAGGGAGTATGAATGCAAAGTACAAGTTTAGAAACGAAACAGTAATTTAAAAGAGATGGACTGGAAATCGCGATGTAATAAGGAAAATAAGATGATACATACATGATTTCTTGCCTGAAGGGCATAGAAACAGACACAGGGGTAGCTGAAGGCTTTGTTCTAAGAACATACCACGTGGATTACATAGCAATCGCGGAAGGAGAAATTGGAAAAGAATAATTCACACGCACTACACAGAATAAAAGTCTAAAAAACATTACCATCCGAGTAACCTAAGCTTTCCTTTATTTATGATGTTGGAAATGATGCCACTCTATGGAAAGAGCAACCTAACGTCTCCTGAACACATTTCCGAACACTCCACTTATTTCGGCTGCCGAAATCTGGGAAATGAGTATTCTAATTCTGACAGGTACGTCAACAATATCCTGCATCCTTTCTTTCCAAGAACTTTCACCCAACGAAACGGTGTATGGTTATTTAATGCAGGACAATGCAAGACCATACATTTCCCATGCTTATAAGGCAGCAATATAAAGTGTTTGTGATGACAGGATAGTTGATGGGCCTCCTTGTTTTCAAGATCTAAATCCCTGTGGCATTTATCTTTGGGGAATGTTAAGACAAGGTGTATGCAAGCAACCCCCATACACTCGAAGAGCTGGAAGACAGAATTCGACTAGTCATTTCCCAGATTTCGGCAGCCGAAATTCTTCGAGTGTTCGCAAATGCGTTCAAGAGATGTCAGGTCTCTCTTTCCATAGAGGGACATCACTTTGAACATCTACTGTAAATAAGCTTAGGTTACTCATATGGAATGCTTTTTAGACATTAACTCAGTGTATGCGCCCGCGGCACAATAGAGTGCGAGAATCGGGCGCTGCCGTGGCCGGCGGATGAGATGGCGGTGGCCGGGAGCCGTACCGCGCGATCCGCGGACGCCTGTGGTTTATCGTTATATGTATTTTCATCATGAAAATCAAGTGTTAATAAAGACTGTTCTAGACCAAACCCACAATTTCACCTACTTTTTTATAACTGCAAGCAAATGTTACACAGAAATGTTGAAGTACTTGTCAGTGTTACTGTCTCGCTATTCCTGTGAACGTACTAACACCTGTAGATGCAAGTTAGTCGTGGCTCTTATTGGGTTGGTGGTGCATTTAGAACAATGGTACTGCTTTGACAAGTGTTGGCGATCTTTAATCATCGTACAAATAGCTCTCGTTTCTGCATAATCTGCTGCAGACAAAGTGGGTGTGTTTCCTTATTGCCTGGGTACGTTAACAGGAGGGCTTGTTGTAAACATTGTGGTGTTTTGTCTCTTACAGAAGGCGATGGCTGTTAAAAATAGGTGATTGAGATGATTAGCGCCAGTGGAGACCCAACTTTAATATCGGTAAATGGTCTGGCTGACTCTTTTGCATGATAGCAGAGCATGGATGCAGTCAGGTGAGTGGTGGAATAAACTAAAATGCCAGGTGTAAATGCGTCTATGATCCTGGGATTGTATTGTGTGTCGGGTAGAATGTGGAATGTTTACTCTTTCCGATATATTGCTCTAGAGATGCCTAAGCCAGGGTCCCATGCCATGAAAAATATAGTTCAAAGTGGTTAATCATACCATTAGGTGTAATGCAGGTGTGTTCCCTATTTCGAGAAATGAATACTTATTTATTTATTTGTGTCAGAAGCACTTAGAATGTATAAACTAATCTACAAGATCTACATATTTTCAAGACAATTATTTACACTTTTGATGCCCAGAAGTTAGCGACCTGTATTGCATTTGGTGTTGCATGTAGTAGATCTTCTGGTGGGCATGTTGCTGGACACTGGGTACACTGGAGCAGGTGGGAGGTCGTCTGCGTTGCTCCCCATTTAACAAGATTACTCTTACATTTTGTGACACCTGAACGTAGTCTGTTGAGTGATCTCCATGTACTCTATTTTTTTTGTGACCAAGCGATTGATAAAGGCATAAGATAAATGGAGTAGTGACTGATATAAAACGTATCAGAAATATGATCTGGTGGATTATGTGTTAAGTTCAGCGATCTGTAGAAAAGATAACAACTACTGAAACTGCCAAAAGTTTATTGAACAAAATAGCCTTCTGGGCGTACAACAAAACGTCAAGAAAACAGATAGTAACGCAGAGACAACAAACAACAAGTATAATAGAGGAACCAATAAACAGACAATAAACCATTACACGTGGAGCTAGGCCACGGCGAAACAACTGCACTACAGAGAAAACTACGCTGAGTGCGGCGGCCGGTGGCTGAGCGTGCACCGCACGGCCCTCCACACTGCGTCGGAGCGCTTATGAAGCCGGCATCGGCGGAGGGCTACAGCCGGTCACTGCGCTGCCATTGGCTGGCACTGTCACATGGCGGGCGATAATGTAGTGCCGCCGTACAGCGTTTCTTCTGCTGTTGGCCGTTGTTTGTGTTTACGTGATTACGTTGAGCGCCTACGAAATAGAGCTCAGCAGCCGGCCTTAGATGCCTGTTACGAGGGCACTCTATACGGCCAGGGGCTGCCAGAGCATTATGCATTGCATTAAGCTATTGGATCATTTGGACGGATGTTACTTCCTGGATGTTCAGGATAGATCCATGGAATACGGTTGTTGGGGGGGACAGATTTCGAAACATGCTTTAATTTTATTTAATAAACTTACTCCAAACAAGGTTGGAGTGGGCTTCACAGAAAGAGCTCTCGGTTACTTTTTGCGTGACCTGTTACCACTGACCTTGTATAGTATGACCAAAATGTCTCAACTACTACCCATTATTGGTTTGATGCGAGGAAATCGCTTGGCCAGTTGCGGGTTTTGCTCTGTTATTTTGGGGGTGGGGAATCTAAATAAATCAACAAAGAAGTATGGTCAAGTCCATATAAAAATGATCAGAAATATTCCAATAAATCTATGCATAGCTTGTTTGTTATGAAAGATTTTGAAATTTTACTTTTTGGGCGCTAAAGAAACAGCAAAGAGTTATTATACTAGGTTGCTGTGGATCTTGGACTTGTCGTTGCACACGTTACAGAAGTTTCCGCTTAGAAGGTAGTATTTACTAACGAGTAGTAGACACATTTGTAATTATCAAACAAAAACTTGTATCTAGTTGTGGATATATCTGCGTTACGTTTGGGGCACTACGAAACAGTACATACAAGTACAATCATGAGGATATAAAAATGTTTGAAATTATTCTACTACATCGAATCACTTGCTGTTTGCTGTGATGCCAAGAGACCTGACTTAGATGCCCAGCCGGCCTCACATTTTCCCTTTTCTGTCATTGTTTAATTTCAGACCCTAATGCAGCTACTGTCAATCCTTTCTATCCTAATCCTTCTTCTATCCCCTCCTTTATGAATAATTTGCAAATGCAATATGGCTGCGAAGCAGGTGTGGTGTCCGAAAGAACAGACCAATATAATAATGGAAGTGATGACAAAAAAATATTTAACGATCGGGTTGTAGCATTGTTTAGGCTAACACCATAGTTTATACAGTAAACATTTTCGCTTGCAGTAGACAACAACTTGTAGTTACCACTTAATAAAATCCAATTCGATTCGCTGGATTGAATGAAATCGTAGTAACACACGAAAGGACCTTGAATTGTGTTTGGGGTATGAACGTTTTTTCTTTCTCTCTGTGTGTCTATATTCTGTGTTCGGGGCTGGTCGATCTTGTTCTACACAAGTGAAAATCTATTGTAAGCGTTGGTCGTCTTTGCATCCAAGCCATCGGGGCAGGTAAAGGATTACCGTTATGTCCTCTTATTTAGAGGAAGATATTTGCAGCATGACTCAGCAGTTACCAGTACCTTGTATGCTGTATGGGTGAGTACTCCTTTCGAAGAAGATGGTTGTTAAGACAGTTGTTTCAAAATAAAGTTTCAATTCAGATGACCTAAATCGGATCCTGTCCAATCATGATTTATTAAATGACATTTCCTTTTTTGTTGATTATTGTGAATACTGAGGCAATATTGATGTACATTATGGTTTATATTTGTTCATACATAGAGAAAGAACAATGTTATCAGTCTTGTGTGGTGCGCTATCCTAGGTATTCGTACGTTTTACTGTTTCAGTTAAATGTTACAAGGACTCTGAACTTTTCGAAAACAAGTTTGGGGGATACTGCGACTACAATGTACTATTTTTAAGGCCTAGGCAACATATTCGGTACATTAAATGGTGTGAGAAAATGTGTTGGTTGCGAATAGAATCGTTTGCAGTGTCTAATAATATTGCGATAGGGTAACACACAAAATTCAGTATACTTCAGACGGACTATTCCATGTGAGATAAGTGAAGAACTTTATTACAGTGTGAGTGGGAAAAATCTAGGTTTAGAAACATTAGGTGACAAACCTATTCCAGAACCGAAAACTTTTTTGGAGGGTACCAGATGATTGAGTTCAGTCCTGATTATTTAAACAATTATTGATGAATGTGTGTAGGTTTTCATCGACCTCTTCATTTGCTTATTAACTGAAACACGTCCAATGAATGTGTGGTCGTGTTCCATTTGGATTTGTTCATTAACCTAAGGTATTTCTTTACCATTAATGTTGTCTATCTGTGTGTTAATTACTTTATTCTTTTTATTAATGATCAGTGCCCCATGTTTAAGTATGTTTGCCTCATATTTATAAATACTTCCGCACATGTGTTTGAACTTGTGTGTGAGTGTGAATGTATGCTCTTAATATTGACTGCCTGCCACGCAATGGCTTACAGTCGCCGCCTCCCGCTTTAGGCCCCGTTTTGCTGTAGTTAAGAACGCACGGCTTCGTTTGTCGTCGCCGCTGGCGTCTGCTGGGTGGCCAGACACAAGCTTGGCAAGGTGAAGCGAGGTGGCCGTGTTCTTTAGTGTCCTACCAACCAAATCTTGGATGAAAGAGGTGACAGGAAACCTCTCTGGCAGTGGTTGCAGAGGGAATTGTCCTGGCCGGGTAGCAAGGGTAGGTAAACACTCTGCGTCGCTTTTATGGCGCTCTACATCTGGTGTATTTCTATATTTAAAAATTTGTGATTAAGACACCCGCCAACTCATCAATAGGCCGCCAACGGTTCGTTTCGCTGCTGCTTTCAAGTGTTCCAGCATCGTAACGTACCGCCTAGATCTATGCACATGTCTGTGAATGTATGAATGTGCATTCAGCTGCCCATTGTGTATTTGAAAATTTCCTCCCACATTATCTCCATATTCATAAAGGGAAGAAACAATTTTAATATGGGCAGTATTATGTGTTTTAATTCACTTTTTTACAAGTGTGTGCTTAATTTGGTCACCCCACACTTAGTTGCTTGTTATTTTACTGCAAAGATTATGATTTTAAAGTATCAAACCTCTGCTTTATGATTTCGTGCTACCCACCCCATGTTTAATTATCTATTTACTTATTTTTTTAAATTGATATTGTGACATTGGCTACACCCTTGAGGAGTAAGCAGCTAGATAAATTTTCTGTGGCCACTCATAAAGTAGTTTAGAGCAGCAGTGAGCGTCTTAACTTACATTTGCAGATCTCAACTGCCCCAGATCTTGCTTATTTTAATAATAAGGCTACATTCACAATATCTTTCCAATTAGTGGTGAAAAATTACAATTTTTCATCCTGCCAATGAAATTTAGGTGATCGACTGTTCTGACCAAGTTTCGAACCCAGGACATCTTATTCAATGGCCCTAACTGGTACCCTAATCTCCCTTCCATCGCTCAATCGATTTACCGCCACACTCACCTGAATTTAACGCACACACAGTTCCCTCCAAAATGTATGACTTATATATATTTTTTAAGCAAACGTTGTTATTAAACATTAGGAACCTAAGCAAATGGGGCTATCATAATAATTCCACCCTCTGTGACTGTGGAGTCATTCAAACAACTACACATATGTAAAACTGCCTGCTCAGTCCCTCACACTGTACTTTTGAGGAGTTTATTTCGACACAACCAAACGCTATTGACGTAGCCCTCTTCTGGGCTAAGAATGTGTAGAAACCTTTCTTTACATCTGCATTTTTTTAAATTAATATGCAGGTGTTTTATGATGTCTCTGACACGAATAAGAAGATTTACAAACAGCATGCCAGCAGCTGTTGGGCTGTGACAATTTCTGATGTGAATATAGGTTGTAACAATTAATGTGATAGGAAGAATATAGTTTTTAAAGAAATTGTTGGGGGCTGCTCACGGCGGTGAGCGGTTTGCGGAAGAAGGCTGGCAGGGTTTGGGGCTGAAGGGCTGGATACGGTTGTCCGGACTATGTACGAAATTTCAACCTTTCGTAAAGTGCTCTTTACTGTTTGATGTTAGCAGAGTATCTTCCGACATTGTCCTAATAAGTGCAAGTTCTTTTCCGATTTCAGTCATCCATGGCGGCGTCCTTCGATCAGTGGCGAGGTCCATAGCCCGACGGTGGAGGGATAGGGTAACGGTACCTGACCCTGTAGACAAAACAAAAGACCGTCAATACTCAGTGGGGTGGACATTTCACTGGTGTACTGCTCGTAGTGCGTATAGTGTATATCAGGGCGTTTATAGTTGAATGCATGAATAAGGCTGCAAGCAGTTTGTGTAGTCATATGGTGGATGTAGGTGTAGTACTAAAAAAAAAAATTACAGGTTTTTAAACTATATTACTTTCAAAAGAAAAACGCGTTTTGCCCTTCTTAGAAGGTATAAAAATTAGGTCTCTTTGTAACTATAGATTATACATTTTGGCACGGATGTGGAACGATTCGTTTAAGTTTCTCATAATAAAATGATAACGTACTTAACAGAATAGGGTCTTACCTACGTGTTTTCGTAATGTGGCAATCAGTATATCTGCTGTTGCTGTGTATAGGATGACGAGAGGAGTCAACTTTCTCGGCTTTCGTAGATGAATTGTTTCCTGTTTTCCTGGAATTGCGTTGTTGTCAGTTGTATATTTGTATAGATTTATAACACTTTTTTCTATTCTTTTTTAGTATGTGTGTTTCGGTGTGTGTGTATGTGTGTGTGTATGTGTGTGTGTGTTTGTTTATATGTGTGGAGAAACAGAGACAGAGAGTAAAGTGAAATTTTTACCTACATTTTGCGATATCTGTGTCTGAAACGCTTATCAGTATAAACCATCAATGATTCGTCATACTTACTCAGTCATTTAGTAGAAACCTCTTCTCAGGCGTTGTTTCGGGCACACAAACATACACACATATATCTACCCACAAGACTCACATCACCGCACGTATAATTACACAAATCAACAATTTGAAGCGGTACTGCAGTACGCTCCATTTAACCCCTATAGCGCTAGCTTCATAGTAAATCAGACTATAATAACAGTTTCATGGAGAATAGTTACGAACTGCAATGCTGACTAACTTCTCTGGCCAGTTAGATCTGGATGTACGTTATTTGCTTTATTTATAATTTGTCACACTTCATTTTTCCTCTGGTCCCCCACCATGAAAATGAGCGTGTGTGTATGTTTTTAGTAGGTTATTATCTGTAATTACTAACCAAAGATAGCTTCGAGGTGGTGGAATAGTTGCGAAATTTTTTGCTTGAGCGAAGCAAATAGGGAGGTTGGCAGTGGCTTTCTCGGGTGTCGCTTTTCTTCAGGGGCAGGCAGGGACCGGCGAATGGCAGGTTTCTTCCTCGCGTTTATAAAAGTAGGGGTTCGCTGGGCTCAGGAGACGCCATGTTTGGCACTGTTAGGTTGGAGGCCCGGGAGGACGGACGTGCCGTGCTCGACTGCTGCAAATGTGGGAAGCACGTTTGTAAAAATGTGTCTTATTATACTGAATCTAACTCGCAATACAATAGTTGAAGCAAACTTATGTTAATATGCGGTTTTCACAGGAAACTTGAGAAAAGTTTGGCTCAACATATAGGCATAATTTCATCAAAATCGGATCGCAGAAAATAAAAGATATCATAATTTTTAAAACATCTTATCTCCAAAACTACTTCACGAATTTGCATGGGGTTTTCACGGGTAACTGGGGCGTAACTCTGGACACCATGTAGACTTAGTTTTATAAAAATCGGATCACGGAAAAAAAGGATATCGTATTTGAAATATTTTATCAACTTCCGTCAGGTCTGTCTCTTTGAACACGTCTATCTCGCAAACTACTTAACGAATTTTCATGGTGTTTTCACACTAACTTGAGCATATTGTGAGGTTGCATAAAGGCTTCAATAATTAAAATCGGATCAGAGAAAATAAAGATATCATAATTTAATCATTTGTTTAAAAGTCATCGTGTATGTCTATTTGTTGAAGGTATTCTCCAAAAGCACTACACGAACATTCATGTGTTTCCACAGTAAATTGAGAATAGTTTGGAGAGTAACATAGGCTTAGTTTCATCAAAATCGGATCAAAGTGAGTAAAGATATCGTGATTTGCGGTTTTATGTGTATTCTATGCTTATAAGTATGGTGTGTAACAGCAAATCTCCAAGAGTACTAAACGAACTTTCATGAGGTTTCATTGGTCAACTGAGAGTACCTTGGGAACATATAAGCTGCATTTCATCAAAACCGTATCCGGGGAAGAAAAGATCTGGCAATTTGTAGCTTTTGGTGTATGGTCCGTATGAAATGCAGCGTATTACAGCAAAGACCCGATAGAGGTGCTGTTACTGACATAGTATACCAAATAACTAATAGATGGCGATGTTGATTTGTTTATTCTCATAACTAAAGTGTAAAACATTGAAACAAGGGCTAATTTTCCTTACGGCAGCGGCATAGTGTATTAATGTTGGTAACGGCCGTTGAATCCTTTTTGAAAAATCAGTCAAGTGCAATGAGGGGAATAATTCTTAGAGTTGACAAAGTGAAATAAATAATTACAGTTGTTCCGATCAGTTACTGATCCCCATAAAGCGAATATTTCGTTTCCAACGTTAACATACTAAACCGCTGCCGCTGCAAGTAAATATAGGCCCTGTTAGTTAGTTAGGTAGTGCACCAAAGAAATAATAGTTGGCGCTGTTGCATTGTTTAATTCTTTTTAATTTTTTATTTCTTTTCGATGGTTGTGCCATAGAACAGCAACGAACCACTAAAGATACAGTTGGTTTTGTAGTGTCACACAGAAATAATAGATGATCGTGTTGTGCTTATTCCCTCAGTAGCAGAAGCATTTTGAATTAAGAGCCGCAGTCTTATCTCTGCAAATACAAACTAACATTGAACAGCGAGTTGCTGATTACCTACATATTGTATATTCACAGCTTACCGATATCTTTGATTTTTTGACAGGGGACTTTTGAATTTAAAACATAACGACATTCCTTCGCGTCTGTCGATGCTCTGATTTACATAAGAATTCTTTGCGAGGAAAATGGAATTTATGTAGTTTCTTTTCTGAGTTCGGTGTATCCTCATTACATTTTGAGTTCATTCTGTTTAGGAATGAATCGAAAACGCCATAGTACAGGAAAGGACAAAGTGAGGCGACGCTAGTTACATAGTACACCAAATAACTAACTATGGCGTTGCTGCCTTTTTTTTTTTTTTTTTTTTTTATTCTTTCTCATAACTGTGGTGTAATACACTACAAGACGGGATACAATTTTACTTACGGCGGCGGCGTTGTGCACTGATGTTGACAACGGCCGTTGAATGCTGTTTCAAAAGTCAGTCACCTAGAATAAGGGGAATAATTCTTGATGTTCAAGAGGAAATAAATAATTTATGCTGTTCTGGTCAGTAAAGTAATCATCCTCCTTAAGCGAATAGTTCGTTACCAACGATAGCAAACTAAACTGCTTTCACTGCAAGTAAAGTTTAGCCCAGGTGGGTCACAAATTTATTATCTTCCTAGCTGTATCCCTTATGCTTTCCAATGTCACGGAAAGAAAAGAAGTGCATCGTTCGACGGGTATACCACTAAATCACACACACAGTAAAAATATCTATGGAGTGAGCATTGGATTCTGTGCATCTTCTCAACATTAAGCTGGAATTACCAAGTGATATTGAAACAAATTTACTTTTTCCACACTTTTATTTGTACCGCATTGACTGCAAAGAAGCCAAACCTCCTTTCAGCAGAGCAACCACGTAACGTGAAATAATATCTAAATAAATGTGTCACAGGACCAACAAGAAAGTTGAGGAAGCGTCGCTAAAAGGGCCAATTACACATAGTCATCCGTCTTAACTGAAAAAAAGTATAATTGATGAAAACAGCTGCAGCGGACCATTTTATCAATGATGCATCATCTCAGCTGTGGATGTCCGACTTCAAATGTTTTATGAACAAAAAAGGACAAAGTAGATTAGTAGAATGTTCCCAATATCAGGAGATATTTCCGTCTTAATGCTGAGGACAGGAAATCTGTTCTGTACATCTGAATGTTGACTTCATAGATATTTCTGCTGTGTGGCTGCCACTAGAGATAAAATACACACGTGGGAGACAAACTCATCAGAAACCATCCTGCTTTCATTGTTGTTCGTTACCATACTGTGATTAAAATTAGCAATTACTTACTTCTCGTGCGGCTACATTAAGGTAGATAAAGGCGTCTTATTTCGCATATAAAATCGTACTTTGAGTTATAATCCGACTTCTGAATATATAGTTCTATTATACAAGATCGATTTCAACTTCTTGCTTTACGAAATAATCACTGCAGGAACTGGGGATATTTATCAGCTGAAAGAGTCGTCGATTCTGCTAACACAATCAAGACAATTCACTGAAAATACCATAATTAATAGAAAGTTCTCTATAGACTATCAGTTGAAACCATTCCTTCAACGATTACCCAGACTTACTTTATCCCATATTGACACCACTAGGCGTCTTATTTAAATAGACGTGAACTCTTTCAGTATTCGTCGACTTTTCGACAATATGGAGCACTCCATACAAAATAACTACATTGTACCCAGTGCAACACTGGAGCATTCTAAACCTTCTGCATACACTTACTTTGACAGATAAAGTGTTTAGTAATAAACCATAGAACCAATACATTGCGCTGTTAATAATAGTAATAATAATAATAATACTATTATTATTATTATTATTTCTCATCACAACGATGGAAGTGTTTTCAGAAGTTTACGCCAAACAGACAATGGCACACCGCAATCTTAACTGTATGAACACAACATTGGTTTACATCGTTCCGGAGTACAGACTTAAATTACTTTCACCTGTTGTATGAAAACCTTTATTAACATTTATTGTTTTCTAATTAAATTTGACATCTTGGCAAGAAGAACTGAGTTTATTGACAGAGAAAACCAACAAGGATTCTGGTTTTGCTGACCTAGGCCCGGAACCCTAAAAACCATCATATACACCGCTCCCTGTTTAACAACCGTTGCGAAGCACGGGCATGTAAGCTAGTCTTTATATATAAAGCAGGAAACCCGGCAGTCAGCTGTCACAGCATTCGGTCACAGCGTGAACCATTTACTTTTGTTAGCAATGGCCATATTAGCTGGTAAATCATATACCTTAGTAGTAAGCAACAAGACCAAAGTAAAATATTTGTAAAACGAGGGTAACTATGCAAGTTAACATAAAAAAGGCGAAGTTACCTGGCAACACTTGCATCAACAAATGTCAGTGTATGAGGAGTAAAGGCAAGCAGAGTGTATTTTTTCACAGGAAAAGTATGAAGTTGTTCTGTAAGTTCGTTATCATTTTATTCTGATGAACGAATTGTTTTTAAATCGCAGCCTGTTTATGTAAAAAACATTACGTACAGTTAAAAGAAAAATGTTTTGGGGCACTCGCTGATGATGCATTGTTAGGAAGGTAGACCCGTCTGGGTGATGAATAAAAGATAAATTACATCATCTGAGACCCCCATTAAAGCAATTTTTTTCTTTCGAAACATATAGTGTGTAAGAACATGTATATTCAGCTGCTGGAAAAATGTCGACGACAAGAAACGTGTAACAGAAGTCTCTATTTCCACACGAAAGTAAGAAATTGAGTTAAACATCAGGCATTTTTGTATCTTTCCATGTGTAGGACATTTCTGAGATGCCCCCTCAAGTTTTTAACAGAGAGAAAAGTGTATAATGGAAGGGAAAGAAACATGTTTTCGCAAATAAGACGAGCCCAGCTGCCTCACTCAGTCCCAGCAGCGAGCTCCAACTTGTTTCCGCAGCGCCGGAGGCCGCGGCCGCCTCCAGAACACTTTGCCGTCTGAGTGCTGCCGGTGCGGAGGCCCGGCGCCTCCTGCTGTCTGCGTGGGCCGTGGGGTACCGGTTACATGGAGGGGAGTGTGTACTCCACCTACAAGATGAGAACGTACTGATCACTGGTGGCCAGTGGTATCTGAAGCAATGATTTTCTACATCTATAAAGAGTGCATGCCACAATTATCAGTAATCGCTTCGTAATTAGCTGCATTCCTAGTCGAAATTATACATTATTGAAAAGACTCGAAATGAGAGACATACATTATCTCTCTATATAAAAGGCAATATCCCGACTGACTGACTCATCATCGCCCAGCCCAAACCACTGAAGATATAATCTTGAAATTTGTAGAGGGTGTCGATCTTACTCTGTAGGCGATTTTTCGATATTCCATCAGTAAGGGGGTGAAATAGGGGATGAGACGTTTTTCTGAAAAAACGTTGCTATTTAGGCAATTTTGAAGCTAGAACTACAAAACTTCAGATTTTAATTCAGGGTTGGATTGGAGATCAGGATTTAAAAACACGTTTCACTATTTTAGGAAATTCAACAAGTAAGAGGGTAAAAGAGAGGATGAAAAATTCTTATTCAAAACATGTTGCTGTTCACTCAATTTTGAAGCTAGAGCTGCAAAAATTGATATTTATATTGTTGGATAGTATTTAAAAAATACGTGTTCTGGTTTTTTGGAAATTCAACCGTAAAGTCGGTAAAATTGTGGACAGGATTTTTTTCGAAAATTTGTTGCTACTTAGGCAATTTTGAAGGTACAACTAAAATGTTTCGGATTTGGATTCGGGGTTCGAATGTAAAAGACACGTGTTTCGGTATTTTTGAATATTCGACCAATAAGGGGGTAAATTACGGGATGCGAAAATTCATTTTCAAAAAATATGTTGCTTTTCACTCAGATTTTAAGCTACAACTACAAAACTTCATATATATAACCTTGATCAAGATTAAAAAGACACGACTTTCGGTTCACATGTCAATTATTTAATTCCTTTATTAATTATCAATACCCGAGTGACTGAACTTGTGTGTTCGTATGAATGTGGAAGGTTGCATTTAATATTGACTGACTCCCACGCAATGGCTTACAGTCGCCTCTTCGCGATTTAGGCTTCGTTTACTTTAGTTAAGAACGCACGGCTTCGTATGTCGTCTGCACTGCCGTCTGCCGTCTGCTGGGGAGCCAGAGACACATGGTGGCGAGGTAGCCTGTTCTTAGTGTAGTACCAATCTAATCTGGAGCTGTACTAGAAGATATTATGTTCCTTAGGTAGCGAGGGTTGGAAGACAGTAGGCTCTGAGAACGCACCCTACATCGCTTTGAGCGCTCCCTACAACCGGTGCGGAGAGGAAAGGGTGTGACCGCGGCCTGCCCAATTGAGTATTCCTTCGAATCATGCTGAGGGGATGGCATGCTGTTAGGACTTTACTTGATTTCTGATCAGACAGTTTTGTTCTATCTATGATTTTCTCGAGTAATTCTTTTGCTATTTGACCCGAAGTGTTCCTTCTTTACATAACTCAGTGCAAATTAAGTATTACTATTTTCACTTTGGTAATGGTTTTTGTATCCGTTTTCTCAAGTTAGAATACATGTGTACGGCCTTCAGCCTTTGCATATACTTGGGATGTTTGATGTCATTGCTGTTTTTAAAAAATGTTTTCTTGTAGTGATGTTTATGCGAGCATGCAAAATCCTGTCTTGAAATTTCTCGATTGATTCCGTTGTTGCTATTGAAAGAGCACCGTTAATTGTAAAATTAATACTGGCAGAAAGGCGCCCCCCCCCCCCAAAAAAACTGCTAAAAGATTCTCGTGAACTACTAACTACTTCCTGCAACAGAATCTTGTTCCCTGGCCCATAATTTAGAACTGACTCAAAATTTACTTTAGCAGCAGGAAGACAAGGAGACGGTGACCAACACATATCGTAGATCACGAGAATTACACACAAGCCACCCCGAACTAAACCATTTCATGAGAACATTTATGGCGCAACTGAATTGAATTAAAAATATGATAATAAGCATCTGAATTTTTTCTCAGCACTGGTGGAAAACCACATCAAACAAGAGGGGGGGTATTCATTAACTATTATTCATAAACAGAGAAAACTTTTACTAACAATACATTATTTATTCAGTTCAAACATGAGCAAATGGGGGGACCAATATTGTTAAACAATAAAAAGGCATCCCACATTTAAAATTAAGCTAAAATAGTCTGAACTGAACTTCGTCGGGGCAGGGATTTACAATCAACAACCGTTCAGCCCATCACACGCGCGAAACTCACCAAACTCAGCGTGCTGATACGAAGCAGAAGCAGGCGCCGCTATCGTAGGCGAAATTAAGCGAACCAGGATGTACCACAAATCACAAGAAAAATAAACTTCGGAGGTGGTTCTGGTTTGTCTTTCTTTACTTGAGATGGTACACGGTAATAGCGAGATTAATTTCCATTTAAATCAAACCGCGAGCATGCAGTCTTACTGAGACACACGGAACGTGTCAGCTACATTACATATTCGCACCCCACTGCAGGCGAAGTCCGTAAAGGTGGTATTCATTTCAACAAAAATCAACGGAATCATAGATTACTAAGCAAGGTTACACAGTAGTGAGGCACCAGTATGTGAGCAGTGGCGAGAACTCAAGTGACTAGCTATAAACACTTGAAGCCCGAATTAAGAACCACGTGGTTCCGAAAACCGGTAAAAAAGACAAAAATTCAATTTTCGAAAAATGAACAAAAGTATCTACGACATATAACCCTTATTAATACGTAGGATATCACAAGGAAGCTAAATATATATACTTAGACGCGATTGGGAAGTTTTACACGGATGGACGAAGTCCAGTCTTCAAAAATCAGAAAAGTGGAATAAATTCATAGTCGCAGTTAATCAACTAATAAATACGGCATGCAACCACTAGAACTACGTAGTATTTCATAAGCAAGCTTATTAAGGGTTTCTTACAAGGCTAGAAGAGGATACACTGGGGGGTCTCAGTGCGAAGTCCAATTTTGGAAATGAAACAACAATTTGAAATAGATGGAGTTCGTGACGTACCAAAGGAAATCAAAAAGATACATACATTATTTCTTGCCTGAATGGGGTAGAAACAGTCAAAGGGGTAGCTGAAGGCTTTGCTCTAAGAACACCCCATGTTGAGTACATTTCACTCCGGGAAGGGGAAAATGGAAAGGAATATTTCACACACACAATACAGAATAAAAACATTCCCTCACGTTAGTTGCATCCCACCAAGCAAGAAAGTAATTAAACCGAGTTCGTACACCGCCCGCTAGTATCACAAAAGGTTACCGATTCTCAGCCGTTATCAAACCGAATTAGTTACATACTCACAGCGTTTACCAAAATTTCACCGAAATGAAATTGATCGGAGAAATTTATTCCTAAAAATGAACCAAAGTTCTGAGGTCTAACTTAAACACCAGATAGGGAATCGCTGCCATCTCACGGGAGGAAACAAAATCTGAACGTCTTACCAGATCGAAGCGCAGCCGCAGAGTGCCCAAGTCGGCCAGCCACTCCCCGCCAACACCGGAAATCCACCGGAAATCGCTAAAAACCAGGAAAGAAAATGTGGTGGGGAGAGTTTAATCTCAAGCGTCCTACCGCGGCTCACTACTGGGCCTTGTCAACCCATCTTGTAACCAAAGGGTGGAGGAACATCTTTGGGGGCATCAAAAGCAGAGGTTGGTAACGGCTAACTATCGATACGAAGCCAGAGAAACACCAGTAGCAGGCAGCCAGCAGCCGAGACGAAAACTCCCATACATACAATCAGACTCCCATGCTAGAAGATTCTCATACATCCACATACATAATAAAGAAAGTAAACATTCTCACAGGGACAGTGGTGTCACGGAGAAACCGTTCATCTGTCACATTCATGGACAGAATGATAAATTATTAGCATAAAAAAAATCCCAGCAATATTACAGAAACTAACATTTAAAGACTTGAGATGAAATGTTATTCAAATCAAATGTTCAAATCGGACCAAACTGTGTGGTCATCAGTCCGTAGCTTACAAACTACTTAAACCTAGGAAGACTAACCTAAGGACAAACACACACACTCATGCCCCAGGGAGGACTCGAACCTCCACGGCGACCAGCCGCGGGCTCCGCAGCGAGACGCTTTAGACCGTTCGGCTTCTCCACCGCGGCTGAAATGTTATTCCTCATGCCTCTGATCGAAAGGGGTTCTCGTATACCATAGATAATTTACAAAGTTAAAAACCAAGGGTGACGGCATCAGTGCGTAGCCCATCTAGTTTGCTGCTCTGCTCGTGAATCACCTGAATGGTACTACCTTGTGCATCCCTTATGGAACGTACATCTGCTTTCAGTCCATGAAGTAAAATATTCTGTGCTTCCCTTATGTATCCTACTACTGCCTTCATTTCCTTCATGAAGGCAATGACGTCGCCTAAAATCATGTCGGAGCCGGACACAGGCTTCTGCCGTCCACGTCTAAACTAGCCTCGTTCTCAACGGCAACGCTGCCGCCTGTACCCGCCACGTTTTCTCTTTCCGCTGAAAGATCTAATCTAGTGGACATTTCACGGTCATCAATTCAGTTTAATCGGCTACAACGAGTGGAAACGAACAAGTCAGAACTAGTATCCATCTTCAGGATCCGTTCAGAATGATAAGAGTCTCCCAACACAAAAATTAGCCTACCAAATACCCGCGTCACAAAACACCAATTAAAATCTTCACACGCAATGCACTGTGGCTGTGCTCCTTTTACAATAACCAATAAAAATTACCTTTCCAAAATTACACAAATATAATACAACTATAACACACGACTGCTGAAAACTTAAAGTGAAATAGATTAATGCTGAAAACACACATACACGCACTAGGACAAAAGGGTTAAAATATTCCCACACGCATTTAAAACAAAATAAACTATTTCATTGAACGGATGATCCTGGAAGCGGTAAGCCAATTTAAAAACCACACTTAATTGGGAAATTAATACTAGCTGAAAAGAGCCAGTTGTAGGCTTAATTTAATCACATAATTCTAGCCGTAAAAAACACCTAAAAGATTCGTGTGTACTACTGACTACTTCCTGCAACAGAATCTTGTTTCCTGGCCCAGAATTTAGAACTGTCTCAAAATTTACTTCAGCAGCACGAAGACAAAGACCCGGTGGCAAATACACATCGTAGATCACGAGAATCACAGACAATCATTAATATACAAGACACCCCTAACTAAACCACTTCATGAAGATGGCTATGAGAACATTTATGGCGGAACGGAATTAAAAATATGATAATATGCATTTTAATTGGTTTTCAGCACTGTGGAAAATAACATTAAACAAAAGGAAGAGTATTCACTAACTAACATTCATAAACAGAGTAAACTTTGACTGTCAATAAATTACTTACTCAGTTCAGACATTAGCAAATGGGGGCATCAAACTGAACATCGTCGGGGGAGCAAGCATTCTGGCACTCACACGCGCGAAGCAAAGCGAAACTCTCCCATCTGTCTGCCGTCTTCCCTATGTCTTTAACTTTGTAATTCATGTAAGTTCACTGGATAGGCTTTTTTTTGCTAAACGAGAACCCCTTTTGTTCAGAGGCATTAGAAATAACATTTAATTTCATGTTTTTAAATGTTAGTTTCTGTAATATTGCTGGGATTTTATTATGCAAATAATTTTCATTTTCATTTTTAACAAATTTGATGCCCCCATTTGCTAATGTTTGAACTGAATAAATAATTTATTGTCAGTAAAAGTTTACTCGGCTTATGAATATTAGTTGATGAATACCCCCCTTTTGTTTCAAGTTGTTTTCCACCGTCTCCTTGTCGTCCTGTTGCTAAAGTAAATTTTTGAACACGTTCTAAATTCTGAGCCAGGGAACAAGATCCTGTAGCAGGAAGTAGTTAGTTGTTCACGCGAATCCATTAGCTTGTTTGCTACAGCCACAACCATATGTTTAAATTGAGCTTTTTAACTGGCTCCTTTCAGCTAGACTTAATTTTACAATTAACGGTGGTGTTTCAGTTGGCTTACTGCTGCCAGGATTCGCTCCTCTAGCGGATCATCCGTTCAATGAATAAGAGTTTCTTTTGTTTTAAATGCGTGCGGGAATATTGTAACCCTTTTGTCCCAGTGTGTGAATATGTTTTTTCAGCAGCGCAAATTAATCTATTACATTATTTGTTTTCAGCTCAAATGTTCAAATGTTCGAATGTTTGTATAGTCTATGGGACTTAACTACGGGGTCATCAGTCCCTAAACTTACAAATTACTTAGGAACTAACTAAGACTAATGACGGCACAAATATCCATGCCCGAGGGGCGATTCGAACCCCCGACCGTAGTGGCCGTGCAGACCGTGACTGAAGCGCCTCAGTCCCCGCGGCCACCGCGGCCAGCATGTTTTCAGCACTCGTGTGTTTTAGTTGTATTATATTTGTGTAATTTTGGAAGGATTATTTTCTTTAATTGTTTTTGTAAAAAGGAGCACAGGTACAGTGCATTGCGTGTTAAGATATTGATTCATGTTTTGTTACGCGGGTTTTTGGCAGGCTAATTTTTGAGTTGGTTACCTCTTGTCGTTCTGAACGAACGGTAAAGATGTATACTAATTCTGCCTTTTCCTCTTCCACTCGTTCTAGGAGATTAACCCAAAGTGATTACCGTGAAAAATCCACCAAATGTTAGATCTTTCAACAGAAAGAGGAAACGTGGCGGGTACAAACGGGCGCGTTACCGTTGAGAAAAAGGCTAGTTTTGACGTCGACGCTACCGGGAGCGATAACAGAGGCGAATAAAATACTCCGTCCAACCATATGGCGATTTCTGCTGCCCCTCAAAATGCTTCAATTCGGTTAGAATTTTAGGTGACATCATGGCTTTCACGGGGGAAGTGAAAGCAGCAGTTGTTTTCATAGGAGAAGTTCAGAATAGTTGAGTTCAGGAAATATGAGCAGAAGTAGGTTCCATGAGGGAAACGCAGAATATTTCAGTTAATGATATAAATGAGGGGCTGGATGCAGAAGGTAGTTCCGTGCAAGATATGCAGGCTGAGCTGATCAAAGTTTCTGCGCAGTGCAGGGAGGCGCAAAGTAGTACCACTCAGGTCATTCACGAGAAACTTGACGAGCAGAGCAGCAGATTAGATGGGCTACGCACTGATATTGTGCGACTCGTACGGGAATGGCATGAGATGGATATGAATGCCATCTCAGAGAAGACAGCCTAGATTTCAGTAAACGAAGAAGCTATCACTGCCCTCTCTGACCGTGTAGAGATAATATCCTCTCTTGTATAGTAACGAGAAAATTGAATTATTAGAAAGGAGAGCAGATGAATTAGAGACATGGGTAACTAACATTGATGCCCGCTTAGGAGAGCTGTCCACCTTGGTGGTGCAGCTTCTGCAGAGCAGGCATCTAGAAGCAGACAGAGTGGGTCCCGCTGCTGCGATGAATCATAGGTAGTCCGTGACTTGCTTCGGTTCATGGAGCAAAAGTGTGAAAAAAACCAGAGGCGCCGCAATATAGCGGCCGAGCTGCATCAATGCATCGACCGATAAAGCAAGCCTATCCCGCCCATAGAAAACCTTTCCCGCAATTTGTTTTGAGGTCATCCCTGTCGTTCTGACCGCGGAGATGATTCGCCTATTGAAGAGGAGGAAGTAGAACCCCCACGAGTACGTCCTATGAGAAAGGAAAGTCAGAATCAAGTGCCTGTGGGAGCCTCAACAGGCATTTGATTATAAACACATCTTGATTGTGGAGAAATACCAAGATTTCAGGAATAATGTTAATGGAATACACCTTCTGTCATGGCTGGAACAATTCGATTATTATTTTTCCCCGAACTGGCCCAAAGGTAATAAGATTGGATATGTGTGCGGAAATCTCGAAGGAGAGCCCACCACGCACATGTGTTCACTCCTGAAACATTTCTGATACTATAAGGTCTGCCTACTGGTCAGAGAGGCAGCAAGAAAGAGTAAAGATTAGCATATTAGTAATGCCCCATTATGGGAACAGCAATTGCAGTGTCTCAGTGACGTCTTTCAAGAAATGACGCTGAGAAAGCTGTTCCTTGATTATCTGTATCCTCCATGCGAATTAATTAGAATTTGCGCCTCGAAACCACCACAGAATGTGCTCAATGCCCTCCTTGCGAGAAGCTGCAAGGAAGGCATTGAGTCCTTCCAGGCTCACCAGGAGGGCGTGAAGTTCGACGATGATTACGGACCTAGAACAGACCTCAATGGCTCTTCTAGGAGAAGTAATAAGAGTGAAAATAGTGTTGGGGACAATTGCCAGGCGGAAAGTATAGTAAAGGGCAGCCCGGTCCTTCAAGTTCTGAGATTCAGCTGCAGAGTTGGAGCGAGCAAGGTTCTTGGCATGATCAGTGAGCTGAAAGACAGAGAAGATTCGAGAATGGAAATAAGGGCTAATGACCCGATCGAGGCCAGAAAGAACGATGCCACCCGACAACAGAAGGGGTGCAAATCAGGTCAGCTGATCTGCGCCACAATCGACCCCAAGATCCCATCCCTAGCACAAGCCAGTAACAATCTCCTGCAGTTGTGCCACACGCAATCAACTTGCTCAAAAATGATCACACCCATCCTAAGTTTTTGTGTTTTCTCAGGTAAATTTGGTGCTTTTTCTACCAACGAAGTGATTAGTATTGTAAATGTATGCTGCATTTATTATGCCCTTTTTTCTGTATGTGGTTCATTTTAAAAATTTATTTTCTCATGTGCGTCTATTGTGTATGTGTTTGTTGTGCGATTTTCACTTCACAACAATAAGTTTTCAGTTTGTTTCCGTGTCTTGTGTATCTTATGGTGCACGCTGTTATTGGCGTAGTTAACAGCAACTTGCCAGTTCATCGTGCTCAGCTGTTCGAAGCGGGTTATCTTGACACTCCGTTTGTTTAAAAATGTGTAAGTGTGACACAGCCAAGTGTCCCTGTTGGCTAATAAGGATGTCCACCTCAAAAAATCCTTGTTATACTTGCTGTCCATGTTATTATTATGTTGCCCGTCGTGAATTGATGGAGTGTAGTTTAAGATGTGTAGGCCATGCTTAGGTATATTATTGTGTAAATTTCTTTTCGTCGTTTCTTCCCTGTTCATCGTTTAAATTGTGTATGCTCTTCTTCACTGTGAGTGGAGCCAGCCTCGTGAGTAGAGTGCTACAATTGCCACCCTTACTGTAGATTTTGTGTCAGCAATCTCACACTGAATAGAATATTAATAAGACGCTGTGGTAGGTGGCAACACAGTTACTTATAGGATTTCAGTTGCATGATGGTTTACTGTGGTGTTGATGCATAAGGGCCTAGATAATTTTATCTATGGATTGTCTATCTGAGTAACAGAAGGTGTGTAGTTCGACTAGTAGAAGGTCGCTAGAGAGCACAAACGATGGGATTCACCTAATTTTCATTTCACAATACATATCGTGGCCTATTAGAATATTTTGCGTTGTTTTTTTTTTTTTTCAGTTGAGTTTGGCAGGACAGTCTTGTAAGTTAAGAGACACAGCGTGATCTGTGGAAGAGACCAATTTCACATTCAGAAGAGGATTAATATTTGATGAAAAACAATGACATAGAAGAAGTTCAAGAAGGGCAAACTTTATGTCAAGAGTCTGGCCGTTTCAGATGAACAATCGATTGCCCAACATCACTAGGACCGTCTGTTAACATGCCCTGTCAGCTGAATTATGATAACTAAGACACTATTTATACAGGACCTAGTTTTCTTTATTATAATTATTAATCTCGATGTTCCATTACGTTATAGCTTTATGAGGTTTCAATTTTTTTTTATTGTTATGTTGCACTGTGTAATGTAACTTATGACATAATCTTGGAGTTCTATTCGCCATTTCGCTATGTAAAATGTTAATTTTTAGATCGTGTGCATTAACCTAATGTGAGATAGGGAGATATCAAACTGCTGTTCAAGTCAACTAGTTGAAAAGCTTATGTGCTTATGTACGAGTGTGTGTAAATTTAAGTCAAATATGATGAACTTGGAACCAAAATCATCCATTTAATGACCTCTTTTGCTATATCAATTAATATTAATATTTGACCTTTAATTTTAAAATGTTTTGTGTCGACATCTGTGATGTCATTTGACCTCCGGGTGACCAAGCTCACTCGTGTGGACCCGAAATAATAGGGTGTTATTTTTCTTAATTTCTATTTGTGAATATATTTCTTTTGTATGAATTTGGGGAGCCTTGTGTAAAGTCCTACTCCCATATAGGAGCTTTTTATAAGTTTAGTGTTTCTTGTGTACCAAAGTGTTTACAGATAGTGAGAGTAACTGTGCTCACGACGAAGCAACGCATCAGCCAGACTCCATGCCACCCATGCACTGTAGCAGGGTGTACAACTCATCGCGGACTTCCAAGAGCATCAGCATGGCTGCGAGACGTTTAGCGGATCCCATCTCCAGACAATAGTGCGGCGCATGTGATACATGTGTACCACCGGAAGGGTCACAGCCGGCTGATCGATTAGCAGCACACAGATGCGGCCGCGCGTCTAGGTGTCGTCAGCCACAACAGCCGCACCTGTCATGGCCAGGGGTCGTCCTCTCTACGATAGCCGCATGCTAATCTTTCTGCTCCACCTGTCTAAGAAACGGGGGCAGGAAGGACTAAAACAGGTGTTCAGACCACACCCTTCACTTTACTCTGGGAAATATTTCAATAGCTGGGGAAGGGAAGAAAACTTGTTCATATTTGCACATGCGGTGTGTGCACTAGACCACTCCCTTGTGCCGAGCCAAATGGCATGAATGAGATGACTAATTGTTAAATTACTAACTCAGTAATTACTCACACTAGAGGTCCCCATCTCAACTAACACTGCGATATAATGTCTTGCATATTGTGCTCAGGACACAAATTAGCTCCATGCTGCGTATGCAAGCAACGGGCGTTGGAAGAACAGTGTTACGAACCTTCTTCAACAAATTAAGTTGTCAACCTACATGTGAGTACCAAGCCCCATGGTACTCGCAGACAGTAGACTCCTAACATGTTGCAAAATGCACCATACCACCTTGAAGAATAAGATGAGAAAATTTGCCTCATTACCAGGGCCAACCATTCTGTGGAGGAGGAGATGAGGAGCAATCCTGGAACAAGAACTGCAGCCCAGGAAGAAACGAAAATGCAAAGGTATCATCTTGTACGTGCGGCTGTAGTGTCCTTAAAGTCGCCTATAGAAGACTGTCTTCCTCCCCCTTCGGAGGCCCT
This sequence comes from Locusta migratoria, assembly GCA_026315105.1. NCBI lineage: Eukaryota > Metazoa > Arthropoda > Insecta > Orthoptera > Acrididae > Locusta > Locusta migratoria. The sequence goes on along the minus strand of CM048746.1, from coordinate 676,023,103 downwards.
AGTCTACGATTCGATCCGAGAAAAACAATGTTTACTTCTTAAAAACAGTGATGAGTGGACGACAATGATAAAAAGTGCGTCATTGAGCGTTAAAATAGTGTGAGCTGTCAAAACAGTGAACGCTCTAAGAGTGTGAAATATAACTCGCCTGCTAAGATCCTCTTAATGTACGTATCAGTTTTGGTCGCCCTCAGCAATTCCATGCAAACGAATTATTCATTAAATATGATTTTATGATTGTGCTGCTAACGTCAAGGACTGAAGCTCCTTGATACCGAGCGGTGCTGACTTTTGCCACCTGCAAATTTTTAGAACAAAATACTGCAAAAGGTTTCCTAGCTATCTTGTTTAAATTGAGAAAAGGAACGACTGATACTATCACTCTACTTTCAACTATGTTTACTTGGTTCTAGAAACATTTCATATACTTTGTTTGTTTGAAATGTGTCATTCATGAGTTTGTAATTTTGAGCATTTCTGTCATGTTGAATTTTCACTTTGCATTCAGGAACTTATCAAGTGATTATTTTTAATCAATTTCACGCATGCTGTCACTTTAACATATGGAATATTATGTGTGTTTTCATTTACAATAAATCTTACAGTTGTATGTTATTTTCAATGTTGTGCATGTTATGTATTTCTGATTTGTTTATCTACGTTTCTTCGTAATTTTGGATTGTTTATGTATGTTCACCCAACCGCGTGGTCTAACAAGCCATTGACGTATTTTAAGGTGATATCATTTGTGAAGAATGTACCTTCTTATCGATAGCATTTGATGCTACCAAAGAGGTTCCTCCACTCTTTGGTTACAAGTTGGGTTGGTAATGCCCGGTAGCGAGCCTCGGTAGGATGCGCGAGTTTTAAACTCTCTCCACCACTTCGCTTTTTCTGGGTTTCTACAGATTTCCGTTGGATTTCTGAAGTTGGCGGGGACTGGATGGCCAACTTGGGCCCACTGTGGCTGCGCTTCGAGCTGGAGGAAATGCGTTGTGATTTTCATTCCTCGCTTAAGATTCTTTGTCTGCTGTTTCAGTTAGACCTCAGAACTTTGGTTCATTTTTCGTAATAGGTTTCTCCGAACATGTACGGAAGAATTCAATTTCATTTCGGTGATTTTGCGTAAGTATGGGCTGTGAATATGTAACTAATTCGGTTTGATAACTGCTGAGAATCGGTAACCTTTGTGAGACTAGCTGGCGGTGTAGGAACTCGGTTTAATTTCTTTCTAGCTTGGTGGGATGCAACTAATGTGCGGGAATATTTTTATTCTGTGCAGTGCATGTGAAATGTTCTTTTCCGTTTTCTCCTTCCGTGAGTGATATGTACTCCACATGGGGAGTTCTTAGAACAAAGCCTTCAGCTACACCTGTGTCTGTTTCAGGCAAGAAATAATGCTTGTATCTTTCTGATTTCCTTTAGTACCTCGCGATGTCCTCTCCGTCTATTTTAAATTGTTGTTTCGTTTCCAAACTTGGACTTTGCCCTGAGACCCCCCAGTATAATCTCTTCTAGCCTTGTTCCTGCCCCTTTATTAGCTTCTTTATGAAATGCAACGTGTTTCTAGTGGTTGCATGCCGTATTTATTAGTTGATTAACTCCGACTTTGAATGTATTCCACTTTTCGGATTTTTGAAGACTCCACTTCGTCCATCCGTGTAAAACATTCCCAATCGCGTCTAAGTGTATATATATAGCTTCCTTATGATATCCTACGTATTAATAAGGGTTGTATGTCGTAGATATTTTTCTTCATTTTTCGGAAATTGAATTTTCGTATGTTTTACCGGTTTTCGGAACCACGTGGTTCCTAATTCGGGCTTCAAGTGTTTATAGCTAGTCACTTGAGTTCTCGCCTCTGCTCACATACTGGTGCCTCACTACTGTGTAACCTTGCTTAGTAATCTATGATTCCGTTGATTTTTGTTGAAATGAATACCACCTTTACGGACTTCGCCTGCAGTGGGGTGCGAATACGTAATGTAGCAGATACATACCTTGTGTCTCAGTAATTATGCATGCTCAGGGTTTGATTTAAATGGTAATTAATCTCGCTATTGTCGCGTGCTATCTCAAGTAAAGGAAGACAAACCAGAGCCACCTACGCAGATAATTTTTCTAGTGTTGTGGGTACATCCTGGTTCCCTGAAATTCGCCTACGACAGCGGCGCCTGCTTCTGATTCGTATCAGCTCGCTGAATGAAAGACCACCGTTAATTGTAAAATTAATTCTAGCTGAAAGGAGCAAGTTAAAAAGTTTACACAATTCACATGAATTTGTCCGTAATATACCAGATAATGGATTCGGGAGAACTACTAACCGTTTCCTGCAACATAATTTTGTTCCCTCGTCCAGAATTTAGAACTGATTCAAAAATTTACATTAGCAGCAGGAAGACAAAGAGATGGTAGTCAACACACATCGTAGATCACGAGAATTACACACTATCATTAACATACACGCACCTGGAACTAAACCATTACATGAAAGCATTTATGGCGCAACGAAATAAAAAATATGATAATATTAAAATTCGACCACTGTACGTAATTAAAAACTTAATTCTGGTTGGATATTTCCAGATAATAGTTTACTGTTATAAATAAGCTTATTTTATTAGTAAAATGAGTCACATTTCGCGATCCTCAATCCCCGCCGGTATGAGTCACCGGCTACCCCCTGCTACGAAACCTTGTTCCCCGGGCCAAATTGAGAACTGTCTTCGTTAAATTATTTTAATAACAGGAAGTTAACGACACAGTGGCCAACATACGTAGGAGCTCACACGAAATTACACACAGACATTAATAAACAAACCACGACAATTAAAGTTATTTCATAAAGGTGGCTAAGAAAATATTTATGTCGCAACGCAACATGAACATAAAAAATTCATCTGAGCTTGTTGTCAACACTGCTGAAAAACAGTATTAAATAAAAAGGGGGAAGGTGCTTGAAAACTACAATATATATGAACGTCCAAATTATACTGAACTTAACTTGTTTATTCAGGTCGAGCACAAGCAAAATGAGCAACCAATTTTGTTAAGACAATAAATGTGCATCCCATGTACATAAGTTAACACTGACGATGCCCAGCATTGATTTGAACATAAATTACAGAAAACGTAACGCTACTGGTGGGAGGATTTACAAACAACACTCACTCGCTCACATATTCGCAATGCAACTGATAAAACTCACCAAAATCAGTGTGCTCAAACGAGGCAGAAGCAGGCGCCGCTATCGTAGGCGAAATTCAGCAAAGCCGGAGGTACCACACGACACAATGTACAAAGAAACTGTGAAGGTGGCTCCGGTCTGTCATGCGTGATTTTAGATCGTGCGTAAGTATAGCCACGTTAAGTTGGAATTAGATTAGACCGCGAGCGAACACGCTAACGGCGACACACGACTACGTTCCATGATCGCAATCCACTGAAGGTGAAGTGGTTAAAAATCATATTCATTGCACAAAATCACAGCGGGCTCTTAAGCAGCAACCTGAGAGTAAATTATCTAGGCACTGGTTTTATGAGAAGTGGCTTGAATTCAGGTGACTAGCTGCAAACCGCTGAAGTCGGAGTTCGGACCCACGTGGTTCCGAAAACGGATAAAAATGTACAAATTCAATTTCCGAAAAATAAAGAAAATTAACTACGGCATTCAACCCCAAGAACTGAGTAGAATTTCACAAGGGCAGCTACTGCAATGCAGCAACATGCGATTGGGAGCGATCACAGAGACGGAAGAGGTCCTGTCTCAAAACCCGGAATATTAAAATAATTACAAGGTCGGAAAAAATAAAAACTACGGCATGCAACCCATAGAAATGTTTAGAATATCATAAGACAGCTATTGAAGGAGGTTGTACGAGGCTCGGAGACTGATTGCATACTACAAGTTCGGAAGGGAAACTACAAAATTAAAATAGGCGGGGTTAGAGGATCGCGAAATGTTAGTGGAAATCAGTACGATATACGCATAGTTACTTGCCTGATGGAACACACATTAGTGGATGCTGAAGTCTTTGTTCTAAGAAACGACCACGTGTAACACATATCCCTCACGGAAGGAAACGATAAGAAAGTTTTACATGCGCTGTACAAAAATTAACATATCGTCTGTTAGAAATCGGGCCCCACAGAGCTAGAAAGAATTTACACAGAGTTCGTACACCGCCACACAATCACAAATAGTTTGAATACACCAGGCCGTTATCATACTGCAACTAGTAAAACATACACCGCGTTTATCTGTTGAACATCACTGGATTGAAAGACTAGAACACATTTCCGCGCACGATCGGAGGGGTTTATTAAAAAAAAAAAAAAAAAAAAAAAAAAAAAAAAAAAAAAAAAAAAAAAAAAAAAAAAAAGATAAGTTCAAGAGCCTAAGTTAAACATGCTAGACAACGAATCCCTACCATCTCCACAAGCACAAGTAAAGAACCAACCTTACCCCACCACGATTCCAGCACATAGTGACGATCGAGATGTCAGGAGTCGCAGGAAAGCTACCGGAAACTGGAAAATCTAAGAAAACAACGGTGGTGGGGAGAGAGGATCTCGTGAATCGCCCTGGAGAATTGTCGACTAGCTTGTAAACAAAGGGTGTAGAAACCTCTTTGTCCGCATCAGCAGCAGGGGTTGGTAACGACTATCGACTCTGAGCCAGAGAGAACCATGCAAAACGAGTTATTACCTCCCACATTCAGACAGACATTAGATCCTCGCACATCCACTTAAGAGTAAAACAAGTACACATTCTCACAGGGACAGTGGCGTAGCTGAGAATCCGTACTTATTGCCACATTTATAACCACAATAATAAATTATTAAAATAACAACATCCTAGCAATGTTAACTAAAATTTCATGCCTTCTAGTTTTATCAAAATGCTAATCCAGCGACATCCGTTAAATTAAAATTTTATGAAAAATATATGGAAGACGATAGACGGTCCTCTTTAAATATGCATCTGAATTTGTTCTCAGCACTGGTGAAAAACAACATTAAATAATAGGGGAAGACATTCATTAACAAATATTGAAAAGCAGGATATAATTTCACTGATAATAACTTATTAATTCCACCCAAACATGGGCAAATATGGGAAGCAATTTTGCTACACAATAAAAATGCATTCCATTAAATTAAAGTAATCTGAACTGAACATAGTCGGGGGAATGATTTACAATCAACAAGCATTCATCCACTCACACACGTGAAGCAAAGTGAAAGTCACCCATCTCAGTGTGCTGATATGAAGCAGAAGCCGGCTATCGTAGACGAAATTAAGCGAACCAGGATGTACCACAAGTCACAAGAAAAATAAACTTCGTAGGTGGCTCTGATCTGTCTTTCTTTACTTGAGATGGTACACAGTAATAGCGAGATTAATTTCCATTTAAATCAAACCGTGAGCATGCAGACTTACTGAGACACACGGCACGTGTCTGCTACGTTACATATTCGCACCCCACTGAAGGCTTGGTGCTTAAAGATCGTATTCATCTCAACAAAAATCAACGGATTACGAAGCAATAATACAAAATAGTAAGGCACTGGTATGTGAGCTGTGGCGATAACTCAAGTGACAAGCTATAAACCCTTGAAGCTGGAGTTCGGTACCACGTGGTCGCGAAAACCTGCGAAAAATGCAAAGTTCAATTTCCGAAAAATACATACTATACCATTAGAAAACTAAAAAAATATAATTAGACGCGATTGGGAAGGTTGTACACGGATGGACGAAGTCGAGGCTTCAAAAATTAAGAAAACTGGTATAAATTCAAAGTCGTGGTAAATCAACTAATAAATACGGCATTCAGTCCTAGATATAGATAGTATTTCATAACCAAGATAATAAAGGGGTTCGTAAAGGGCTAGAAGAGAATTTACTGACTGAATGCAAAATACAAGTTTGGAAACGAAACATCAATTTAAAATAGGCAGAGAGAAGATCGCGATGCACTAAAGGTGTTCCAAAAACACCCCATGTGGAGTACATATCACTCGCGGAAGAAGAAAACGGAAAAGAATATTTGTCAAACACTACGTAGAATATAAATATTCCCGCACATTAGTTGTATCCCACAAATCGAGAAAGAAATTGAACCGCGTTCGAACACTGCCAGCTAGTCTCACAACGGTTACCGATTCTCAGCCGTTGGCAATCCGAATTAGTTACATATTCACCGCGTTTACCTACACAAACCACTCCCATAAACCACAGACATTCCCGAGGTGGGGTGGCTTGCGTGCCTCAACGATACAGATAGCCGTACCGTAGGTGCAACCACAGCGGAGGGGTATCTGCGGAGAGGTCAGACAAACGTGTGGTTCCTGAAGAGGGGCAGCAGCCTTTTCAGTAGTTACAGGGGCAACAGTCTGGATGACTGACTGAGCTGGCCTTGTAACATCAGCTAATGTGGCTTTGCCACACAGTTACTGCGAACGGCTGAAAGCAAGGGGAAACTACTTTTCCCGAGGACATGCAGCTCTACTGTATGAACATATGATGATGGCATCCTCTCGGGTAAAATATTCCGGAGGTAAATTAGTCCCCCATTCGGATCTCCGGGCGGGGACTACTGAGGAGGATGTGATCATCAGGAAAGACAATACTGGCATTCTACGGGTCGGAGCTTGGAATGTTAGATCCCTTAATCGGGTAGGAAAATTAGAAAATTTAAAAAGGGTAATGGATAGGTTGAAGTTAGATATATTGGGAATTAGTGAAGTTCGGTGGCAGGATGAACAGGATTTCTGGTCCGGTGAGTACAGGATTAAAAATACAAAATCAGTTGGGGGCATCACAGGAGTAGGATTGATAATGAATAAGAAAATAGGAATGAGGGTAAACTACTATAAGCAGCACAGTGATCGCATTATCATTGTCAAGATAGATACAAAGCCAACACCGACAACAGTAGTATAGGTATATATGCCAACTAGCTCTGCCGATGATGAAGAAATCAGAGAAATATATGCTAAATACAATTAAGGAGAGGAAAACTTAATTGTTATGGGAGACTGGGATTCGGTAGTAGGACAAGGAAGGGAAGGGACGATAGTAGGTGAATATGGTCTGGGAAAAAGGAATGAAAGAGGAAGCCGCCTGGTAGAATTTTGCACAGAACATAATTTAGTTATAACAAACACCTGGTTTAAGAGTCACAAAAGAAGGTTGAATACATGGAAGAAATCCAGGAGACACTGGGAGATACCAGATAGATTTTATAATGGTAAGACATAGATTTCGGAACCAAGTTTTAAAGTGTAAGACATACCCAGGGGCAGATATAGACTCCGACCATAACTTGTTGGCAATGAACGGTAGGCTGAAACTCAAGAAACTACAAAAAGGTAGGAAAATAAGGAGATGGGACCTGGTTAAATTGAAGGAACCTGAAGTTCTTAGGAATTTCAGAGGCAACTTTAGGCAGCATTTGACAGAAACAGGGGAAAATAAAACAGTAGCGGAGGAATAGGTAAAATTGAGAGATGAAACAGTGAACGCAGCAGAGGACAAAATAGGTAGGAAGGCAAGACCTGCTAAAAATCCTTGGATATCACAGGTCATAGTAAATTTAATCGATGAAAGGAGAAAATATAAAAATGCAGTAAATGAAACAGGTAAAATGGAGTTCAGACGACTAAGAAATGAAATTGACAGGAAGTGCAAAAGTGCAAAATGGCTAAGCAGGAACGGCTAGAAGGCAAATGCAAGTAAGTAGAAACTGTATAAATAGGGAAAAATAGATACAGCCTACAGGAAAATAAAAGAATCATTTGGAGATAAGAAAAACAGCTCTATGAGTATCAAGGACACTGATGGAAAACCAGTCTCAGAAAGAAGGGAAAGCTGAAAGGAGGAAAGAGTACATAGAGGGGTTCTACAAAGGAAATGAACTTCGAGACAATATTGTAGGAAGGGCAGAGGATGTAGACGAAGATAAAATAGGAGATACTGTACTGAGAGAAGAATTTGACAGAGCCCTGCAAGACCTAAGTCGATATAAGGCCCCTGGAGTAGATGATTTTCCCTCAGAGCTACTGAAGTCTCTGGAAGAACCAGCCATGACAAACCTGTTTCACCTGGTGTGTAAGATGTATGAGACAGGTGAAGTACCCTCATACTTTAAGAAAAATGTTATAATCCCCATTCCAAAAAAAGCAGGTGCAGACAGGTGTGAAAACTACAGAACCATCAGTTTAATAAGTCATGGTTGCAAAATATTAAAACGAATTATATACAGAAGAATGGAAAAGCTGGTAGAAGTCAATCTCGGGGAATATCAGTTTGGGTTCAGGAGAAATGTTGGAACACGGGAGGCAATACTCACTTTACGGCTTCTCCTAGAAGATAGATTAAGAAAAGGCAAATCTACTTTTCTAGCTTTTGTAGATTTGGAGAAGGCTTTTGACAGTATTGATTGGAATAAACTCTTTCAAGTTCTGAAGCAAACAAGAGTAAAATATAGGGAGCGTAAGGTTATTTACAACTTGTACAAAAACCAGACAGCGGTTGTCAGAGTTGAAAGGCATGAAAGGGATGCAGTGGTTGGGAAGGGAGTAAGACAGGGTTGTAGCCTTTCTCCGGTGTTTTTCAATTTGTACATTGAGCAAGCTATAAAGGAAAGCAAGGAGAAATTTGGAGAAGGAAATAAAGTTCAGGGTGAAGAATTAGAAACATTGCGTTTTGCTGACGACATAGTAATTCTGTCAGATACAGCAAATGACCTGGAAGAACAATTGAACGGAATGGACAGTGTGCTGAAAGGTGCATATAAGATGAACATTAACAAGAGCAAAACTAGGGTAATGGAGTGTAGTCTAAGAAAATCAGGTGATGCTGAAGGAATTAGACTGGGTAACGAAGCTATGAAGGAGGTAGATGAGTTTTGTTACTTGGGCAGTAAAATAACAAATGATGGTCGCAGTACAGAAGATATAAAATGCAGAATGGCAATGGGTAGGAAAGCGTTCTTGAAAAAGAGAAATTTGTTAACATCGAATATAGATTTAAGCCTAAGGAAGTCCTTTCTGAAGGCATATGTATGGAGTGTTGCCTTGTATGGGAGTGAGACATGGACGATAAACTGTGCGGACAGGAAGAGGATTGAGGCTTTTGAAATATGGTGCTACAGAAGAATGCTGAAGATTAGGTGGGTGGATCGCGTAACTAATGAGGAGGTATTGAACAGAATTGGGGAGAAAAGAAATTTCTGGCATACCTTGACTAAAAGAAGGGATAGATTGGTGGGGCACATTCTTAGGCATCAAGGAATTGTGAATTTTAGCTTCGGAGGGAAGTGTGTGGGGTAAAAACCGCAGAGGAAGACCAAGAGATGGATACAGTAAGCAGATTCAGACATTTAGGTTGCCATTCTTATGTGGAGATGAAGAGGCTTGCTCAGGATAGGGTATTGTGGAGAGCTGCATCAAACCAGTCTCCGGACTGAAGACCACAACAACAACAATCTACGCAGAATCACCGAAATGAAATTGAAAACACTTCCGTACGTGATCGAAGAAACTTATTCTGAAAAAATGAACTTAAGTTCTGAAATCTAATTTGAACACCAGACAAAGAATCGCTACCATCTCAAGAAAGGAGAGAAAATCAGAACGTCTCAACAGGATTAAGCGCAGACACAGTGTGTCCAAGTTGGCCAGTCAGTCCTCACCGCCACCAGAAATCCACCGGAAATCGGTAAAAACCCGGGAAAAAACGAGCTGGTGGAGAGAGCTTAAACTGGCGCGTCCTACCGAGGCTCGCTACTAGGCATTGCCAACTCAACTTTTAATCAAAGCGTGGAGGAACCTCTTTGGTAGCATCAAAAGCAGAGGTTGGTAACGAGTACCTATCGATACGAAGGCAGAGAAACACTAGAAGCGAGCAGCTAGCAGGCAGGCAACGTCGAAAATTCTCATACGTACGCTTAGACTCCCACGCTAGATGATTCTCATACATGCACATACAGAATAAAGCAAGTACACATTCTCACAGGGACAGTGGGTTCACGGAGAAACTGTTCATCTTGCCACATTTATAGACACAATGATAAATTATTAGCACAATAAAATACTAGCAATATTACAAAAACTAACATTTAAAAACATGAAATGAAATGCTATTCATCATGCCTCCGAAGGATAGGGGTTCTCGTTTAGCAAAGAAGCCCGTCTAGTAAGCATAGATAATTTACAATGTTAAAACCCTAGGGAAGATGACAGACAACCGCTTTTCACTATCTTGGTACGACCGATTGTACAACGTGCTTTCGTAACGGTCATTACTTCGGCTTACAGCCATAATTTTACGGATACTACCTTTCTTCGATTAAGTTCTTCTGTGAGCTTTACTTGCTTATTCTAAGTTAATTTCTTTTTGTAAATTCTATGTAATTCACGGTGGTCGTACACTACGTGGTACTTAAAGATAGCACACCGCTGCCTACCCGCATATTATGAGTTCGTTTGTGCATAATATAATTTCAGTTGTGCTTGAAGATGCTCGCTATCTAGTCAAAACGCGGCCCACGCTTCATTTAGCTGGTGCTGTGAAGTGTTCCCGCTGGGGTGAGTGTCGCAAGCATTATGCGCGCTTCTGTGAGTGAATGAGTGTGTTTTCTTTATCCCCTGCGTATTTGCATATATCCTGCGATGTGACCTCCATATTCAAAAAGGGCAGAAACAGTTTTATTGCGGGCAGTAACTTTATAATTTAATTCGTTCTTTCACAAGGTGTGTGCTTCATGGTACTTATTTGGTCTCCCCACATTTTGCTTGTTCATTTAATTGAATAGATAACAATTTAACGTCTGCTTTATAATTTCATGCTCCCTGTCCCATGTTTAATTATCTATTCCTTTCTGTGTATGTTACTTGTGTTTGTTAAGAAGTTGGCTGATCCATTAAAGTGTGAGCAGTTAGATAAATTTCCATTGCGCAAGTACTGTGGCCACTCGCATAGTAATTTAGAGCAGCAGTGAGTATTTTAACTTGCATTTCGTGATTTCTACTGCCTGAAATCATCCATAGAAAATTTAACAAGGAACTTTCACTTGGCGACCCTGCCAGTATTCGTCCTTCTGGCATGTGATTGAGTAGGAATGGCAAGCGCTATTGTGCTTCTATAGTGAATCAGCCGCGCATTGCCAGTGCACTTGTTTTCTCTTTCAGTAGTGATCAACGAGTGTTTATTTGTATTTTTGGGGGAAATAATTGTCGAGTTTGCCGGCCACGGTGGCCGAGCGTACTGCGGCGCGTCAGTCACAGTCTGCACGGCCACTACGATCGGGGGTTGGAATTCCCCCTCGGGCATGGATATTTGTGCCGTCCTTATTAGTGGCTAGTTCATAAGTGGTTTGTAAGTTGAGGGACTGATGACTCTGTAGTTAAGTCCCAGAACCTCTACAAACATTTGAACATTTGTCGAGTTTACACAATGTGAAATGCGTGTTCCATTAAGACTGTGTTGCGTGCAAAAATAATTTTGCGACGACGGTGAGATCAAGGAACTTGTTGGTTGTTATTTGTTTGTGGATATTTTAACGTGATTTTAAAACTGGATAGCATTTCAGTCTTAGCAGCTGAAACGCGCAGGAGTGCCGCTGTTAAAGAGGAATAAAAAGAAAATTAAGACAGGTCATGGAGATGCTACTGAAAATCCGCACGTGGCCCAAATCGATGCTGCGAACGCGGGATATAACTTTCAAACAGAAAATAATATTTCAGTTGTAAACCGCATCAAAGTCGTAGGCGATGCATCGGTTAGAGGTGAACGGTAGTCCGGAAGCCGTGAGCCAGGCCTTCTTGTGTTGCAGATTACGGGAATAAACCAGCGGCGAGCGCTTGTCCGTAGGCAGCCGCGTCACCCGATGTGCTCACCGCACTCTGCAGACGAATGAATGCACAGATTAGCGATCAGTTCCGTGAAATGGCAGAACAGTCGAAAAAGTTAGTAGATCGATTTGATGTAATGGATCAATGCACTGTGCAACGATTTGCTAAAATGGATCAAGGTCTTGCTGATCTCCTCGAACCTGTAGATTCGTGTGTCGACGACGTGTTCACGCAGATGACCACCGTCGGTAAACATGTGGAAGAACACAAAGAAACGGTTCAAACAAGTGTCGTTTTTGGCCTCATCAATGATATGACCGCTGCTGTTAGTCGCATGTAGAGCATGCTAGATGATCTCATGTAAATGATTGCACGCGTAGAGTTCAACCCCACCCAGCATTTAAGTGGGAGTTGAACCACGCTGACGACCCATGTGAGCGCGTGGTTCGGCAGTGGGAGGAGCCCGCGTGTGGTAACGGCCGTGCGCTCCGAGGCGCCAGTAGCGGCCGACACGGGGCGCAGGCCGCGACTCGCATTCAGCTTTTGAGGGCGAAAGTGAGCCTCCCCGAGCAAGTTGGAGCCCTACACTGGGTTCCAATTATAACCATTGTCTAACTGTACCGATATTCGATGTGATCAGGGAGGCGCCCGGTGGAATACATCCGAGGGCGTGGGTAGAACAATTTGACTTCTCCCTTCCACGAAACTGGCCCACAGAGCATAAAATAGAGTTCGTGCATGGACACCTGGAAGGTGAACCCACGACGTGCATGAGGTGGTTCCCTTGGTATGGCGGAAGCAACGAGAGCTTCCGAAAATACTGTTCAGCTTCCTACTGGACCGAGAACCAGCAGACCACCGTGCGCCACAACATCCAAATGATGCCCACCCCTTTGCACAGTCAAACTTTGCCAGCCCAGCCGAGTTCTTCCAAGATATTTTAAATAAGAATTGTTATTTAAGCAACCCGTATCCCGTGCCTGAACGTGTTAGAATTTGTTTGGGCAAGCTACCGCGATGTCTGCGCAACACTCTCTTAGCAGGGACATGCAAGGACGACGTGGAGCAGTTTCAGGCTCTCCTGGAAGATCTCGATTTTGATTACAACACCCGCTCTCTAGCCAAACAAGGAAAGGGGAATATTAATCAGAAACAGGTACCGGAGAAGGAACAGAATTGTAGTTCAAATGGGCAGCCCTGGTGAAATGGCCAGCGAACCCAGCAAAACGGGGAATGGCATAACAAAAATGAGAACGGCTATGAGGGCGATTATTGTTAAAAGGAAAAATGCAAGTGGGGGAATGGAAATACTGGCACTTCAATGACATCGAACCGTGCAATGCAAACTCCAAGCGCGTTCACTGGGAACAGCCGAACACGCTTCTGCAGTGTGTGGAAGAGCGTTCGCTTGACCCAAAACACAGCATGCCAGACGCACAACCTTGACCATCCAGGTGAAAACAATGACGTTCTTACTAAGTTTCTCCCTGCTCCGAGTATGACTATGAACAGGGGATGGAACACGTCAGACTGATTAGGTTTCATGATATGAATATGTAATTTTTTCTTGTGTTTTTTCTATGGGAAATAGGTTCAATCTATTTATTGCACATTTCGTATGTGTTTTCCACTGCTCTTTGGCGTTGCAGAATGCGCCAACAACGTGTCGCAAAGGAGATGCCCTTGTAATAATTGATGTCCTGCATAAGAGTATATGCAGCGTTGGGTGAGATAAGTTGAGTTCCGTACAATCAGCTGATGCGTGAGGCCTGCTGATTCAGTGCGCACACTTCAATGTTGTGGCACCGTCGGTAATGTTTGCTCCACTACACAGGCGTTTGATTGCTACTTTACCATGGAGCGTCTGTGTAATGGGTAAATTTGGTTTAATTTTCGATCATTCGTGTGTGTTATTCAACTGCTGCACCAGATATCCGACCTAAGTACTACTAGTAACCAAAACAAGAACTAATATTGTAGGATGTATCTTTCTTTTTTCAGCTGTGCTACATAAATTTAGTGTTTAAGTTGTACAACTTAAGTTATACCAGTACTATCAGAGAGTGAATAGGAAAGGCACGTTCCTGCAGGACAGGGAGGACGGTAATTAGTACTGCCGCAGCCAGTGTGAGTGCGCCCTGTGTCTATGAAGTTACCAATGTGATTTGTTTTGTAAGTCACCGTAACATCGCCGTCTCCTGGATAGAAACGGGTGAGGGCTTGGTGAAGTGCAGAAGGTGTTAAGGAACACGTTGTGTGTTCTGAGGACAAGGGCTAACAATGCCAAGTACGTGGCGTATTTATTTTACGAAATAATCAAGAATCCATAACGCTACCTTTAACTTGTCGACCATAACTATGTACACCCCAAACGAAGTTTCCCAGTTGTATTTTACAGGAAACTGTGATCGATGCAATATAACAGGTGAGAAGGACGTACTGAAGAAACTACCTTACCAGGCCCACTTGATTTTTGTTGATGAGAAAAATCATGCAGCCCAGTGTAGAATGACGAGCCAATGATTAATGCGACCAGAGCGTGAGACGAGTGCCCGAATTCTGAAAACCACAAGCGGTATAAGTAGGGAATACGAACTCTATTGTCTTACGTTTTGGTAAATTTAAGCTGAAACTTAGGTAACATATTTTAATTTTCATGATGCTAATTTAATGAGAAGCCTAGAACAAGGCAGTCTAAATACTAGTGTGTGTCTTATGGTTTTGGCCCACTTTAGGTTACGGTAGTAACACTAAAAGTGAGCCTTTGCGATCGTCGTTTTACAACTGAAAATTTAAATGAAAACAAGAAATGGCTTAACCATCATTCAACTGACACGACAACTGAATAACAGAACTTGTAGAAGAGAAAAATCTCTAGACCTTTGCTCCTTTAAGTTTCTTTCATGTCTCGTATCGTTTCAGAGATATTTGCAAAAAAAAAAAAAAAAAAAAAAAAAAAAAAAAATAAAAAAAAAATAAAAAAAAAAAAAAAAAAAGCGATTTTGGGATGTCTGTCTGTCTGACTGTTCGTAACGTTTTCCCACCTTTTAAGACGAACCGTTCAACTAATCAGCACAAAATTTTACAGACATATTTGTAGGCCACCAAAGACCAGAACCTCCCTTCTGCAACTTTTCGGACAAAAGATATGGTAGTAATACCAAAAAGAGCCGTTTGTAATATAATTGTAATTGCAAACGAAGCGTTCATCTGACACGAAAATTGAATAACTGAATTTGTAGAGGAGAAAATTCTCTACAACTTTGCTCCCTTATGTTTTTTCATCTCTCTTATCGTTTGAGAGACATTTGAAAAAATAACGGAGATCTTACATCCTCCATTGAATTAACGAAAACCGGCCGGTCGTAGATGTCACGTGACATTCCTCGCCCAGAACTCTCTTTGGCATAACCATCTTTCTTTGCGTATTTGATGATTTTCTTATTGTAACTTATACGTTGTCATTTCAAAGCAGTGGCGCAGTGAAGAATTAACAAACACACGTCGTTCTTCGTTCGATGAATGATAATCTAGTGTCTAAATATGCCATAGTAGCAGCACTTAAAAACTGCCTTTAATAGTACGAGATTAAAGGATGATTGTTGGAATTGTTAGCCGTAGCGTAGTTGGTATTGCGTCGATCTGTCGGTGGTTCGGAACACACCACTGCCCAAAAATTGTTTTTCTTCTTTTTCCCTTATATTAATTAAACAGAGCTATGTTCTTTAGTGTTTAGAGTTGAGCATATGTAAGAATGTTCCCTCTAAATTGCATGTTTGTTCTATTTCGTGAACATGCAGTGAAATACGTAACAACTAATTGAAGAATGGTCTTCATAAGCATATGCACGTAAACTGGGAGGATACTGTAACAATGAACATTCTGCACAGGGTGCTGTTACAGGTAATTGTGTATATATAGGAAGTCCCAGATTTCTGTGGAATGTGTAGTTCCTTAATGAAAAAGAAGGGAAGTATATACATTTCAACAAATTACCTTGTTTACCTTTTTTCTAAGCGTTTATTCACTATTTGTGGAACATATTGAAAATCATTAATTAGAATCAATGCATCTACTAAAATGTTTGTCTTTGACATGGTTGCTATGGACGCTTTTAACGTAGATGGTATTACCAATCCTGTACTGCAGATATGACTTCGTTCATGTTACACTGTTCTGCACTAAAATAAAGAGCAAATATTATATTTCAAACCGTGATTACGTTTTCTTTTACAGATAAATGACAAACAAAATAAGTGTGGTAATACTGAATTCCACATAACTCTTGTAGTTAGTGCATGTACAAAGTTAGTACTATAAATACGAGATTTACAACAGTCATTGTAACAGTATCTCCACAGTTTATGTACATGTGTTAAAGAAGTCTATGCGTACAATTCGTTGCTATGTATTTCATGCCATGTTCCCGAAACGTTGTTGTTACCTTTGAGCAACTCAGAATCTTGCAGAATACAGTAACGTTCAGTAAACAAGAGTGTGCGAAAACCTCTTAGGAAGCAAGAGAAAAAATAAAGTTGAACCAACACCGTCTGAAGAGAGGGCCTGTGCACTGCGGTGCCACGTCACGTCACACTGAGTAGCCCGCGATCGCGTAGCTGACTGGCTGGCTGATGGGGCACAGCCCACCGCCTCACAGCGGCCAGCCAGTCAGCTACGCGATCGCGACGTATACTGAGTGATGTGATGTGACATGGCATGGCAGAGCGCAGGCCTTCTCTTTAGATGGTGTTAGTTGAACCGTCTTCCGTTTTCACTCTTTTTATTCGTTCGTCGGTTTGAACGGGTACTTTGCGGGCGTTGGTTTGTTTTGTCCTATTTTGATAGTTTCAGATAAGCTTGCGAGAGTAATCCATGATTCTCGTACTATCGATGGTGGTTTTAACTAATTAAACAACATGAGATTATAATTCATTCTTAAGAAGTCGTGGTGGAGTATCCGAGCGGTCTAAGGCGCTTCGCTGCGGAGCGCGCCGTTGCTCGCCGTCGGAGGTTCGAGACCTCCCTGCGGCATGGGTGTGTGTGCTGTCCTTAGGTTAGTTTACCTTAGTTTAACAAGTTTGTAAGCTACGGACTGATGATCAGACAGTTTGGGCCGATAGATTTACAGACTGTAGTGTCGCTCAAGTCTGAAGTGCGCGCCACGTACTTTCGCCGCTCGCCGCCATGCACGCACGGCGCGGCGTCAGCCAAGAGCGCCCTCTGCTGCAACTCCGCTCGTGGCCACGACTGCTGCATCTGTGACTTGGGAATCGGATAGGCACCAGGCATAAACAAAAATTTACACCCCAGCATTCCTCTCCACACCCCAGTTACTTTGCGAGTGACAGAAGACTTAAGTGAACCTCCTTGTTTAACACACTGCCATGCTTCAGCACTTAGGAAATACACATCCATGGGTTCTGCTTGTACATCAGAACCTCATGAATCCTATGCCACGAAGGCGTGGAACAAGCTCTTGTCATTGCTCGCCATTGGGGGTTCTCATAAAAACCTCTTTCTCTGTGCCTATTGCAAATTCGTGACTGATCCAACCATTGACGCTGAGTCAGCGAGGAAGAGACGTCGGTGATGCGAGATGCGCCTGGAGCTGGTAAAAGGGACAGTCAGCTACGACCATGTGCTCTGAACGACAACTTGGCAGTAGTAAAGTGTTATATAAGTGCTGGTTGTAGCTTCCCCCTGTTATCCCGAAGAGTACTTCCTTCCCATCGATGCCCCTAAGTTTTAATCATAAATTTGTTACAAGAAAGTGAACACTCACCATGGTGGATCAAACTCGATTTTTTAAGACACTCCCAGGAGTGAAAAGTTAATTAGGCTTTTCTTGCTTATGCTTAAAAAAGTCTTTTGCACATTGTATAATTCTGTAAATTTTTGTTTATGCCTCTCAACGAGGGCGGTACTAGGGACGTAGTACTAGGGACGGAACGTTGGCTGAAATCAGATGTAAACAGTAATGAGATTCTAAACTCAGGTTGGAATGTATACTCCAGAGACAGGCTGCACAGTGAAGGGGAGGCGTGTTTATAGCGATACAAAGTGCACGAGTATCGAAGGAAATAGACGCAGATCAGAAGTGTGAAATAATTTGGTGAAGGTCACGATTAAACCAAACTTGAACATGGTAACTGGATGGTTCTGTAAGCCCCCTGACTCGGGAGCTGTTGTGGCAGAACACCTGAAGGAAAATTTGGAAAATATTTCCCGATGATGTTATAGTTTTGGAAGGTGATTTTAATTTACTGGATATAGACTGGGAGACCCAAACATTTATGACGGGTGTCAGGGCAAAGAGACCAGTAAAATTGTTTTGAGTGTATTATCTGAAAATTACCTTGAGCAGTTAAAACGACTCGTGACGACAACATATTAGACCTTCTGGTGACAAACAGACCCGAACTATTCGAAACAGTTAACGCTGAACAGTGAATCGGCGATCATAAAGCGGTTAAAGCATCGATATTTTCAGCCATACATAGAAATATTAAAAAATGGAGGAAGATTTTTCTGTTCGGAAAAAGTGACAAAAAGCGGATTTAAGAGTACTTGCCGGCTCAACACAGAAGTTTTTATCGCAAGTACATAGACTGTTGAGGAACAGTGGTCATATTTCAAAGCCGTCGTGCAGTATGCATTAGATGAGAATGTACCAAGCAAGATCGTAAGAGATGGAAAGGAGCCGCCATGGTACAACAACCGAAATAGAAAACTGCTAGGGAAGTAAAGGGAACTTCACTGCAAACACACATATAGTCAAAGCCTTGTAGACAACCAAAAAGTAAACGAAGCGAAATGTAGCGTGAGTAGAGCTCTGCGAGAGGCATTCAACGAGTTCGAAAGTAAAGTTCTATGTACTGACATGGCTGATAAACCTAAGAAATTTTGCTCTTATGTCAAAGCGGTAGGTGGATCAAAATAAAAACTCCAGACACTATGTGATGAAAATGGCACTGAAAGAGAGGTTGACACTCTAAAGGGTGAATTACTAAATGACTTTTTCCAAAGCTATTTCACAGAGGAAAATCGCACAGTAGTTCATTCTCTAGATTGCCGCACAGATAACAAAATGGCATATATCGAAATATTTGACAGAGGGATAGAAAAACAATTACAATTGTTCAAAAGAGGTAAGGCCGCAGGATCAGATGGGATACCAGTTAGTTTTTACACAGAGTACGCGAAGGAACTGGCCCCCCTTTTTGCACTGAGTGTACCGTAGGTCTGTAGATGAGCGTAGCGTTCCGAAAGATTGGAAAATGGCGCAGGTTATCCCCGTTTTGAAGAAGGGACGTCGAACAGATGTGCAGAACTATAGGCCTATATCTCTAAAGTCGGCCAGTTGAAGAATTCTGGAACATGTATTATGTTTCAGTATAATGATATTTCTCGAGACGAAATCTGCTCTGTAATAATCAGTATGGCTTTCGAAAAAGGCGATCGTGTGAAACGCAGCTCGTGCTATTCGTCCACGAGACTCAGTGGGTCATAGGTAAGGATTCTCAGGAAGATGCTGTGTTTCTTGACATCCGCAAGGGGTTTGATACTGTACCCCACAGACGTTTAATGAACAAAGTAAGAGCATATGATGTATCAGACCAATTGTTTGTTTGGATTGAGGAGTTCCTAGATAATAGAAAGCAGCAATCATTCTCAATGGAGAAGTAAGAGTGATGTCAGCTGTGCCACAAGGGTGTGTCATAGGTCCGTTGCCGTTCACGATATATATAAATGACCTTGCGGATAACATCGGAATCTCACTGAGGCTTCTTTCAGATGATGCTGCAGTATATAGAGAGGTAGTAGCAATGGAAAATTGTATTCAGGTACTGAAGGATCGGTATCGAATTGAGGCATGGTACAGGGAATGGCATTTGAATCTCAATGCAGACAAGTGTAATGTGCTGCGAATACATAGAAAGAAAGGTCCTGTATCATTTAGCTACACTGTAGCGGGTCAGCAAATGGAAGAAGTTAATTCCATAAATTATCTGTGAGTAGGCATTATGAGTGATTTAAAATGGAACGACCACATGAAATCAATCGTCGGTAATGCAGAAGCCAGACTTAGATTCATTGGAAGAATCTTAAGGAAAACAAAGGAAGTAGGTTACAGTGCACTTGTTCACCACAGCTTGAATACTGCTCACCGGTCTGCGATCTGTACCAGGTGGGATTGATAGAGGCAGTAGAAAAGATCCAACGGAGAGCAGCGCGCTTCGTTACAAGATCATTTGGTAATCGTGAAAGCGTTACGGAGATGATCGCTAAACTCCAGTGGAAGACTCTGCAGGAGAGACGCTCTGTCGCTCGGTACGGGCTTTTGTCGAAGTTTCGAGAACATACCTTTACTGAGGAGTCTAGCAGTATATTGCTCCCTCCTACGTATATCTCGCGAAGAGATCGTTAGGATACAATCAGAGAGATTAGAGCACACACAGAGGCATACCGACAATCGTTCTTTCCGCGAACAGTGCGGGACTGGAATAGGAGGAGAACCGATACTGTTACTCAAGGTATCCTCCGCCACACATCTGTCGGGTGGCTTGAGGAGTATCAATGTAGATGTAGATGTATTGTTACCCTTAAAAGAAGACAACTGTACGAAACAAGAGCCTTGTTTTAACACTAAAATTAGCAAAAAAGTTCCGTGTGAGCTACCGGTTACTCCCTGCTATAAAGCCTTGTTCCCTGGCCCAAACTGAGAACTGACTCGTTTCAAATTACTTCAATAACAGGAAGTTAATACTACAGTGGTCAATATACATAGCAGCTCACACGTTATTACACACGCACATGAATAAGTAATCCACCATAACTAAAGTTGTCTTAGAAAGGTTGCTAAGAAAATATTTATGGCGCAACGGAATTTAGACATGAGAAAATTGTTATCTGCGCTAGTTCTCAGCACTTGTTAAGAACAGTATTAAATAAAAGAGGTAAGGTGCTCTAAAACTACAATTTATAGGCAACTTACGGATTATGCTGAACTTAGACTTGTTTATTCTGACAGAAAACAAACAAAATGGGGAAACAATTTTGTTAATACAATAAAAATGCATCTCTTACATGGTTTAATGCGGACGGTGCCCAGCCTAAATTATACATGATTTAACGCTACTGGGGGGAAGGATTCACAAACAACACTCATTCGCTCACAAACACGTAATGCCACATCGAAACTCACCAATATCAGCGTGCTCGGACGAGGCGGAAGCAGGCGCCGCTATCGTAGGCGAAATTCAGCGTATCGGAGGTAGCACAAAACACAATATACAAAAACACTTTGAACCTGGCTCTGGTCTGTCGTGCCTGTTTTGTGATGGTGCGCGTGTATAGCCAAGTTCAATTACAACTGAATTGGACCGCGAGCAACACGCTAATGGCGACACACGGATGCGTTACGTGATCGCACTCCACAGAATGTAAAGTGTTTGAAAATCGGATTCATTATACTAAATCACAGTGGATTCTTAAACTGCATTCTGTCAGCAATCCATTAGGTACTGGTTTTATATGACAAGTGATGTGAACTCAGGCGACTAATGGCAAACCCCGGAAGTCGGAACTCGGACCCACGTGATTCCGAAAACCGATAAAACTGAATAAGTTCAGATTCCGAAAAATAAGGAAAATTAACTACAGCATGCAACCCATAGAAATGCTTAGAATTATATAAGGACGCGAATGAAATACAGCTACACGCGATAGGGGCTGATTACAAGGACGGATGAGGTCCTGTCTCAGAAAAACCACATAAATGAAATAATTACAAATTCAGAAAAATAAAAATAAGAAGTATGGCATGCAACCCATGGAAATGTTTAGATTTACATGAAGAAGCGGAAGAAATGATGCTATATGCGATAGGGACCTATTACAGAGACGGAGGAAGTCCAGTATTAAAAAATACATAAAAGTGAAATAATCACAAAGTCGGAAAATTAGAAATAAGAATTACAGCATGCAACCCATAGAAATTTTTAGAATTACATAAGGAAAATATTTAAGGAGGTTTCACAAGGCTCAGAGAGAATTACTGACAAAGACAGAGTGCGTACTACCAGTCGGAGAAGAGACAGCAACATTGAAAAAGGCGGGGAGAGGATACCTGCATAGTTACTTGCCTGATGGGCATGGAACAAACAAGAGTGGAAGCTGAAGGCTTTGTTCTATGAACCAACCACGTGGAACACATATCACCCTCGGAAGCAAACGATGAGAAGAATTTTACATGTACTGTATAAAAATAACATATCACCTCTTAGAAATCCGGTCCCACAAGGCTAGAAAATATTTACACAGATTTCATACACTGCCACATGATCACAATAGGTTTTAACATATGTGGCCGTTATCAAACTGCAACTAGAATCACACACACCGCTTTTATCCGTTGGACACCACTGAATTGGAAAACGAGAACACATTTCCGCACATGATCCGAGAAAATTTTCCAAAAAATGATTCTAAGTTCACGAATCTAAGTTAAACGTGCTAGTCAATGAAACCGTCTCCAAAAACAAGAGCAGAACCAACCTTGCCTCATTAGACGACCAGCCCAGAATTATCAGACCGAGCGACCACCGGACGCGGGAAGCCACCGGAAGCCGGAAAATTCAAGAAACAGTGGTGGTGGGGATGGAGAGCGAGTACACTCGCGCTGAAGTCTCGCCGACTAGAGTGTAACCAAAGGGTGTAGAAACCTCTTTGGGAACCTCAGCAGCTATCGACTCTCAGCCAGAGAGAACGATGCAAAGCGAGCTATCACTCTCCACACACAAACAGCAAAAGGTTCTCGCACATCCTCTAGAAAGTAAAGCCTGTACGCATTCAGTGTCAGTGGCGTTGCGGAGAAGTCACATTTATGCCACATTAATTAGAATAACAACAAATTATTAACATAACAAAATAAGAAAATCCGAGCAATATTAACTAATATTTTAACACATGAAATAAAAATGCTATTCCTCAAGTCTTGAAAAGAGTGGGGTTCAAGTTTTGACAAAATGAAAATCTACGGATATTAAATAAATTATAACTCTACAGAAATATACAAAAAATATGTGGAAGACAACAGACGGTCATCTTTCACCCTTCATTATTAGTGATCAGCCATTTTTATGCGCCACCTTCTTTACTTATATTATTCTTAACTATTAATTTTTTTTATTTAAATAGGATGCCCAAACTTGCCCACATTGCTGAGAATAGATAGAACTTAAATTTTTTTATTTTATGTTATTCTTTTATGTGTGTGTATGTACACAATTTTAATCTGGAACCAATCCAGTGTAACATAATTGATTGCAGACTCTTTATCTCCCCTAATGTTACATGTGCACTGAATGTGTTCCATTTTGATTTATTCATTAGTCTAAAGTGTTTCTCCACCATTCATACTGTTTATTTGTATGTCAATTATTTTATTCCTTCATTAATGATCAGTGCCCCATATTTATATGGGTTCCACCCGAGTGATTAAACTTGTATGTTCGTATAACCGCGAGAGAGCACGTGCACCGACTGCCGGCGTGGCGCTGGGGATAGCGTCACTGACTACGGTACTAAAGGTCGCCGGTTCAATCCCACCCACCAGCAAAAATTTATTTCCAAGTAACTAACAATTCCAAAATGTTCAACATCTTACTTATGTTCACTTGTAATTTCTACCTGTTTCTTATGTTAATTGTTCTTTTAATTTCTCGTACATTCTCTCTGTCTATAAATAGCAGAGCACTCTGCCCGAGAGGCAGTTAGTGCTGTGTGTCTGTTAAGTTCGTAATAAACCAGCTTTCAGTATAAGTGCTGTGTTCAGTTGCCTTCGAAATCAAGCCTACTTCTATTTCAACGCGACATTGTTTGGTGGAGACGCCGGGTATCATGTGCAACAGCTGCATCACCGTAGCTCCAATTAGGCAATGTAAAAGCCGTCGCTTACACGGAATAGAACCGGAATACAAAGGATATACCGACTACATCCTTCCGAAAGTCCGTATTATCAGAAGAACGATGGACACGAAACCAGCGGTAAGCCAGCCACACATCAGACACCCGTCGGTGTTCTCTGGAGACGCTGGACAGGATCCCAACAAATGGCTAAAAGGGTTCGACCCAGTCGCCGAGTACAACAGGTGGGATCATACAATGTGCTTGGCCAACGTTTATTTCTACCTGGACGGAACAGCCAACGAAGACAAACTGAATGACTGGGAAACGTTCCAGGCGGAACTTAAGAAGACGTTTGGAGGCCGCCAGCAACAAATCCGCTCTGCGGAAGTACAGCTGAAGAACCGGGCCCAACGACATGGTGAGCCGACACAGGTCGTACATACAGAATTTTTTAGGCCCTGTGTAACATAGTCAATCCGAATATGACTGAGGCCAACAAAATCATGCCCCTGATCAAGGGTACTGCAGAAGACATGTAACAAGCACTTCTGATCAAAGAAGTCGCTACGACGGAAGAGTTCATTAAGTGGTGCCAGCGTACTGAAGAGATGCAACAAAGGAGGGTTGGAAGAAAGAAGTATGACAGACTCCCTAATGTAGTCCCTATGGCCGTTCTGGAGGACCTGCATGAATTCGCTTCCCTCATACGACAAATTGTGAGAGAAGAATTACAACAGTTTATGGCAACCGGGACTATTAGACCGAGCGAGCATCAGCTCATGTCCATGAATGTAAGCCCTGTAAGTGACGAGGGAGCCGACGCCGTTGAGGAAGAGGTATTTCAAACATTAGCTCCTGTCTGCCCTGCCAATCGCACCCGACGTGAAGAATGGCGTCGCCCTGCTATGACTTACTCTGCAGCCGCCAAACCACAGCCCATGAACCGATCGACGCGGCCACAACCAACTCCCTCGGCAACTATGACGCCCCGTAGAAGAACAGACGTTTGGAGGACAGAAGACAACACACCACTGTGTTTGCACTGTGGGCGCCCTGGACATGTGGTACACTACTGCAGAGAGAGAAGGCCAGTATTAGACGATTATTTTGCCGAAAGACGTCAGCCATCAGACCAGTTCTATCCCAGGCAATCACCTGCTGATGAGTCAGTCGACCTATGGGAAGAAGCCCATCGTCGTACCCTAGACGAGGACGCTACCCGACCCGCCGCCGCCGTTCACCGTGACGATCCCGCCGTTGACGATGAGAAGAGTTGCAGTCACAAAGGCAGATGAGCGATTAAACTGTGAAGTGCTTGTTGATAGTAAAAATTTTATCAGGCTCAACAAAGACATTTACATACCAGCAGCTATCATAAGCATTACCAGAGGTCGAGGAGTGATTTGGATCACTAATTGTCACGAGCAGTCGCAACGTATCCCCAAAGGAATGTGCATCATGACAGGACTGTGAGCTCAACGTCACCAATGAAGTACCGACAACACGCTGGAGGAAACAAACGTGGAACTGCCAATAGGTCCCGGACTGATCAAGGAACAACGCCAGCGAGTGTTAGCTATACTACGTTAATTTTTGGATGCATTCAGAGGAACAGCCCACGATAAGGCATCGTATCAATACTGCTGATCAACCACCAATTAGGCAAGGTTCGTATAGAGTATCGCCAGCTGAAAGACGGATAATTCGAGAGGAAGTGGAGAAGTTGTTGCACAATGACATTATTCAACCTTCGGAGAGCCCTTGGTCGTCTCTGGTGGTCCTAGTAAAGAAGAAGGATGGCACGTGGCGATTCTGTGACGACTATCGGCGGCTGAACAAAATCACAAAGAAAGATGTCTACCCATTGCCACGCATTAACGACACCCTAGACTGCTTGAAAGGAGCTAAATACTTCTCATGCAGGCAGGTTACTGGCAAATCGAGGTTAACGAAGTTGACAGGGGGGAGACGCCTTTTATTACACCTGACGGCCTCTATGAATTCAAAGTAATTCCATTTGGATTATGTAATGATCTGGCCACATTCGAATGCATGATGGACAACTTGATTCGACACCTTAAGTGGATGACGTGTCTCTGCTATTTAGATGACATTGTCGTTTTCTCGAAAACATTTGAAGAACATCTGAGTCGCCTGTCAACTGTGGTGAAGTGTGTTCAGGCTCCAGGACTCTGCCTCAACCCAAAGAAGTGCCTCTTCGTCGCCAAAGAGATAAAAATCCTGGGGCACCACCTAGTCAACAGAGATGGTGTCCATCCTGATCCAGATAAAGTAAGGGTAGTCACAGATTTTCCAACAGCTCAGCACATTCGTGATGTGAGAAGATTTCTCGGGCTGTGCTCATAATACCGATGCTTCATAAAAGGATTTTGTAACAAGGCACGTCCATTACAAGAACTTCTGCAGGGAGACGCCAAATTTTACTGGGATGAGACAAAAGAAAGGGCTTTCTGGGATCTTAAGGAGGCTCTAACTTCCGCACCAGCGCTAGTCTTGTACGGAAACGGAACTTCACACAGACCCCAGTGGTTATGGGATTGGTGCAGTGCTTGTACAAGTTCAGGAAGGTGCTGAAAAAGTGATAACCTATGCATCAAGAGTACTCTCAAAGTCTGAGATAAACGACTTTACAACTGAGAAAGAATGTCTTGCAGTTATCTGGGCTATCAACAGGTTCCAGCCGTATTTATTCGGCAAACCATTCACCGTCGTGACAGACCACCATTATTTGTGTTGGCTGACTAGCTTGAAGGATCCAACAGGTCGACTAGCAAGATGGGCACTAAGATTCCAAGAATACGATGTCAAAGTGGTATTCAAGAACGGGCGCAAACACAAGGATGCCGACTGCCTTTCGA
Source organism: Locusta migratoria (assembly GCA_026315105.1). Taxonomy (NCBI): domain Eukaryota; kingdom Metazoa; phylum Arthropoda; class Insecta; order Orthoptera; family Acrididae; genus Locusta; species Locusta migratoria. Next base: position 675,996,455 of record CM048746.1, on the reverse strand, counting down.
GGAATCTATTTGTGGAACACAACAGCATGAATGAAATTTCAGCCCTCATTGAATTAGATGACGTTACAGCTGAACAGAGGGAATATCCAGCACTATTAAAAACCATAGAGTCCTTGGAGAAAGGAGAACCTAGCAATGGAGAGTTCCAAATTTTTAACGGCACATTGTATAAGAGCAACTACGATCCACTGGACCGCAAATGGCTACAGGTCGTTCCAGCTCACCTGTAGCCAGCTATTCTCAATTATTTCCACGATGCTCCAATATCGGGTCATCTGGGATTCGTGAAGACCCTAAACAGAATCAAGGGGATTAAGTTGCGGTGATGTTTTTCCGAAAGTCTTTTGTTATAAAGATAATTTTGAAGCTACAACCACATAAAATGGTATATGTTTTCTTGCTCAGAATTAGAGAGACAGGTGTTTTGGTATTTTAGAAAATTCATCTCTTAGGCGGTGAAATAGTGGATGAATCTTTTCTTTTTTTCTTTTTTTTTTTAATGCGTTACTACTGAGCCAATTTTGAACACAGAATAACAAAAAAATGATATTTGCACACTTGCTTGGAATTTAAAAGACACTTGTTGTGGGGAAGAATTCGAAATTCAACTGTCAAGGGGTGCAATGGGGGGGGGGGGGGGGCTACTACTAGTAAAATGAAATATGCAAATGTTTGTAAATCTTAAGAGTCTTAACTACAGAGTCATGAGTCCCTAAGGCTTACAAACTTGTTAAACTAACTTTGAGTAACTTATGTTAAGGACAACACAAAAACCTGTGTCCGAGGGGCGAATCAAACCACCCTCCCCCCAAGGCGAACAGTAGCGCGCACTGCAGAATGGCGCCTCAAAACGTACGGCCATTCCGCCTTGGCTACAAGTGGTATCACAACATTTCATTGTGATAGTACTTAAGCTATATCTATGAAAATTTATATTAAGAGGGAGAAACAACCAGTGCAGACCAACCAGCCTACGTATGCGAAGCTGCGTGCGCTACGCTAACACCTTATGAGTACACTTATTCTTACATCATATGTACGGTACTGAAAAGTTGCCCTCTTTTTATATCGACGCAAGTTTATCCCAACTGCTGGTTAAAGTCTGTGATCTCCATTACAAGATCTATTTCAATGGAAAGCATTGCCTAGGTCGACATGGAGTTGTGTAAGGATGGTTTAATACTTTACCATTTCGAAAATCACCGCCTAAGCAGCGGTTGGTGCCTCAGCTGTGTCCACATTGTCAGCAGTATTTGCTGCCTCAACCGCTTCCACTGCCTCAGCAGTGGGTGCTCTCTCAGATGCCTCCTCCATCTCAGCTGGGCATGCTACCTCAATTGCAGCAACTGCCTCCGCAGTTGGTACTGACTCAGCCACATCCCCTGTATCAGCAGGGCATGATGCCTCAGCCCCTCCACTGCTTCAGAAATGGGTGTTGCTTCAACCGCCTCCATCAACTCAGCTGTGGGTACTGCCTCAGCCACCCTCGCCACATCAGGAGTGGGTGCTGTCTCATCCGCCTCCACCACCTCAGTAGCAGGTGCTTCCTCACCACCTACACCCCATCAGCACCATCTACACCTTGGTTCAGAAGTGGGTGCTGCCTCAGGCACCCTCCTCCAGTAGTGGATGCTGCCTCAAGTGCTTTCACTGCTTCATCCGTGGGTCCGCCTCCACCACCTCAGCTCCCTTAGCCACCCTTGCCGCATCAGCAGTGGGTGCTGCGTCAACTGCCTTCACCACCTCAGCAGGGCTCACTGCCTCAGCCACCTGCAGTGTCTCAACAGTGGGTGATGCCGTGATTCCTCTGCCGACTCCACTGTCACAGCAGTTGGTGCTGCTTCAGCTGCCTTCACCACCTGAGCAGTTGGTGCTGCCTCAGCTCACTCCATCGATTCAGCAGTGAGTCCTGCCTCAGCCTTCACTGCTTCATAAGGAGGGGGTGCTGCCTCAATCGCTTCCACTGCCAAAGCCATGGGTGTTGCCTCACCTGCCTCCACCACGTCAGCTGGGCATGCTGCCTCAGATACCTCCACCGCCACAGATGTGCTGCTTCTATTGCCTCCTCCGCTTCAGACGTAGGTGCTGCCTCAACGTCCGGCATCGCCTCAGCAGTGGGTCCTGCCTCAGCTGCTGCTTCATCCACTTCCACCACCTGAGTAGTGGGTGCTGCCTCAGCTGCCTCCACCCGGTCAATAGGGCTCGCTACCTCAGCTGTCCCACCACCTCATCAGTGGGTGCTGCCTCAGCAAACTCAGTTGCCCCTGCCGCCATAGCAGTAGGTGCTGCTTAGCAGTGGTTGCTGCCTTAGCTGCCTCCGTCATCTACATCTACATCTACATCTACATAGATACTCTGCAAATCACATTTATGTGCCTGGCAGAGGGTTCATTAATCACCTTCATAACTTTTCTCTACCGTTCCATTCTCTAATAGCGCGCGGGAAGAAAGAACACCTAAATCGTTCCGTTTTCGATCTGATTTCTCTTATTTTATTGGGATGGTCATGTCTCCCTAAGTAGGTGGGTGCTAGCAAAATATTTTCACATTCAGAACTAAAAGTCGGTGATTGAAACTTCGCAAACAGATCACGCCGCAATGAATAACGTCTTTCTTTTAACGATTTCCACCCCGTGCAACATTTCCGTGACGCTTTCCCCCTCGTAACGTGATAAAACAAAACGAGCTGCCCTTCTCTGAACCTTCTCAATATCTTCCGTCAGTCCCACCTGGTGAGCGTCCCACAAGGGGCAACAGTACTCCAAGGGAGGACGCACAAGTGTGATGTAGGCAGTCTCTTTGGTGGAGCTGGTGCATCGTCTAAGCGTTCTGCCAATGAAACGTAACCTTTGGTTCGCCTTCCCCACAATATTTTCTATGTGTTCTCTCCAGTCAAAGTTGTTCGTAATTGTAACTTCTAGGTATTTGGTAGAATTTACGACCTTAAGGTTTGACTGATTTATCGCGTAATTGAAGTTCAGCGGATTTCTTTTAGTGGTCATGTTTATTACTTCACACTTTTCTTTATTTAGTGTCAATTGCCAATTTTTGCACCAAGTAGAAATTTTGTCTAAATCGCTTTGCAATTGCTTTTGATCCTCTGTTCACTTCACTAACCGATAAACGACAGCATCATCCGCGAACAGTCTAAGGGAGCTATTCAGATTATCTCCTAAATCGTTTATAAACGCTTCCCTGTGGAACGCCAGATATCACTTCTGTTTTACTCGATGACTTACCGTCAATTACAACTAACTGTGTCATTTCTGATAGGAAATCGTGAATCCAATCGCACAATTGGGGAGATATTCCATAAGCACGCAATTTCATTAGAAGCCGCTTGTGGGGTACAGTATCAAAAGCCTTCCGGAAATCCACAAATATGGAATCTATTTGAGATCCCTTGTCGCTGGCACTTAACACTTCATGTGAATAAAGGGCAAGCTGTGTTTCGCAAGAGCGATACTTTCTGAATCCGTGCTGACTATTGGTTAATAGGTCGTTCTCTTCGAGGTAGTACATAATATTCGAACAAAGTATATGTTCCAAAATCCTACTGCAAATCGACGTCATTGAGATAGGCCTGTAACTTTGGGGATCACTCCTATTGACTTTCTTGAATATTGGAGTAATTTGGGCAACTTTCCAGTCTTTGGGTACGGATCTTTCGCTGAGTGATCGGTTGTAAATTATAGCTAAGTACGGAGCTATTGCATCAGCATACTCTGAGAGGAATCTAGTTGGTATACAATCTGGCCCGGAAGATTTATTTTTGTTTAGTGACTTAAGTTGTTTTACTACTCCAGGAACATCTACTTCTAAGTTTCGCATGCTGGCAGCTGTTCTTGGATTGAATACTGGAGTGTTCACTTCGTTTTCTTTGGTGAAAGTATTTCTGAAAGCTGTGTTTAGTAATTCTGTCTTAGCAGTGCTGTCGTCGGTAGTATTACCATTGCTATCGCGTAGTGAAGGTATTGTTTGTGTTTTGCCGCTAGTGTACTTCACATATGACCAGAATTTCTTTGGATTTTCTGCAAGATTACGAGACAGGATTTCGTTGTGGAAACAACTATAAGATTCTCGCATTGAAGTCCGCGCTAGGTTGCGAGTTTCAGTAAAAGATTGCCAGTCTTGCGGATTCTGTGTCGTTTAAATTTTGCATGCGTTTTTCTTTGTTTCTGCAACAGTGATCTGACCTGTTTTGTGTACCACGGGGGGTCAGCCCCCTCTTTTATTAATTTATTTGGTATGAATCTCTCGATTGCTACTGATGTTATGTCTTTGAAAATAAGCCACAACTGATCTACACTCGCATTTTTAGTTTTGAAGGACTGGAGACTATCACTCAGGAAAGCGTGAAGCGAATTTTTATCTTCTTTATTGAATAGATATATTTTCCGTTTATTTTTGGTGAATTTGGGAATTTCGATATTCAGTCTCGCTACTACAACTCGATGTTCGCTAATCCCTGTATCTGTTTTGATGCTCTTTACTATCTCGGGATTATTTGTTGCTAGGAGATCAAGAGTATTTTCGCAACCACGTATTATTCTAGTGGGTTCATGAACTAACTGTTCGAAGTAGTTCTCAGAAAAAGCATTCAGAACTAGTTCGGACGATGTTTTATATTTGCCACCGGTTTTGAATACGTAATTATGCCAACATATCGAGGGTAAATTAAAGTCGCCACCGATTATAACAGTTTGCTTCGGATACCTATTTGAAATATGATTCAAGCTTTCTTTGAACATTTCTGCAACCGCATCGTCTGAGTCAGGGGGCCGATAAAAAGATCCAATTATTAATTTATTTCGGTGGTCAGGTATAACCTCTACCCAGACCAATTCACAGGAAGTATCTGCCTCAATTACGTTGCAGGATAAACCGTTTGTAACAGCAATAAACACGCCACCCCTGTTTTATTTATTCTATCCTTTCTGAAGACCATCTGGCCCTTTGAAAAAATTTCGGCCGAATTTATCTCAGGCGTCAGCCAGCTTTCAGAACCTATAACGATTTGTGTCTCAGTACTTTCTATCAGCGCTTGGAGCTCTGGAATTTTCCCAACACAGCTACGACAATTTACAACTGTTACACAAATGGTTTTTATGTCTACTTTCTTCCCGTGTCGGACCTGTCCCCTTTGAGACTGAGACCCATTTTGTGTATTCCCGAGGCCATCTAACCTAAAAAACCGCCCATTCCACGCCACACAGCCCCCGCTACCCGTGTAGCCGCTTCCTGAGTGTAGTGGACGCCTGACCTATTTAGCGGAACCCGAAAACCCACCACCCGATGGCGCATGTCGAGGAATCTGCAGCTGACACGGTCGCAGAACCGTCTGAGCCTCTGATTCAGATCCTCCACTCGGCTCTGAACCAAAGGTCCGCAGTCAGTCCTGTCGACAATGCTGCAGATGGTGAGCTCCGCTTTCATCTTGCAAGCAATACTGGCAGTCTTAACCACTTCTGATAGCCGCTCAAAACCAGAGAGGATCTCTTCCGATCCAAAGTGGATCCTGCCTCAGCCACCCTCCTGTATCAGGTGTGGATGCTGTCTCAGCCACCTCCACAGCGCCATAGGGCAAGCTACCTCAGACGCCTTCACTGCCTCAGCATTGGGTGCTGCCTCCTCTGTTTCAGCAGTGGGTGCTGCTTTCGCCACCCCTGCCGTCTCAGCAGTGGTTGCTGTCTCAACTTTCTCTAGAGCCTCAGCAGGGCATGCTGCCTCAGTCGCGTCTTGCAATAAGAACAACACAAACATGTAAGCCCAAGGGAAGAATCAAACATCTGACGGCGAGAAAATCCCGCATTTCACAGTAAGTCGCCTTAGAACAGTCGGCTGATGATTATATATATATATATATATATATATATATATATATATATATATATATATATATAAATTTGTGTGTGTGCGTGCTTGCGTGCGTGCGTGCGTGCGCGCGTGCGTGCGCGCGTTTGTGTGTGTGTGTGTGTGTGTGTGTGTGTTATAAAAGTTGGCGAATAGTAAGCTGCTATCATGTGGCTTTAAAATTTGTGGTTGTGTGGGAAATTTTTCCAACAGGCTATATTGCACCACCGTACTGCTAAAGAGGCATGTAATAGTCGTCTTCGAATTCCAGTCCATGAGAAACTTACAACTTTCTCCCCTGAAGTAATACATCAAACCCTTGCAGCTAAAACCGTAACACCTGTTCCTTTCACTCATGTGCGTTATTAGATGCGTTCACTGTATATAACCATATACTGCTAAGGCGTATTGCATGATTTGCTGGGAGACGTCAAAGGGAAGGTACAGCCATCTAATTGGAATATATCCCTATCCCTCTATGTTAAGCGTACGTGACTGTAATGTGTGCGCCTTTAGTGTAGTGTCGTCTTCGTGTTGGAGATGTTGGCAGAAGGAAGAGGGTTAAACCCGGTACTGGCACATAGCGTACGCCTTTCTAAACGTATCAAGGGGCCATCGAACTGTCCCCATCCGACAGACGGATCACCACCCACAATGTCCATGCCATCTGTCCATCAGACACTGCGGAGAGGTTTGGTATTTAATCCAGGACGTTGGTGCAGTGACTGGTGATCAAAGATTTTGCACTACCACCCCTAGCATCTACTCACTGTAAGGGAAAGAAGAAATTGTCAACAGAACGTGACTTACCCTGATGGTTTCAAGCAGTGGTCATGCCCGACAGTAACTTTGGTGATCTGGCGGGAATCTGTATCCCCCGCGACACGGCCGTTGACACGTATGCAGTAAGACATTATTAACAATTGCTTCAGTTATTTCTTTGGGAAACTTGATGACGAGCATCCGAAACGGCGTAGAAGGGCCTCTAGAGGATCACTGCAAATTACAAGGCTAGGCTACGGTAGGGTAGGATATGGACCGCAAACGTCTGTCAGACCAGATCCATACTCATCATGTGCAAACATGTCGGTCAGTGTAGAAAATGGCACTGAGTTCAATGTTGGTTATACTTGCAAACACAAAATCCCCAAGATTGGCGATCCCACACTGAAGCTCGAAATTTGGCGAGGACTTCAATTCGAGATGTCTACAATACTTTTTACTAAGAAACTCTTTCTCGAAAATTGACTGGAAACCCAAAGAGATTTTTGTTGTATGTTAAATATACCATGGACAAAACACAAACAATACCATCATTACATGACAGTAATGGCGATCCTGCGGACGATAGCACTACTATAGCATAGTTACTTAAAAATGTTATAGAAACTTTTACCAAAAAAGAGGAAACGAGTACCCCAAATTTCAAATTACAAGTAGAGGCCAGAATGAATAACGTTGAAGTAGATATCCTCGGAGTAGTGAAGCAACTTAATCACTTTGCAAGAAGTAGTTTTTCTGTTCCGAACTCTATACAAATTTGATTTCTATCTGATTTTGCTAAAGCAATAGCTCCTTCCTTAACAGCCATATGCAACCGCTCTCTCAAAGAGGAATCGGTACCAAAAGATAGGAAAGTTAAACAGGTCACACCTACATTCAGGTAAGGCAGTAGGAATAACCCACTAAACTACAGGCCTATTTCAATGACGTCAGTCTGCAGCAGGGTTTCGGAACATATCCTGCATTAAAATGTTATGAATTATCTCGAACAGAATGATCTATTGACCCAAGGTCAACAAGGATTTAGAAAATATCGGTCATGCGAAACACAACTAGCTCTTTACTCAGACGAAGTGGTGAGTGCTATCGACATGGGAGCTCAAACTGATTCCGTGTATCTTGATTTTCAGAAGGCTTTTGACACCGTACGTCACAAACGGCTTTGAATCAAATTGTGTGGTAATGGTATATCGTCCCACATTTGTGATTGGATAGGGGATTTCCTGTCAGAGAGGACACAGTTTGTAGTAATCGATAGTAAGGCATTGACTAAAACAGAGGTGATATCGGGCGTTCCACGAAGTAGTGTTATTGGTCCTCTGCTCTTCCTTATTGACATCAACGATTGGGAGAAAATCTAAGCAGCTCTCTTAGGTTGTTTGCAGAGGACGCCGTCATTTACCGTCTGGTAAAATGGTCTGAAGATCAAAACCAACTGCAGAAAGATCTACATAAGATATCAGTATGGTGTAAAAATTGGCAATTGACTCTAAATAATGAGAAGTGTGAAGTCGTCCACATGAGTAGGAAAAGAAATTCGTTAAACTTTGTTCACAAGACAAATCAATGAAAAGTGAAGGCCATAAACTCCAGACAGCGTTACGGAAATGATACAGGATCCGGTATGTGAATCAGTACAACAGCGGGGCTTATCGCTGCGGCGTGGGCTACTTACGAAACTCCAATCGCCAACATTCTCCTCCGAATACGAAAATATATTTTTGACTCCCATTTACATAGGTAGAAAAGATCATGAGAATAAAATACGTGAAATCTGAACTCTAACGGAGAGATTCATGTTTTCTTACTTCCCGCTTGCTATTCCAGAATGGAATACGTGGTAAATAACATGAAGTTGGTCCGATGAACCCTATGCCAGGCACTTAAATGTGATTTGCAATCACATGTAGATGTCGATGTATAAAACTCAATAATAATTCAACCTATTGACCTATAGTAAATCCAAATACACTAAGAACTCAGAAATATTAGGCACCTCTCATAAAGCAACGATATTGTTAAGATCTTAAAAAATTACAAAACATTGTCTGATTATAGCAAACATGAACTTAAAATTACCAACTTTTGAATGCATTTTGCGATTTCGACAAACTACGTCTTAGATGACAGATTATTGCGTCAAACTTTCATGTTGAAAGCAACATATTTATCTATTCATTTAATGGCTTAATACACTTAGTGGAAATCACTTTCCAAATTTTGGGATATCTATTGATGGAAAGCACGTGAATATTGTAAACCAGCCGAAGAAGAGTCGTACTAATTCAATTATAAAGGACTAGCTTATATGATCATACTTCGCAACGGGTTTTGAAGGAGTACCTGTGTTGGATCGCTCTGTCAATAAACTCAGTTTTCCTAGCCAAGATGTCAAATATAGGTAAAAGTCATTGTCCGAAACGATGTACATAAAGTTTTTGATACAAAACGTGAAACTTGCCAATATAAGTAAAGAAATGTTAAGAATTTAATACACAAAGTGATATCAGTAGTGCTATGTTCAATGTTTGTTGGTATTCGTAGACGTAAAATTGCTGAATTCTGTCACAGAGGTTTGCTTCCTTGCTGTACTGCCCCATATTTATTATGCAGCAGCGGTGTTTAATAGTTCTTTGATGCACGACAGCGCCTCTATCGCTTGTTTGCTGTACTACGCAATCCCTACTTCAAGAAGAACCTACATCAAAAACAATTTCCTTGATTCTACTTCTATGAAACGTAGTTGCTCCATGCTAATCCCGGAAATAGTTTAGGAGATTACGTACTTCTAACAGATGAACACTTACTAACAACACGTAAGATTGCGATGTATATTTTTCCCGTGATCCGATTTTGATGAAATCGTGCCTATATGTTGCCCCAATCTAAGCTCAAATTTCTTGTGAAAACCGCATTAATATGTGTCAGTGATTTTTTAATTTTTTATTTTTTAATACGTTTGCGAAACGTGTTAGATGTAGGCATATCTTGATGAATATGATGTACATATTCCAAATTATATTCGCCATTTAAAACATTTATTTCATATCTCTGAACAATGGGCTGCGGCATGGAAAGATGAAATATAATAAGTAATAAGGATTTCGTTAACGAAGTAGAAATATCACTGAAAACAATTATTATTCTTACGGTTGGCTCTCTTTCCAGATATGCTGTTGTCGCTCCAAGCGTGAGACCTAAACATCCGTAGCAGTTTTACATATACGTTACACTCTGATATCAGTACGTAAATATATGGATTAAACACGGCGATTATTATATCAGTTTTATATTGATTCCGTTGAATCATATATCGTAGAACATAGCAACCAAGAAAACTATTTTCAGAAATATAGTAAATTTGAATAGTCAAAGAGTAAGTATTATATTCAAAGGGTGATAATCATGTCGCTGCCCTGAACGTCACACGAACACCCGCAGCGCTATCTATTAGTTCTTTGCTGCATTATGCTGTTCTTTCCACGCATAAAATACACCTAAAACTTCAAATTACGATGTGTTTTACTGTCCTGATATGATTTTGATGAAATGAAGCTTATACGTTGCCCCAGGATATTCTATATTTATCTGTGATACCCCCATGAAGGTTTGTTTAGTACTTTTGGAGATTACCCTGTACAAATAGTCACATTCGATTGCTATCATAGAAATGCTTACATTGTGATATCTTACTTTTTCTGATTCGATTTTGTAAAATGAAGCGTTTCTGTAACCGCAAGATATTCTCACGTTTCTTGTGAAAAACTCTTGAAAATTCGTCAATTAGTTTTGGAGATGAAAGAGAAAGATAGACATGATGGTTGTCGATGAAAGACGTTAAATTGTACTGTACTCCCTTCCGTGATCCGATTTTTATGAAATTAAGTCTATCTGTTGTACCAAGGTACGCTGACGTTATCTGTGAAAGCTCCATGCGTATTCATGAAGTAGTTCTTGAGAAGTGGTTTCTAATATATGAACAGACAGACAAGATGGTCTATGAAAACACTTTGTGATTCTATTTTGATGAAGTCACGCCTCGATCCTGACCCAATCTTTCCTCATGTTTCCTGTGAAGCCGCATGAAGATTCGTCCAGTAGTTTTGTAGATAGAAGCGAACAGCCGGAGGCCTACATTTGCAGATTTATTATTATTATAGATATGTTGTACAATTGTAAAATTTTGCAGGAATATATTGATTAGTTTAAGTGCTGTATGTCGGTAAAACCTGTTGCGAATATTGTTAGTAGTAAAGAAGTAATCGATTAAAACATCGGTCGGCAACTGGCGGACCACGTTCTACGTCAGGACCGGTGAAAGTATTTTGAAAGTGAAAGTTACATACTCTAATTTTTAATATTTTGCTGTAGATAAGAAAACGGAAAATTAATTTTTGATTTCAGAATGAAACTTTCACTCTGCCGCGGAGTGTGCGCTGATATCAAACTTCTTGGCTGATTGAAATTTTGTGCCGGAATCGGGACTCGAACCTGGGACCTTTGTCTTTCGCGTGCAAGCGTTCTACTGACTGAGCTATCCCGACACGGCTCATGATGCCACTTCACAACTTTATTTCCGCCAGTACCTCGCTTCCTACCTTTCAAACATCATAGAAGCCCTCCTGCGACACTTGCAAGACTAGCACTCCGGGAAGAAAAGATATGGTGGAGATATGGCTTAGCCACAGCCTAAGGGATCCCATAGGTATGCTTGCTTGCTCGCTGTGTGTTGTCATTCCTATTTACTCATTGAAAACAAAGGTTTTTGAGGTTTTGCACATTGCTTCTTCAGTGCAGTTTTGCCTTGAGAATATCGTTCGACGTCGAATTTCATAACTGACTGCATACCCGTTACGTTTTTCAAACCTCAAGAATGATTTCATAGGCATCGCAATTTCTGCGTAACAACATGTGCAAAGGAAACTTCGCCCTAGTCCAAAGTATTCGATATTTGTCGAGGGCGCTCCTGCTCTGTGGCGCACTTCAGGAGTTCCAAGTATTTGGGCTGTACGTATCACCTGCAGACGCACCACTTCTCGTGCTATTGCGAATCTTGCTCACATTCTTCCTGAATGAGCCTCGAATGTGGTCCAGAATATTTACTAACCTCAGTTCTACATTCGGGTCTTTTTCTTTCCTAATTTGAAGGATATGTTCCGAGACTTTATCTGGTTGTAATCTGTTGGAATATTCCACATTACGGACCTTCCACGTACACGGCAAATCCTGATACCTGTCAATAAATTATGTTAGGGAATGTGGGCTCATAAATAACGTGGAGTCGGCCATGACAGAACGCACACTAGTAGCTTGACATCCACGTAACGAGTTCGAACCTGCTGTACAATCCACTGAGGAACTGATACCCGAGCGGAGCCGAGCGGAGCCGAGTAGAGCCGAGCGGAGCCGAGCGGAGCCGAGCGGAGCCGAGCCGTACAGCGAGCAGCTGCACGCCGAACCAGACTCGCGAGTCAGACTCGCTAGTCTATCGCTCCCTTTAGACTCCATCGATCCAGAATTCTTTTACAGAGCCGTATGGCCCAATACGTGTACGTTGTGTTTGCCCTATACTGTATAGTTTGCTCGACACGAGAAGCAGTGGAAGAGAAACAGACTGAACCGGATGTGCAGTCAAAGTGCTTTGTGCTCCCAGGGGCCGCCCGGCACCGTGCATTCCACTGCTCGCAGCCCCGAGGCTTCCGGTCAGAAAGAAAACGCTGGAGCGCTCCCGTCCAAGGCAGCCGAACACAGACCGCCGTTAATTAAATATGACGTTTGGGACGCGGGACGCGGCGGCTGTCTGTGAGCGGGAGAATAATGCATGAGCGCGGCTGCGCGGCGCGCGTTCACTGGGCTTCGTTTGCAGCGGTCCCCAGCCGCCGGCCGCGGTTACGCGGCCCTCCTGTAAACATTAATTAGGAGCCGCCGCCGGCGGCGGCGGCGGAAAAACCGCGACCCGGCGACTCGGCGACTCGCTCGGGTCGGCCGGCATCGAGGCTCTCCGCTCTGCGTAAAAATAAACCGGCGGGGACGAAGCGCTACCGGGCAGCATTTACGGCCTCTGTCGGTCACCAACACTGCAAAAACCTACAGTGCAGGCAATAGTTAAATTTGGGAAACCTTCAGAATTCAAGATGTCATTGGCCCCCTACTTGTTGATCCCAGTATGTTGCTGGAGAAGGTGTTCCCCCGGCCTTCCGTCAGTCCTGTTTTCCCTCCTGTCTGCCCACTTCAGTCTCCCTCCTCCGTCTGTCTTGTCCTCTTCCCGACCCACTCCCTCTAGCCAACTGCTCCAGGCTCTGTATCCTTCTCCATCTCCTCCTCCTCTATTCATCTGTAGAGGCAGATATACAAGGTGTTACATTTAATTCACAATAACATTTCCTACATTACATATATATTATGTTCCAATATTCCATCTTGTCGTGCACCTACTTACTGTTCATCTACTTTTTCGTATAAATCCGTTCATTAGTTTCTCTCACTTGACCATCATTTCCTATCTCTCTCCCTCTCAATCTCGTCCTGCCACATTTCGTTGCACACTTCCTACTCCTCTAATGCGGGCCCATTAAGTGACCCCCTTCTCTATCACTTTAGTCGTCCTCTCTTCGTACATTTTTTCTTCCGATTTCTAAAAATAATACCTATTTTTATCAAATTCCATGATGATGTGAAATAATGTATTTGCTTTTATGTACTCTGGCTTACTGAGTATAATATATTTCCCCTTGAAAACACACATACTTGTGCCAAATTTCATTGTCGTCGGTCAAATGTTGTTGTTCTTAGCTGAAAGGTATTCCCCGCCATGCACCATTTGAAATGTTGTGTAGACACCAATACTTCTCTTATTTTGAAGGTTAAGATTACAATTTCATTAATATCGGAAAAAAGTACAGACTGATGTCGAAGTGTCTTATAAGCTACCCTCTCCCATGGGCTATGTTGTTGCAGAGGTCTTCAGTCTGCAGACTGGTTTGATACAGCTCTCCACGCTTCCCTGTGCAAGTCTCAATCTCACAATACGTTAGGCAACCTACATCCCTGTAAATCTGATTGCTGCTTTCGTCCCTCGGTCTTCGTCTATGATTTTTACACTTCCTTCTAATGCTAAGTAGACGATTCCTTGATGTCTCAGAATGCGTCCAACGAATCTATTTCTTCTCTTAGTCAGGATATGCCACAATCTCCTTTTATCCTAATTCGATGAAGCACCTCCTCATTAGTTACGTAATCTACCCAACTAAATTTTATCATTCTTCTGTTGTACCACATTTGCAAAGCTTCTATCGCCTTTTTGTCGGAACTCGTTATCGTCAACGTTTTACTCCCATACAATGCTACACTCCAGACAAATGCTTTCAGAAACGACTTCCTCACATTTAAATTAATTTTGGATGTTAACGAATTTTGCTCCGTTGGAAATGCTTTTCTTCCCATAGCCATTCTGCATTTTACATCTTCTCTACTTCGAGGATCAGAAGTTATTTTGCTACCCAAATAACACAAGTGATTTGCTACCTTCAATGTCTCATTATCTAATCTAAGCCCCCAGCATCGGCTGATTGTGTGACATTGCACTCCATTACCCTCTTGTTACTCTTGTTAATGTTATATCTTCCTTTTTTATTTTTTTATTTTTTTTGGGGGGGGGTACCAGTTTTTTAATGAACATTGATTTAATTAACAAACAACTCTTTAAATGACGATGACTTCGTATACGAAGTTAATCTAATACCTACTCACAGTAGTTATCACTGACGATAATTTTAGTTTTCAAATTAATCATATTAAAATTCTACACTTGAATATTTAAAATATTTCAGGCTAGCCTTCTACAATTAGATTCTATAAGTTCGTAAACACAGAGTAAAATTTTAGTTGAAGGCTCCACGAGAGATTTCTGTTTCACATCACTCTTATATATCTGCATTAGATAAAACCATGGCAACTTTTGTGCAACTTTAGTGACATGTCATTTTTGTATAAGTCTTTTAAACCACATTCAGACTTCACTTCAGATAAAAACATTTGCATATCTTGATTCAATTTTATTTAGAAATCGTAGATTCTCATTTGTGACTTCTTTTTTTAAAAGAACTATTATTTTAAATATATTTGACGTAATTCATCACACACATTTCAGTATTACAAATCAATATTGTAAAGATACTTCCTCTCAAGACGGAATACAAAAAAACACTAACTACTCTTTCATTTACATTTTTCTTCATATTCATTGCAATTATTTTACAAAAATATTCTATCGCAGTCCGCAACCGCAGGCAATGTCTTCTAGATCAGCGCGCCGACCTTGGGCTAATCAACGAGAGCGACCAGCTTTTTCTCGCTGACGTCGGCGGAGTACTGCTGCAGCACCGTCGTTACACACAAAAAAAACGAAAGCAAATAAAATTCACACAAGTATATGTTCTCAAACGATAATAACGTTAAAACATTATATAGCGTAAGTATTGAACAACTGCGAAATTGAGCTTTATGAAGAAAATAGTGGACGCTTAAATACATTCCCCACTATATCCCCCACCCACAAGCTCAATTTAGCAGTGACTAACCATAAACATATACTTCTTAATAAATTAGTTAATAATTTCTTTATATTCAATAACTATTATCCTTCTTTTGAACTTTGTAATAGTTATAATTATAGGTATAGTTTCTTCAGTTGAAACAAGATGCCTAATTACTTTTTCAACATATGTTAATAGGTTTTTCATCTTGGAAGTATTATCCGTAATACCGCTCATAAAATACTTCTATCACAATTCTGGCTATAAGTAATATGTTCCACCAATATACTTTCTTCGTAAAAATGTTATCTTTGCACAGAAAACACTTATCAATATTTAAACATCAGGAAGATAATGTTATCATTCAAAGTGACAGGAAGGTTTTCATTTCATTTTGATATATTATATACCAACACTTATTTGTTATCCGTCTGAGTCGAAGGTAAATTTCGTAGTTTAATAGTTCGATACAGAGCAATCAAATTGCTATTCCTGGAGTAAAATTCATCTACAATTGTAATGGTACCGTTGAAACTCGCCCGCTGTTCTTTTGACTGTTAACTAGCCTTGTTTGTGAAGTTAACAATTGACTGCTTGCTCACAAAATCTAATTACGGCGATATTCACACAGCGGCGGAAGTATAAAGTTCCCTTAAGCAAAACTCTGATTCTATAAGTTAAGCAAACAGTTCTACCTTTACTGTAATCTTCAGAGGAAACTGCACACAGTTAAATAACGATCTGTAGTCATGGATCTAAATCAAAAGTAAATGTTGGCAATGGAAACGCAAATATTCTCTGCTCCAGAAGGGAGCAGAGACACAAGATACATGAACAAATTACCCCACATTAACCCAAAATAAATGATGAGGGGAGAATTTAAATTAGCACAAAAGGATTATAGCTTAACAAATTAATTTATTGTTTAAAACAAGAAAAACAAGGGGGAAGACCATTTTTTTAATTACAATAAAAAACACACATTAAAAATATCCAAAATATCCACAATGACATGGCCCTAAAATTGCCCCGCTGCAAAGTTGAGTACAGGTTAATTACGATCACGTTTCATAGGGGTGGACGGAAGAATTGCAGCACATCCACACACAGATTCATACGCCAAGCCATGCAGGTACTTACCAAGCACCCGACACCAATACACCAAGACGACAGCCAAGTAGTGCGGAGAATGTAGATCGAAGGTTCACAAAGTGCGGTGTACAGATGGAAGTTAAAGTTTCCCTAGAACTTCTAACTATATATTCAATCAAGATTTCATTAAATAAAATCTAAAATCGGTCGCTCTGGCGTTCCTTTAGCACAGGGAGAAGATAACTACAGAAGGTTAAAGTTGTTAGATTAATACAGCACGTCGAAACACAAAATATGCAAAATGTTAACAAAATCAATTTCGAAGAGTATGAGATCACGAAATATATCGTGTAACCATTCTTTCTGGTCAGAGGAGTGACATCTATTAGATATCAGGCAGGTTACAGATTGCTACAGCACAATAAAGAGTTCTTACGCAAAAATTTAGATAAGTGAAGTAATTCTATTTCCTGAAAATTATAAACACGATATACGTCATGCAACGGTTCTTTCTACACAGAGGGAAAAGATCTATTTAATGGTAATAACCACGACCGGGAACACACTAATCGGCGCACACGTGGGTCGATAAGTATACAGATTACAAGTTGGAATAGAAAATTTTCGTGGAAAATTATCAGGCTCCTCTCACTAGGAAAATTAGCTATACAATAATTATTAACCACTCATGTGTAATGAATGATGGAAAAGCTGAAGGCTTAGTCTGATATCGTCCACGTGTTTTGTCGACAAAGTACGAATAGTACAGGCACTGCAAATCCCCAAAAATATTATAATCCAACTGTGATAAGAACGCGAAAGACATTGAACATATTTAAATAGGCGAAGAAGAGATTTAAAAGTTATAAAGAGCAAGAATTATGCTAACAAAACACCATCAGAGCCTCAGAATCACATTCCAGCAAAAATCGACATAAAATTAGCAATCCTGTAGGATGCGCTAACAGCGCGAAACGCGTCATTGGTCAATAAAATATTGCAAGAGAGACTGAACATTTTTAATTATTCAACACTGTTGCTGCACCAGCTGCCACCACCACCACCATCATGGAATGGAATGAAATCCTGTAGGAGATTAAGCAGAATCTCACTACTACACATAGTGTAGCTGCTACTCCCGGAATTAAACTCGCAAAAAGGCATAATTACGACTGCGGAGCCTGAACTAAGTCGAGCTACGAGGCCACAGCAGAACCAAACCCAGAGGTACTTACCCTACCAGGAACCAAGAAGCGAATGAATAGCTCTCTTCACCACTGCTTAACCGTTACCAGTGAGGAATAGTGGAGGGGAGCCCAGAGAGCGTCACCGTTTGTTAGGCAGGTAACCTGAACAACCCCCACCAAGGAGGCAAGGAGGTTAAGAGCAAGCTACATCAGGAATCTTTGCTAAGACTGCGTTCTGCTCAGCAGTTGGCAAACCTACTTCTCGTCCAGAGACATTCAACACCCAGCATTTGAAAGAAACGACGACACAAAACAGACGAGGTGCGCCTAGCACTTCCTAATCTCTCTTACATACAAAGTTTCATTCATTCTGTGGAAGCCAGGGTCAGTGGGAGCACATCACAGTACACACGAATAGATATATGGGGGCTTCATGTACAACATGTTAGAATTTTACATACAGATAAAACTAAATCATTATATAATGCCTGGTATCTTGTATATTGCGAGTGGAGTGTCTTCCTACACTAAAAAAAATGTCTGAAGCTCGTCAATATTTGTTCATATGGAGTCAATTAAATGGAACACGTTATGTGGACGTGTTTCACCGTATATTACCAAAATAAATCAAGTACTTCAATATAATTCTCAATGACGGAACTTCACTCATAGTCCCAATATATTTTCTTTCTCAGGATCTCCCTATTTTAAAATTATTCAAGTCATTAGCATTTTATTAATATTTGCCTTCATAATCAGTGCTTTTATTGAAGGTGATAAGGAGACCAATTTAAAAAGACATTAGGTTCAGCTCTCTTTTTGCCTTTCTATGCCCCTTCTGATATAAAGGTAGCCTACCTTCCCTTTGAGAAGTATATTAAGATATCAGGTTATGTGTGTTTCCTTTAACACCTTACACAAACCCTTAAAACACATCCCACTACTTTCTTGCGAGCTAATGCTCCTGACGCCATATGGTCTCATATTCATTTGATAACAAAAGATACCATTTATTCCTATATGCTTATAATCGGAGTTTCTGTCATAACAAAGTCCCCTTTTTTTACCTTAAATGCACCTACCATGTATTAAAACATAAATTATAAAATTCAATTATTCATTAAAAAATAATAATCTGTATTATATGGAGACGGAGTTCCGTACAAAAATAAATCTGTTTATATACTCTCAAGTATTAATTATTTCTGCTTTATTTTCAAAATGTTTAAAGTACACTTTACTTTTAACTTTGATTAAATGTAATTAATTCTACGTTATGTTATTCTTCATTGAATAAATATTATTAGTACCAAGTCATAGTCTTATTTGACGTCCTGAGTTCTTACTCCCGGGCTAATCTTTAAGAACAAGCTATGTAATAATTGAATAAAACTGATTACGGTTCTGCAATAGAACTATTGAATATGGAAAGAGGGATAAAAGGCATGGTACTCCTAAAAGTAGAAGAAAGAAAGGAAAGGATAGAAGATGGTGTTGTTGAGGTCGAAGAAGGATAGAAGATAGATCCCCAAAGGCAGATACCCTTCGCTCGCCCCACCCCACTACCCCAGGACACCCCTGTCCCTTCGATGTACGATTACACCACCGGAGGGCACATAATGTCACACTAGATGGTCGTGGACCCACTACAGAACGGATGGTGTTCCGTTATCCCCAGACCCCCGAAACGTAAACACAACAAACCCTGTGGAAGCCCTAAGAATAATATTTACAACTCTAGGACATTCATTACCCGTCATTCGTCAAAGTCTTTCTCTTGTCCGTCAGTCTCCTTAATATGGTACAATGAACTTACTTATTTAATCTGAGGTATAAAGGGCTTAACTTGATCAACTTTGTACAACCCTTTAATAATTACTGTAGACGGTTCTTTAAGTAATAAAACCTTTGGAAGTGGAATCTTGTGATCAGCATAAGATACTTCTTATAATTTAAAAAAATGGTGTGCATTCTTTATCTTATTTAGAACTTCTTTAAAATGATATTGGTTTATTGGTAAGCACTCAAATTAAATGATTTACACTCATGGGTTTATCTGTTTGCTTTATTCTATTAAGATACCACTTAAAATATTTACGATAACCTCTCCTACATTTAAAATTCAACCTAGGACCCAATATTACTAAAGTCATTCGTTGATGTTCTCCTTTCGACCAATATTTATCCTTAAACTGTTGTATGAGGTCTCCCTAATCTTTAAAGTTATTCCTATTTAAAACAGTCCACTCCGTAGCCTCGCCTTCTAGTTGTCCTATTACAAATTGTATACGTTTATTACTATTCCAAATTGTAGGAAATGCATTAGTAAATGATTTTATGAAAATTATTGTGTGAAATTCCCCATATGGTTTAAATACTGGAAATATATTTCCCACATCAGTATTAGTCGACACATTAAATTCTTCGCACCCATCGGCTGTGAGATTCTTTCTTCCCCGACTGTTGAATAGATCAAGTCGAATCGCCTTCGTTGTTGTCGTATTAATTTCATTATTGTCAGCATCTCCATAAACAAAAAGGTTCGACTATCATTATTATTAGTTTTTAAATTATCATCACACGTAATATCATTAGAAAAACCTTCTTTATTACTATTGACAAAAGTCGATAAACGATTGTAATCTCCTGCAAACGCAATTCCGTATTTGAAATTCTGTGCGTCAGAAAAGTTTCTTTATAGATTTCTCTATGTAATTCCCGTGCGCGATCAGCTGATTTGTGCTTTATATCTTCTAACACAGTATACATGTCATTAATAGCATCTTTTAAAGTTCCTCTTTTCACTTGACCTTCGTCTAACTTCTTTGTAATATTCTCTCTATCGTCATTATTAATGTGAGGAGGACCAGCTAAATTAACAGACACTTCTTGAAGGCGCTCTAACATTTCTTTGCGAACTACCTCAACTCGTGTAGTCATTACCGCTTGGATTTTATCGTTATTTTTCTGTATATCTTCATAAATAATAACAATAATATTGTCGAACCTTTTAGTAATATCCCTAATGTCCTGTTTAATTAGCTGTTTCTCCTACCTGGAACTTTTTACATGTTCTTCTACACTAGCATTTAGACTACCTAATTCATCCCGGGATTCCCTTTGAAAAGCTTCAATAATGTTATTTGTTAAATCTATTTTCTTTATTAGCTCTGTTCTGCTAGTTTCATCTTGACTTTTAATATCAGATTTTAATGCAGACATATCGGAATCAATTTTATCTTTAGAATCGTCAATTTTCCTAACAATTCAGCTTGTAATCCAGATATGTCAGAGCCCATTTTATCCTTAGTATCAGCTATCTGCCTATTAATTCAGATTTTAATACAGACATATCAGAACTGTGAGATTCTTTCATTTCTTTAAGCTGCAGTAATAGATCTTGTAATAAACTAGTCTGTAGAGGTATATCCTGTTCGGACATTTTGTTATCAGACATGATTAGATATTAGTTAACACCTAAATTAACCAAAATAACAAGAAAATTTATGAGATTACACAGTTGTCACTTCTCACTTTTTTTTCCAAATAACTCACCGTAATTATAAATTTATGTAATTAGTAGTTTCGTTGTTTGTATTTCCACAGCAGTTATTTCCTGTTGCTGCTGCGGCTAGCAAATTTGAAGACAACTGAGAGGTTGCGCTGTGGCACTGCGTAGTACGGCTCGTGCAGCTCGGGGGTCGGTGGGTCGTGGCGGGACCTGTCACTACTGACTCGCAGAAACAGGAGAAATCATCCCTTTATCCCGCCAACGTTTAAGTTCTTTGCCACTTTATTATAAAGGGCGATAGGCACTGGTCGAGCTTTACGAGATTTTGAGACTGCAGATTCTTTTAAAGTTACATGTGTCACGAAGTCTTTTGCACAACCTAGTTCCGGCGAAAACAAGTCACTATATTTTTGACACAATGCATTGATTTTGTCCCGTGGTAGTACTGACGAAATTTGAAGCACATCTCTTTGAATTGATAAGCCAAACAAGTCAAATGCATCCAGTCCAAAAATTTTCTGTGTAGATTTGGCCTGTAGAACAACAAAAGCGACAGTTTTGGTAACACTTTGAAAAGAGACGGGCATGCTACACGTTCCCAGCACAGAAAAGTTTTCTCCTGTATATGCTTTTTGCAACTTTTGAGACGGCGACAATTTAGCCGAACCCAGAAGTTCATAAGTGTCTTCATTCATTAATGTGACAGCGGAACCAGTGTCGTCTACAGAAAGTGTTACAATAAGTGTCTGCTTGTGGCGCACGACAGATGCGCGAATGTCGGCAACGTCTGATTCAGTTTGTTTGCTGTGCTTGCACATGCGCGGTCTGTGTACGTAAGGAGAAGGCGCAGAATCGGCACACAGCAGATTAATAACACTGTCCCTAGATGGCACTACCGCCGGATCGGCTTCCCCGCAAGCGTGCAAGGCTACCCCAGATTCACCAACTACTGCACTAACCTTACTTTGAGTAGCTACATGAAGTCTACTGTCACAAGCTACCCAGTATTGGGCACCTTTCACAAGGAGAAATTGCAGAAGCACTAGGTTCACTACAGGTTTGCACTGTAGATAGTCATGTTGCTTGTCCTGAACCCTTATCTGCTGCAAAGAGTAACGCACTTGACGGTGCTTGCAACTTGGATCACTACAAATTTTTGCCATAGGCTCAGATGAACTTCCTTGGATTTGAGAGTTACGGTAAGCACTGTTTAAGTCCACAGCATGTATGACATTGACTGCATGAACTGTCCTCACACTCTGCAAAGAACTGTTTCTAATGGCACCGTTCTTTGAATTTTTGTCCTGCATTCACACTGTCTGTACATGTCCTGGTGTGTCACATTGATAACAGATGGCGTTGCGCCTAGGCCATTGCGCACGTTTGTGGCGAGCTACACACTGGGGGCAAGATTTACAAACATTTTTCTGAAAAGAGCGTCGACGCCCATTATTCACATTACTTTTTCTAACACGACAGGGCGACCTTTGTGCCGTACTTTTACACTGGCTACTGTTCACTGACTATTTAGCACGGCAGGTAGAAATGTAAGAATCATTAGGGCTAGACTGAGAACTGTGATTAGAAAAGCGTCTATTGCGGCACACTGAGTTAACACTGTGGCTTTGCATTTCTACATCTGCTAAGTCAAAGGTGTCATGTGCTTCAATAAGCTGCAGTAAACTATCTAATGAGGGATCAGACTGTTTCAGTAACACTGCCCTAATTCTGGCGTCCTGAATGGTCTGCAATATGACGTCTCTCAGCATGATATCACTATAAGAATGGAGCAAGAGCAAGTAAATATACATTTGCGGGTTAAGCCCATCATCTCTGTGATCCAATGCTGATGTGACTGATCTAGTAACATATTAGTCTGAAAAATCGATACCATGCCACAACTACGAGAACATTTTTCTCGTAAAGAGCAACCAGCGCATTTATGAGTTTATCAAAGTCTAGATCACAAGGAGATGCGTGGGAGAAAAGATTCTGCAGTAATATGAAGGTCTTGGTGCCCACTATTACGAGGAACAAATGCTTGACTGTCTGACCTGTACGTTGATGAGACACGACGAGTTCTTAAAATTGCGCCAAGTAATCGCTCCATTCTTCATCCCCTTCGTCGTACTGGCGAAACATAGCGGGCGGTGCGGCGGCAGGTGTGGACGGCTGATGTGACGGCTGTTGTTGCTGAGCTGCCAGCGCCGTCAACTGGGACACTGCTTGGAGTAGTTGCGTGATTTGCGCCGTCTGTAACTGAATAATTTCCATTAACTTTGGATTCGGGGTAGTGGCCATGCTGACTGATTAGGCGCCACGCATACAAGAAATTTGAAACAAAACAAAGATGCAATGTGAAAGACTTTTCTCTGCAACAAAAAAGTCCACAAAACACATAACAGAGTACCTTCCCCAAAAACCTTTATAATAAGGGTGGGTGGGAGGGAGAAATTTCTGCGTGCTCTGAATGCTGCTGTCTGGCTGCTGCAAGAAGGCTGGTCCAAGGTTCTTCCATCACTTCTCGTCGCCACTTTTGTGTCTCATTGCGCCTGGTTGTCCTAGGAGTCAGTGGACGAGTGGAGAGAGACCGACACAGGGAAATGGGATGCACGCATGTGCAGGTACAGAGTCCGAGGTGACCAGCCAGTGTGACAGCAGAAACTAGAATCACTAACCTATATTCGAACAAGATATATATTTAGTAGAAACATAATAATACTTAAGAATTACAAGTTTCATAACTGCACACTAGTGTAAGGCTAAGACATACTTTAACTAGGTAGAGGCTTGCCTACTGATGAGAGTCTGTTGTATTGCCAATTGACCAATAAAGTTCGGCGGTGGCCACAGGGTTTCGTCAGAGGAAGCTCGTGGCTGACGTCGGAAGAACGCCGAGCCGTACTTGCATGGCGGCGCGCAGTGACAGTATGTCATCGTATTGTAGGGCTGAGAGCCATGGCGGAGGCACTGGGTGGAGGTCCTGGGTGGGGGCGTTACTGGTGGGACAGCGTCGTACGTGAGGCTGGGATCTAGATGCTGTCCACACCCCGTATTCAACCTTGCGATCTCCCGAAAACCTACCAAAAGGAGGGGAAGGGCGCACACTCCGCCCAGATGGAGCAGGTCATCTTCTTCTGACGTGCGTGGCCCTTGCTGAGGGGAGATCAATGGGAAACCTGTGACAGGGAGCATTGATGGAGTCTATCTGACAACATGCCATTTCTGAAGAGTCAAATGACACATCTTGGCCAACCAAAAGTCGGTAAAGGGTGTCCGCGTTGGCATGTTTGGAGGTAGGTCGGTATAAAATGTTATACTGATAATCAAACAGTATCAAGGACCATCTCTGAAGCTTCTGTGCCATTCGAGGCTAAATTGGACATGTGGGTGAGAACAACGATGTGAGAGGCTTGTGATCTGTCAACAAATAGAATTTACTACCATAGACATAACGATGAAACTTTGTGACGCCGTAAATGAGGGCTAAGGCCTTCTTGTCTATCTGACTGTAATTCTGTTGCGTTGACGTCAGTAGCTTGTATCAAAGGCAATAGGACGATCGTGAGATACAATACGATGTCACAAAACTGCACCCAAACCGTAAGAAGAGTCATCCACTACTAGCACTACATGCTTGTTTGGGTCAAAGGGAATCAATCATGCATCACTGATTAGTGCCGATTTTCTAATTTGTAAAAGGCAACCTGGCAATCTTTAGACCATACGAAAGGAACATTCTTCCTACGTAAGCGATGCAGTGGAGCTGCAATCTGACAGGCATTTAGAATAAATCTGAAATAACTATTAATCTTTCCAGATACTGCCTGCAGTTCATGCACATTCTGCACGTCTTTGATTGTTCGAAGGTGTGACTGTAAGGAATGGATCCCTTGGCATTAATCACATAGCATAAGTACTCAGTCTGAAAAAAAAAAGAACACTTTGCTTTATTACCACGTATACCGGCTGCAGTAAACACTTTGAAAGGGCACTCAAGGTTTGACAAATGTTCTTCAACTGTGCGCCCTGAGACTACAGTATCATCTAAATAGATGGAGCTGCACGGTACAGAAACTGTCTGCAGTTCCAAAAAACGCTGAAAAATAGCGCAGGCGCTAGAACTGCCAAAACTGCTTTGAAATTGAAAAAGGCCCATGTGTCTTCTTTTCAGTCCAACATCCTTTCTCATTATTTCGCAGGGGTAAATAGAATAGTTAAATTCAGAGTGTACCAATTAATACTCATATAATTTTTCTCATATCTTGCTCAGAGTAGGAATTGATATTTATTTATTTATTCTTACCTATGATCACATCATAAGGTCAATAATTACTAATTTCCATGTTTTGTGAAACATGGTGGCGGCGCATATATATTAATAGCTATTCTGATAAAGAAATCAATTTACTATTATCTCATTGAGGATCAATTATAGAAAATTAAATTGATATAAAAAATATGGCGAATGTATTGAAAGGTGTTACCTCACTTTGAAGGTACACGAAGAACAGCTGTTAAAAAAATCCACAAGTACACCACTTTCAGTTTTTGGCAATCCCTGCCATAGGATCTTCGGACATTAGGATACGCTGTGATGTGGTCGTATGTTTTATCATTTGTAATCAGGCCAAACTCCTTAGTTTTAGTTAGTTTATAAGTAAATTTCATGTGCACAACGAGTCATCAGTTGCTTTCTTTCTTTTTTTTTTTGTCATCTATTGTGGTTTCCGTGCCACACTACTGCATTGTTTTACTGCGTTGACATTGGCGGCGTTGTTTGATTTTTGGTGGGCAAATTTATGTACTTGTTTAACAGTCACGTACGAATTTTGTTATTGTCATTGGTATTGTGAAGTGTTTAAATTACAAATACTCAGGCCAAGTTTTTGTATGCCGGGTTGAAACTTGTACGCAAATTAAATTAATTTTGTCTCCTGTATTTTATGATTACCAGGAGTAGGGCTAAACTGTAGTAAATTAAGGTGTTTCGTTCAATAGTGCCACAATATTTGACAGGGTGCACCACTCTGAAGATTTCGACACCTCTAGTTGGCGTCAATTTAGTGAGAAACGCGTATTGAGTAAAGTTTCCGGAAAGGCATCTAGGGAAATACTAAATAGACCGGGCTCAGTAAACGATTCTAGTGAAAGTGAGATTGAAATTCCCCACGGACACAGTAGAAAGAAAGTGTATGCTCACAGTGATGAACGCACTGCATATGATAAGACCCAAGGTAGAAAGTCAACGGTGTCTAGGTCGTCCACACCAGCTGGTAATTGTGATGATGTCCAGCTAGTTGATCAAATGAAGTATTTAGTACATGACAAGCAGGAAAGAAAGAATGAGGCAAAAATTAATGCCGACGGATTAGAGAGAATTGATGCTCGTGTTGGTGAGTTTAAAGAGGAGTTATCAGTAATCAGTCAGAAGCTTATTTCACTCAGAAAGACAATTTATTTACAATTTACAATTACAATCACAATGTAGGTCTGTTACCTGTATAACTAAAACAGACCTTTACAATCAACTATTATACATTACAAATTGTTTGGTTGTTATTAATAAGTTACTGACAACTCTAAGTATAATTCCCGCCTGTTAGCAAGCCTCTTGAAGGGAGGCCAGTACCCATCCCTACGACGTGGACGTGGGCGGGGCCTACTTACTAACGTAACCACTGCTACTCATATTAATTTATTAGTTTGTTACATTTAGAAAACAAAGTAAATTACACTACTTCTAGTAGTGATGCACTGATTTACACTATCCATCTCCTTTGCACCACTGGATTTCTAGTCTAAATTGGATTTGGAAGGTAGCGATGCGGCCAACACCAGAGAACTTATTCCAGTGACTTCTCCTTTATACCTTGCACGCGCAAGGCGGGGAAGTCGTCCAGCTCTTCACTCCTTGCCTCAACTAACCTTCCGGTCATATTCGGTTCCATCCGTGGTGCCAAACCGACGTTAGCAGGCCAGACGCCAGGGATGGTGATGTCAATCCGGTTTTACGTACGCAGTATATTGCTGCCAATGTATGCCTCATAGAGGCATGCACGGCTTTTCTCTCGTTGTTTCGCAGCAGACTATCCACGATAGATCTACTGCGCGTGGGTTGATACTTTCTCAGTTACTATAATGAGGATCTCTACTAACTCATCGTTCTCTAGTATTTCATAGATGTCCACAACATTCACAAACTGCATCAGGCCGTTTCCCTATTCGGTGCAAGTGCACCGGGTAGGGTCCGCGACCTGTCAAAAAATGCACTAATCCTTTGGATGGAAGAAATTTTAACTTCATCCTTTCTCTCACTGATGGTAGGAAGGAGTGTACGCGCCTGGCTGTTTCAGATGAATCCCAGTCTCGTTGCCAAATATCGTTAATGGCTTCGTTAATTTCTATTTTATTTTCACAGACCCTCCCAATAATCCTTTCTACTTGAATGAAGTCGTGTCTTTTCAGCCAATAAACCGCCGCCCTTTTCCTGATTATTAAATCAATAGGGTAAAGCCCCATAATCACCGTGAGCCCATCCGTAGGTGTGGTCCCAAAGCCCCAACCGATCTAATTATGATATTCCTTTGCACTCTTGACAGCCAACGAGGGCCTGACCAGTCTGAGCCTATGAGCCCAGGAGCTCGCACCGTAGCCCATAATCGAGGCGAGTAAACTGTTATGATACAATTGGGTTACACTTGGAGGCAGATGTAACCTCCTCTGTCCTATTGAAATTATTTTGTTGTACAATGCTAAGGTTTTATTAGCAACTCCGAAAGACAGGGATTGAAGCAAAGAACATCGCTCTCGAAGCAAATAAAGAAGCCAGAATTGCTCGTTAAGAAGCAGCCGATGCGAGAAAGACGGCCAAATTGGCCAAGAAAGTGGCGGTAAAATCTCGAACTGAGATCGAAAACGTTGAAAAGGTAGTTGACACATTGTGCGATCAAGGGAAAGAAATCCTTAAACAGACGAAAGAGAAAATCACTGAGAATTCGAAAGCAATCTCAGATATATCTAATTAGCAGTCAGAAATAGCTGAAATCAAAGAGGCACAAGCTAGCATTTCCTCACAGCAGAAAAAATTGATTTGCGACATAAAGAAAACTCCTGGCGTAGTGGAAAAGATTACGTCACTGTCGACGGCTACGACACGGACGGCAAGCGCGGAAGGAAGTGCACATAGTGTACAACGCGTAAGACATATGACAACAGAAGCAAGCCATGAGAAAAGAACTTACGTATTCTGTCACAAATCGCCAGGTAGAGAAAGGCCAATCTTTCGAAGGGAAAGTTTCCATAGTGTACCCGAAAGTCTTGAAACAGAGGATACTTGTTGTCGTCTACGAAGGACAGACTCCCACCTCCACTAATCAGCTGATTCAGTGAGATATGCTCCAGCTGGCAATAATCGACAAAGTATAAGGAGAGACAAACACATGCAACGCAGTGTAGGAGCCCCCGTATTCAAACCAATCGATATTAACCATTTCTTACCGGTGCAGAATTTTCAAGTCTTTAAAGACTCCACAACGTTTTCCACCCTACATTGCACAATTTGATAGGATACTCCCGCCGGAGTGGCCGTTGCAATACAACTTTGAGTTTATTCGAGGTCATGAACCACAGACATTGCCGAGGTGGGGTGGCTTGGTGGCTTGCGTGCCTCAACGATACAGATAGCCGTACCGTAGGTGCAACCAAAACGGAGAGGTATCTGTGGAGAGGCCAGACAAACGTGTGGTTCCTGAAGAGGGGCAGCAGCCTTTTCATTAGTTACAGGGGCAACAGTCTGGATGATTGACTGAGCTGGCCTTGTAACATCAGCTAATGTGGCTATGTCACACAGCTACTGCGAACGGCTGAAAGCAAGGGGAAACTACAGCCGTTACCTTTCCCGAGGACATGCAGCTCTACTACATGAACATATGATGATGGCATCCTCTCGGGTAAAATATTCCGGAGGTAAAATAGTCCCCCATTCGGATCTCCGGGCGGGGACTACTCAGGAGGAGGTGATCATCAGGAAAGACAATACCGGCATTCTACGGGTCGGAGCGTGGAATGTTAGATCCCTTAATCGGGTAGGAAAATTAGAAAATTTAAAAAGGGAAATGGATAGGTTGAAGTTAGATATAGTGGGGATTAGTGAAGTTCGGTGGCAGGATGAACAGGATTTCTGGTCAGGTGAGTACAGGATTATAAATACAAAATCAATTGGGGGTATCACAGGAGTAGGATTGATAATGAATAAGAAAATAGGATTGCGGGTAAACTACTATGACCAGCACAGTGATCGCATTATCATTGTCAAGATAGATACGAAGCCAACACCGACAACAGTAGTACAGGTTTATATGCCAAGTAGCTCTGCCGATGATGAGGAAATCGAAGAAATATATCAGGAGCTAAAGGAAATTATTCAGACAATTAAGGGAGAGGAAAAATTAATTGTTATGGGAGACTGGAATTCGGTAGTCGGACAAGGAAGGGAATGGAAGGGAAGATAATAGGTGAATATGGTCTGGGCAAAAGGAATGAAAGAGGAAGCCGCCTGGTAGAATTCTGCACAGAACATAATTTAGTTATAACAAACACCTGGTTCAAGGATCACAAAAGAAGGTTGTATACGTGGAAGAGACCAGGAGACACCGGGAGATACCAGATAGATTTTATAATGGTAAGACACAGATTTCGGAACCAGGTTTTACAGTGTAAGACGTACCAGGGGCAGATATAGACTCTGAACATAACTTGTTGGTTATGAATTGTAGGCTGAAACTAAAGGAACTACAAACAGGTAGGAAAATAGGGAGATGGGACCTGGATAAATTGAAGGAACCTGAGATTCTTAAGAATTTCAGGGGGAGCTTTAGGCAGCAATTAATAGAAATGGGGGAAATAAAACAGTAGAGGAGGAATGGGTAAAATTGAGAGATGAAATAGTGAAGGCAGCAGAGGACAAAATAGGTAGGACACTGATGGAAAACCACTTCTCAGCAAAGAAGGGAAAGCTGAAGGTGGAAAGAGTATATAGAGGGCCTCTACAAAGGAAATGAACTTCGAGACAATATTGTAGGAAGGGAAGAGGATGTAGATGAAGATGAAATAGGAGATACTGTGCTGAGAGAAGAATTTGACAGAGCCCTGAAAGACCTAAGTCGAAACAAGGCCCCTGGAGTAGATGATATTCCCTCAGAGCTAATGAAGTCTCTTTGAGAACCATCCATGACAAACCTGTTACACCTGGTGTGTAAGATGCATGAGACAGGTGAAGTACCCTCAGACTTTAAAAAAAATGTTATAATCCCCATTCCAAAGAAAGCAGGTGCAGACAGGTGCGGAAACTACAGAACCATCAGTTTAATAAGTCATGGTTGCAAGAATTTGACAGGAATTATATACAGAAGGATGGAAAAGCCGGTAGAAGCCGACTTCGGGGAAGATCAGTTTGGGTTCAGGAGAAATGTAGGAACACGGGAGGCAATACTCACGTTACGGCTTATCCGAGGAGATAGATTAAGAAAAGGCAAACCTACATTTCTAGCTTTTGTTGATTCGGAGAAGGCTTTTGACAATGTTGATTGGAATAAACTCTTTCAAGTTCTGAAGCAAGCAGGAGTAAAATATAGGGAGCGTAAGGTTATTAACAACTTGTACAAAAACCAGACAGTGGTTGTCAGAGTTGAAGGGCATTAAAGGGATGCAATGGTTGGAAAGGGAGTAAGACAGGGTTATACTCTTTCTCCATTCTTATTCAATTTGTATATTGAGCAAGCTATAAAGGAAAGCAAGGAGAAATTTGGAGAAGGAATTAAAGTTCAGGGTGAAGAATTAAAAACATTGCGTTTTGCCGACGACATAGTAATTCTGTCAGATACAGCAAAGGACCTGGAAGAGCAATTGAACGGAATGGACAGTGTGCTGAAAGGTGCATATAAGATGAACATTAACAAGAGCAAAACTAGGGTAATGGATTGCAGTGTAAGAAAATCAGGTGATGCTGAAGGAGTTAGATTGGGAAACGAAGCAATAAAGGAGGTAGATGAGTTTTGTTACTTGGGCAGTAAATTAACAAATTATGGTCGCAGTACAGAGGATATAAAATTCAGAATGGCAATGGGTAGAAAAGCGTCCTTGAAAAAGGGAAATTTGTTAACCTCGAATATTGATTTAAGCCTAAGGAAGTCCTTTCTGAAGGCATTTGTGTGGAGCGTTGCCTTGTATGGGAGTGAGACATGGACGATAAACAGTGCGGACAGGAAGAGGATTGAGGCTTTTGAAATATGGTGCTACAGAAGAATGCTAAATATTAGGTGGGTGGATAGCGTAACTAATGAGGAGGTACTGAACAGAATTGGGGAGAAAAGAAATTTCTGGCATACCTTGACTAAAAGAAGGGATAGATTGGTAGGACACATTCTTAGACATCAAGTAATTGTGAATTTAGCGTTGGAGGGAAGTGTGTGGGGAAAAAATCGCAGAGGAAGACCAAGAGATGGATACAGTAAGCAGATTCAGACAGATGTAGGTTGCCGTTCTTATGTGGAGATGAAGAGGCTTGCTCAGGATAGGGTATTGTGGAGAGCTGCATCAAACCAGTCTCCGGACTGAAGACCACAACGACAACATGCAAGGTAGTGTGGCAGAACACATGTGCTCTGTGGCAAAAACGTGTACGTCTTATGAACAATTTAGAAGTACTTTCCTTGCACCATACTGGCCCTCACAAGAGCAAGAACGAATCAAAGATCAGATTGTCAAGGGTCGTGATATGGAGTCTGCCGGTTTTAAGAACTCGGTTAAGTTTCTTGAGTCATTAGTCAAGAAAAACAGAGGCCTAGATCAACCATACTCGGTAAAAGAGATAATAATGCACTGTTTCACTAAGCTCGCTGAGGGTTACCAGAGGAGCATTATAGGCAAAATGTAACGGTACACTAGACCACTTTATTTCCGCACTTACAGAAGCAGAGTACGTAGAGATCCGCCACGGATGGCGATCTCACGAGAACAAGGAGGAAACTCCTTCACAAAGTGAAAACAGTAATTCTTGGGGGAACAACGGCGACCGTGGGCGAGAAAGTAATCGTAAGCGCGGTTGTAACAACGGAAATAAGTGTAGAAAAGGGAATCAAAACAACGGAAACGGGCGCAACCATGGCAATGGTGGCCATCAAACATCAGTAATTTCAATCAAAATAGTAGTGAAGGATGGGGTCAGAAGAATGCGCAATGGCAGAACAGCGGACCACCCCAATTCAGAAATCAAAACAATAATAATAACAACCACCACAAGCACAACAGTGGCCGACTGCCCAAGGTAGTAATTCCTGGCGTAACCAAAGGGCCTGCGAGTCCGGCTTAGAGGGGAATAGAAATTGAGGAAGTAAGAGCACCGCAACCTTCCAGTGCCAAAACTGGTTCTGGTACGAATAACCGCCAATGACGGGTGATAAACGCGGATTGCGCACCCTCGACATCCGCAATTACCCTCGGAGACAGCGCGCTGTATCTTCTGAACTGTGAAGATGTAAGGGAAATTCTCAAAGACGAGATACTCTTCATTATTAGGCAGGAAATTCATGCAATGCAAGCGGTTAAGATAGGGAAGATTGCGTTAACTGGGATTATCGACAGCGGAAGCCAGATTTCGGTGATAACGGAATCTGCTTTCCAACGTTGTGTCAAGAACCATTCCTGGCCGACTCTTAAGCTGAAAAAGGCCAAGATTAGGGGTGCACTTGTCGGAAGGCAAGCAGAAATTCAGTTTCAGAGTCATATGACGATAATAAGCCAGGTTCATGAGTGGGACTTGAATCTCACTGTGGTGCCGATGTTGGCTATCGATCTGTTGCTTGGAATGGATTTCCTAATTGATTATAAGGCGTTTCCAGATGTGGGGTGTGGGGAACTTGTCCTCAACAAGGAAGGAAAATCCACTATCTATTTTGCAGATCAGATTTCGAGAGCTCAAAATTAAGCATGACATGTGGTGAAAATCACTGCAATATGGTCCCCTTCGTCAAATATAGTAAAAGATAAGAGAAGTACGATGTAGTGCATGAAGACGTTATCCGAGCTATACAAAACGTGGTTCAGACCCAAAACAGTATCTCTAATGCCGAGCGAAAAGAACTTTCTCTGGTGTTAACCGAGAATGCGGAGGTATTTTACCCAAAAACGGGGGTTATTCATTTAAGGTGAAGCCTCACAAAAAATTCATGGTGCATGCCTATTTGATTCCGGCTGCACACAGAGAGGCAGTACGGCAAGAATTGACTAGGATGGAAGAGGAAGGCGTTATTCAGTGCGCAATCTCTACTTACAATTCCCCCTTGTCGTGGTGCAGAAGCAGGATAAAACAGTACGTCTGGTTCTCGACTCCCGACAGATTAATACGATCATAGAACCTGAGATTGATAGGCTAAAGAGGCTGGAAGAACTACGGCAGAACTTCCACGGAGCACAAATCTTTACCACTCTGGATCTTCGATCCAGTTTTTTGCAGATCGTGCTAGACCCCGAGTGTCGTCAGTATACTGCATTTGTAGCGTTCGGGACTTGTTATAGATTTAAGAGGTTGCCTTTCGGCCTAAACGTCTCCTGTTCGGCTGTCATTCGTGGCTTAGATTCGGTTTTGCCGGCATCTATTAAGAGCCACATAACCACTTATGTTGACGGCCTCCTCATAGCCCAACCCGACTGGAGTCAGCATACCTTCGTGCTCAGTGAATACTTAGAGCCTTTTTTCAGTGTGGGGTCACAGTTAACATAAGAAGATCATGTATAGGAACCTCCAACGTGAAGTACCTGGGACATATTGTATCGGCGGAATGAATTGCTCCCGACCCTGAAAAGAATGAGGCCATCGCGAAATTTCCTACTCCTAAAAATCGGCGACTACTTCGAGGATTTTTGGGTGTAATAAATTTCTTCAAAAAGTACATCTTCATCAAGAAACTGGCGACGCCACGTCTATGTTCCCTTACGGGAAAGAACGCTCTTTGGGATTGGGATGGTGTGGCCGAGGAGAAGTTTCAGAGCTTGAAGCAAGCACTGGTTACTGCTCAGATTCTGTCACATCCGAACCTTTCCGATGAGTTGTGCATGGCGACGAATAGTTGGTATACGGGTTTGGGAGTAATGATCATCAAAAGGTATCAAGAAGCTGGAAATACAGTCGATAAGACTATTGCATTTGGCAGCCAGATCTTAAATAAGGCTGAGCGAAATTACTCGGTTCTGGAACTCGAAGCCCTCGACGTAGTGTAGGGTTTTGATAAGTTTCGTTACTTCCTGTATGGCCGAAAAACTAGTTTTTCCACGGACCACAAACCGCTAGAGTTCATAATGTCCGCCATTCTCCGTAATAAGAGATTGACTCGGTGGGTCTTATCATTGATGTAATTTGATTTCACCATTGAACATGTCCCGGGAGTCGAGAAATTATAGCTGACGAGTTATCCAGGTCCCCTGTGGGATATGAACAGTTAGGACAACAGCCGTTAGAAGAGGAGCATTATAGAGTCTTCTACATGCGGCATGTGGCCTTTGTAAACTAGGTTTCCACTACATTGCGAGATCTTGGTAAGGAACCCGATCTTACGTAAGATAAAAGATAAATTAAAGGACAAGAATATCCAGAAGTATTATTTGTTACGTAAGGGAATTTTGTTCTTTTGCGCAGGAGGAAACGACGCGCCATGGCGAGTCTGCATTCCCGATGATCTCGTAAACAAGGTGGTTTGGCACATGGACATTTCGGTCCCCGCAAATGCTACCTCAAATTGGACACTCTTGGTCGTTATGGAATTGACGTCTCAGTTGGTAACACTATCACCTCTCTGGAGAGCGACGGCTCGCTCTGTTAACCGTGCCTTCTGTAGGGATATCCTTACTCAGGTAGGCAGGTTCGACAGGGTCATATCGGACAATGGGCCTCAGTTTAAGGCGGACTTATGGAGAGAAACAATAAGAAGACATAGAATTCAGCCGGTGTAAGCATCCGCATACCACCCACAAAGTCATCCGGCAGAAACAGTTATGAGAAAACTGGGAAACATGTGTTGAATCTATTGTAATAAGATGTTTAACAAATGTTTGTACAGTCTATGGGACTTAACTACGGGGTCATCAGTCCCTAAACTTACAAACAACTTATGAACTACTTGCGAACTAGGACGGCACAAATATCCATGCCCGAGGGGGGATTCGAACCCCCGACCCTAGTGGCCGTGCAGACCCTAACTGGAGCGCCTTAGTCTCCTCGGCCACCGCGGTCGGCTTGTAATAAGAGACACGCAACTTGGGACGTCTTCCTGCGGAATTTCCAAGGAGTAATCAACGAGATTTCTCATACCACTATTAAATTGGCTTCGGTTACGGTCCTCAAAAATATCGAGCCTAGAGATTTAATACGGGAGATATTGGATTTTCCTCCTGCCCGTAAAGCAAGGCATGCAAAAATAGTCGACCTGGCGATTCAGCGCATCAGAGAGGCGGCTAATAAGCGCAAGTTGGCTGCGGATCGTAAGGCCAGCCGAAACAGTTCTTTCCGCGACAGAAAGTCCTTGTAAGGAGATTCCGGCTTTGTAACAAAGCTAAAATGTTATGCCACAAGCTCTACCCAGTATACAACGGGCCAGTTTTTGTTAGGCGGATGGTGCTCCCATGTGCAGCAGTGCTGGAGAAGATGAAGTCCAAGAAGTCTTTGGGTGTGCAACATGTCTGCCATGTAAAACCCTTTATTGACTAGAGTTTCTGGCTATATTTTAGGTTTATTTCTTATGTTAATAAGTTTGTATTTATATTTTATTTGTTTTTATTAATTCGTTCTTTTGTATTTAGAATAAGTTGTGTGTACTTAATTGATTTGTTTAGAGGTTTCATTTTTTGTACATCGATATGCTTTATTATGTCATTTGTTTTGTAACATAAATTTGGTTATGTCGTTATGCATCCTTGTACACCACAGGCCTGATTATCGTTGTCTAGTTTCTTCACTGTCTTTTATGAGGTGTCTGATTTCTGTTCCTTTGACATGTTTTGATCTCTGTTCGTCAATTTGTCTGTACTGTAGTTGGCGTTTTGAGTAATCTTGAGGCTGCGTCAGTGTTGCTGGCTACGGGTACCGTTTTATGTGTTGAATTGTGCCTATAGAATCTGCATTAGTTGTTTCTGTCAATGTGGAATTATATTTTTCGACGTTGACACGTATTTGTCTCAGTTGCATTGTGGGCCTTTTTGTTTTCGGTACGCAATCGTACGTAATTCGATGTGAATAGACTCGATGGAACGGCTATCCATGAGTGATTTTGCCTAGTCGGTCTTTGTCGTTCGTAGCTACGCCATGGGTGTGTGGTAACGTTTCGCCGTTTTTCT
Organism: Locusta migratoria; assembly: GCA_026315105.1. Classification (NCBI taxonomy): domain Eukaryota; kingdom Metazoa; phylum Arthropoda; class Insecta; order Orthoptera; family Acrididae; genus Locusta; species Locusta migratoria. The sequence goes on along the minus strand of CM048746.1, from coordinate 675,960,108 downwards.
TCTTGGTGTCCGCGCATGAGGCACGTTGGCATTGTGTATCTTGCAGTCGCATGAATGCGAAGCTGCCCGATATTTTTCGCTGTGCTCGTCTATGGTTTCCCACAAACCGAGTTAGAAATGTCCCACTCGACGATAATGTAGACTATGTACTTCAATAGCATAATACTCCATTACTGTCGCTGTAATTGTGGTTATTTTCAGGGTAGGATTCCACGATACACGCCTTAACGAAATGTTCAAATGTTTGTATAGTCTATGGGACTTAACTATGGGGTCATAAGTCCCTATACTTACAAACTACTTATGAACTACTTACGAACTAGGACGGCACAAATATCCATGCCCGAGGGGGGATTCGAACCCCCGACCGTAGTGGCCGTGCAGACCGTGACTGAAGCGTCTCAGTCCCCGCGGCCACCGCGGCCGGTTTGCCTTAACGCTCTTGTACAGTTTCATAATGATGAACATCTTTATAATCTTATGGCCAGAACAGCCAGACGGAGATGAAGTTGGAGATTGAAATGCCGACAGCTTTAAAAGATTGTGCACGAGGACAGAGGATAAAAATAACAATCTGGCCAGGGAATATATCTATCTACAGGTACGTTCCCAGTGACTCATGATTCCTGCCCTTTCCTGCTGGCGCGATTATAAAGTTTGATCATGAGCTCACTAGCCAATCACCTTGCCTTGAGCATGTAGCTCCTCTAAGTATGTTAAATTTCTTTTGCATGGAAACTAAAGCATGCGCTAACAAATGAATTAACCCTATAATTCTACATAATCTCAGTACTGTCGTTTTGATTGGAAGTAATATTAATGATTTAATAGACCATCATCGGTTCAATTATTAAAAGGTTACGATATAATAATTAGAAATAAAAAATCGTTTATTTTTCGTAGGGTTAAAATATTGTAATGCTTAAAAGTATAAAATTCCTTTCAATTTAAAGTTACTGGTTTGATAGGATAGGATGTATACTTTTTGTACTGTAATTATGGTATTGTTTTCTTATATGTATGCAATCTGTTTGTACAGAGGTGTCATTCTGGCGTATGGGGCCTTACTCAGATGGTTGTGTGCAGAAATGGACGAGGTCCTCCAGAAATGGTAGAGTTTTGAACGGACCGTCATACTGGAGTGTCAACGCCTAGAAGCAGCTCATTCGGGTGGGGAGACAGGCCACAGCCGCACTGCGAAACAAACATGGCAACGATGGGTGAATGCCACTAGCTCGGCTATATTCACAACAAAAGCAGCGCTCCGGCCGATGAGGAGAAGAATGCGGCGTTATCTGCTCCGCGCCAAGCCGCGGCACCGGTTTGTGTGGCACAGGGTCTCACACCCTCGCTGTCCGAGGTGGCCGCTGACCGGCACAGCTGTCTTCATCCCGGGGAGACGACCTGGCCTTGGTGTGTGTGTGAGAGAGAGACAGAAAATCCGCCTGGGCAGACAGCGCGGCGCCGCCAGCCTAACCTTCAGTGGTTTACGTCGGTGACCGGACCTTCCCTGCGGGTGGCCCTCCGAGCCATTTACAAGGGCCGCGTGCCCGGCACGTGCCTTGGGCCCAGTGACCCACTGAGGGCGCCTGTGTGGACAGCTGCAGCAACAAACTGCGGGCCCTCACAGGGATTCTGGGACCTGTCTTGTCTTCAAGATCTGTTCATCGCTTTACCAGTGGTGTTCTCCCACCACTACGTCTTATAAACAATTAACCTGCACACCCCTCTGATCTAAAAGAATATGCCCTCATTATGCCAAGAACTAATGATACTGTCTTGTTTTATGTACATCTTTTATGTACACTCTTTTAACATATGTTTATGTCATTTGTCCTATATGTATGTGTATTTGAATTAGTGTTTACATGTTACAGTTACTTATGTCTGTATTATGTTGGCTCAAATATTATCTAAATTTTTCATGGGCAATAATTAATTTGTATATAGGGTTAGGAGTAAATTTGCTGTTCTCTCTCTCTCTCTCTCTCTCTCTCTCTCTCTCTCTCTCTCTCTTTTCCGATTGTCCGTTCCTCGTATTTGATAAGTAGACTTTATTATCAATTCTGTCAGGATGTCTTAATGTTTAGTTTCATAGGAAATTTAAACAAAATTTCTATGATTTGATAGGATGTTTACCTGTTTACTTTCTCAAATTTTAATAGTTCTAAGAATTTCTTGAATTTTTAACAATACGATACTTTGTGTAATGAAATTTTGATAGAATGTGGATGAATGTTGTTTTGTACTTAAGCATGAATGTGGAAGCGCCCAGATTTCATAAAGTAAATAGTACGAGAGTGGATATATGAGGAAGTTTAAAATTCTGTGTTTGGTGTTGGGGCCTGGATGGCCACAGAGACAGTAACCAACAAAAAGGCCAATCTAATAGATAGGGTGAGTGAATGGGGCCCTAGTTTGAGTGAGATGACTAGGTAAGTCATTGATTTTACCAATATTTCAGAAAATTTATCAATTCATTAATGTGCAAATGACTACATCAAGTTTGCTGTTATTTCTGAAAATTTAACAGGTAGGATGTTAATTGATTTAATTTGCAAATGACTGGCTATCCCTATATAAATATATATTTCTCCTGCTCTGTTATTATAGCAACCTTTTAACTACTTTAACAGTCGAAATTGTTCTTGGGCGTTGGGTGTTGTATGGTGGGGGACGTAGTTGAACTATTCTGACCTTATGTACTTTCTCTTTCTCTGTGGGCTAATTCTTAGTTTATTTGCTAGTTTTTTCTCTTTATATATTGAGTTTATTTAGATTTTTGTGCATTTTGGCATCATTTCAAGGGAGATAGGTTCCTGGAATTATTGTTAATATTGTTCTGGATATTTTACTGTTTTGATGGTGCGGCTTGAGCTTTGATGGAATCACTGGACAGCGAAACACAGTGGTAGGGGGAACGCTCTGCTGGCGGTGTTCCTCACCCTCCGCTGCAATTCTCGGAACGCAGCGCGCCAAACGCAGAGGGGGACCCGACTAGTGTTCCGTTGCCGGGCCGGCCAGCAGCCTCTAGTTCAGGGGAGTGGTGTGAGGAGGCCGGCCGTGTGCAGGTGGCTTGTTACCTGTGATATTCTTTTGGGAACGTGCGGAATGTACCACACAATGCCTCCTAGACGGTCACCGCTGGACGGTGGCCCAGCGCTGCTTTCTAGACAATTGCCCATTCCGCTTGACAGAGGATTTGCAGATAAACGTCAATAGGAGGTTCCTCTAGTCGCCGGGTCAATAAAGGTGACAACTGTGCTTGTTATTATCTGCAGTATTTCTCCGAAGGCAGCAGAGCAGGATACGTTTTACTGTGATGAATGTTGGGTCGTTCGGGACGCTTTCCATATCCGTCTGGAGCGGCGGGAGGTCGGCTCCAGAGGCTATAAATGGCCTAACCTTAGGTCGGGGGACAAGGAGTAGGGGCGTCCTAAGATTCTTTAAGGAGCAATCACCTTTGTGACTCTAAATTCCGTGGGAATATTGCTGACATGGGTGGAGCATCTTGGCGCCTGCGGAAAGCGCGTTCTCATTCGTCAGTGTAGTTGTAAGTACGCCAGTGGGACAATTGTCTTCCGAGGTGGAAGGCGCTAGCGACGCCGGCAGACCGGCACGTTTGTGGTTCTGCAAGGTGGCCTGCATTACTGGCGGTCAGTTCTCTGAAGTAGCTTCCAAGGCATTCTGCAGACACCGCCCAGAGGGCGAGCGCTGGCCGCCACCACCTGAGCTGAAACCACTCTGCCTGCAGATGGACATTCATATTGGGCTGGGCACGTCTGTGGCTGACCTGAGGCTAGGTATTTTGTTTTGTAGCTATGATGTCATATTGTGTAGGGAGGTGCTCTGGCCACGACGCACTGGAAAGGCACTGGAGTACAATGAGCAGAGGCACTTAAAGTTGGCGTCCTCTGGTCTGCACATGCAACCAAGGCTATGGAACACCAGGGGCAGACCTCTGCGAATGTTTGTGTAAATTGCCAGAGATGATTTCTGGGGAGGCTAGAGCGGCGCTCTCGCGAAGGGACGCTGGCGTCTGGTCGGCAGTAAAGTCATTTCAGCGTCTGCAGATTCGTTCCAACGGTCCGCAAATTCTATGGATTTCTGAGAAATGCTGGCTTACGTGCAGAATGCAGCGTTGGAAAGTTTCGTGGGGAAGGAGCCAATCGTGTTGAACAATAGCTCTTGTGTACCATTGGTTTGACCATTAGACAAAATTTGTGACTGGATTGACGTCACCGATCGGTGGGGATTGAGAGGAAGATTTTTTGAGTCGTGAAATTTTGGTGTTGAGATATGTTACTCTGCTCTGGGTCACGCACCTGGCTCGATCGTGCTGTCTTGAAGTCTCTGGCTGGAGCTGCTCTCCTAGCCAGATCGTGGACTTTGAATTATTTCAGTGGGCTTTCTGCACAGTCTGGTGTAAGAGTCCTGTGTGTCTACTGTAGTATAAATTGAAACTTGTAATTTTCTGAAGTGTCTGTTCGCTGTCAGCTACACCATTCGTAATCACAATTTTTACCGTTTCTTGAGAGTACAGCTTTATTTTCCCTATACTAAAAAAAAAAAAAAAAAAAAAAAAAAAAAAAAAAAAACTGTTCTACTCAAGTCATTCAACGTTCGCGATCGCTGATGTCAACACTGCACTGCCATCAGCTGGTCTTCTTCAACTCCAACGATGTTCTACAGAAAGACGGTAAGGTTTCGACAACGCATCTGCTGAGGAAGTGGTGTTGAATAGTACTAGTTAAGTGAGAGTTTATCATGTGCCAGAGGGGACGGTTCTGTAGATCAAAAGACTTGTTTTGGAGTTTGGGTTAAAGTTCAATTTTATATTTGTTATACTTCGTGGTTTGGCCACTTCTCTCCTGTGACTTTGCCAGCCAAAAGCTTTACATTTGTGTAGCAGCTTTAATTAATCTCTATTTTATGTAAAGTCACCCATTTTGATATAAATTGAATTTTATTGTATCTTAAACTGTTCTTTTTGTAATTATATCTGTGTGTGTGTGTGTGTGTGTGTGTGTGTGTGTGTGGCATATGATCACATTTGTCATTTGTGTTGTATTTAACAGACTGTAAAATAGAAACCATGAATATAGTTTTCATTCAAATTTGTGCATACATTACTTCAATCACCTTTGACTGAAATACTTTGGAGGGAAAATTCTCGTAAAGATAGGTAGGTCAGGGAAAATATTTAAACTGCACAGACAGTGCAATATTGACAACTGGTTATTGAGAAATTGAATGTTTTCATGTCGCCACTGCATACAGTTCGCGACAGTCTATAGTAAATTCACTTTAGATAATTATATTCTAGTTTTTTTATTAAATGAATAAAAAGCTAGTGGAGACTGATAAATTTAATTTCAGAAGTAGGTTATAAGCAAAATGATTGCATCAATTTACAAAAGTAGTTTCACAGATGACATTTAAGTAATATTATCAGTTTTGACTCATCTCACTGGCTATTAGAATATCATTCTGATCTGTAATTACAGTCAGTCTTATATAAGTTTTAAAAACCACGTTCTTTCACTGGTAAGACGTTCTGATTTTCTTTGTCTCCCTTGAAAGGGTAGCGATTCGTTGTCTGGTGTTTTAGACTTAGGTTCATTTTTCGGGATAAGTTTCTCTGATCATGCATGGAAATGTATTCAATCTCATTTCGGTGATTTTGCATAGATAAACGCGGTGAATATGTAACTAATTCGGTTGGGAATCGATAATCTGTGTGAGACTAGTTGGCGGTGTATGAACTCTGTTTAATATAATTCTAGTTTTATGGTATGCAACTAATCTGCGGGAATATTTTTATTCTGTGTAATGCATGTGAAATATACTTTTCTGTGTCCTCCTTTCACGACTGATATGTACTTCACATGGTGTGTTCGTAGAAGAAAGCCTTCAGTTACCTTTTGTTTGTTTCTAGGCCCTTCAGACAAGAAATCATGTATGTATCTTTCTGATTTTACTTATTACCTCGCGATTTCCTCTCCGACTATTTTAAATTGTTGTTGCGTTTCAAAACTCCCCAGTAAATTCTCTTCTAGCCTTGTACAACCCCCTTTATTAGCTTGCTTATGAAATACTATGTATTTCTAGGGGCTTCATGCCGTATTTCTTAGTTGATTTACATCGCCTTTGAATTTATTACACTTTTATGATTTTTGAAGACTGGATTTTGTTCACCCGTGTAAAACCTTTTCAAACGCGTCTAACTATATTTGTTTAGCTTCCTCATGATATCCTGCGCATTTCCAAGGGTTGCATGCCTTTTCTCTAATTTTCGGAAATGGAATTTTTGGATTTTTACTGGTTTTCGGAACCACATGGCTCTGAACTCCGACTTCAAGGGTTTACAGCTAGTCACTAGAGTGCTCGCCACTGCTCACACACCAGTGCCTTCCTATCGTATACTCTTGCTTCGTAATCTGTATTTCCGTTGGTTTTTGTTGAAATGAATGCGATATTTAAGCCCTTCGCCTCCAGTGGAGTGGAAATATGTAATGTAGCAGACCTGTGCCCTGTCTCAATAACTCCACATGCTCACGGTTTGATTGAATGGAATTTAATCTCACTATTATCGCGTACCAACTCAGGTAAAGAAGGACAGACAAGAGAGACCTGCATTATTTTTTCCTTGTGTTGTGTGGTTTATCCTGGTTTGCTGAATTTCGCATACGATAGCGGCGCCTGATTCTGCCTCGTTTCAGCACGCTGAGTAGGGTGAGTTTCACTTGGCTTCGCACGTGTGAGTGGCTGAATGCTTGTTGATTGTAAATCCCTCTCTCGACGAAGTTCAGTTCAAATTAATTTAGTAGTTCAATGTAATGCATTTTATTGTTTAACAAAATTGGTGCCTCCATTTGCTCAGGTTTGAACTGAATAAATAATTTATTGTCAGTGAAAGTTTATCCTTCTTATGAATACTACTTTATGAATACCCTCCCTTTTTATTTAATGTTGTTTTTCACCAGTTCTGCGAACAAATTCAGGTACTCATTATCATATTTTTAATTCCGTTCCGCCATAAATGTTCTCTCAGCCACCTTCATGAAATAGTTTAGTTCACAGTGGCTTGTATATTAATGATTGTGTGTATTTCTCGTGATCTACGACGTATGCTGGCCACCGTCTTTTTGTCTTCCTGGTGCTAAAGTAAAGTTTGAGTCAGTGATAAATTCTGGGCCAGGAAACAAGATTCTGTTGCTGGAAGTAGTCAGTAGCTTAAGAGAATCCCTTAGCTGGTTTCCGGTCAGAGTTACATGTTTAAAGTGAGCTTTTAACTGGTTCCCTCAGCTAGAGTTAATTTTACAATTAACGGTTGTATTTCAAGCTCTTTTCTTATACATATCTAATCCTTACAACCAACAACGTAAAATATTCTACACCCGAAAATTTTTATCGAATGCGAAGGACAATCTCTTACAGATGAAACAAACGATTAAACGCCCTTACCAACGGAGCTAACTACCCGGCTTTAAATCGCCTAATCATAGGGTTTATTGAAATTGATGCTTCTCGACCGAAGAACAATGATTTATCACCGAAAGCATTACCGCTACGCTTCCAAGAGACGCCCAGTCATAAAGTAAAGAACACCACTAAGGAGGGGGGGGGGGAAGCAGAAAGAGGCTCAAATGTTTGTGAAGCATATGGGACTTAACTGCTGGGTCATCTGTCTCTAAACTTACAAACTACTTATAAATTACCTTATACTAAAGCCAGCACACATCCATGCCCTAACACTACTATGTATCAATATGCAGTCCACGAATGTACACTCCTGGTCATTAAAACTGCTACACCACGTAGATGACGTGCTACAGACGCGAAATTTAACCGACAGGAAGGAGATGCTGTTATATGCAAATGATTAGCTTTCCAGAGCACGTATATAAGGTTGGCGCCAGTGGCGACACCTACAACGTTCTGACGTGAGTAAAGTTTCCAACCGATTTCTCATACACAAACAGCAGTTGACCGCGGTTGCCTGGTGAAACGTTGTTGTGATGCCACGTGTAAGGAGGGGAAATGCGTAACATTACGTTTCCGACATTGATAAAGGTCGGATTGTAGCGTATCGCGATTGCTGTTTATCATATCGCGACATTGTTGTTCGAGTTGCTCGCGATCCAATGACTGTTAGCAGAATATGGAATCGGTGGCTTTAGGAGGGCAATGCGGAACGCCTAGCTGGATCCCAATGGCCTCGTAACACTAGCAGTCGAGATGGCAGGCCTCTTATCCGCATGGCTGTAACGGATCGTGCAGCCACGTCTCGATCCCAGAGTCAACAAATGGGGACGTTTGCAAGGCAACAACCATCTGCACGAACAGTTCGCCTACGTTTGCAGCAGCATGGACTATCAGCTCTCAGACCATGGCTGCGATTAACCTTGAAGCTGTATCACAAAACAGAAGCACCAGCGATGGTGTACGCAACGACGAACCTCGGTGCACGAATGGAAAAACGTCATGTTTCCGGATGCATGCAGGTTCTGTTTACATGATCGCATCCGTGTTTGGCAACATCGCGGTGAACGCACGTTGGAAGCGTGTATTCGTCATCTCCATACCGGCTTATCACCTAGTGTGATGGTATGGGGGTGCCATTGGTTACACGCCTAGTGCACCTCTTGTTTGCATCGACGGCACTTTCAACAGTGACCGTTACACTACAGATGTGTTACGACCCGTAGCTCTACCCTTCATTCGATCCCTGCGAAACCTTACATTTCAGCAGAATAATGCACGACCGCATGTTGCAGGTCCTCTACGGGCCTTTCTGGATGCGGAAAATGTTCGACTGCTTGCCCTGGCCAGCAGATTCTTCAAATCTCTCACTAACTGCAAACGTCTGGTCAATGGTGGCCGAGCAACTGGCTCGTACGCCAGTCACTACTCTTTATGAACAGTGGTATCGTGTTGAAGCTGTACACGCCATCCAACCTCTGTTTGACTCAATTACCAGGCGTATCAAGGCCGTTATCACAGCCGGAGGTTGTTGCTCTGGGTTTGGATCGCTGAGGATCAATGCACCCAAATTGCATGGAAATGTAATCGCAAGTCATTTCTAGTTTAATATATTTGTCCAATGAATACCAGTTTATCATCTGCATTTGTTCTTGGCGTAGCAATTTTAATGGCCAGCAAGCTATAAGGCAGAAAATTGGAGAAGAAATTAAAGTTAAGGGTGAAGAAATAAAAACCTTGTTTTGCCGTTGACATTGTAATTCTGTCAGAGACGAAGGATCTGGAGAAGCAATTGAACGGAATGGACAATGTGTTGAAAGGAGCATATGAGATGAACGAACATTAACAACAGCAAAAACACACGATAATGGAAAAATAGGCGATGCTAAAGGAATTCAATTAGGTAATGAATCAATAAAGGTGGTAAATGAGCTTTTTACTTGGGCAGTAAAATAACATATGATGGTCGCAGTACAGAGGATATAAAATGCAGAATGGCAACGGGAAGAAAAGCGTTTTTGAAAAAGAGAAATTTGCTGCTATCGAATATTAATTTAAGCGTAAGGAAGTCCTTTCTGAAGGCATTTGTGTGGAGTGTTGCCTTGTATGGGCGTGAAACATGGACAATAAACAGTGCGGACAGGAAGAGGCTAGAGGCTTTTGAAATGCTGAAGATTGGGAAGGTGGATCGCATAACTAATGATGAGATACTGAACAGAATTGGGGAGAAAAGGAATTTCTAGCATACCTTGACTAAAATAAGGGATCGATTAGTACGACACATTCTTAGACATTAAAGAATCGTGAATTTAGCATTGGAGGGAAGTGTGTGCAGTAAAAATCGCAGAGGGAGACCAAGAGACAAATATAGTAAGCAAATTCAAAAGGATATAGGTTGCCGTTCTTATGAGGAGATCAAGAGGCGCCGGCCGCGGTGGCCGAGGTGACTGAGGCGCTCCAGTCACGGTCAGTACGGCCACTACGGTCGGGGGTTCGAATCCCCCCTCGGGCATGGATATTTGTGCCGTCCTAGTTCGTAAGTAGTTCATAAGTAGTTTGTAAGTTTAGGGACTGATGACCCCGTAGTTAAGTCCCATAAGCTTAACAAACATTTGAACATTTGATCAAGAGGCTTGCTCATGAGCTGCATCAAACCAGTCTTCGGACTGAAGAGTACAACAACAGCAGAAGTATTTTGGTTCTCATTGCCATTCTGTATGACTCATCTTGCCTACGTGGACAAACGTACGTTATCTTTCCCCATGTAGTAAAACTCGTCAGTTCGACTACATTTCATTACACTTGTTATTCTCTTGCCAAAGTTCTTCGTTTATACAGCTTTCAAAGCAGTGTCTACTCCGTTCGTTTGCTATCCATGTTGCTGCCTCTGACGTTATTGAAAATAAAATACGTATTCCGTTGATACAGGCTGTTAAAACTAGTTTGTGTATACAGGGAAGACGTTTTTTCAATCCGTGCGTGTGTTTGTGTGTATGTGTTTGTGTATGTGTGTGGGAGTGGTTGGGTACCTGTAAATCAGTATTTGGAAGAGAAAGACAGCGATTACCTATTATTATTGATCGCTCTGTTACACGACGTCGAGTATACGGATATTAATAGCTTTCTAAAGAAGCGGTGAAGTAATAATGTTTGAAACAGATAGCATGGACATCGTAAACGTCCATTACGTGGTAACTTTGCTTTTGTGATCTATCCCTACAGGACGCTGTCCAATTACTAGCGTTCCCTTCCTGATGCGTCTTCCTTCTGTTTCTTACGCTGTGATCGATGTATCGAGCCGCTCACAACAAAGGGGTCACACGTTGGTGAGTAGATGTGAGTGAGTGAGTTTCGATGCCATCGTGCGCTTGCGACTGTAATGGTATGCCGCCCCCTGCGCGCGGTAAAATGGTCCATTGTCTCACGTGGCGCTCTGGGAGGTGAAAACTGAGCGCCGGCCGTTGTTCTCCTGCTGCGAGGCGCACGTGTGCGGGGGCAGGGCGTACAGTCGCAGGCTGCTCACACAGGCTCCAGTGGGTCCGACGTTTCCCTCAGTTATTTGTGGAAACGGCTGTACTAAACGAGAGGCGATCACCACTGAGATCGAGGAGCTGTTACTGTTACGTAAGCAGCTCAAGGGAAACTGTGAGGCTCAGGGCTAGATGACGGTATGCCACACACCGGACGAAATGGAGGTCTCTGTGATTCACGTATCTGCTAGAGTAGTGGACGGCGATCCACTGGCGGAGCAATGTTCTGAGAACGCTGGCTGAAGACGGCAGCGCTCCGCTTGGCGGCCAGGGGCGCCGGGCCTCCGCTGTGGCTGGGAGGAGCTGCCGGACCTTTCCGATCAACTGGAAAAAGTGAATCAATAAACTGAATAAAAAGTATTTCTAAACTATTAGTCTTATGACAGGTCTTCCATCAGAGCATTTCATATGCACATTCACAGTATTTTTGTCGTATGGGAAATGTTTTACGTCGCGGAGACAGCACGCATACGAGCCGTAGCGCGGCCGCCGCGTTGCAATGCGCATGCGCGGTTCAGGTTCAAATTTCCTTTTCACACTTCTGGAGGCATGATACGGGCGCTCCAGCGGCAGGGAGGGGCGAGGGGAAACGGCACTTTTAAAATTGCAGTTGGAGTTGGTAGAGACAACAGCTACCTGCTCGGTTAGCCGTGTGTTCTAAAGGTACGAGCATTGTGAAAGGCTCCCCGCTAGCTGCTCGGCCGCTTAACCTGCAGCGGTGGCGGTGGCGGTGGCGGCCACAGTGCGCAGCCAACCGCGCGCCGGCTGATGCCAATACATGACCAAAATTACTTTCTGATTTTCTTGCTCAAAAAAAAAAAAAATACTGCATGTGTATGACACAAAGCTACGTCGCACTCTGTTATCAGTTTTTCGATAAAAATCCTCCTTCTGCAAAAAGAAAAAAAGAAAAAAAAATAGAAACCACCTATTCCGGTTTTGTGCGTTTTCCTTGACGTAGGATACTTCTCACTCGATTCTGAGGAAACTAATTGTCGTACAACACTGAGTTTAGCGCATCTTGCAGGCTAACATAACAACTTCATAAAGGAGTGTCTGCTTTTTCGATATTCGCAATAGTTTTTACGATACTTAATTTCCACTTAACCTATCGCATAAAGTTGGTTTACGTTCTAGGAGGCGATCCAATTGTGATAATGTAGAAAGATGTAAAAAAGCCAAGACCGCTGATCATCAATTTTTATTTACGACGACCGGTTTCGCTGAACTATGTCAGCATCATCTGTTCAAATAAAATATTTTACAAGGCCATAATCTTGTAATGTCAATCAGTTGTTATATAACAATTTATAGTGCATAGGTGCACTATGTCATTATAATAAAACATAATTATCACAGTGAGTAACAAAAGTAAACTCACTATTGTGACTCACTGTAATAATTACGTTTTACTACAATGACATAGCGCACCTATGCACTGTAAATTGTTATATAACAATTGATTGACATTACAAGGTTATGGCCTTGTAAAATATTTTATTTGACCATATGATGCTGACATAGTTCAGCGAAACCGGTCGTCGTAAATAAAAATTGATAATCAGCGATCTTGGCTTTTTTATATCTTTCTACATTAACCTATCTCAAAACATTTGAAGCTTTTGCAGTGAAAAGTATAGTCGCTTACTACTTTTCGTTTGGTTAACTTTAGGTTGTACATTACTGCGTACGAAATGTAGCCAACATTGTAAAATTGTTTTTAAACCTGAATAGAAAGCGATACATCGCTCCAGTATAGCGAAATGGGTGTTGAAATTTGAGGGCGTTAGCGCTGCGCGCTCTCCTTCGGCGCGCCATGTGCACAATTACTGAGCCTCTAGCCTGCAGCTCAGTCAGTCAACCTTCGTAATGAAGCACATGCCCGAGCCAACAGAAAATGACTATAAAAATAGTAAAGTTTATCTGTGACAGATGCCAGTTCTCTAACTCGTTTTAAAATTATGATGGCATACAAGTCCGGATAAAAAAAGGTCAGTAAATCTGGTTCTTTGTATCATAGTTACAAATATTGGATTGCTAGCTTTCACTGACGGAAAATAGCAAGTTCATAATTGGGACTGCAGGGTTCTAAGGAAAAGAGAATGCTAGTGTTTTTGTTGAATGCCCCTTCCGACATGCAACAGAAATGGGAAGACTCAAATTACCAGAAGAATTTTTGACAGGATCCAACAGCAAGCGTCTTAATGTTATCCAAGGCGCTGCAGCACTTTTCCTCTGAATCCATATTCAATTAGACTTTCTCCAGAAAGAACAACAGAACGGGACACTATTGATGTGTACAACGGCACTTTTATGTTGGATTACGCAGTTCGTATGTGCAGCTTAAGTGCATCTTCTTTCTAGTTGAGTTTAATCCAAGTAAATCTACACGTAAATTATCTTGAATGTCTAGTTGTTTGCTATATTCCAGAACTGGTATTCTTGCGCCAATATGAACAACAAGATGCATTTAAAGACATTGGAAAACCGGTTTGCAAATCTACAAACGTTCATTAAAATTCATGTATAGTGAATTAATGGCCTTTCATTCTATACTTTTGAGATAAACACGTCTTCATCAGCTTCCATTAAACACGACGGGCAGCGCACAGCGTTGGAACCTCGGAACCCGCGAGCTGAGAGCGGCACAAGAAATAAATTCTTTCTTGCACGCGCTGGTGAAAGCGATGTGAGCGAGCTGAGGCAGCCGCGCGGGTACACTATGGCCACCCCAATGGGATCGCCCACTGGGTTTTCCAACCGCCTCCCTGCCGGCGAGAAGCAAGAAGCTTGGAGCGGCTCATTATGGCCGCATCCTAACGCACCGCTTTCCGAGATGGGGAGGCGTACCGGCCCCAGTAAGAAGCCGCCCGGCGGATTAACGAAGGAGGTCGGAGTGCCGGCCAGCCTGGATGTGGATTTTAGGCGGTCTTCCAAAATGTTCAAATGTTTGTAGAACGTATGGGACTTAACTATGGGGTCATCAGTCCCTAAGCTTACAAACTACTTATGAACTAGCTAAGACTAAGGACGGCACAAATACCCATGCCCGAGGGGGGGATTCGACCCCCAACCGTAGTGGCCGTGCAGACCGTGACTGGAGCGCCTCAGTCCCCTCGGCCGCCGCGGCCGGCACGGTTTTCCACATCCCCTAGATGAATACTGGGCTGGTCCCCAAGTCCCGCCTCAGTTACACGATTCGCAAACATTTCGTAACACTTTACACTTTCACACGTATAACACTATATGCAGACATTTGAGGTACACGTTTCCTCCCGGGGGGCATGGGTGGCGGCAGGAAGGGCATCCGGCCATCCCGTAATTACTAACATGCCAAATCCTCATTAACAAGCCGCCTCTGCCTGTGTGGGACAAACGGCTAAAGGGAAAGAAGGAGAAGCAGAAGGAGAAGCTGGCAGAGACAGCAGCTCCTGGCTACCCGAGCTCTGGCGGTTACGCACGAATGGTCCGGAGACAATAGAGCTACTGCGCACCTTGCCTTACGCATGCGCAAATTCTTCATCGAGGCAACATCCGCCGTTCATATTTGTTTGTGGCGTATTAAAGATACATCAAACACACGTCATATTTGGTAAAATATCTTATAACAATAAATTAAGGACGCATTAGCTGTAAAAGCCTTCAAAAACGTCCGATTATGAATAATAATGAAGCAAGAAGAGCCGTGTGGTTAGCGGCGTCGCACTGCGCTGGGGAAGGTAGTAGGTTTAAGACAGACTGTAACAATTTTTTAAAACCGAATCTCCTTTTTGTCAGATACTGAAACAACAATGACTTCTGTATTGTTACTTATCGCATATATTTGGACATTATAACAAATGGGTCGCGATTTTCATCGTAAATGACATTTATACTATTCTTTGTAACAAATATTCAACGGTTTGATAGGATATGGGGAAGAGAAGGCTTTACACATGCGTAAGGTTAGGAGGGGGTGCTGCTTACATTGTCACGTGACCCGAAGGTAGCTTGTCTCTTCATCTTGTTACAGATTCATCTTGTTACAGTAACTTAACGGTGTAATCAGTTACTTGCTGTATTTTAGATTCCATGCGCACATTCATTTGTTCTTGGTGTTTATTATCGAAGAAAAAAATATTCAAATGTTTGTAAATCTATCGGACCAAACTGCGTGGTCATCAGTCCGTAGCTTACAAACTACTTAAACCTAGGTAAACTAACCTAAGGACAACACATACACCCATGCCCCAGGAAGAACTCGAACTTCCACGGCGAGCAACCGCGCGCTCCGCAGCGAGACGCTTTAGACCGCTCGGCTACTCCACCGTGGCTCGAAGAAAAATAAACAACGTTTAATATCTTTTAGAAATAAATTACTCACCTTTAAGCTTGGAACAAAAGTGTGAAATAAAGAATCGTGGTAGGTCGACGCCTCAGCTCAAATTGAAACAAGCGCATGCAAACCAAGGTAAGACATTCTGCAGATCTTTTAACGAAAACGTATCTAAAGGAAGGAGGGGGGGGGGGATCGAGGGTGCTTTCCTCCGGCGCCGCTCGCAGAGGTGAGCCAGGCTGTCTCTCTGGACGACGAGGGGGCAAGGGCGCTGCGCCACTACCAAGGAAGTCAACCCGAGTCATCTGAAGCACCAGCCACTGCGAATGGAATACTTGGAAATGGCATAATGCACCTAGGAACATTATCAGACGTGTGTAACCTGAGAAAAATGCATTATTCCAATATATACATATATTTGGCGTACGAATAGCTGTTCAGTCGCCCCACAGTTAGGTTTCGTTGTACATCCGTTCCTTACAAACGACTTCGCGTCGGCTGTCCTCTTTTCCGCCATTTCTGCCAAAGCCAGGAACGTGTCACACTTCCGGGGCGAAGTATGGAAGCTGATCGTAAGTTCGTTGATACTAACGAGTACCGCTTCTGATTAGGATCATCTCTACATACTTGTTCGTCACCACTATCGCCATGTCGACCCGCGCTGGACGCGGTTGGCTCTGAGTGGTGCCCTAAATGTCGACTGACGGTGCGGAGCCTGGATGACGTCAGCGCCTCGTCAGGCACGTGGTCGTTTACAGGCGGGAGGCGCGCACACACCGGCACTCCCTGCAGCAATCGCTGCCACCTCTACTGACACGTCAAGGCACCTAATACTCTCATGTTCGTTTCTGTTTTTATAATTTTTTAAAAAAATTCTGGCATGTATCTCATATGCAGGAATAAAAGGAAAACTACGTCCCACCTCTCTCACTGCCATGCACAGTAGAAACACTCGTTCGTGGTGGTCATGCATGCAGGCTCTGCGCTCTTGACACAACCCCCCCCCCCCCCGTCCTTTTCCAACAGCTGCTGCAAATTATTCGTGTCTCTGGCTCTCAATCTTAAAGGACAAAATAAAAAGTAAATATTTAGCCACAATGTTCTCATCATATTAATTTTATTTGTAAGCTAAGGTACATATGTACACTTAGACGTATACATGTATACTGAAAGCTCACATAATATACTCATAACTATAACTTTTATTAAGAAATAATGGAAACAAATCGCTTGTTTCATACAACGAGGGCAAGTATGAAGGGCATGATCTTATATACAGGTAACATCATAAAACACTATGGCGAAAAAACGTAAAGTCCATTGTATGTACAAAAATAGTTTATATATAAGCAGAGACATAATAAATAATTGTTACGTAATACGAGTTTTCTATTGGCCGTCTTTCCGAATAATGGTAAATTGGATCACCATCTAAAAATAATAAAAAAATGGCCTTGAATACTTCAGGTTAAATGGAATGTCAGATAGCAAATAAATGAGTGGAGTACTGATTGCAATTGGCTGTATTTTCCGATGTCTGAGTACATAAACGGGAAAAATTAATAAACATAGATTAAGGGGTGGCTCGTTGTAAAGGGCCACAGGGGCCGGCCCCATCAGAAAGTTTGTGATATACGTTTGCCGTACTACATCGGACAGTTGTAGTGTGACACGATACCCTCACTCAGTGTACCACGACGCGGTCAGACGCTTCCGCTCGCCCTCGGCGCTCGCGCGCGGCCCCCCTCCTCTCCATGCAGAGGCGGCTGCCCTCACTCCCCCCGCAGCACGCGCTCCTAATACTGCAGCTCCGCTGACGTTACACACCCGCAGCAGATCAGCTTAAAGGAAGACATAGAGGCGGATCAGAGGCGAGCAGGTAGGTTTGTTACCGGTAGGTTCGACCAATGCGCAAGTGTCACGGAAATGCTCCGGCAACTCAATTGGGGATCGCTGGAAGAAAGACGACGTTCTTTTCGTGAATTTCTGTTGAGGAAATTTAGAGGGCCGGAATTTGAAGCTGAGTGTAGTACGATCTTGCTGCCGCCTACTTACATTTCGCGTAAAGATCACAAAGACAAGATAAGAGAAATTAGGGCTCGTACGGAGGCATATATACATTCTCTTTTTTCCTCGTTCCATTTCGGCGTGGAATAGGAAAGGAAATGCCTAGTAGTTGTACAGTGTACCCTCCGCCACGCATCTTAAGTTGAATTGCGGAGTTTGTATGTAGATGTAGATAGTTCATAAGTACTTTGTAAGTTTAGGGACTGATACCCCGTAGTTAAGTCCCATAAGCTATACGAACATTTGAACATTTTTGATCAGTAAATCTGAGAGGTTTACATCCAAGAAACGAAACGACAATCAGTAGAACGGAGGCACACTTCATCCCTAACGAAGGTTAAGCCAAAGCAAATCCTGAAACGTCAAAAAGTCATGTGCACCGTTTTTTTTTTTTTTTTTTTGGGGGGGGGGGGGGGAGGGAGAAAAAAGAATTTTGCTGATTGACAGTTTACCACAAGGACAAATAATCTATGCACATGGTTACTGCAGAGCCATTACAAAACTGCGCCACGAAATCCGGATCAAGGGCCGAAAATTACTACAAAAAGGCGTTTGTTCTCTTCCACGATAATGTCCAACCTCACACCGCAAATGTGACCAAACACCTCTCACCTAAAATCTGACCTTGGTGTTCAACACTTCAACGATGATGACGAGTTGTGGGAAGGCAGTGGCACACTATTCTTAAGTAACACTTGGTTTGAGATTACGGTCAATTTCATAGAATTTCAAAGGAAATTAATTCAGAACAAGCGAATAGAGCACTCGCAAAAATTCGTATTGAAGGAAGCTCACTACGGTCGGGGGTTCGAATCTCCCCTCGGGCATGGATATTTGTGCCGTCCTAGTTCGTAAGTAGTTCACAAGTAGTTAAGTCCCATAGACTATACAAACGTTTGAACATTTGAAGGAAGCTAATATTAATAAAACCATGGCTGAAGGCCAAAGTAACGACCGTTACGAAAGCAAGACAGGAAAAACACAATTAAACACGAACATCTAACAAATATTTAGCATACTCGCGGATACAGATGTGACGTGAAAACGTTACTTAAAAACACCAAGGAAATTCAAACACACGAAATTTACACAAAGGCTGAAGCCTCACACGTATGTTCTTACTTGAGCAAAATTGGACACAAAATTATCACCGGAATGAAATTGCAGATAATTAAGTTCCACTGAATTACACGAGTTCTGTAAATTAGGAATCCATTTGCCTCCAATAGTGAAAGAATTACTGAAGAAAACTATCACTGAAAACCAAGACTTCCTTATCATAAAGAAAACAAACAGCATGCCTTCCCGTCAGCTTGATTCGGCGGAGTGCTTCCTTCCACGGTCGTTGGAGCCAGAATGCAGAGTCATGAGTGTCGCTCTAAGGCCACAGTAAAACTTCCACCCGCCATACACGGATGTAGAGCGCGCCAAAAGCGACGCAGAGTGCGTTCAGAGACCAGTGCTTACCAGCGCTTGTTACCTGGCCTAGACAATGCCCTCTTGAACCGATCCCAGAGAGGTCTCCTGTCACTTCTTTCGTCCAGCATTAGGTTGGTACGACACAACAACACGACCACCTCGCCATATTGCCAAGTAAGCTTGTCTCCTGCCACCCAGCGGATGGTAGCGCAGATACAAACGAAGCCATGCTTTCTTAACTACAACAAAACAAGGCCTAAAGCGTGAGGCGGAGTCAGTAAGCCATTGCGTGGCAGTCAGTCAATATTAAAAGCAACCGTCCACATTTATACAAACACAAAAGCGCAATCACACGGGTGGAAACACATATAAATATGTGGCAAACATATATAAATATGGGGCGTTGATAATTAATAAAAAGAATAAAATAATTAACACGCAGATAAATAACATTAATGGAGAAGGAACACTTTAGGTCAAAGAATAAATCCAAATAGAACCCGACCGCACAATCAGTGGACATGTTGTTACAATTTTACTACATGGTTGAATTTATGACTTCTTTCTGAACACTTTCTTCAACAGCCTAAAACTTTTACCCAACCGAAACTTTAATGAGTTGATTTTCCTTGCATTTTTATTTCTCAGTTTTCGAATAAATGAGGCACTCGGAGCTAAATAATGCTAAAACAGATGGGGTAAATATTACACAAGGGGGATTTGGTGGTTCATGAAATTCTATAAATCAGGTGATTATTCTGTTGTAAGATGCTACCGAGCATAAGGTATTCTTGTTTCAAGAAATGAAACACTTTTAACTGTTGCACATGTTATAAAAACAGTATTAAGTATGCGGACTACATAATGAATATGTTGCTTATCATTGCACAACACCATAGTTTCTGTGACAGAATAGTCACTATTCATGTCGCTCTGAGTATAATCTTAAAAGTTTCCATCAATTTTGAAATATCTTTCACGTTAGCACGAATTTAACAATTTATTTATATGAGAGGGCTTCACATTTGTCACCAGCTTTATACAAACGGCCTAATGGTCTCTTGAAAGACCGAAAGAGGTCCCCTTGGAAAATAAATTGTAAGATGTGTGCGCACTTCACCGACATTCCATAAAATTTTTTTATCGTTTCGCTGTTTTTCCAGAGGAAACAATTTTTTTTCCCATAAGCATCACCTTCCATCAATCATTTCAGGCTCGCCATCCTGTCCTTTGGTTTCGTACTGTGTGAGGGAAAAATAATGTGCGCCATAGGTAAATAGGGGAACATGTCGATGTATTTTCAATGTCTTCTACTAAACATGTGAATGATATTTTGGAGTTAGGGTGGTAGTCTTCGAAGTTTGTGTCACATTAGGAAAATTTAACTAGAATTTGAGGCAAAAATCTGAACACCGTAGCTTCTGAATATTTAATACTATTTCATCAATTGCGTTTTATTTAATATAAATTTTCTTGCCTCCATGAAGCTGCTTCCTTGTGTACTGCGAAGGCACTTCACTGAAATGCAGTAAATCGTCTTGTTTCATAAATTTATATAATGGCAAGTCATAATAACCAATACAGCAGGATTAACAATCATTCACCGTTATTGAGCTCGAGATAAATACCTTAGAAATTGTGATTCTTCAGTTTCTCCCGGCGTATTTGATAATCAAAATATCCACGGGTGTACTGCCGGTCTATAGTGTCCAACGGGCACAATATTTCGGCGATCATACATGTCGACAACAGTAGTACAGGTTTATATGCCTACTAGCTCTGCCGATGATGAGGACATCGAAGAAATATATAGGAGTTAAAGGAAATCATTCAAACAATTAAGGGAGAGGAAAAGTTAATTGTCATGGGAGACTGGAATTCGGTAGTAGGACAAGGAATGTAAGGGATGATAGTAGGTGAATATGGTCTGGGCAAAAGGAATGAAAGAGGAAGCCACCTGGTAGAATTTTGCACAGAACATAATTTAGTTATAACAAACACCTGGTTTAAAAATCACAAAAGAAGGTTGTATATGTGGAAAATACCAGGAGACACCGGGAGATACCAGATAGATTTTGTAATGGTAAGACATAGATTTCGGAACCAGGTTTTAAAGTGTAAGACATACCCAGGGCAGATATAGACTCTGACCATAACTTGTTGGTTATGAACTGTAGGCTGAAACTGAAGAAACTACAAAAAGATAGGAAAATAAGGAGATCGAACCTGGATAAATTGAAGGAACCTGAAGTTCTTAAGAATTTCAGAGGGAGCTTTAGGCAACAAGTGACAGAAACAGGGGAAAATAAAACAGTAGAGGAGGAATGGTTAAAATTGAGAGATGAAATAGTGAAGGTAGCAGAGCACAAAATAGGTAGGAAGGAAAGACCTACAAAAAAATAGTTGGATATCACAGGAGATACTAAATTTAATCGATCAAAGGAGAAAATATAAAAATGCAGTAAATGAAACAGGCAAAATGGAGTACAGACGACTAAGAAAACAGACGACTAAGAAAAGAGATTGACAGGAAGTGCAAAATGGCTAAGCAGGAGTGGCTAGAAGGCAAAAGCAAGGATGTAGAAGAATGTATAAATAGGGGAAAAATAGATACAGCCTACAGGAAAATAAAAGAAACATTTGGAGATAAGAAAAACAGCTCTATGAATATCAAGGACACTGATGGAAAACCACTTCTCAGCAAAGAAGGGAAAGCTGAAGGTGGAAAGAGTATATAGAGGGCCTCTACAAAGGAAATGAACTTCGAGACAATATTGTAGGAAGGGAAGAGGATGTAGATGAAGATGAAATAGGAGATACTGTACTGAGAGAAGAATTTGACAGAGCCCTGAAAGACCTAAGTCGAAACAAGGCCCCTGGAGTAGATGATATTCCCTCAGAGCTACTGAAGTCCCTGGGAGAACCAGCCATGACAAACCTGTTTCACCTGGTATGTAAGACGTATGAGACAGGTGAAGTACCCTCAGACTTTAAGAAAAATGTTATAATCCCCATTCCAAAGAAAGCAGGTGCAGACAGGTGTGGAAACTACAGAACCATCAGTTTAATAAGTCATGGTTGCAAGAATTTGACAGGAATTATATACAGAAGGATGGAAAAGCCGGTAGAAGCCGACTTCGGGGAAGATCAGTTTGGGTTCAGGAGAAATGTAGGAACACGGGAGGCAATACTCACGTTACGGCTTATCCTAGAAGACAGATTAAGAAAAGGCAAACCTACATTTCTAGCTTTTATACATTTGGAGAAGGCTTTTGACAATGTTGATCGGAAAAACTCTTTCAAGTTCTGAAGCAAGCAGGAGTAAAATATAGGGAGCGTAAGGTTATTTACAACTTGTACAGAAACCAGACAGCGGTTGTCAGAGTTGAAGGGGATGAAAGGGATGCTGTGGTTGGGAAGGGAGTAAGACAGGGTTGTAGCCTTTCTCCAATGTTATTCAATTTGTTCATTGAGCAAGCTATAAAGGAAACCAAGGAGAAATTTGGAGAAGGAATTAAAGTTCAGGGTGAAGAATTAAAAACATTGCGTTTTGCCGACGACATAGTAATTCTCAGATACAGCAAAGGACCTGGAAGAGCAATTGAACTGAATGGACAATGTGCTGAAAGGTGCATATAAGATGAACATTAACAAGAGCAAAACTAGGGCTGTGGAGTGCAGTGTAAGAAAATCAGGTGATGCTGAAGGAATTAGATTAGGTAAAGAAGCAATAAAGGAGGTAGATGAGTTTTGTTACTTGGGCAGTAAAATAACTTATTATGGTCGCAATACAGAGGATATAAAATGCAGAATGGCAATGGGTAGAAAAGTGTTTTTGAAAAAGAGAAATTTGTTAACATGTAATATTGATTTAAGCCTAAGGAAGTCCTTTCTGAAGGCATTTGTATGGAGTATTGCCTTTTATGGGAGTGAAACATGGACGATAAACAGTGCGGACAGGGAGAGGATTGAGGCTTTTGAAATGTGGTGCTACAGAAGAATCCTGAAGATTAGGTGGGTGGATCGCGTAACTAATGAGGAGGTACTGAACAGAATTGGGGAGAAAAGAAATTTCTGGCATACCTTGACTAAAAGATGGGATTGATTGGTAGGGCACATTCTTAGACATACAGAAATTGTAAATTTAGCGTTGGAGGGAAGTGTGTGGGGTAAAAACCGAAGAGGTAGACCAAGAGATGGATACAGTAAGCAGATTCAGACAGATGTAGGTTGCCGTTCTTATGTGGAGATGAAGAGGCTTGCTCAGGATAGGGTACTCTGGAGAGCTGCATCAAGTCAATCTCCGGATTGAAGACCACAACAACAACAACAACAGAAATATACATAAAATATATGGAAGACGACAGACGGTCGTCTTTCAAGCTGTTACTGCTAACTCATGAGTTCCACAAAACATTAAGCACTCTATTATTCTGTTTAATATGAGTCTCTTATTCATAACTACTTCATTATGTTTCTGAATTGACATTTGATAGACCAAATAAATTTGAGCAGAAATTTTTGTGCCAAACATTTTATATTTACAACCATATACTAACTGAAGTCCATTTTCCCCATGTTTCATAATTCGTTTACTTAAATGATTTATGTCCTTGCAGTCGACTGTTGTCCACGACCACCAAACAACACACAATAGAAACAAAACATTTTTTTTCTCGTCACTTACAGTTAGCCAAGACGTTTTGCAGAGCCATGTATAGCAGAAAGATATCCGTCGAGTTTAGACATCAAGAATTCTTTTGGTTCATGTGGGCCTAATCACTTTTTAACCAAAGAGTCTCCTTTATTACTTTTATACTCTGTTTAGAGTCAGTCAACTTGCCCCAAGCAGCACTAAGGCGAGGGGCCAGCAGGGGAAAGAAAAACAGGTGTGTGACGTCACAGACAAATATATACAGACGGGAAACCTCCGTAAGGGCCCGGTCCTACGCTCAGGGGTGCGGGGAGGGAGGGTTTCCAGCAGTTCCGTAAGACGTCCCATGATTGCGCTGCGGTCAGAAGCAGCCCTTTAAACTGGTCAGAGCAGGCGGCAGGTAGCAGCTCTCCCCACCACCACCTCCCCTCAAACGCCAGCAAGCTGGACACAGCTGTGGCCTAGTGGCAGGCGGCACAAGCTCTCCCTCAGCCTCCCCTCCACGCTACCCTCTGACGTACAAGAGGTGCCCTAAGCCAGCGATCCACCTGACACCTGCTAGAATCTTACGAAACTACGAGGGGAGCGTAGGACAGTGGTTTAGGGGTGGCTGCTCCTCTGTATATGTTACTCTGTGGTGACGTCAGTGGAGCTGCAGTGTTAGGAGCGCGTGGTGCGGGGGAGTGAGGGCGAGCCGCCTCTGCGTGACGAGGAGAGGGGCCGCGAGCGAGCGCCGAGGGACGAGCGGGAGCATCTGATTGCGTCGTTGTACATTGAGTGATGACAACTGTCCGATGTAATACCGTCAGTGGTGACTGCGGTTTGGATGCTATGGGGGCGTGGCTCCTTGTGCTTCCTGCTCTGCTTGAGTTTGGGCAAGGTACATAGGAGATTTTTTTCATGAAAACTGGCGAGAGCGGATCGTGCCTAGTTAGCTGTTCATTTTGGGAGAAGTTTGGTTTAGGAGTCTGATATTTGTAGCCTGCAGACAGTAGCCATTTTTCATACATAGAAACTTCTTTTGAATCCGCCGATAGCGGATGGATTGAGTACCCCCTAGCGAGCATCCGTTTTGGTCGGGTGCAGCACTGCAGTGGGGGTACACGTATTATTCAGATCGTCCGAATTGTTCGAGCGTTGAATAGTAGAATGGTTTGAACTCCTGGTCCATAACCAGCACATGTCTCTTTGTTCGAAACAAACCTTGTGATATCAGCTGTTGTCTCCCTGGTACATCTCAGCGCTAGTGGCAATAATGCTATATTACTACGATGTACTTGTGCATTCCGTTATTCGCGTTAAACCTTTGTTTAGTTAAATATCGTAAAAACTAGGAACATTTCAAAAAGAATTTTTCCGGATCTTGGCCTATGACATATTCTTATTTAATGGTACAGGGCGGAAACTCGATACAAAATAGGGTGAGAGAAAATGTGTTGTTCGCCAGAAGAATATTGTTTCCAGTTTCTAATAACATCATGAATGGTAAAACACGTGCATTGAATGTGTAGCCGCGTTCCGTCTTGATTTACTCATTAACCTAAAGTGTTTCTGCACCATTAATGTTATCTATCTGTGTGTTAATTATTTTATTCTTTTTATTAATGATCAGTACCCGATGTTTATGTATGTTTGCCCCGCATTTACATATGATTCCACCAATGTGATTGAACTCGTGTGTTCATGTGAATGTGAATGTGTGCTCTTCATATTGACTGCCCTCGCAATGGCTAACAGTCGCCGCCTCCCACTTTAGGCCTCATTTTGCTATAGTTTAGAACACACGGCTTCATTTGTGTCTGCGCTGGCTTCTGCTGGCTGGCCAGAGACGAGCTTACTTGGCAAGATGGCGAGGTAGCCATATTCTTAGTGTCGTACTAATCTAATCTTGGACGAAAGTGGTGACAGGAGACCTCTCTGGGAGCGGTTGTCTTGGCCAGGTAGCAAGGGGTGGTAAACTCTAGACTCTGAACGCACTCTGCTTCGCTTTTAGCGCACTCTACATCCGATGTATGACGGGGGGAGGTTTGTCCGAGGCCTTAGATCTTGAGTCTTCACTCTTTATTCTGGCTCTGACGACCGTGGAAGTAAGTACTCCGCCGAATCAAGCTGAGGGGAACGCATGCTGTTAGGACATTGATTTCTTTGTGATCAGGCAGTCTTGAATTATCAGTGATAGTTCCTTGAGTAATTCTTTCGCTATGCAAGGAGAAGTGCTGCTTAATTTACAGATCTCGAGTAAATTCAGTGTAAATTTATTATTTCCATTTGCATTCCAGTAATGATTGTGTGTCCGGTTTTGCTCAAGTTAGAATACACACGTGGCCTTCAGCTTTTGTGTGAATCTAGTAAGTTTGAATTTCCTTTGTGTTTTTAACTAACTTTTTTGTATCGTTTCCGTATCTGCGAGTATCCTAAATATTTCTCAGATATTCTGATTTGATTCCATTTTTCCTCTCTTGTATGACCGATTGTACCTTGTGCTTTCATAATGGTCATTACTTCTGCTATCAGCCATGCTTTTGTTAACACTAGCTTTCCTCTATATAAATCCTTGTGTATGCATTACTTGCTTATTTTATATTAATTTCTGTTTTTAAATGCTTTGAAATTCAGGGTGGTTGCACACCACGTACTACTTACGAACAGTGAGCTGCTGCCTCCCCAAACATAAGTCCGTTTAGTGCACAGTGTACTTAAAGTTAGTAATCAGAACACCTACCATCTTGTCAAGACACCGCCATCGCCTTGTTTTGCTGCTTCTTTCAAGTATTCTCAGAGAGTAATGAATCGCTGAACTTTATGTGCGTGTCTGTGAATGAATGAATGTGCTTTCAGATACTCATTGTGTATTTGCAAATATTATTCCACATTACCTCCATATTCAAAAAAGTCAGAAACAATTTCATTATGGGCAGTAATTTTATAATTTAATTCACATTTGTACAAGGTGTGTGCTTAATTTGGTCTCCCCCAATTTTCTGAATTGATTGTGCTTTTAAAGTATCAAACCTCTGCTCAATTATTTCATACACCCGTCACATGTTTAATCATCCATTCATTTATTTTTTAACATTGATTTTGTGATTTTTAAATCTTTGCCTGCTCCCTTAAGGAATTATCAGCTTCCATTGCACATGTACTGTGACCACTCATAAAGTAATTTAGAACAGTAGTAAGTGTTTTAACTTATATTTACAGATCTCAGCTGCCCGAGATCTTGCTTATTTTTAATAACAGGCTACTTTCACTTGGCTTGCCGGTGCCAGGATTCGTCCTTCTGGCATCTCCTCGTTTCATTTTTAAATTTTTCTTACACCTCTAGATACCCTCCCGTATTTCCAGCACTCATTGCCTGTGTAATTGTTTTCTCTTTCAGAAATGATCTCTTTTCTGTGTGCATATTTGGGAGAAATAAGTGCCACGCTTATGACTGCATTGCGTGCGAAAACAAATGTTGCATGTGAAACTGTTACAGAGGCACCATGTGTTCTGACCACGTGGCATGCTAGGAACTTTTTGCTTTGGTATTTCATTGTCAATATTTTAACGCGTGTGTGAATATTTTAACGTGATTTCAACAATGGACAGCGTTTCAGTTCCAGCATCTGAAACACGTAGGCGAACTGCTCTTAAGGATCAAGGAACGTAAAAGCGTGATAGGTCATGGGAATTAGGATTGGATAGATGTTTAGGTAAATTAGAGCAACACACTAATGACCAGTTTTAAGAAATGAGAGAACAATCGAAACAGGTCAGTGAAGAGTTTCGAGAGATGAAAGGACAGGTTTAGAATGAAGAGGCGCGGGTATTGCAAGAGATGACTATTCGCGAGCAACTGGCTGAGGGATTTAGTCGGAACAGCACGGACATAGCAACGACAAAATCTCGCGTTGAAAGCATGGAGACGCGGGTCGGCAGTATGGCCAAACACGTCGAAACGATTGATTTGCGTGTCGACGAAAACTGTGCATGAACATGTCGAAAAACACGCAGAAACGTTGAAACCACTATTGGCCCGGTTTCTGGCCGAGTCGATGTCGTGACCACTGCAGTTAGTATTGTGCAGACCATGCTAGATGACGTCACGCAGAAGATTGCACAGGTCGAATTAAACCCCGTGCTGGCCTTAAATGAGAATTGCAGCCATGCTGACGAACCATGTGTGCATGTGGCTCGGTAGCAAGAGGTGCCCGTGTGCAATAAAAGCCACGTGACACGCAGCGCTGGTACCAACCGCGACAGGAGCGCGGGGCGCGATTCCGATCCTGCTTTTGAGTGCTCAAAACAGGACCAGACATGCAATCGGCACCGGGGTTTGATTAAAACCACTTCCTGACTCTATGCAAATTTGAAGTATTTCTGGAACGCGCCCGGTGGAATACATCCGCAGGCATGAGTAGACCAGAATGAAACTTTCACTCTGCAGCGGAGTGTGCGCTGATATGAAACTTCCTGGCAGATTAAAATTGTGTGCCGGAACCGGGACTCCAACCTGGGACCTGGGTTAAGGCAAAGGTCCCGGGTTCGAGTCCCGGTTCCGGCACTTAATTTCAATCTGCCAGGAAGTTTCATGAGTAGACCAATTTCGTACATTATGTGTATAATTGGGACAAGGGTTTTTAATGCAAACTGGGTGACATATCTAATTTACCAATTAATTAATCGGACTGTAACATCAGCTTTAACATGATGAACTTGATTGTGTGCATCTCTAACGAAATTTTCCCCGTTGTGTTTTTTTCAGGTAACTGTTTGGCGCAATATAATAAATGAGAAGGAAGTACTGAAGAAACTACCTTACCAGGACCACTTTTTGAATTATGTAGACGAGAAAAAGCCCAGTGTTCTTCGTCGAGACCAGGGTTAATGCGACCACAGTACGAGATGAACGTCCGAATTTGGAAAACTACGAGCAGTACTCCAAAATCACTTCCTTCTCTAAATTTTAGCGGCAACCTAGGCAAAATGTTTAATTTTTATGATACTCATTCCCTTTGTATGATGAGCCTTGAACTAGGGCATCTAAAACCAGTTTGTGTTTTGATTTATGATTTCACAGGGGCTCCTGATTTATAGGACTGACTTAATCAACTGTGTTTTATTTTCATTGTTACAGGTGTTTATACACTTCATGTATTGTTTTAGTGCTTCTCTGATTATAGGATTGGATTGTCAATTTATCCATTCATCAACTGTGTTCTATTTTCCTAATTGTTGCAGATGTTTATGTATTTTCATGTTTTGCTTTACTGTTTTTTCTAATTACAGGATTAGGATATACCAAGTTGCTCTGTATTTTGACATTTTGCTTAGAGAATTTTTTGTCATGGAATCGTGAGACAGCTGGAGCAGTCATCATATCCTGACGCTGCTGCTTCCAAATGGATAGTAAGCGAAAGTTGTGCCGCTAACTATATTACAATTGTCTTTAGTGATGCAAGATCCGACAGGTACTCGCCAACGAGACAAGTACAATCCACAGATCTGCAAGGGGTCGGGAACATAAATGTAGTCAGTAGATACAGTACTAAGTTCTGCTCAACATGTAGTTTGCACGGTAAATTACAGTAGCGGTAGCTTAGGCTGGTGGCAGGTCAATTTAATTTGATATTATGAATAAGTATGGCAGTGCCGCGCTAATTAGCGTCTGTTATCTGCTCATTGCCAACGCCTTGTTTTTTTTTTTTTTTTTTTTTTTTTTTTTTTTTTTTTTTTTTTTTTTTTTTTTTTTTTTTCGCTGGTGCCTCCTTGTGAGCGTGTC
Source organism: Locusta migratoria (assembly GCA_026315105.1). Lineage (NCBI taxonomy): Eukaryota > Metazoa > Arthropoda > Insecta > Orthoptera > Acrididae > Locusta > Locusta migratoria. Next base: position 675,930,874 of record CM048746.1, on the reverse strand, counting down.
TGTGACTCTGCTTCTTTCCGTCTGTGGCCACAGCATCAGCACTATTAAATTAGCTTTGTTTAAGTTCCTGTGATAGTATTAGGAAATTTCTTAAACATTTCTCATGTGTTAAAACTTTTGTTTGATAAGTGTGGATCACGATTTGTGAAGACTAACGGACCCAAATAATGTACTTTATTTTCGATTGAGTAAATTAGTAAATTAGTTTTCAAAAGGAACACAGGAACCCGGGAGGCAATACTCACTTTACGTCTTATCTTAGAAGATTGATTAAGGAAAGGTAAACCTATATTTTTAGCTTTTGTAGATTTGGAGAAAGCATTTGACAATGTTGACTGGAATACACACTTTCAAATTCTGAAGTCAGCAGGGAAAGGAGAGTTATTTACAACTTGTACAACTTGTACAAAAGCCAGACCGCAGTTATTAGACTCGAAGGGCATTAAAGGGAAGCAGCAGTTGGGAAGGGAGTAAGACAGGGTTGTAGCCTTTCTCCAATGTTGTTCAATTTGTACATCGAGCAGGCGGTGAAGGAAAGCAAGGAAAAATTTGGAATAGGTATTAAACTTCAGGGGGAAGAAATAAAAACATTACGTTTTGCTGATGACATTGTAATTCTGTCAGAGACAGCAAAGGACCTGGAAGAGCAGTCGAATGGAATGGACAGTGTGTTAAAGAGAGCATATAAAATGAACATTAACAAGAGCAAAACAAAAATAATGGAATGCGGTCTTAGAAAGTCGGGCGATGCTGAAGGAATTAGATTAGGTAATGAAACCATGAAGGTGGTAGATGTGTTTTGTTACTTGGGTAGTAAATTAACATACGATGGTCGCAGTACAGAGGATATGAAAAGCAGAATGGCAATGGGAAGGAAAGAATTTTTGAAAAAGAGAAATTTGCTAACATCGAATATTAATTTAAGGGTAAGGAAGTCGTTTCTGAAGGCATTTGTGTGGAGTGTTGCCTTGTACGGGAGTGAAACATGGACGATAAGCAGTGCGGACAGGAAGAGAATAGAGGCTTTTGAAATGTGGTGCTACAGAAGAATGCTGAAGATTAGATGGGTAGATCGCATAACTAATGAGGAGGTACTGAACAGAATTGGTGAGAAAAGGAAATTTTGGCATACCCTGACTAAAAGAAGGGATCGCTTGGTAGGACACATTCTTAGACATCGGGGAATCGTAAACTTAGCATTGGAGGGAAGTGTGTGGGGTAAAAATCGCAGAGGGAGACCAAGAGACGCGTATAGTAAGCAGATTCAAGTGGATGTCGGGTGCCGTTCTCATGAGAAGATGAAAAGGCTTGCTCAGGATAGAGTAGGGTGGAGAGCTGCATCAGACCAGTCTCCGGACTGAAGACCATAACAACAACAAATTAGTTTAAAGTGTTCACCCATCTGATTATAATTTACTTGTGTGATTTTTCTATTTGTATTTGTTATATTTGTAAGTGTTAGGTGGCACCAGCGTAATGAACACCGCCGGGCAACGAATATGTGTCGTGAAGTGTTTTCTAAGTGTCACAGGATACAGTTCGTCCACGCCACACTGCTATGAGTGACACGGGCCGGCGTCGCGCTCGGCCGCCAGCGCCGCATCGCCGCGAGGACCGACTGCGACTGCGGCGCGGCGTTTTCGCCTTCAGCGTCATGCGGCTAGCCACGACCGATCCACTGGCCGGCCAACGCGTCACGGGGAGCGCTAGCTGAGCCAGCAGCCCCAGCCCCGAGAGTGGCCGCTAGCCTAATGCTGAGGCGGCCCCGCCAGGCCTCCGGTTGTCGCCGCAGACAGCGGGCCGCCTGGATCCCATCCCCCCTCCCCCCATCCGCGGGTCTGACAGCGGCTCCCAACCACCACGCTGGGCGGCACTGGTCGGCCTGCAGCGGAGGAGGACATGTCCCGTGCAACCTCGCCCCACGTGTGCTGATGGAGGCGGCCAATGGCAGCTGACGCAGCCGCCGCCTGCAGCTGGCAACCTCTGGAGGGGAGGTCGCTGCTGACACGCACCCTGCTGAACGGCACTCAACGAGAGCAGCGGGCATTCCACGTCTTTGGTAACAGCTTGGAACATCAAAAATACTATGATCGCTCGCCATGATCGCTCTGTAGGAGCTTAGCATTGACTAATGGTCATATTTCTCAATTCGATCTTGAACCTAACAGTCAGTAGCCTACTATAAATCAGCTTCTGCTCCAGAAGATTTCTTATTGCATGGAGCAGCAAAGCCACTCCATCCCTGTGCTCTTCATCCTCATCACCAGAATGGAGAAATACAACTTCACCTGTTGTCTGTATCTCAACAAATACTGGCCACCTTACGTCGCTCAATCGTAAAAATGTCCAACACATAATTCTTCATTTTCCGAGTCGTTTGTATCAGTCGGGGAAAGGAGAAGTTTTGGATAGGATAGGTGACTGGCTAAAGACAGGTCGTTGTGGGACACACTTACTCTGGCTCCTCTCTTTTGACCTGTTCGGCATGGGTGACACTTCTGGTAGCTATGCTACGGCCGGATCCAGAACATGCAAACCTCCTCTCGCGCGTTAACGCGGTATCGCCTGACGAGGGTAAGTCTAAGAATTTTAACCTTATTGTCTGCCCAATGCCATTATGGAATGAAACTGTAATACGATCCGACAATAGATTTCACGAGTAACGCCGCACTGCCGGTACCTTGAACGGGGCCCCATCTAGAAGTGCTGGGAAGGAGGAGGGGAAGGAATAACACCTCGTCAGAAAGTCTGGGTCAATCTGGCTCCCAATAGTAGCACCATGTGTAGGCCCCCGCTTGGGGTTGCAGGTGACTGCTTGACAACGGTTGCAAAGGCGGAAGAGAAACTTCACTTGCCAACTGCGGAAGGTGCGGAGGAGCCACCGAAACATCTAAGCTGAAGAAGATCGACGGCTTCGTACGCAATGTCCGGACTGATTCGCCCAGCACAAAATTCTTTAGATTTACAGAGGACATCACTCTAGTCCGTAGGTGTCCTTTAAGAATGAATTTATTGACATTTCATCCGTAAGAGTCTGAAACTGCGAAAAAAATGAACTGTAACATCGTCGCTATTAAGAGACTATGAATGTAGAAATACGAAGATGGCAGTTTTGTAAATGCACTCCCTATGTGGGTTATATTTGCCAATCGGTGAGATAATTCGACCCATAAGGGGATGAAATATAGGATTCAAGTTTAAACTAGTAAGTAGAGAAACTAAGTCATTCTTGAGGATGTTGATGTTACACTGCTGGCGTTCTTTCAGAAGGGATTTTTCGGAATTCCACCTCAAAGGGGATGAAAGGTTTATTTAAGAGATGTCGCTTTAGATATGCTAGTTTTGAAGACACGATAATTGGTATATCTTTTATCTATCAGAAAGAGACTTATACATTCTGCTGTGGTTTCGAAAATCCATCCTTAAGGGAGTGCAATTAAGGATTATACTTGGATATACATCAGTGAAATTTTGCATTTTGAATCTCGGTTAGATGCAGTGTTTTGACGGTAAGTGTGCCTACACAATAGCAACGTATGTTGTTGTTGTGGTCTTCAGTCCGCAGACTGGTTTGGTGCAGCCCTCCACGCTACCCTGTCCTGTGTAAGTCTCTTCATCTGGAAATACGTTCGGCTACCTACATCCTTTTGAATCTGCTTACTGTTTTCGTCCTTCACGATTTTTACCCACACATTTCCTTCTAATGAAAAGGTGACAATTCTTTGATGTCAACCTATCCCTTTACTTACTCAGGATATTCCAGAAACTCCCAATTCGGTTAAGCACTCCTCATTAGTCACGTAATCTACCCATCTAATCTTCATCATTCGTCTGTAGCACCACATTTCAAAAGCTTCTATAATCTTTTTGCCTGAACTTCTTATCTCCACGTTTCACTCCCACACAATGCTGCACTCCAGACAAATGCTTTCAGAAAGGACTTCCTGATATTTAAATTAATATTGCATGTTAACAAGTTTCGCTTCTTTAGAAACGCTTTTGTCCCCATAGCCATTCTGCATTTTATATCTTCCTTACTTCGGTCATCAGACGTTATGTTGCTACCCAAATAACAAAATTTATCAACGACTTTTATTGTCTCATTACCGAATCTAATTCCTTCAGCGTTGCCTTATTTTCTGACTTTACATTCCATTACCTTCGTTTTACTCTTGTCAGTGTTCATCTTATATCTTCCTTTCAAGACACTGTGCATTCCATTCAACTGCTCCTCCAGATGCTTCGCAGTCTCTGACAAAAATACTATGTCATCGGTAAACCGCCAATTTTATTTTTCTCTCTGAACTTTAATTCTCACTCCGAATTTCTCCTTCCATTCCTTTACCACTTGGTCAATGTACAGATTGAACAACATTGGGGAAAGGTTAAATCCCTGTCTTACTCCCTTCCCAACCTCTGTGTCCCTTTCTTGCTATTGGACTGTAAAAACCGCTGTCTGGTTTTTGTATAGGTTGAATACAACTCTTCATTCAACATAATTTACCCTGCTACTTTCAGAATTTGGAAGAGTGTATTACAGCCGACATTGTCAAATCTTTCTCCAAATCTACAAATGCAAAAAAGTAAGTTAGCGCTTCCTTAGCCTATCTTCTAAAATAAGTCTAAATGTGTGTATTGCCTCCCGTGCTCCTACATTTCTCCTAAATCCAAAATGATCTTTCCCGAGTTTTATTCCACAAATTTTTCCATTCGACTGTAAATAATTCGTTTTAGTTAAATGGAGCAACATAATAGCACATAAATTGCATAAAACGAACAGACTAGCCGAGTGAACTGGGAGGCAGTGATACAGTGTCGTATTTCGATATTTATTGCTATGTTTCAATGGACTGACGTTTTTCGCTGCTGACTGTACGGTTGTTATTCCTAAATACGACGATAATAAATTGAAAGAATAAAAATAACAAATGTTTTCTGGACTGTCCGCTTCGTGTTGTCAGCTCGTTCCCGTGTGTCGCCCTGAACGTCCAGTGCCACGCACTCGTCCTGTGACGCAGTAATCAGTTCCACGGGGCGGCTCCGCAGGTGGCTTCGCGCGGCCGCGTTTAACACGGACGCCTGTCCTGCTGTCCTGCTGTCGTGTCCAGCCCGCGACTGATGGGCGGCGTCCGTGGTTGACGCGAGCTGCGATTGAACACGACTGCAACTGTTCCAACGATTTATGTCGCAGTTTGAGAATTAAAGCGACATGTTCGAACATTCGACCGCGACGCTATCCAGCGACATTACTAAACCGTGGCGTTCTGGTTGGCCTGCTCGGGACCACTGACGCCAGTTGTGTCTCGTCTATCGACAGCGGTTTAGCGTTTCCCTGTTATCTTCTGTGTGCGGTGTGTGGATAGGCTCGGAGAGGAGCGTTGCTTAGCGGGCACGTGGTGGAGAGGCCGAGCCGGTTGCCAGCTTTGTTGTCATCGGCGCTGTCCTGCTCGTATGATGCCGGATTCCGACGGAACGCCCGTTATGACGATAGTGGTAATGTTTTGTGGCTCCTGTCCCAAAATTCAATATGGCGGCCGGGATAACCCGCCTCCGCCTCCGCCGCCTCCGGGGGCGGGTCGACAGCAAAGAAGGCGCTCGGGAAACCCCACCCCAGCCACCTTCAGCGCCAGGCTGTCGCCACCCCCGACATGTCCACACCTCAACTCCCCCTGACAATGACGTAATTGCGTGTAAAATCATCGTGGTGCACGCACGGGGCCGACGCAGTGACCACGCAGCTTACCCACTGGCGCGCCAGGATCCGTTGGGAATTAAAACTCCGTGCCCCGCACATCGCGCGTGAGACGAACATGAACGTCGACGGAAAGAAGGTCCATTTTAATACGGATGCTAACGAGACGCACTTAATGATCAGTTGGAGATTTGAATAGACAGCAGCTGGTAAAGGCGAGTGGTATTTTCATGCGATAAATCGGGCACACTTTCAAAGGCGAATGCACCTGATGGAGCGTATTTTAGAACCAGTGCTTCAGAAACACATACAGGCAGAGGAACGACTCTTCTCTGGAATTTTCCTCTCCATTGCATTAGTACCATATACAATACTTTTAAACCCCAGCACCAACCCTATGCTGTCATCCAATGAGAGCTACTGCAGCTCCTCTCAGGGGTCAGTCGCAGCCAGCCAGCCTTAGAGTCAATATTGCCAGCACCCGGCAGTAGCAGTAGAAGAAGAAGCGAAAGAGTAAGTATCCAATTGTACTAATACTACAGTTAATTTAAGCAGCCGTATAACCCCAGCTATCACAACGTTAGATGCAATATTGAATATATTTGTTCTCCAGCAGATTCAACCAGACAGTTGGCGCATGACGCCTCCCGAGTCATGCATTCACCACTGGAGCACTGAGACTGTGGAGGTGGAACAGAATCCATCACCTGGGGCCTGATAGCCCGCATGAAGGGTTAGGACAATGATTGCTCATGTCGATACATCTGTCAGCCTACGGAGGTACTCAGCCATCCTCGACTCTGCGAAATGTAGTGACGACGTCGATCCTCAGCCGCATCAGCAGCAGCATGAGAAAGGTGCCCTGTACTGGCCGCCTACATACGAGCCATCTCAACCAATCCCGAGGATCCTGCAAAGAGAAGATATCGTCGATGAGAAGGTACTGCCTTCAGCGTATTGCCCCCACATCCAATACCATTCAGTTCAACTCAAAATTTAACTGCTAATGGATCCAAATGGCTGAATGCCAGCATTGAAACAAGTGTGGACTGTGTGAGTGGCATGTTTGTGTTAGAAGTGGATAACGTTGCAAAAGGCGTAAAAATGCGGTTCCCTGAAGCCGACTGGGATGAGATGTGTCGATCAGAGTCCTACATCAACCTACATCAACCTACATCAACATGACACTCAATTCTCCTCATAATATTTACTGTGGTGAATTAACTCCAACAATTACTACAGTGTATAGTAATGCTGCTCTATGCCGCAAATCGTGTAACGGCTCCTCTATATATCTACAACACTCCTCAGTGATAAACTTATTTGGAATGTTGCAGGCCATAGATTGTGCATTGATTAGACAAGCTACGCCTTCCCTATGTTAATACTCTTTATGTACAAATTTCTGAATATATACATATGCAAAATATTCATTTAGATGATTTAGGTATTCACCTCAATAGACTGCCTCATGAACCCAGCTGCATGTTCCTAACTGTACGGGACAGAGATGTTGAATTCATAGTCTATAAGAAGTCCCTATTCCGCACGTTATGCAATAAAGAAAATGAGGACCGATTCTTTTTAGGTGATTCATATGTGCATCCCAACTGTCTCTGTTGAATAACGTAAAAAGTTTATTCCTTGTACAGCTACTGAGTAAAAATTGTATACTTAAAATTTAACTTGTGTACGAGTTTTTATTACCTAACAATATAATGAAATTTTTAAAGCTATTGATGATACAATTTCCAGCACTTGCATGTAACCAAATAGCATCCGCAAATTATATCACCAACTTCTTCTTCAGTCATATTGAAACTGCATTATTTAAAAAAATGTCTTTGTTATATACAGTCAGCTGCACACTTCGGCAAGACTTAGTTCATAACAGGAAGTGGTGGGAGAAACAGTTGGTGAATGGACCCCTGATGGAGTGGGTGAAGATAGTTGTAAGAAGAAGAGGAATGGCGTACTCCTTCCTGATAATATTTGAGCAATAATTGTAGAACCATCCAACTGTGAAAAAAGAAATATTCTTATCACACTGCTCACCCATATAGATGGAGTGTACTTTGACGTGTGGGTATTTTCAAAAGCTCTCTCACAGCCCAAATACCAGTTAATACAGGAGATATTACGAGTTGTGAAAGGCGTCACGTACACAACATACAGTGAAAGCAGTGACATCCCTCCTCCTGAAAAAGTAAATCCCAACATCGTATTCATGTTCGATTATGTGGCAGTGGAAAATAAAGATAAAATAAGCAGGTATTTGTGTGTCGGAAGGCATATGGGTGTCGATGTATTTTATCTAAGACAAACGTAGTCCAGAACCACAAAACAGTTGCTGCGGGATAATGCAAACCTAATTATAACATTCAGACAAGAGAATTTGAACTTAAAACATATTTACAACACTCACGTAGGAAATGACATGTCGTTCGCTGATTTCCTAAATATCTATGCAGACTGCTGGAATCATTTACTGTACGGGTTTCTCGTTACAGATAAAACAGACTCAACTTTCAAGATTGTCTGCTTATATAATGGCGCATTGGGCTCAGTTCGGCAGCCTACGCAGTAACATGGACAAATTGTCAGGTATGTCTAGTGATCGAAGTGTACAAAGACAGATTGTACATGGATACAAAATTCGCAACTCTCGAGCTTCGAATTGACAAAGTACATTCAGATCTCAAGCAGTACGCTATGCAGCTCCTAGTACTTAACAATCAGGTAAATGCACGTGTTGATGTGGTTGAAAAAATGTGAGCGCCATAGAGCCAAGAAGAAACTGGTAAAATCAGGTCTGACGATACGTGAAGATCTCACTTCCGAGCGGTTAAAAATTTTGAATAGTGCAATCGCAACATTTGGCCTACACAATGTATGGACAAGTGACGGCAGAATAATGGTGAAGACGAACTATGGCAAAATATCAATTACAAATGCAAATGAACTCGAAAGCCTCTGCTCTAGGAGATAAAAACACTTGAACACTTGCCGCCACTACTTCTACGTGTAGCTTACTATTTTTTTTTCTTTCCTATTTTTTTTGTTCTTTTGCTACACTTTATATCGATTTTGTAAAGAAAATCTTATGTACATTAATATCTATTATACTACATTAGTTAGCTTTCTCTTTATTATTTTTAGCAAATTATCATTATTTGATTGGTGTGATTTGTTGTTACACTTTTTTTTCTCTTTCTTCTAGCAAATTATCATTATATTTTTAGTGACACTTACTGGTTCACTTTCGGATAGTGCTGTTTTACTATTAATCCCATACCTACATTATTAATTACGGTACCATATTAGGTTTAAATTGACTTTTATATAGCGTTGGTCTCACGCATCATTGGCAATTGTTTCGCTCCACTGTCGATATTGTTATCCTTACTTAGTGTTGTTCCGTGCAGATTATTTTGTCTTTGCTTGGCGAGATTCTCCCCCCTCCCCCCCCCCCCCCTCGGCGCCTCGCTGCCGCTCGGCGGAAACAGGCCGTGCTGACCTTGGCTGCAGCGCCTCCCTGTCCCTCCCCTGTCTCTGAACCCACCTGACCTACTTCCGCTTTCTCTCTCTGCTGTCCTACACTCCTCCCCCGACCCCCCGGACCACTAGCCACCCAGCCACGCCACATTCCAATGTGTCCTGCGTTCGCAGAAAAGGACGCCGCCACCCCACAGCCCGCTGCCGTTGCCCTACCGACTAGCGGTATCATCGCGCGCGCTACAACTGAGCGCACACAGCTCCACGTGGCACACGCAAATGTTCAATCACTACAAGCTCATTTAGTTGAGTTCCGCCATATATTTCAAGACTTGTGTCTTCATATAATTCTTCTATCGGAGACCTGGCTCAAACCAAGCATTACCACCAGTTCCGTAAATTTAGACGGCTATGTCTTCCTAAGACACGACCGATTGCACAAACGCGGAGGCGGCGTTGGAGCTTACATTCGCTCTGAATTATCTCCTACCGTGTTGCACACGTCAAATAACGATGAAACTGAACAAGTGGAATACATGTTCATAGAGATAAAACCTCTCAAAAAAAGTGTCTAATATGCGTCCTCTATAAACCTCCGAAGGTAGGTGCGTTGGACTGCTTCGAAACTGCCCTCTCAGACCTCGAATCAACCTATGAGCACATAATTATAGCAGGTGACACTAACATAAATTTTCTGTTCAACAGTCCGTCCTGTATGAAGTTCAAGCGTATGCTTACATCTTCGAATCTAACCTTACTTCAGCTTGCACCCACCCATCACACAGCTGATAGTCACACTTTAATAGATATATTTGCAACAAGGTTTCCAGACAGAGTAATTCGAACGTCACAAACATCTGCGCCTGGTATGTCTGCCCATGATGTAATTTTCATGACGTACTCGCTAGAATGCCCTAGGAAGAAACCACTGTTAACTGCATACCGTGACTTAAGACGCATCAACTTACCTGAACTGACAGCTGATGCACTAGAAATAATTTTCGAGCCAACCTCTGACACCTTCCCGGATGTAAACGATAAACTTCACAAAATTACAAATAAACTTAACCAGCTGTATGATAAATATGCGCCCATGAAAACCAAAAAAAGTGAGAAGGAAACCCGCACCATGGCTAACTGATGAACTAAAACAGCTCATGAATCTCAGAGACACTGCACATCGGACATACAAACTACACCCTACATCTGAAAATCACACCTCGTACAAGCAGAAACGTAACAGAGTCAGCCAGGCTGTGAGAAATGCTAAACTCAGATACGCCCATTCATTAACCGACAACATAAATAGACCGGCTGTCCTCTGGAAAAACCTGCGCGGTCTTGGTATTGGGAAAATAAAAACTGCAGCCGAACCCACTGTCTCCATTGAGGAACTAAATCATTATTTCACAACGCCTACCACTTCAATCGATCACCAAACGAAACAAACACTTATTGACCATATCACGAGGATCAACAACGCTAACCATGATAAGTTTTGTTTTAAGCATGTTACTGGAAATACAGTCAAAAAAGCAATTATGCGTATTACATCAGCATCTACCGGGGATGATGGTATCACTATCCAAATGATAAAGCTGATTATTGATCCACTGCTGCCCATCATAACAGATATATTTAATCAGTCCTTAGCCACAAGTGTTTTTCCTGATGCGTGGAAACGTGGACTAGTTAAGCCACTGCCAAAAAAGGACATTGCCACAGCACCCTCTGATTACCGACCTATCTGCATTCTTCCGGCACTGTCCAAAGCTCTAGAATATATAGTACATGATCAGCTAACCAGCTACTTGACTACTAATAAACTTCTTGACGAACACCAATCAGGTTTTCGCAAATATCGCAGCACAACATCTGCTTTGATAAAAGTAACAGACGATCTTAAGCAGGCAATGGATAGACAAGAGGCGACTATTATGTGCTTCTTAGACTTTAGCAAAGCTTTCGACACTGTGGACTTTGATATTTTACTTGCTAAACTTAGCAGTCTAAATTTCTCTCAAGGCGTGGTGCAATGGATTCGCTCATACTTGACATCGCGTCTTCAGTGCGTCATGTCCGGCACCGAAAAGTCACAGTGGAGAAAAGTTCTATCAGGCGTACCACAGGGTTCGGTGCTAGGTCCACTTCTCTTTTCATTGTATGTAAATGACGTATCATCGGTCTTGTCCTTTTGTAAATACCACATGTATGCTGATGACCTCCAGTTGTATTTAAGTGCAAAACCAAGAAACCTGAAGGCAGCAATCGAGAATTTTAATTCTGACCTATGTGCACTATCAAAGTGGGCACAGAATATAGGATTAAAGCTCAATCCAAGTAAAACACAAGCGATTCTGGTAGGTCATCCTAGACTCATCAACCACAAATACCGCGAATCTCAACCACCATTAATATTAAATGACACACCTATCTATTTTTCGCCCTCGGCAAAAAGTCTGGGAGTGATAATAGACGACAAACTAAATTGGGCTGAGCACACAGCCGCAGTGTGTAGGAAGGCAACAGCATCTCTTCATGCCCTACAGAGATATAAGAAGTTTTTTCCTCTCGATCTTAAAAAGAAACTTATACAAACGCTTGTAATTCCAATTATTGATTACGGTGATGTTATCTTGCAAGGTCTCTCTTGGGAAAGCTCACGACGTCTGGAACTAATCATGAATGCCTGCGTTCGATATATATGTAACATCCTTCTCTTTGATCACATTTCACCATCTTATAAGCAACTATCCTGGCTCCGTGCTGACAAGCGCAGAGATTTTCATACACTCTGTTTCCTCTACTCTCTTATCAACGTACACTGTCCCTCATATCTTTCCTCGACCTTAACACTCTTATCTGATCAACATAAAAGAACTACTCGTTCCTGTCAGATCAAAACCCTTTCTGTCCCTATCCATCACTCAGCCGGTTTCTCAAAATCCTTTTCAGTAGCAGGAACCAGGCTCTGGAACAATCTACCTCAGTATATCAGAGAACTGAATAACACTGCCAGCTTCAAACGACAGTTAATGGATTATCTACTAAAGCAATAATGACGCCAGTCTTTATTACCCTACGGTCCAGGTACGTCACATCCATTCCTCCTCCCAGATATTCTTCAACTGCCATTGCTCTCGCCAGGTACAGCTTCTGTCAGAATTCGCCATGCGTTAACCAGTCTCGATATATTCAAAAGTAAATATTGTATCTGCTAATATAAATGTTGTTACTTCTATTATTACACCACCAGCAGCAGCAGAAGGTGTCTCAGTGGTACTGTTAGTATTAATCCTGTTTAGAGTTAAGTTATTACATATGTAGAGTTAAGTTATTACCTTTTATTTACATCCTTTTACATGTAATCAACCTGTATAAATAATGTTATTAACTGTTCATCTGTAAAAATCATTATTATGTTACAGGTAACTCACATGTAAAGAAATATTTTATGTGTAAATCCCTGGTCCGATGTAAGAGAGGGCCTGATGGCCCTAATCTGATCAGGCTAAATAAATCAATAAATAAATAAATAACTACAAAAATCGATGATATTGAGTGCGACGCGCAAAAAATAGGTGTGAAAATACTAGTCACTGAGAGGATGAAGAGGAAGAAGATTAACGGCAGTCCTATATATGAGAGCATACAAACCCTTGACCTGTTTAGTACGCGCAGCGATGTCGACCAAGCAGAAAGTCATCCAGGAGCGAAAGGCTGTTCGAGCGAAACTGCGCCTGCTAAATTTGGAACAATTGAACCGAGATCAGACATTAAGAGAAACCTTTAAACCCGTTACTGACTTTCTCAAGCATCTCAAAACGAGTTCACGTTCAGAAGACGTGGAAAAAGAAGACGTAATCACTGATTACGTCAGCAGTGACAGCGATTCTAGAATAGACGAGATATATGGCGTCACCAGAGTGCAACCATACATTTTAGACACCCAACCTATAAAATTAACTGAGAATACAATTCATATTGTTGGTAGAGAGTTTCAAAGAACCCACGGTTTAGTGAATCTCTTTTCCAAAAAACTGCTAAAACAGGAAAAAATTTACTCCGGTACATCTGAAGCACTATTGGGAACAATTTCAATTGACGGCAGCGCATAAGAAGAGAGGTTATCAGAGCAGCATGAAATGCAGGACCTGTTGTTGTTGTTGCGTTCTTCAGTCCGCAGTCCTGTGCAAGTCTCTTCATATGGGAAGACGTTCGGCAACCTGCATCCTTTTGAGTCTGCTTACTGTATTCGTCGCTCGGTCCCACACACTTCCCCCTAATTCTAAGTTGACGATTTCTTGATGACTCATAATGTACCCCACCAATCTATTCCTTCTCTTAGTCAGGATATACAAGAAACTCCTTTTCTCCCCAGTTTGGTTAAGCACCTCCTCATTAGTTACGTGATCCACCCATCTAATGTTCATCATTCATCTGTAGCACGACATTTAAAAAGCTTTTACCATCTTTCTGTCTGATCTCCTAATCGTCTACGTTTCACTGCCATACAATGCTACACTCCAGACAAATGCTTTCAGAAAGGCCTTCCTAACATTTAAATTAATATTTGATGTTAACAAGTTTCGCTTCTATGCAGGACCTATACCAGACGAAAAGGATACTAACAGGGATGTCATCGAAATTCAAAATAAAAGTGTGTGCATCGGCCAAGTTATGGAGTATATATATTACAGTCATCTAGATGCAGTAATAGAGTACGTTTGCTCATAGCATCGACTGATGCCAGCAATATAGCTCACTCGAACGAGATTGTTTCGATAATTTCACAAGTTAGACACTAAGGTATCATCGAATAAGAATCAGTATGGAGATCGTGGCTCGTGAAATACATAGACTTGCACGCAAATTCCAGGATATAACTACTGCGGACCGGGAACGAGGCTTCAAAACGTCTAGCACGAGGTGACAAAGGAGTTAATCTGGTTGACGACGTGAGTAAGGAGCACGACAGCATACGCATCGAGCAGCAATCGTCATACGGCTAGCAGTGTTCTAGCTGATAAAGCTAATTCGAAACGTTTGTGGAGAGATCTTGCAGCGTTTGCAGTTGATAAAACTTTAGTGCCAAAATTAAATTTGGTTTAAGGTTCCGCCAAGTTGTGAAGGCAGCAAGTCGCGCACTAAACAGTGATAATAATAATAAGAGTGGGTGTATAGAGAACTGTATATTGACTGCATGTTACGCAGCTAAAGGAATCATGAAGAACGCAAACGGGTTGAAACGTCACGTGTTCTACCATCACCTAAGACGTCAGGTGGGATTATTCCATTCCTAATCTCAGCACTTGCCGGACTCTCAGCGATTGGCTGGTGGTGTGTCAGCTGTTTCCAGAACGGTGAATAAAGACAAAAATGCTCAGCAGTGGCTAGAGGAGGCGCGAATACATAACCGAACGATGGAGGCGACTGTCACAGGAAAAGGCCTGTAGCTGACACCATACAAGAAATTATTTAGTCTCTTTACAAATGTAATAAAGCCCGTTAGTCATCCTGACAGCTAGACCTCTTACTAATACCGATCCGCTCAAGTTTGCTAAAGAGAAGTTCAACATTTAAAGGTTCAGAGACGCGTATATGCGTGATACATCAGCAAACACAGTCACCCCGTTTACACGGCCTCCCAAAACTGGATTTTGTAAACCGATTTCCCAATTCCGATTTTGGTTGGTCATGTAAACACTCCAAATGTTCAAATGTTTGTTAAGCTTATGGGACTTAACTACGAGGTCATCAGTCCCTAAACTTACAAACTTCTTATGAACTACTTAGGAACTAGGACGGCACAAATATCCATGCCCGAGGGGGATTCGAACCCCTGACCGTAGTGGCCGTGCAGACCGTGACTGGAGCGCCTCAGTCCCCTCGGCCACCGCGGCCGGCTGTAAACACTCCAAAGCGATTCTGGAAATACACTTCTCTAAAGCAGCTTTCCAGTTCCACAATTGATTTTCGTGCCCATGTAAACGCAACCGTTTTTGAAGCGTTCTTGGCTTGTCATATTGTGTTTTCTTATTACGATGTTTCGGCACATATTAACGGAGTGATATTTACTAATGTTAGGTAAAAGTATAAATATTAGAGCGAGCATGAATCTGCGTATTTAAATAAAGAAAAGTAGCGATTGTACTTACTAAATCAGGATCTCAATCAGCTGTTTTTCAGTCGCCATATTAAATGCGCTAGGAAATTCGATTCAGTCTAACACATGTAAATACGACAGCGAAAAACAGTTTACGAAATTCGGTTTCGTCTTCCGGAATGTGTTGCATGTAAACGTAGTGTATGTGGACGTCAGGTGAATGTAGTATAGTGAATTTTGATGCTGCTGGTGGACGTGGAACTCATTGGGTAGCCTACCTAAGCAAGAAGAATACAACAAGTGTGCTGTATTTCGACTCATTTAGCAACCTGCAGCCTCCAGCAGAACTACAGCGATACTTTACAAACAGTCTAAGTTGTATTTTCTACAATTACCGTAACAGGGTTATGATACCTCTGCGGACATTTGTGTCTCATGTTCATTCTATCGAATAAGAGGAAAGCTATATATGGATGAACATTCAATACATATCATCAATTAGGTTTTAACTGCCATGTCGTACACTCTGACTTTAAAGGATCGTTCATCAGTATTAAGTGCAAATTAGTTCCCTCCTACTGATTTAAGTAATGGAGATTTGAGCATATTCCTGCCTGACTTGGAAACATATAACTCTATTCAGAATATCACAGAAGCTTACAATAAACTGCATCTCGAAGTTAATGGTGCAAAAGAGACTGTGGTAATAGAACCTGCTGCTTATGAAATAGAAGAACTAAACGATCTTTTAAAGTGATTTGAAAAAGGGCTCGAACTACGTGCAAACACTAGCCTTTTAAAGCCGAGATAAGAACGATGAATGCATCGATCGACTTCAATCAAAACGACTCGATAGGACAGGTACTAGGTTTCACCAAGGGACAAGAACTCCAATAAATTCTACAATTCCGAGCAGACTGTGGTTAAACTACCAGTCATCACTTTTCGAGATGAGTTTAACATTACATCTAACTCCTACTTAAACGATCCATTGGTTCATACAGTTTACAGGTTCTTCCGTCAGTATGTTCCGGATATAAGATTATCGAGACTCTAACTAACGCAATATACCGCCCTGTGACAGAACAGGTATTAGACTATGCCGCGGAGGAGTGGTCAAGCGCATTGAAGCGTTATGCTCTGATGCGCGAGGCCGCTCCCCGTCGGAGATTTGAATCCTCCAACGGGCATGGATGTTTGTTCAGTCTTTAGTATAAGGTAGTTCATAAATAATTTGTAAGTTTATTGACTGATGACCCCGCAGTTCAGTCCCATTAGCATAACAAACATTTAAAAACCTGAGTTGGATTACGTATCGTAGAAAAGAATAATCTACTTGTCGATTTTCGAGGGGAGGAAATTATCGTGAGACTACATCTAAGAGAGAATGGGCGAAAGGTATAAAGCCTCTGCGTGGACACCGCAGAGTGTCACTTCGTCACAGAACCTCTGAGCGATATCACGTGTCAACTACGAGTCTCTTAAATCAAGTGGTCTGAAGCGCTGCAAAGATGTCACTCGGCATTACTGAAGCAGTAGAGTATGATGATCGGATTATTCGCCAGAAATACGTCTCACATAAACCTTATGCTTAAACTAAATTTAATAAAGACGATGAAAAAAAGGATCGTCATTCGCATCAGGGTGCTTTAACCATGCCCTGCCAGAGTTTCTTATCCTGGATGGATCGTTCAGGAAGAAGAAGAATAAGACTGGAGATGCTGCAGAAGCGTTGAAGCTTACACGTAATGCTCTGGCATTCTTGTTTCAAGAGATACGGTGTGAACGTAATGTAGGCACAGCATCGACTCTTAAAATATACGTCTCCACAGCCCCGACGGATATGAACGCTCTAAAAAAACACATGCTGATTCGACGATGTGCCTGCAAATCTAACCGCTGGCGAGTACAAAAGTTTCACTGCATGTGTGCCTCTAAAACTGGTTATTGGATACTTTGATGATATCCATCGAATTATCATGAATGTTAAAAAGGAGCTTATTCTGCTAGGAAGTGCGATGGGCAACAACTCATACAGTCAAGGAGTATAAGTTCAAGGGGAGAATGAAATCATCATAAACACTATAATTTGGAAGATGCCGCACATTACTGTACCAGATGAGGAACGTTTGAAGCGTGAAATACCTATGTCGGATGCAATTTCTTTAAAAATTTAGTAATTTCAACCTCTTCTCCAGGAAAAAATATCGATTCCTTACAATACAGAGGTGACACGTTTGGGAAAATAGCATGGAATGCTGTTGGAGTAGAATAGACTTAATAGTTGTATTATTATTTAGGATACATATCTAAAATCCTGAACACTGCTTGTTGACGGTTGTGTATGCGATAGCTGAAACCGAAACGTTGGACAGTTTCCTCAGTTAAAAATAAATAAATAAATAAATAAAAGGTCCAGTTAGTCATACGATTCATTTCAATATAGAGGTGATTCTTCTTTTCCGGAAAAAAAGAAATAGTATCTCAGCCTCTTACAGGGAGCTGAGTTGTAGATGCGCACATAGAAACAAAGTGTAATAGTTGTGGTGTATTCATCTCCTCTGTTAGTGTTGTTTGCGATGTGAATGGATGTCCTGCTGACGTTGTGGCGATGTTTGTGGTGGAAAATTATAGTTCTTCGGTCGAGAAGCATAAGATTCGACATAACTCAGATAGTTTTGTGACTTGAATGCATCTTGCTAGCGTTGTGTCGATGTTTGCGGTGGTAAATTATTGTCCTTCGGTCGAAAAGCATCGAATTCAATAAACCCTATCGTTAGGTAATTTAAAGCTGGGTTGTTACCTTCTTTTGGAGGAGTGTTTAATCGTTTGTGTTTAGTCTCTAAAGGACTGCTCTTGGCGTTCGATAAAAAATGTTCTGATGTTGTATTAGTAGATATATAAATATAAGAAAAGAATTTGTTGTTGATCTGAATCGTTCTTTGTTAGCTGTTCTATGTGTGTCAGTCATTTTTACGATGTAATTAGGTGTGTTACAGATGTTTATCGAGAGTATAGATTTGTTAGACTGTTTGCGACTGTTTGTGCTCGAATGCTCGAGGTATGTAGTCTCTTGACTGACAGAAAGCGTTCCAGAAATACTGTCTGGTGGAGTATGCAATGCAAAAGAGGTGCATGATCAATCGGTTAGATGTTCGGAAAGGATCTACCAACGACGTAAAGTTACCGAATTCTCGTTTGCTAGTTAGTTTAGAACTTTAGTAGAAAAGAGCTGGGTTGGAGTTGGTTGTTGTGCCGTATGCTAGATGGGGTAGGATTTAAGTAAAAATGTTTGAAATATGCGCTGCTGTACTGGTTAACATGCGTGAAAATTGACAGAGAGGGTTCGAAAAAACTGTGGAGAAAAGCTTATACATGAAATTTACGTGGGGAATCTATATGTCATCGACTTTATTTTTCTCGAGTAGCGGAAACTGTATCATATGGTGATAGAAAGCGTGGAAGGATTGTAACGAATGTGTGATTGCATGCGATTAACATTTTTTCCGAATAATTTCTTTCGAAGAGTAGGACAACACGTTTTGTATATGGGTGAGAATATCATAGAATTCGGTTGGGTTATAGCAGAGGGCTTAGAGAAAAATATTTCTTTTTACGGTAAGTAGGCAGGGAGAATGGTCACTAACGGAAAACATGTCGCGCTGTACCCAGATGAGGGTTGTACGGAATAAGTCGAAAACTCATATCTATGGCGAAAAATAGTATTAATATTAGATCCTGTAGTTACTTTGGGGAAAAATGTGCATTGTCAGCTGGGGTGTGGAAAGAATTATACAGATTAATCTCTGATATCATTGTGGAATCGTCGAAAACGAGTGGATTCGAGCATGTTTACCACATAATACAGGTTAAGAATTGCGAACTGGATGTTGTACATTTTTATCATCGGAGAGGCTGTTTCCAGAGAAAATAACTACAGGAATTCCACAAGAGTGAGAAGAGCAGATAGTGTTCACGCAAGATGACGTGGGTTGTATATGATATTAGATTTGGAAGGGTATTAAAAATCCGATTGGTATTTACACTATACTAGTTAACATGCCTAAAGCATTGATTGAGAGGGTTCCAAAAATCCGCTGAGAAAGCTTATACCTGTAATTTATGTGGGGAGTCTTGCATTCTTCATGTCATCGACTGTATTTTCTCGAGTATCGAAAACTGAATCATATGGTGACAGAGAGCGTGGAAGATTGAGAAAATGTAGGCGAGGAAAAAAGAAGTCTTAGCCCCTTCACAGAGCTGTATTCCATATGTAAAGTGCACTAGCGATGTGTTTCTGAAGACGTTCTAATATTGTAAATGGGAATGGTCGCTGGAGAGCGGATGCAAAGTGTGGCTAAAATTTGCTATATCGTAAAGCTAAAGGTTTAAACTGGTACCTGGAATTGTTATCGACATGTCTCAAAAGGTTGTGTGAGAGTTATTTTGAAAATACAGTGTCTTATGTGTAGGCACGATTCTCGCAGAGTATGGCGAAATCTGCTTACAACTGTAGTTGGAAAACAGTTGGAATACTCGTTGATGATGGTGATAGCGAGAGAAGAAACTTTCCTCCCGTGTTGGCAACAAGACCGCTGGGAACTCGAAGCAAAGCACAAATATCTAGGGAAATTGAAATTAGCGCGTTGTATTCTCAAGAATGGTTGCAGTGCACTAAAGTTTTCAGGCAGACGCTGAAAATCACGCACATCCGACTATATCGGTTAAAAATGCTGTATTTCGAGATGAATTTCGCTGCAAAGTGTTAACAGCCGAGGCGATGGAGCGCAATAGGGATTCGTTTTTAGTTTCACCAAATGATCTGTGACTTTCGCGGTAGTAGCGACGCTTTTTTTTTTTTTTTTTTTTTTTTTTTTTTTTTTTTTTTTTTTCAATTAATGTTTCTGCTATGGATAAACATGCAACCTGAATGCAGTGCGTAATAATAATAAATAAATGTGGTCGCGTGTGTGTATTGGAATATGACGTATGCAACAAGCCTATTGCGGTTTACCCTACATAATCCTGGTACGAGAAAGGGCAATAAAAGTTACATTAAAACATATTTCTCGCATTCTCTGCTAGATTGTTTTACTTGTGGGGAAAAGGAAAGAGAGAGAGGTTCGTAAAAAGAAGCATGATTTGGTTGTTGCTGTCACTGTTTTTGAGAAGTGATATTCGTTTGACAATTTTTAAGGTTTGTCCGCAGAGTGCAGTGACGAACGCTTCTTCTTCGCGCATGTGGAGTGGAACTATTTGCTTAGCCTTTACAGGTAACGCTCGGCCAGAGCACATATGTGATTCAGCGCCACCTGTCGGCTAGAGATACGGCCGCGCGCGTTGCTTTGAAAGGCTGAGGAGGAGCAGGTATCAGCAAGAAGTTGAATGGAGAGGACGGCCGCCATTGTCTATCTGAGTTCTGCTTTTCTCGCTAGGAGAGAGACAGAAAATTGTATTCTTGCGCGCGGACTGTTGCACAGCTAATTAGAACTTCGTGGACATTGGTGTAGAGGCGGTACAAGGAGCTATAACGTTCGTAGGAAAAAATATTGTAATGCAAAATAAAATAATAATCAGGGCGGTCCGACCACTGTGTCCGCGTCGCGGGGACGGCTAGTGCCGCGGTTAAATAATAATAATTTTCGGCTCGGGCTTCGCGGCAATTCTTTCGCGAGGTGCGGGGCGCGGCTCGGCCGGCGCGCTGGGGTCCACCAGAAAAATTGCGTGCGGGCTCTGTAAGTGCACTACGTTAGTTTTTTCGCGTATGTACGCAAGTACATGATCGTCAGGGGGCTGAAGCTGGGTGAGTGGGCAGTCGGCCTGTGTGTCGCGCCTCTGCGGTCGCAGCAGCTACGGCCGGCAGACTGAGGCACACAACAGAGACTGGTCAGCTCCAGAGGAGGGTGCAGGTGGCCAGCGTCTGCACACATGGCTTCATTGTATAGGCGCTGAGTGCGGGAAGAGGTGGGATCAGAGCCATCTGTTGTCAGTGGTTGGAACTGCTGCTTTCAGTGAGACAGCCTAGCAACAGATTTCAATGGCCATGGATTGAAAATTAGTAGAGTAATGAAAGTACATACATATGGCATTACAGATGATCTTATATATGATTCATCTATATGCAAATCTAATTTTGGATGCAATATGAGCTCTAATTAAGGCTATTTTTTATCAAGTTACCGAACAGAATACTCAGATTTGATTTTATATATAGAAACAGGTGCAGTCTGAGGGTGCTCTACTAGATTGGAGGGGCGAAAGCCTTCAAAGACAACCAGAAATTGGTCTTCCTGCCAATTTGTGGTTGTACCCAGAACCTTTCAGCTATGGAAGTCAAATGTAATCACTGTAATTGTATGGTTCCTATGCTACTGCTGTCCCTCTGACACAATGCGTTTGAATGACTGCGGAATATCTGTTGGGGATGGCCAAGTGGTAGGATGGGGAAGGGGATGGTCACGTGCTGTGCTCTCATTGGTCAGTGGTGGTCACGTGATAGACTGGGGGTGATGTAGATAGGGTGAGCTCAGTTCCACGCCAGATGTGTAGGAGTGAACACATGCAATTGCAAATAAACAATAAGTAAATAACCTAAGTACACGTAATTGCAAGTACTCTCGGTACATTAAATTACTCTAGGTACACGTAACTGCAATTATGGATTTACTCCAAGCACATGCAATTGCAATTACACAATTACTCTAATTGATTTTATATTAATTCTGGTGCCAGTATGCCCAATAGTATCCTACTCACACACACAGATCGTTATCTTCAAAAAGATTCTAACCACCACCGACGACAAAAAAGAGGTGTGATTAAGACATTAGTAGACAGTGCCCACAAAATTTGTGAACCAGCGCATCTAGACAATGAGATTGAACATCTTAGAGTGACATTTAAGAAGAATGGCTATTCAGACAGGGAGATAGATCGTGCACTATGCCCTAGACTGACAACCAGGACAGACAAGGAACGACAACAACCCAAGGGGAAAGTTTTTCTATCATTTATCAGTAAGGTCACTGATCGTATTCGACAAATTTTAAGCAAGTACGATATAGAAACTGTTTTCAGATCATCCACGAAAATAAAATAATTTTTAAGATCTGCAAAAGATAAGCGACACCCCCTGGCTACACCAGGTGTCTATAAAATCCCCTGCAGTCGTGGACAAGTTTATATAGGTACAACTAAAAGAAGTGTCAACACTCGTCTGGGCGAACACAAAAGGAACTGCCGCCTCGGGCATACTGATAAATCGGCTGTAGCGGAACACGTGTATCAACAAGGTGACCACGAAATAAAATTTGACGAGACGTCCGTCATAGCAAAGACGTCGCAATATTATGCGCGTTTGTACAGAGAGGCCATTGAGATTTTTAAACACCGAAATAATTTCAACAAAAAAGAGGAAGGTCTTAAACTTGATAAGATATGGATGTCAACACTGCAGCAATAGCATGACAAAACTGACATACAGTTGTATGTATGGACCACGGCATATCAGCCCGGAAGCTTTAAGTAATGATGAAACCTGCCTTAAAAGCCTTCATTTGTCTTATAACACTCTAAATAATTTCCCTTTAGCTTGCTCCATGACACAAAGGTTAAGAATCAACCACTACGACGTCCTAAGAGGACGTCATCAAGTGTACAATATTTAATACAAGAATGGCAATAAAACGTTACAGGTGATACGCAGCGACAGGCTTTGGACATGAAATGGTAAGAGGCCATTTAGAGCAAAACACACACTGGATGATGGCCACATCCTCGAATACCACTTAGTCTGACGGAAGTCTGATTGCAGTCAGCGAAGGCCAGACACGAAGAGGCCGAGAGAAACGACACGGGATCCTTATGAAATTTTTTGCCAATCTGGGTACAGTAGACGTACGTCAAAACACAAAATTAAATGCCGAAACAACGAAGACGGTAAGACTAGACGACGAGAATACACCCTCTGAACAGGCACTTTCGGACACAGTGCCGAAATTTACGTCGGCGCGGCGCCCGGGTTATTGGGTTGGATTATTTGTTTGGGATAAGGAGACTAAACTACTGAGGTTATCAGTCCCCCGGTGGGGAGGAGAAAGATTGAGGATAGGAAAAGATGGGAGGGGGAAAGGAAATGCAGTCCGGGAAGTAAAGAAGGAAGGAAGACTGCATTACCTCGGGGTCCCGTGGTCGCCACGCACGTACTCACGAAAGAACCGTGAGCCCCATGGGGGCCGTCGCCCGGGGCTAGTGACAGTTACAAAGCAGAAGATACAGTGGTTCCATTTAGCAAAGAAAAACGACTAAAGATTAACAATAGTCACGAAACAGAAAGAGCCGCAACAAAGGCAAGAAAACAACACCCTTACTAATATTGAAACAGTACTGCTAGCATCGAAAGAAACTCTGGAGAAGAAAGAACAGAGCAACTAGTAATAGGTTCCTGGACATGTTACACTTTCGACTCGACAACGATTCGTGCCACAGAGCGCTAGCGCAACCGTGCAAAGACCCGCCACCCTCCGCTCTCGACGTTCAAAGTCTGATCACTGGCCGTGGCCACCGGTGGACAGCCGGCAGACTGCCGCGGCTGCCACACCAGCGCCGGCCCACAGGAGCGCCTCCGAGGCGCCGCAGGCACACGGCGAGCGGGCCACGCGTCGGTGGCACGAGGACGCAAGCAGCGGCAGCTGGCCACGCCGCACCCGACTGTAACAAGCCACGAAACCTTACACGTGAGATCGGTAACCACAGAAGGCGCTGTAAAAGGGACCATCGTAAGAAGTACTTAGAGCGCGGTGATCGAGGAATGGTAGTTAAGTAGAAGTCACAGGGTAGATGTAGTAACGAGATGAGGTAAAATAAGGAGCGGGAGATGTTCTCAAAAAGAAAATAGGGGCCGTAAAAAGGGAAAGACGCTACTGATCAAAACCAGGAGCCATCACGGCACAACCTCCCCTTCTGAAACCTTAACAAGAGGATATAAATTTACTCGATGTACTTATTAAGGACCACGTTAGGCACTAGAATGAGCCGAAACAATTCAATCTTGAACAAATGGGGAGTTAAAATTTATAACATTTCCAAATCGCAAACTTAAGGAGACAAATGTGATCCGACACGTCCCAACGTCCTCGCTTCTAACGAAACGACTCAGCAAAAGGCGATGACGTAAACCATCACAAGAAAAATATTAAAAAAGAAAAATTCCAAGCATAATAGCGTTATGAACCAAAAGCCAAAAGAAGGTGGAAAGGAAGAAATGTATTTGAGAAAACACGAGAACAATTTGGCACTGCTCAAACTCGACCCCTGAATCTAAACCATTACACAATGGACGCAGGGTGCTCATCTACAAGAAGCAACAAGAGCCAAATCTCCAAACTAGGCATCGTGTCGTACCCTGGCCGCAACAACATTTGGCATCATTCTGACTACCCAGAGGCGCGCACACACACACACACACACACAGAGACACACTGATAACTGTAATATTACTTGCGTCATTACAGCTACCAACCGAAGGTCAAGTGTCCTACA
Source organism: Locusta migratoria (assembly GCA_026315105.1). Taxonomy (NCBI): domain Eukaryota; kingdom Metazoa; phylum Arthropoda; class Insecta; order Orthoptera; family Acrididae; genus Locusta; species Locusta migratoria. The sequence goes on along the minus strand of CM048746.1, from coordinate 675,906,041 downwards.
TGAACACCGATAGCTGTGAGCACCAACATGCACGGACAGCTCTAACCGTCCACGTATGTCGGTGGCTTCACTCAGCGAGAACGCCAGTTGTACGAAGGACCTGAGAGCCCTACGATGTGACAATGCTCTGTCAACAACGATGCAATTGCTGCTGTTACCTGTGCCAAGAGCTGTGTGACTAAACTCTACCGAGCTGCTTAGCTGTAGGTTGGCTACCTTGGAGGAAAGAAAGGGTGTTTACGAGGTGGTTAGTGAGGTTCTCAATGGCTCTCTCTGCACCACCTGCAACGTCCCGTGATTCTAACTGGTTCATCCAAGCTAATCGTATCTACTCTGACAACTCATGTACGCTGCTTACCGGCGTCTTTCCTCTAATGCTGGACTCAGAGGCGAGAAAATCCTTCTGAAGGTCTTCAAAGCCAGGACACCGTCGGGGCTCCATGCTACTGATGCCGCGGCCTATAAAAGATAAAAATTATAGTAGTACAATTAATAAAGGAAAAAAAAAGTTACAAAAGTCACAATAAAACAGTCACAAAAGTAGTTTTTGATTTTGACAGAGGGGACGTGACACAATGGCAACTACGGTACCAGTTGAGATCTCAAATTTAACAATTACGGGAAGAGACGGGGAAGTGGAAGGACTGGGGGGAACCAATGAAATCAATTGCTTATTAAACAACAATTTATTATAATGACTAGCATTTAGGATTACAATTACTTACCTGCCAGGCACTGAAAAATTAATATTTTACAGAACAGTGAAAATAGTTTGAAGGACACATTACAATGTCTTACAATAACAACGTTCTGGTAATTTGGCTGCAGCTTTAAACCAGCAAAACATTACCAGTTTTCTGAAAGGGTGTAAAGTAGGTCGATATCCTTTATCCTTTGGCTGGAGTTGTCAGTTGTGAACTATGTCCTTGGTTAGGAATATATATATATATATATATATATATATATGAACAGCAATGAATTATCTTGGGTCGCCACCATATTTCTCCAAAATATGGAAAATGGAAATGTTACTGATCATATTTTCAAACATATAATAAATATTCCAACTCGATTGCACTGTATCAGTTGTACCAAAGAAACAAAAATGTACTTGAAAAAATTATTGGTAAACTGTGGAAATTCACTATTGTTTCCCCTCCAAAATAGTGAAAAAGGAATGTTCTTAAATGAAAGACACTCTGCTTATAATCAATGTATTATAATTAAACATACAAAAAATAAATTAGATGACATTTCCTATCATGTAAAACAGATAATGGTATTCAAACAATTTTTTTATAAACGTTAAAATATTGAGTCACAAAAATGATTTGCTGAGTCAAAGTTCGGAGGTTTTGCAAAACAGAATGCTATTAGATTGGCTACACAGGGGGTTGAAATTATCGTTAGCCCTAAGCTCCCCAGAGTAAATAGGCAGATCTCAAAAGAATAAAATGAGGGACAGAATCCAACAAGTCTGATTCATATAACCCTCCAGCAAGTGCGTCACCTAAACCACACAGATGATCATTGACCGCAGCGTCTCAGGCTCGCAGGCAGCAGGCGGTGGGAGCGGATGAGCTGAAATTTTTATCCGACCGTAATTGCTGCGACCTGTTAAGCAGGGTCGACACGTAACTTAACACAGCGTCACTGACGTCGGCGTCGCTAGGCAGTTGCTGTGCGATTCTATCACGCTAGTAGACTAATCGATATTTTGCATAGGTCACACAAAGGCCACTTGGCACAAATCGATCAGTCACTTGTGTAATAAGATCTGTAAAAACAATTCCCGATTCGCAAGATCGCGAATGCTCAAATAGAGACTTCTAGCAAAACGAAAACTAAACTGTGGCCGCTCACAGTGTAACCACAGGACAATGTAACGTCCGCGAAGTAAATACAAGTTCTAGAATGTCCGAATCTTCGGAATCACACACAGATCTAACCAGACGACCGTTTAAGACGATGTCCTCCACGCGAATCTAAACGGAATATTCCGTGTATCCCGAGGTCCATACACTTTGGACACTCAAAAGGAGTCCCCCGAGGTCCGAACACTTCGGACGCTCACAGAGGAGTCTTCCGAGGTCCATCCAATCGGACGCTCAGACACGAGTCCTCGTGTCCCCTCGCGCTCTGCCGCAGCTCACGGTAAGTGACTGGCGGCCACACCCACGCGACGAAGACGCACAAATCTCTGCTAACGGCTAATAGTCCAACCAATCGGATGGCGTAGCGCCGTTGACAAATTGTTTAACCGTCATACTAAAATAATCTGCCCAATAACGACGCGTTCTCTGTGGCTGCCAAGAGGCTCCGCCCACGCCACCAAAGCTTCCCGCGGATTTCACCGTTAACAGGGTGAATGCTCTGCAAGGAATTTCACCTTGCACCTAGCTACAGTCACATAACCTAAAAATGTTAACGTTGTGCTATATATACAACCGCTGGAGCCAAACCCCTGGGGCGCCAGACGGGCAGAAGGCTATCCTCTCAACCTAACCATTTGTCATACTAACTGTGTTCAAACTCTGCTACTTTCTAGGAAGATTTTTAGATAACGCCTAAAGGCAATACGTTTCCATAAAGAGCCCGGGGCCCAGAGCACTCTGCTATTGTTTTTATCTGGCAAATTCTTCTCTTGCGAAACGTCCAAATCACCAAAAAAGCAATCCCCGCTATCGCCCACCGTAAACCGCAGTATTAAGTTTGTGTAAAGCGTTACTCAAACTCTAAAAAAATTCTGCCAGGTATAGTCCGCCGCCTGTAGCGTCGGCGCCAAACAGGTGAAGCCAGCTCCTCTCGTCCTTCCCCGAAGGCGAGCGAAAGTTGGTGGGAGGGGTAGACCTCCAAGAGCATCTCTGCTCTGTGTGGCTTGACCGTGCCCAATATGTAAAACTAATTTTTAGGTGCCAAGCTGCGCCAATAAACATTAAAATCCCGAAATTTTCATATAAACATAGAATCCCAGGAGCCCATCACCCATGATATGTCCCCAAAGGCACAGATATCAAAATAAATAAAGATCTACAAAGAAAAATGTTACATATTTCAATCATTAGCGTCAAGAGAAAGGTACAGTAACACAAGGTTAGTATGAAAAATAGGCTAATTACAGCTCCCGTCTCACAAGGGCCCGGGCTCAAACTTAACTTGAAGGATTCTAAAGAATCAGAGATCAACCTGGAAATTTTCTTAAATGGCAAATAACTGAAATTTTTGTTAATAGTTTAAAGGAATCACTCTTATCAGTGCCTTAAAACGATAACTCACTTATGATTATTTTGACGTGCCAAAGAAATCACTTCCAACTGTTTAAAAGAATTACTCGTACTTCAATATCTTGAGAAAAGTACTTCTCATTATCCATGTATATACTTCGCAATTCGCGAAATTTGCCGACGTCTGCTGCTCCTGTAAGGTGGACAAACCACCTCACATTCAGTGCGATCATGTAACGTAGCTGTGTGTCGCCATTAGCGTGTTTGCTCGCCGTCTAATCTGAATGCCACTTAACTTTGCTATAGTCAGGCACCATCTCAAATCAGGCGTGACAGACTAGAGCCATCTTCGCCGTTTTATTGTAGATTTTCTTGTGTGGCACCTCCGGGTTTGCTCAATTTCGCCTGCGATAGCGGGCCCTGCTTCTGCCTCGTCTCAGCACACTGATTTTGGTGAGTTTCGCTGTTCCATTGCGTGTGTGTGAGCGAGTGAGTGTTGCTTGTATATTATCCCCCCAGGAGCGTTAACTTTTATGTAATTTACGTTAAATTAAATGCTGGGCTTCGTCAGTATTAAGTTACGTACATGGGATGCACTTTTATTGTATTAACAAAATTGGTTCCCCATTGTGCTTGTGTTCGACCTGAATAAACAAGTTCAGTATAAGTTTGACTTGCCTATAAATTGTAGTTTTCGAGCACATTCCCCCTTCCATTTCATATTGTTTTTCACCAGTGCTGACAACAAGCTCAGATCCAATTTTTTATGTTTATGTTTCGTTGCGCCATAAATATTTTTCTTTAGCCACCTTCATGAAATAACTTTAATTGTGGTGGATTGTTTATTAATGCCTGTGTGTTATTTCGTCTGAGCTTCTTCTGTATCGTGCATTTCCTGTTATTAGAGTAATTTGAACCGAGTCAGTTCTCAATTTAGGCCAGGGAACAAGGACTAAAAGCAGGCAGTAGCCGGTAGTTCACACGGACCTTTTGCTAATTTCACAGGGGAAAACAAGAGATTTTTTCTTCTTTTTTTAACAGTAAACTCTTATCAGGGTTCCTCCTACAAGAATTAAGATTTTATTCCGTACTATGGTCGACTTTTATCTGTTATGATATAAATTGATCAGGTCGTCCGAGAGATGGAATCTCCGGTGTCCGATCCCTGCCGGGCCATGAGAGACCTCTCAGCAATCGAGTCCACATGTGCTGTGAAGCTCCACTTCTCATTGATTATGATTCCAAGATACTGGTATCTTGCTTGCTACGGATGATGGGTGCACCATCGATTCTGACTATTCGACCCCTTGTTACCTGACCTTTCAACAGTAAACAGACATACTTGTTTGTTGCAACTTAAAACTTGGTGGTCATGCACCATGCGGTTAGTACCCTCATTGCCCTCTCAACTTGGAGCTGAAGGTCCTCACGCCTACGGCCACCTACCAGCAGGAGGAGGTCGTCTGCGTAGGCTGTCACCTCCAGCACGTCGTCAGATTTCTTCAGTTCCCTTAAGAGGGTTTCCATATTTAGATCCCAAAGGAGCGGTCCCTGAACAGAGCCTTGGAGACACCTCTTTGTGTTCTGTTTTCCGACGCGTCCACTGCGGATTGACAGTCATACCTCCCGGTCTTCACAGAGCTCTTCAGACACCCATATAGCGACTCAGGACACTCAATCTCCCGCAAGTAGGAGGAGCGCGAGGGCCACCACTGGTAGTCGAAGGCGCCACAGATGCCGACCACGTAGTTGTGCGGCGCAGAGGCACAGACCTCGGCCGCCAGAGCTACTGCCTCAGAGCAGAACGCCCCGACGGAAGCCGAACTGTCTGTCGCTCATGCCACAGAGGACTCTGTGAGATGACTGATGTCTGCCAGCAGGCACTCAAGCTTCTAGCCCATCACGTCAAGGAGGCAGAAGGGCTGGTAGGACTTCACAAAGGATGGGTCCTTATCGGCCCCCTTCTTATGATCTCAACGTTTCCTTGTTTCCATACTTTGGGGGACTACCGAATGTGAAGACACTCGCTGAAAAACCTAGTCACCCGAGGCACCAGCTGGGGTGAGAGAAACTGCACTATTTCAGTCGTGATCCCATCGGGCCCTGGGGCCTTGCCTCTTTTCATTTTCTTGATCTCCCTGGCGAGTTCCTCTTCAGAGAAGGGGTATACCAGGGTGTTATCATACTCTTGAAGATACCGCATTCTGATGTCACTTTGATTATCAGTATCGGTGTGTCACTCATCATGAGGGAGGAGGGTTCGGAATAGGACCTCGGCAGTTTCCTGCCAGGAATCCGTCATCCTCTCCTCAACCCTGACTGTAGAGAGCACCATCGCGGATCTTATTTTCTCTCTTACAATTTTGTACGGGACGCCCCAGGGGTCCGTGACCAGGGGTGGAATCGGAGACATGGCAGGCGCCGGCTCACAGAACACGCCATCGCTGACAATGGCTGACACTTTGCTCCACGCGCCTCAACTGTCGGACCCTTATTGGAGCGAGTGAACAACCGAGTATTCATAACAAGAAGGACAACTTCAGTGGTATCAGTCGAAACTGCAATCGAAGCTAATAAGTCATGAATCTTAAATGCGCGAACGATGGCCGTAGAAGGTGCTGGAAAAAAGATTGTTGTAAGCAGTAGATAGTGACGCGCTCATCAATGAAAGCAACTTAAGTAGGAGTCAGAGGTAGATGTAGTAACAACATAAGGTAAAATTAGGACGTAGAGATATTTTGAAATAAAATTTTCATCAACGAAACAAATAAGGCAGAATATCCACCCCGAAAGGGCGAATTCAAAAAGCAAGGACGCGCTGGATCAAAATCGGCAGTTGCTATCGCGGCTATTACTCCCCGCCTGGAACCTGAATAAGGGGATATAAAACTGGCCGATGTTTGTTCAAGACCACGTGAGGCTGTAGAATGAGCCGAAACCAGTATAAGTCTCACCAAAAGATGTTAAAATTCTATATAATTTCCTAATCGGAAATTTAAAACCACAAAGGCTAATCGGCAGGGATCATTATGCTCCTTAGCTGTTCAGATTTTTGCGTAAAAAGAAAAAAAATAGTATTTGCGGTATATCGTGTGAGTAACAGAAGGATGTACGTTGCAATAATATCGGATTTGCATTATTTCTCTGAAATGAATGTTCAGCTTTTACAGAGGAGCTACCGAGTTTCTATTTCGATTACGTGTTGTCTCATAATAACTGGATAAAGGGATCGGTGGACGAGCACAGAGCAGCTGGCCTGGCCGCCTCCACAGCCAGCGGCAGGTCAGTGGCGCGGCCGGCGACCGCCCCCAGAGGGCGACAGCCCATTAGCCGGCAGCGCCGGGCCAGAGCGGCGGCGGCGGCGGCGGCGGCGGCGATCGAAGCGTCGCGCCGGCCACAGTGCAGCGTGCAGCGCCCCGTCTGTTCCTGCCAGCCACTGCCGGCCACCGCCGCCCCGCCACGCGCCGCAAATTTGCGACGATCGCGAAACAGGGCGGGCGCGCGGTGTCCCGCTATCGAGCGGACTGCATTTATTGCAGCGCCTCTGCTGCGGCGACAGATACGTCACGCAGTCCTGCACCGACGAAAACTGAACGAAAGGTAACGAGGAGTATTTTTCTCTCAAATCGATTCATTGACACACTTATACATTGCGATTCTTTTCCGCCGTGTACAAATTTACAGATAGGAAAGGTCTAATGAACTAACGCCAGCATTTGTAGGGTTTTCGTGCAGGGGCCCGTTTACTCGGTTACTCTCTGTCGCCGCGGTGGAGTAGCCGAGCGGTGTAAGGCGTCAAGTTGCGGAGCGCGCGGTTCCTCGTCGTCGGAGGTTCGAGTGCTCCCAGTGGCATGTGTGTGTGTGTGTCTGTGTGTGTGTGTGTGTATGTGTGTGTGTGTGTGTGTGTGTGTGTGTCGGTGTGTTGTTCAAATGTTCAAATGTTTGTTAATTTTAAGGGACTTAACTACGGGGTCATCAGTCCCTAAACATACAAACTACTTATGAACTACCTACAACTAAGGACGGCACAAATATCCATGCCCGAGGGGGATTCGAACCCCCGACCGTAGTGGCCGTGCAGACGTGACTGAAGCGCCTCAGTCCCTTCGGCCACCGCAGCCGGCTGTGTGTGTTGTCTTCAGGTTAGTTTACCTTAGTTTAACACTAGAACGGCGGAAGGGATCAAAATTACCCCTGCCATACTTTTTTCCTTCATTGTCATTTCAGTTTATTTACATTTCTAATGAAATCATATGACTTTTCCTAATTTTTTCTTCTCTTTATGATGATGTATTAGAATTTAAAAAGTATTTACATTTTCTTTGACATTTTTATCGATATACCTAGAACGGCGGATGGGGTCAATTTGACCCCGATGTAATTTCCTTCTGAATTTATGAAAGTAATCCAACAATGTAGCGGCAACAGTCAGCAGTATTGCAGAGAAGTTGCCTGTCATTGTCGCAACTTGGCAAGTGTTCGTTCCAGTCTGCCACAGTATATAGTGTCATTCTGGTGATATTTTTGTCCTCGAAACACGCTTTTGAACTTGTATCGTCGGCGTGGACTTTCTGATGAACAAGTGTTACAGCTCTTAGAGAATTCCGAAGTTGAATCGGAAACGGACTTCGCTGATGAAGATGATGATTATGTACCTGAGAAAAGTGAATATGAAGACATAGTGAATGAGGAGCGATTAGTGGAAGAGGATTCACGTGCTGATCTACATCAGTCTTCACATCTTTCATCACAGCAGGCACAGTTGTCAGCGTCTACAAAGATGGTTGCTTGGGATGGAACCGTGTGTGAGACGACCAATTTTTCATCTTCTGGAAGGAGGTCAGCTGTGAACGTTCTGAAGGAGAAATGAGGACCCACTGCTTATGCTTGTCAACGAATAGATGACTATCACCAGTGCCTTCCGTCTTATTTTTGACGAATCAATGCCACGTTTCATGAAGAAATACACAGAGTCAAATGCACGAAAATTACTGAAAAACAATAACTAGACTGTTTCGCTTGAGGAACTGGAGAAACTGATAGCCATCATGTATGCTCGGGACGTTATTTGTACAAACGATATGCCTGTGGATGATATCTGGTCGCATTCTTGGGTGCCTACTTTTATCAAAGACATTATGCCAAGGGACGAATTTCAGGAGCTTCTCAGATTCCTCCGTTTCGACGAAAAAGTAACCGGAGTTGACGCTTGGCAGCCAACAAATTCGCTCTTGTATCTGAAATTTGGGGAAATTTCATTGAAAACAGTATTCGAGCTTACCGTCCTGGAGAAAATGTAACCATAGATGAGCAACTACTACCAAGCAATACAAGATGAAGGTTCACTCAGTTCATGTCCAACAAAACAGACAAATATGGCCTCAAATTCTGGTTGGCTGTCGATATGACGATATATATGTAATGCTTTTCCATACCTCGGCAAAGATGGCATGCATAGAGAGAAGCAACCACTTGCATAGTACGTAGTTCTGCGGCTCATGGAGCCATTTGTAAATCAAATAAGAAATGTGACGACGGACGGGTTCTTTACATCTCTTCAACTTGCTAAGAAACGCAAAGAGAAGAAAACTTCATTAGTTGGTACAATGAACTAGATCGGTCGTGAAATCCCTGATGCAGTAAGGAAGTTCAATGCTGAAATACACTCCACCAGCATCCTGCACTATAGCGGCAACCCAGAATGCACCATGACTGTATACCAAGGAAAGGAGAATAAAAACATCAGTCTTCTGAGTACACTACATTCTGAAGTAACAATAAGCAAGGAAGGAAAGAAGAAACCTGAAACAGTAACATTCTACAACGCAACAAAGTATGCGGTGGACGTGGTAAATCAAATGACCCGTAAATATACTACAAAGGTTGCATGTAGGAGATGGCCAATGCATGTCTTTTACAACATCTTGGACGTGGCGGCAATAAATGCATGGGTCATTTACAACGTAGTAACAAACAAGAAAATGGAATGGAAGAAGTTCATACTTCCGCTGGCTAATGAACTCAAGGGAATGAAAGAGCAAGAACATCAGGCAAAGGAAGAGGATAGGACCGAAATCAACTAGAAAGTGGAGGAAGTGCCAAATCAGCCTCTGCAAAGGCAACAAGACCAGCGAAAACTGTGTAATGTGCCACAAAGCCATGAGCGGAAAATGTGCGAGTAAAACAGAAATCAAATGTGCTAAGTGCGTCTAGCAGATTCCAGTAACTTTAAAGAAAAGTGATAGAAAGGTGTGTGTAGACCACGTACGAGAGTAATATGGACCAAGTATACTGAAAGTGTCTGAAAGTTTATACAAACAGGAAACTTGTTAGCAGTAGCAGCAATAGTTTTGTAAGATATTTTGCTGTTTAAATAAATAATTATTGATTATTATTAATTATGGTGTTTAATAATTATTTTCCCTACTAGAGAAAAGGTTTGGATTAACAAAAATTCTTATTTAATGTAATATGAAAATATTTTATGTGGGTGTCAAAATGACCACTTTCCGCCGTTTTAGGAATATCAGAAACTCGGCCGTTCTAGTGTTAAGTAGTAAGTAGTCTGTAAGCTACGGACTGATGACCACGCAGTTTCGTTCTATAGATTTACAAATATACTACTTTCTGTCGCAGTGACTGCAGTCCACTACGCCACTGCAGCGTTAGGGTATGCACGGTTTCCTCATTGGGTGCTGCTATACCTCATCCCTCACACGCTGCCACACCATCCTGCCGTAGTAATTTGTAATGTTGTGTAGATGACTTCTCTCGATGATTCGCCTTGTATTACGGGTTACACAAAGTACTACGGAAACGCAATGGTTCAGTATTCTAATCGAGAGCTTACTTACATGGGGTTTACTTACGGGAAGGCGAATGGCAGTGGGCGTCGGGCAGCAAGTTTCAATCGGCAAAACTTTCGGAAAACATCAACAGCATTCAATGTTTGTAACAGAGTATCACCTTTTGTCTGAAATAGGATCATTTAATGAAGCAGAAGGTCGTGAACAATGACCCCGAGCTGTTAGGTCATCCGAAATGTCGGAAGATGTGATTAACACAGTGAAGGACTTACTTCCCATTTCTGGAGCCCTTTCTTTGCTGGTTTATACAGCACGTAACCAGGAATAGGAGCATTACGTCATCAATCCTATTCACAGAAACGTCCATCTGTATATGGAGTAGTACCTTCAACTTCCTTAACTATTATCTGTGGGACAGTGTGCAGAACTACCACGGTACGGTAAGAGTGAATCATCGACACCTATGCAACCGGAATGTGTGGGCCGGGATAGTTGGAGACCGAGTTTTGGGACCAGGCAGTCGGTCGCCAGACGCACCGAAGCTACCGCCGTCTCCTGCGACTGCTGTGCCTCCGCTGCTGTTCCACTCGCGGCTCCAAGCGCTATGCGCCTGCTGCGAGATGCCGCTGCGGCCCACTTCGCCATCGACGTCCGGCCGCGTGTCAGTCTGGTCTTTCCTTAGCGACTGATCTGACGAGGAGGTTCCGTTCCGCGCCCTGCTCACTCAGTTGATCTCAACGCGAGGGATTTACGATCACAGGGTCACCCAGAGAGTGACAAGTAATAGAAACAATAATAATAGTATTATGGTTTTCTGCTCCATGGTCTCAGAACAAGTAATACATGAAGTTTAACACAAGAATCGTAATTAATAGAAAAAACTGTAACGGTGATCGTGGTGATGAAAAGCTGGCTTAAGACCCGTGGTGCCTGGTAAATTGCAACTTACATCTTGATTAGTCCCTTGTGATTTCTGATTGCTGTGCCCGCGGGTCAGGCAGGCGTCGCAAGCGGCAGACAGAAGCGCTGCCTGCCTGCGGACGCGGCTCGGACTGCGCCGACTGCGGCTGACGGCGGGCCTGCCGCACGCCTCGCCTCGCCTCGCCTCGCGGCCGCCGCCCTGCACACAGGTAGCGCGGTGTCTACCTGCTGACCGCGCCGTGGCGTCTGCGGCCCTCCGGCCCAGCCCGCGTGGTGACGTCGGAGCAGCAGAGTGGCGGCCTTCCAGCGCCGCGCCAGCCGCGGTCCTCACTTCGACGCCCGCTGGCGGCGCCGTGCGGCCCTGGTAGGTCGTCACGGCATTATCCGTTCACCGGACGCCCACTGCCCAGCACGGCGCCTTTAAGTACTGCTTTCTGCTGACATGCTGCCCGAACCGAGTGAGGCATTCCCCACTTGTGCACACCGGGATCCGAGGCTCTGCATATCGTCGGCGGACGGCATCAGGGCGACGACCGCGTCGACCCAGTTTCCTGATTACTGCCGTCAGCAGACTAGTTTCTGCATCTCTCGCCGTCTTCCACTAGAACTTGTACTCGCGAAAACTACAATATAACGTCTCTTGGTTCTTGCTAAAATTAACAAATATCTCCATCCCTCTACACATGACAATTTCAAGCCCAAGTAAAACGAATCAATAACGAAAAAGAAAAAAAAGAAAAAAAAGGGGGGGATTGGGTTAAACGTTTAACTTTTCTCTTCCAGCAGTTTCTCGACAGAATAAAAGGAGTGAGCCATGAGATAACTCTTCAATTTATCATTATATATTATTGACGACACTACAGTTTTCAAATTAATGAAATAAATCGCAATTGGCGATCAGTTATGGCTTCACTGTACTAGGTTTAGATGAAATACCAAAGTGGGGCGGATGAATATTTTCATTCGCCGCACTTTTGTATTTCATCTAAACCTAGTACAGTGAAGCCATAACTGATCGAAAATTGCGACTTATTTCATTAATTTGAACGCTGTAATGTCGTCAAAAACACATAATTCTATACAAACCAAGGCTGGGTCTCCTGATGACAATTAATTGTGTCTGGATACCTCATGGTCTATTCTCCCTGATGCGGGAATACAGTATTGTGGCTGCGAACATTACAGAAAATAATAGGCTGTGCTTATAGGAAAGAGTGTGGCGAATGAAGATTTGGGTGTGGCGGGAGACGTGCAGGGAAGAGTCCTCTGCAATCGGGTTGGTCACTGTGTCCTCGGTGGCGGAGTGGTCAACGCGTCTGCCTAGTAAGCAGGAGATCCCGGGCTCGAATCCAGGCCGGGCACAAATTTTCATTCGCCGCACTTTGGTATTTCATCTAAACCTAGTACAGTGAAGCCATAACCGATAGCAAATTGCGATTTATTTCATTTCTTCAATTTATATTTTAAAGCGCGTTAGTTAGTACTAAGATTCTTGAGTTCTTGTGGCAGCTTATTAAAAATGGATGGTGAAGAATATTGCATACTATACTACCGATGTGTCAAGGTGGTGTGATGCAAATGTAGATACGACTTCTGTCTTGTATTCTCCAAGTGAAAGCTGCCAACTCGTGGAAATAATCTGATATTATTAACAAAAAACGACATACAAAAAATGCATAAAGTGACGCCACTGTCAAATTCTCAGACTACCACATAATGGTCGAACTGCCCGTTTCTGAGCCAAAAATATCTTTTTTGCGTAAGTCGACTTACCCCAAAAAATAACACCGTAAGTCAGAAGTGAATGAAAATAAGCGTAGTAGACTACTTGTAGTGTTGAAAAAATCACTGTTTTCAGATATTATTGAAATGGCAATTAAAGCAGAATTAAGATTGTTAACAAGTTCCAGAACATGGGCTTTCCATGACAGCTTACAGTCTATTTGAATACATGGAAATTTGAACTGTTCAGTCTCACTTACCATATGCCCATTATTTGTCATCAGAATGTAAACTACAGTTAAATTATGTTTCCGAAATTGTTAAAACATAGTTATTCTGTGATTTAACATCAACTACTTTTCTACGAACCATGAACTTATCTCTTGAACTGCATTCAAATGTGCAAAAGTTTGTAAATCTATCGGACCAAACTGCGGGGTCATCAGTCCGTAGCTTACAAACTACTTAAACCTATGTAAACTAACCTAAGGACAACACATACACTCATGCCCCAGGGAGGACTCGAAACAAAAAAAGGTCAAATGTTTGTAATTCTATCGGACCAAACTACGTGGTCATCAGTCCGTAGCTTACAAACTACTTAAACTAAACTAACCTAAGGACAACACACACACCCATGCCCCAGGGAGGACTCGAATCTCCACGGCGAGCAACCGCGCGCTCCGCAGCGAGACGCTTTAGATCGCTCGGCTACTCCACCGCGGCTTGAACTGCATTACTTCATACTATGTCAATACATCTACATCTACATACATACTCCGCAATTCACCCTAAAGCGGAGGGTACACTGTACCACTACTAGGCATTTCCTTTCCTACTTTACTCCCATATAAAACGAGGAAAAAAAAAGAATGCCTATAGTCCACTGTACGAGCCCTAATTTCTCTTAACTGTAAGTAGGCGGCAGCAAGATGGTACTACACTCAGCTTCAAATTCCGGTTCTCTAAATTTCCTCAAAAGAAATTCACGAAAAGAACGTCGTCTTTCCTCCAGCGATCCCCAATTGAGTTGCCGGAGCATTTCCGTGACACTCGCGCATTGGTCGAACCTACCGGTAACAAATCTAGCTGCTCGCCTCTGAACCGCCTCTATGTCTTCTTTAAACCGATCTGCTGCGGGTCCCAAACACTTGAGCAATACTCAAGACGTGGTCGTACAAGCGTTTTATACGCGGTCTCCTTTACAGGTGAAGTAAATCTTCCCAAAATTCTCCCAATAAACCGAAGTCGGCTGTCTGCCTTTCTCACAACTGTCCTTACATGCTCGTTCCATTTCATATCGCTCTGCAATGTTACGCCTAGATATTTGAACGACGCGACAGCATCAAGAAGCTCGCTACTAATGCTGTATTTGAACATTATGGGATTGTTTTTCCTACTCATGCGCATCACCTTACATTTTTCTACATTGAGAGCTAGCTGCCAATCTTCGCACCAACTAGAAATTTTGTCTAAGTCATCCTGCATGCTATTACAGTCAGTTACAGACGACACCCTCTCATACACCACAGCATCATCTGCAAACAGTCGCAAATTACAAGTTACTGTGTCCATCAGATCATTTACATAGATAGAAAATAATAGCGGTCCCATCTCACTCCCCTGGGGCACGCCTGACGATCCACTCGTCTGTGATGAACACTCGCCGTCGAGAACAACGTACTGCGTTCTATTACTTAGGAAGTCTTCTAGCTAGTCACAAATCTGTGAACCTATTCCATAAGCTCGTAGCTTCGTTAGCAATCTGCAGAGTGGCACCGCGTCGAACGGGTTTTTGAAGTCGAGAAAAACACAATCCGCCTATTGCCTTTCATCCAAGGCTTGCAAGTTGTTATGTGAAAAAAGGGCAAGCTGAGTTTTACATGAACGATGTTTCCTAAACCTCTGCTGATTCATAGAAAGAAGATTTCCCGTTTCAAGGAAATTTATTATATTCGAACTGAGAATATGCTCCAAAATGAAACTGATGTCAGCGATATTGGCCTGTAATTGTGTGGGTCAGTTCTCTTTCCTTTCTTATAAACGGGAGTCACCTGCGCTTTTTTCCAATCACTAGGGACTTTGCGCTAAATTAAAGATTCGCGATAAATGCAAGCTAAGTAGGGGGTCAAAGAATAGTCTTTGTAAAACCGAACTGGTATTCCATTCGGACCAGCAGACTTTTTCGTATTTAGCTCTCTCAGCTGCTTCTCTACACCGGAAATACCTATTGCTATGTCCCCCATTTCGGAATTACTTAGGTTGATCAAATGATGGTAGATTTGTGCGGTACTCCTGCGTGAAAGATTTCTTAAAGGTTAAATTTAGAATTTCAGCTTTCCGTTTGCTTTCTTCTATTACTGCCCCGGAATGATCAACGAGTGACTGGACAGTGGGCTTTGACCCGCTTATTGATTTTACATAGGACCAGAATTTTTTCAGGTTCTCGGAAAGATCTGTTGCTAAGGTATGGCTGTGATAATTATTGTATGCTTCGCGCATCGATCTTTTTATTGACGCACGAATATCTAGTAACTTTTGCCTGTCATCATTTGCGTGTTCTTCTTTGAATCGAGACTGCAATAGTCTTTGCTTTCTCAGCAGCTTTCTAACATTATTATTATACCACTGTGGATCTTTTCCATCCTTAACCGTCTTTACTGGCACATATCTTCTAATGTTTATTTACAATGGACTTAAGTATAGTCCACAATTTCTCTTCTTCCTTACTCCCGGAATAAAACGATGCCCATTCGTTTTCTACGTGCGATCCTAACATTTACTTATCGGCTCTTCCCAACAAAAATACGCTCCTAGCCTTCTTGACTTCAAACAATATCCTTCACTACCCAGCAAACAAAAATATTTTACAAGCACATGTTATACTCGAAGGCATTATCATTTATATAAATAAGAAACAACTGTGGTCTTAGAACAGACACCCGAAATGTAAAAGTCGACTGTCTGTCGTCTTCTATATATTTCTTATAAAACTGTAATTTATTTTATGTCGCTAGATTATCATTTTGTTAAAACTAGAACCGCACTCTTTTCGAGGCATGAGGAATAGCTTTTTTTTTTTTTTTTTTTTTTTTTTTTTAAGTTTTAAAATATTACTTTCTGAAATATTCGTTCATATTGCTAGGATTTTGTTATTTTAATAATTCATAATTGTCCCTGTGAGAATGTTTAGTTGTATTACTTTTGACCCTTTGAGTGCTGCACCTGCGCGTCCGGCTGGCAGAGTCCAGCCTGCCCCGGCGGCCGCCTGACCCGCCTACCTGTACTGCGCTGGCCGCCTTCTCCGCGGCCTGTTGTGTCTGCCTGAGCCGCAGTATTTCTGGAACCAGTCTCGCAGTGTGCTTACTGACGTTACAAATAAACACAATATCTGCATACTTATTCCGTAACATTGAATCTTGAAATAATTTCCCGACAGACAATCTACACTGAAACTCCTTACGCCACTAACATGTAGCCCCTGGGCCATTCCATGTCAAATCGCCTAATTTCGTAACATTTTCCTGCTCTATCATGACGGAAAAAATTATGTGAACATTCGAACATATCGCCAGTCAATCAAAAATGATAGATTTTAAGATTCGTTGAAGCAATATTGGACGAGTTATAATCATTTGTTTCACGCCATGCGCAATTTTGCGAAGGGCCATCGTGAATCCTGGCGATTTTGAACGGTTGTAACTCGGAAAATATTTAGATGACAAGTATAAAATTTGGCCATCGTGTACAAATGTATGCGTTCTCATAGGAATAATATTTATAAGAAGTTTACATGCTATATACAATCAGGAAAGTGGAAACAAAGTAACTCTAAAAATTTGCGACCCAAAAAACTTCAACGTTTGGCGGGTTTTATCTTAGGGACTAACTAACTGCAAGGTTCTGATATATGAAGCTTCGTTTATGTGCCGCTTTCCAATACTAAATAAATTAAGTGTAAAGGTTCAAGATATTAGAAAGGATAAAAATGCGGTATTTTCAACCTCATTTTGCAAAATAACTGTGTTCTATAAAACTATCCAAACTGGACTTATTAGATAATACATTATTTTAATTGCAAAAAAGTGTAAATGGTCAACCAACGCAGGCCAACAATGCTAGATGATTTGAATCAAAGGTGAACGCGTAAATCACGTCTCCGACTGTAAATGCTTGCTGCTCATGAAACTTAATACTTGATAGGTCGGCAAGAGAAATTTCAGCGAATGTTCATATAAAATTTCAACAAAATCTGAGGTGTTCGAACAGGGAGTGCTAGGTGAGCTGACATGGAATGACACTCTTCATCAAAGGCTTTCTTTTATTTGCGTTTAGTTCTTAAGAATCATCATACGGTCTTTCTGTACATCTGATTTATTTTGGCATACCGATACTTAATTATCTGATTTTTGTACGCAACTTGCGATTCAAACGCTTTAGAGTCCGTAACGACTAAACGTTGACGTTCTTGTGTACTAGCGCAGTAATTCTCGCCCAAACTACTTTCGATGAAAGGATCTGGAAGCCGAATCACACATTTGAATCTAACCACTATATTTATGGAGCATTAATCCAACAAATTGTCCGCAGTGAAACTTTAAAACAAAATATTCAATATTACTGAATTCTTTTAATACAGGACGCAATTTTTATTCTACAATAGAGATAATCGATGATGTACAACTTTTGCTTAAGAATTAGATAAGGAAGTACTCAAGTTTCTAAACTACCTAATGAAGAGTCACCTTTACTTCCTAATAACCTTTTGTGCATCAGAAACTGGCGAGTTTGTGCAACTGACCAATTTGTGGCAAGACGCCGTTTCCAAGTTTGGGAATACATTTCAATTAGGTAAACCCAGCTAATTGTCTGCAGGCAACGATCAATCAAATCGAGGTAAGTACTTATGTTTACGTCGGAATAATGTCTGATTATCATAAGAAGATGAATGTCTAGGCCTATAATTTTGTTTCAAGAATTCAACGTCCTGGAAAAATAGGACAGCAACACGTTACTAAATATCACTAGAAAACTGTAGCCTCAGTGGCGGGAAAAGATTTTTATTTAAGGGGCGACAAGTTTCGGCCGCAGCCCAGTTTCAAACAACCATGTAAAATAGAAATGTGGCAACCACATTTTAGCAGTTAATAAAATCATAGGATATGGAAAACTGTAATGTGGTAGTCATAGTCTTTGGGCTTCTTTGCGCTTCGCTCGAGACTAGTCGCCATTTAAATAAATAGCTTTTACCGCAACCCAGCTCAGAATATTCTAGAAATAATAATGCCAGAATTTTTTTGTTTAATTCAGAATATCTAAGGTTTAATTTCTATCAAGAAGTTACTGAAGAATTCACAAATCTGCACTAAGTATTTATTTTTGCATCCCATGTCCGAACATTTGAAGCAACCAGTCTGTGTTTTGTCAGCACAGATTGGATGTTTCACATCTTCGTACAACAGTTGTTTGTCAGAAAAGTAATTCATCTGGAGAGCCTTTTAGAGCTCAGACAATTCGGTGTTTCTTTTTCCTATTTGTCTTTGTTTGCACTGTTATATTTCCCATCCTTCTTTCTCATCCTGGCTTTGGACCGGCAATGGTGTAGTCAATTTTTTTTTTAATTTTTGTGTTTTTTATTATTTGTCATTTTCTTTTTTTTCTTTCTTTTTTTTTTCAGAAGTGATGTCTTAATTTCATCTTCCAGCAGTAGCAACTCGCTAAAAGTTCTTCTTTGTGTGGTATGTTTCAAAACTTGTGTCAACAAACAAAGGCACATTGCATGTTTTGCATTCATACTTCGTTTCTCTGCGCACATTCTGTTTCGAGCAGACTGCACATCTACGCCACAGTCCGCGTTTCTTGGACTGGTCAATTGGAATCACATGTGGAAAGTGCCTCCCAGTAAAGCGAAGAGGATTCTCGTCACCAGAGCGTCTTCCTTTCCTATCTCTCCTCCGTTCTGTAGAAAATTTTCCACAAGTTCCCGTACCGGACATAAACGAAAATGTGCTAATGAAATTTTTTCCCCTGTCACTGATCTGTGAAGAGTGTGAGCATTCAAAACACAAAGGTCCACAATATGAAAAAAAAAACTTTTTGTAGTATTCAACAGATTTACGCACAGATGCAACAGAGCTTGGTAACATGTCAGAGTGATCTAGTGCGCCCATATTTGCATTGTAGTCGACAACACATTGCGGCTTCATTACGTTCTCGCCGGTCTTCCTGTTTGTCTTGCCCGTGTCACGCATTTCTGTAGTGTTACACGTAGTCAGCATGAACACGTCTCTCTTGTCGCACCACTTGATGGCAAGCATCGTGTCAGTTGCCATAAATTCAACTTCTCTTCGTTTCAGTTTCTTCTGTAGCTTCAGAAATTTGGGCCAGTTGCTACTTATTGTACGGGGATATGTGACAAAAGCACCCAGTGACATTTGCACCCAGTCTGACCTGTTTACTACGTCACGACCTACCTGCAGCCCGTACCCTCCCTAAGCCGTCCCTGTTTTCGCGGTAATGCCACGCCGCCCAGTCCTCGCTCACCGGAAACGCTCTCTCGACACAGTCTGCCTGCAGTCCCGAGGTCCTTGTCCACCTCAGCGGACGACTGCTAACTGTCAGTACGATTATGAAGATCGTAGTGTTCGGTTCGTGCAATTTGTGTATTTGTGCCAGCTGGGTACAAATTTTCAGCTTTGCCCACTTTTTTTTTTTTTTTTTTTTTTTTTTTGTAACGTAACTGCACATTCGAAAATTATCACTTTTTCGGAAATAAAACCCAAATATTCGTTTCTTCCTTTGTTTTCTAAACGTAACATCGCTGTTAACATCGATGTTTTCAAAACTTAGATTTATCGTTTGCATCCCTAGTCATCAGTCTTCTGACTGCTTTGATGCGACCTGCCACCAAATCCTTAGCCAACCGTTTCATTTCAGAGTACCATCGCAACCTACATCCTCAATTATTTGCTTGATGTTTCCATTCTGTTTTTCCCCTAGTGATGTAAAATGCCTCGACATTTGCAAGCTGGGGCAAATGCCTAGAATGAATGCTTGGGCAAATGCCCAAAATTCATAAATACCCAGGCATTTATGGCTTTAAAACAAACTTAAAAGCAGTACCTACAAAAAATTACGTGATATTTTGTACAAATCCATAAACTATACATCAAATGCTTCAATTCTCTTCTGTTCTCATTTCCCAGCAGTCCAAGTTACATACAATGTTATACTGCAAACTTATGTTGTGCGAAATTTCTGCCTAAAGTCCAGGGCGATGTTTGACAGCAGTAGATTTCTCCTTCCCGTGAATGCCCTCATTGCTTGTGCTAATCTACTTTTTATGTCCCTCGTACTTCTTCCGCCGTGAGTTAGTTTACTGTAAAGGTAGCAGAATTCCTTGTCTTGGTGTACATTGTGATCAAATTCAAATGTTTGTAGAGAAAAAATGTTTGTATAGTGTATGGGACTTAACTACGGGGTCATCAGTCCCTAAACTTACAAACTACTTATGAACTAGCTTATACTAAAGACGACACAAACATCCATGCTCGAGAGGGCATTCGAAACCCCGACCGCAGCGGCCGTGAAGTCCGTGACTAGCACGCCGCAGACCACTCGGCCACTGCGGCCGGCTACAGCACTGCATTGTAATCACCAATTCGGATGTTATTTTCTCGCTACTTTTATTTCTGTTACTTCTTATGACTTTCATCTTTCCTTGGTTTACCTTCAGTCCATGGTCTGTGCTCATTAGTCTTTTCATTCTATTCAACAGCCCCTGTAATTTTCCTTCACTTTCACAGATGATAGCAATGTCATCAGCAAATCTTATCACTGATATCCTTATACCCAGAACTTTTATGAGAGCCTTGAAGATCTTCTTTATTTTCTACATTAAGTCTCTTCATTGTGCAAGTTGAACACAGGTCGCAAATCTTATTAATATGTCTTGGTTGTTCTTTAGGCTCGCTTCCATTATAAATTGCAGCAATGCTATTGCCGTCAAGTACGGCCTTGTGTCAATGCGACCTCACAGCCCTCGGCTCTTCTACCTACCGGGCAGAGACCGGCCGCCCCTCGACCAGAACTGGGTGCTAATGTCACTGGGTGCTTTTGTCACTGGGTGCTTTTGTCTGGACACCATTGTACGGCATGCTACTGTTCTCTGGTTGTGAAGCCAGAGGAACAAGGCTGACTTGTGTACCAGTTGTCGACATACACGGTATGTCCACGTTCAAGGTATGGCTTCATTAGTGTTGCAACTATGTCTCCAGATGTCCCCAAATTATGGACTTAGATTTCTGTTGTTGTATCTGTGTGTACAATGAAATCCAAGACGTATACAGCTTTGCAATCGCACAACACGAATGTCTTGATTCTAAATCTACTTGACTTTGAAGGAATTAACTGCTTAAAAGATAAGCGACCTTTGAACAATAACAGGCTTTCATCGACACAGAGATTTTTGTGTGGATTAAATGCACTCCAGAATGTCACACGCACTGTATCAACTATTTTCCGAATTTTAAACAAACTGTCATCCCCACGATACGCCAAGTTGTCACTAAAATGTAGCATTCTCAAAAGTAACATAAAACGGTCACAGGACATAACTCCGCCACAAGTTGGAGTACTTAGTAGTACATCTATGGACTAATATTCCTTTAATCTCAACTATTTAACACGAGCCACGAGAAGCCAAAGACCTATGAAGCTATACAGTTTCTCAAGACTAGTGGATAGCTGAAAAGAAACTGATTCCGACGTATTTGCCATGGCGAACGTATAAAATTGGTTCCCTTTCAAGAAGTTTCGAGCTTATGGAATAGGTTCACAGATTTGTGACTGGCTGGAAGACTTCCTAAGTAATAGAACGCAGTACGTTGTTCTCGACGCGAGTGTTCATCAGAGACGAGTATATCGTCAGGCATGCCCCAGGGTTGTGTAATAGGACCGCTATTATTTTCTATCTATATAAATGATCTGATGGACAGAGTAAGTTGTAATTTGCGGCTGTTTGCTGATGATGCTGTGGTGTATGGGAGGGTGTCGTCTGTAACTGACTGTAATAGCATACAGGTTGACTTAGACAAAATTTGTAGTTGGTGCGAAGAATGGCAGCTAGCTCTCAATGTAGAAAAATGTTAGGTGATGCACATGAGTAGAAAAAACAATCCTATAATGTTCGAATACAGCATCAGTAGTGAGCTTCTTGATGCAGTCGCGTCGTTCAAATATCTAGGCGTAACATTGCAGAGCGATATGAAATGGAACGAGCATGTAAGGACAGTTGTGAGAAAGGCAGACAGCCGACTTCGGTTTATTGGGAGAATTTTGGGAAGATGTACTTCACCTGTAAAGGAGACCGCGTATAAAACGCTTGTACGACCACGTCTTGAGTATTGCTCAAGTATTTGGGACCCGCAGCAGATCGGTTTGAAGGAAGACATAGAGGCGGTTCAGAGGCGAGCAGCTAGATTTGTTACCGGTAGGTTCGACCAATGCGCGAGTGTCACGGAAATGCGGGGTTGGAACACTTGCGCGGAGTGACACTTGGGCGGAACCCGGGAGCCATGGGGCGGCTAATGGCTTTTCCTGGGTACAGGCACACCACGAAGTCTAGCACTGCTGTTGTCAAGTTTCCACACTGTCAACATAACACGAAACTCAGTGAAATTGCACAACCCTTTCAAAGCTGAAGAGCAATATAGTAACTTGTTCTAACTACATATGAATTCGTTGAGCCGGCAGCGGTGGCCGAGGGGACTAAGGCGCTCCAATCACAGTCTGCACGGCCACTACGGTCGGGGGTTCGAATCCCTCTCGGGCATGGATATTTGTGCCGTCCTAGTTCGTAAGTAGTTCATAAGTAGTTTGTAAGTTTAGGGACTGATGACCCCATAGTTAAGTCCCATAGACTATACAAACATTTGAACATTTTTGATTTCGTTGAGTATTCCTCCTGAAAACAAAAAGGTATTTTTTAATAGTGATAATGTTTGGAGAGTTATTAAGACATTCTTTGCTACTACAAGACGATGACTTTTCACAGTCATACTTCCTAAAAGCATATTATTCCGAACACTAAGCATATCAAGACACCTGCGCAAGCAATAAATATATTAGGCATCCTGCACAGATACGTTGATGTAATTGACCGCTATGTAGTTAACCCCACTATCACGCAACTTTATATCTCTTTAAAAATAGCTACTATGTTTTTAATAGGAGACGCAACCTTAAACCTTTAATTAAAAAACGTTAATAATAAGTCAATTTCTTAGAAATACATCTAAGAAATGTATGAAATGCGGGATGTGTAAGGGAATGTCACACACCGAAAAATGCTAAAGATAAATTCTATTTTCCATCATCGTCATATAGAACCATTTTTACTCCGAACTTGGCATAAAAGAACAGGGAGAAACAAGTTGCAAGCCTTCCAGGAAAAATGAAGCAAAATGGACAGCCAATAGTTGTTTATGAATTACATTGCCCGTTAACTGTATAAATATAAATTACGGAATACGCGGAACTCCTGTTCAGTACAGTCAAAAAGGTCTAAGGTAATAGTCAGTGGTTTACAATCAGATATCCGTATCACTCTCCTCCTCAAGAAGTCTATGTGAAGATTTATATTCAGAACATTCAAGAAAAAGGTGTTGAAACTACAAGAAGCAGCTCATTTACTCAGGAAGGGAATACGTTATGGTGCCCGTAAATTTGAATGGTTGTATCTCTTGTAGTAACATTCATTTTTTGATAAAATGTTGAAATCCAATATACAAGAATTTTGTTTCTCTAAACTCAGTGCCAACTTTTTTTGTCGAAATTTTTGCAGGAAGTAGTCTTGACGTGATTTCATACTTCTATGCATTAATATTATCAAACATGTAATTTGTGTCACAAATTACGCGGCCGGTCCGGTCGGATGTTCGAGTCCTTCCTCGGACATGGGTATGTTTGTTTGTACTTTGCCTACGTTATTTTAAGTAAGATTAAGTAGTGTAAGTCTAGCGACCGATGACCTAAGTAGTTTGGCCGCATAAGACTACACATATACACGTAATTTATTTATTTCATCACCACATTTAAGTACTAATAATTAAAGAAACTTAAATGTAGAAATTTGAAATAAACACTGAAAATAAATGATTGGTATTTCACATAAAATGAATGCACAGAACCGTTGAATTATGTCTTGTGAATGTACCTACAAAATCTTCCATATGAAAATTGTAGTGTGAGTCCCAAATTTGTTTTTTATATAATAACATTAAAAACATATTAAAAATTGAGAACTCGAAAACCAGTAAAGTTATGGACTTGTAGCGTTTTGTGTTGCTAAATCTGTACATAGTAGACACGATTTTAAAATTTGGTTGCTATCGCCAAAGTCGACGAAACGTTAAATTTTTGGTGTAATCTTCGCCGTGTAGACTGTATGTTGTAGAAGTCTACGTCGAACCTAATTAGAATCATACCTCTGAGGAGAGAACGTTGTTTGCACTTCTCCTGTGTTTCCAGTCGCCGTGCTGTGCTACGTAACGACATCGTACCGTTCCACTTTACCGAGAGCTATATATGTATTGGTGTGATGTTTGTTCTTTCGAAATAAGACATCACACCAATGTATGTATCATTTAGACGCAAAGATTCTGGGTTCTAGTTTCATCGCTAACGCGACTAACAACGTTAGACCTCGTGTGTCAACAGTTAAAGGTTATGAGTGCCACTGGAAAAATGCATAAGTAGGTGTTACTTATGCATTTTTCCAGTGTTGTTTGAGACTTGAAGAGGACCTGAAATTAGCCGAAATCGATATCTCATAATAAACATAAGGTGTAGCTGTCTATATTTCATAATGCTATTCCTAACATATTTAAAAGCTGCTAAAAACCACCTACAAAAAACCTTTATAATGAGATTGTATATAATTCCACGATCAAATTGTGTTTTAGTTATTTGTAGTAATACACCCAAAGATCTGCCCTTGCTTTTAGCGCCTTGATCAGCTGTTTATTTTTAGAGGTATTGCTAGGGACAGGAAAAATTCGCATTTGCGATAAATGCGAATATAGATGCGAATTCTGACTCAAAATGCAGTAAATCCGAAATTGTAGTTAGCAACGGTTGCGCTCAATTCCGATTTCATCACATTCCTCTTCACATGGTGCTGTATTGTAAATCGACTGATATTTGTATGACGTGTTATCTCCCTGTTGAATGAGGCTGTGATATCTCCGGGCCGTTACTACAGCTCCACCTCGCTCGGTGGGCCTTTCCCTGAATACGGCACAGGTAGCGGCTGGAGGGCGTGGAGTAAGGGTGGTGTATCCCTACTTCTGGAACACCCTGTTCACTACCTGCAGCGTCCGGGTCTCCGAGCAAGTGTCTACAAATTCCCTTTCCGCGCAAGTGTCACTCCCCGCAAGTGTCACAAACTCCGGAAATGCTCCGGCAACTCAATTGGGGATCGCTGGAAGAAAGACGACGTTCTTTTCGTGAATTTCTGTTAAGTAAATTTAGAGGGCCGCAATTTGAAGCTGAGTGTAGTACGATCTTGCTGCCGCCTACTTACATTTCGCGTAAAGATCACAAAGACAAGATAAGAGAAATTAGGGCTCGTACGGAGGCATATAGGCATTCTTTTTTTCCTCGTTCAGTTTGGGAGTGGAATAGGAAAGGAAATGCCTAGTAGTGGTACAGTGTACCCTCCGCCACGCACCTTACGGTGAATTGCGGAGTATGTATGTAGAAGTGCTATAAATTTCAGCATATCTTCTGATAGAAATAGCATATAAAACGATAGAACACTTGAATCAGGCGCGAGTTGGCAATTATGTGCTGAAGATGAGTCATCAAATGTATGAAGTGCTGGACTAAACTCACGTTTTTGCCAATCAAATTTCTCGTTTACGGATCGATTCGTCTTCAGTTTCAGAACTGAAGAACTGTCCTGGGGCGCTCTGCTAGGTGAATTACGTGGAGGTGTGTTACTACGAGATTCTTTTGATGAATCATCATCATCACTACATTCACTGCAGATGCCACCCTCACTGTCACCGTCACTCCTTGTCAGTATCTCCAGTATCTCTTCTTCAGAGCAATGATGCCGATTTGCCATATCACTGTCGAACTCTAAAAATTATCCACGTTAATTTGAAGAAGGTCTGGTTTGGGTAGGTGACAGTGGGAGATTGCTTCGCGGTCAATGTTGAGTCTCATCGCCATCAGTTCCTTCATTTGTGAAAGTATCATCGCCTTCTTCGTCGTCTGTTTGTTCCCGAATATACCTGTCCACTCTGCGGGGCATACGGGCACGCCTCCTATGGGGACTTGTCCTTTTGTTTTCTTCATAGGTCGCATCGTATATCTTGTCTGCTAGTGTGTTGTGTCCATTTTTGTTCGTCTCTTATACCGTCATATGTCCTATCGTCTGTCGTAAAGTCAAGCTGCTGTGTGTCTCTGACACGTGTGTATCGTCCTCGGAGTCAGAACGCGCTTCCTTGCCGCGATGCCTTGCCACTGCCAATTCCTGCAGACTTATCGGATAATACGGCCATCACGTTCTCGGCCTATAAGGGTGGGGCACAGCCCTATTTGTATAATGGCGACGGTGAGATAACAGTCGCTTGCGGGGCCACGGAAAGAGCTGGCCATTTGTGCCGGCTTTCCTCTGCTCTGGAGAGCTTCAGAAGCCGGCCGCTTCTCCGGCAGGTGGCGCCGCTGCCGCTGCCACTCGCAGAGGCTTGGAGGCTGGGGGGCTGGGGGGCGCCCCCCGCCCACGCCCCAGCCTGCCTTCAGACCGACTGGCGAGCGCACGCGCGCACAGCGCGGCACGTGATCGCCGCTAACGACGTGAGGAACGGCGTACTGGCGTAAACCCGCGCGCTGCTTCTGGCGCCAGCTACCTCTCTCTCTCTCTACCTCTCCCTCTCTCTCTCTCTCTCTCCATCTCTCCCACGCTGCGCCCCGCCGCGCCGTAACTTATTTTCGAGTCGGCCGCCTTCTGACGCGGTTATCGGCAACTTTTTCCTCTTGCAGATCGGAGCTGTAAGTAGTTCCTTAGTTTGTCCGCCGTATGTACTTTCCTCAACAAGTGACGATCGTAGGAGCCTCAAGAGCGATGAAATTTTATTTCTGTTCGATATGTCATTATTTACGTTGAAAGTTACAGTGCACTGTGTAAACGGTAATTAGATGTCAGACCTGGATCAGATGAGCCCGTTTGAAGGAATGAAGAATCGACGACTGAATATTGAGTCGCCCTACCAGCAACCCCGAACAAGTAGGAACGCAGCTAAAAAATTTCCATCTTTGTAACGTTGTTTCAAATTCAATATTTCAACAAATGATACAATTCTTTGTGACAACGTTGCTTCGTTCTACCAAAGATATCAACAATGAGGAGAGGCATTGAATTAACATGGAACATGGAGCAGAATTAAAGTATGTGGTGTCGAAGGAGATGTGCTTTAAGACAGTCTGTGTAGTCGCTTCAGCTGAGTGGTCTAACGCGCCTGCTTAGTAAGTAGAAGGTCCCGGTGAAAGGTGGTGGTCATTCTTGTCTTTCAATTTTATTACTTCTCGCTTCATGTGTCTCTTTATTATTTTAATTGCCTAATTTTGATTTTCGTTGGATGAAATTAATTTAGTTTTACATGTTTCCTGACTTCTGTATTCTGCTGTGGGTTCGGTGAATTGCATCAGGATTCAGGTATTTTGGATTATATACTTATTCTTTTTGATGTAGCGTTTCTGATTTTAAATTCTTTCCTTACTGTCGAGTCGGCGTTGAAGAGCAGCGTGGGTCAGGGCTCTTGGGCGGTCGGCTAGGTCGCAGGAATCCGGTGTGGTGCCAGCTCCTTTCAGGGTTTCGGAGAATTCTGGCCACCCGAAGGGTCCCGGTACTGCATTGGGGTGGGCCGGACGGTTTCGCACGGCGACACGACTGACCGCCGGTTACCTGCGGTTTCCGGTGTGGGCTCACACAATGCGTCAGCTGTTTTGTTTAGGGCGACCGGCACTTGTCTGGCGCCGCGGTGTTTCTTTGGCTGTGCGAACAGGAGAGGAAAAAAAAAGGTTAATGGTTGCTGGTCGCCCTACTTCCTTTCCGTCCCTAAACTGTCAGTAGGAGGTAGCATAGTTAACGATTTAACAAACGGCAGGACGCTTCAAGTTCGCGTCTCTGTAAAGTGAAATCTGTCTGACACAGCAGGACATTGCCGCCAGCAGTAGTGAAAGTAGACGCCAAGATGCTGACTAGTGATAATTCACAGAGAATATCCTAGTATTTTATTAAAACAACCATTGTGAGGACATATATATTTTATGTTTTTTATTAATATGTAATTGTAAAGATATGAGGAACGTCTTCCTGTAGAATGGACAATAACAGGCGACGTGGTTTTACATTCAGAATCTTGTGAAGTGTGAGTTTTGCGCAGACACCTGGGGAACTCCACGCCACCGACAGCGGCAGCACTGCGCGCTCCCTGCAGCAGCAGCAGCCGCAGCCACCCGGGGCCAGCTGACTGAAACGGCGCGGTCGACGACCCCAGTCCAGTCCAGTCCAGAGGCGTCCCCGGCTGACAACGCTGAGGACAGCGCGTTTGCCGCCGGGGTGCGTGCCAGCAGCGGGCGCCTGGCGATCAACGCCTGGCTCTGCAGCCGAGGCTCCGAGAGCGGAGGTCTCACGCGGACTGCAGCTGGGTCGCGGATCTCATACCCTCGGCTTGCCATGAGCTGTCAAAAACGACATAGCCTCTCGCTGTGTTGTGCCAGAAGAGCTGCATAACCTGTCACCCAGTAAGTGCACGGTCCATTTGTGCAATACTAGACTCGTCTGTTGCTAATGTGCGGGCAGAAGAGGGTAACAAGGTAACGGCCCCACATAATGCAAGACGATACCAGGGGTGAAAACTCGGTGCAGCTGGGAAGTCAATGTAACCTACGCTCAGGCAAGCTGGTGTTCAGTCCATGGCGACAACGAGATGTTCTCCAAATCAGTCATGCGTGAGGCGACGTAACCGAGATGCTGCTGTGCTGGTGCCGGATCTACTGTCCGAGACACTCAAGCAGTATAACATACTTACAGTGTGGTCAGTAGTGTCACCCCAGTTGCTGTGGAAGAAAGTCCCTCCCCATGCCCCTAAAACTGAATCATGTGCAAACATGTGTGGCGATAAAAAGTGGTGTTGATAAATATAACAAGAACAGACCTGTGTGACACACCAAGACGTGTTGATATTAGATTTTAGTGGACGTGATATTTTTTTAATATCTTTTTTAACTTCTAATATTGAAAATCGAGACTTAAATTTAGCCTTCGACAAGGACACATCTACGAATGTATGACAGACTAAAACGAGAATGTTTGAATACTTGTCTTATATTTTTTTGTTTCTGTCTGATGTTGTCTATATGTGTTTTTATGTGACCTATGTATTAATATTACACTGATGTATGTCCCCAACCTGTGGTCTAAGCAGCCACACCAGCATACACACCATTTGCTTTCTTTTAATGATTTCTGAGATGGCTTTATGATTTGTGTTGTATAAGAGACCAGTCCATGCTCTATGTTATGCCATAATTTTCTAAGGACAACCTGGTAAATAAAAAACTGCCTGAAGCTCAAAATTATATGATAAATTTGAGTTCAATCAATTTTTTCTCACTAAGGAAGGGGTGATGAAACACGTCCACATAACGTGTTTCATTTAATTGACTCCCCGTGAACAAATGCTAACGAGCTTCAGACTTTTTTTTTTTTTTTTAGTGTAGCAAGAAGCTCCACTTGCAATATGCGAGATACCAGGCATTACATATTGATTTAGTTTTATTTAGTTTTATCTATATGTAAAATTCTGTCCATGTCGTACATGAGGCCCCAGATATGTATTAGTCTGTATTGGCCCTGGCTACCACAGAATGAATGAAACTTTGTATTGAGAAAGTTTAGGAAGTGCTAGGCGTGCCTCATCTGTTTTGTGTCGTCGTTTCATTCAAACGATGGGTTTTGAATATCTCTGGGTGAGAAGTAGGTTTGCCAACTGTTGAGCAGAAGCCAGTCTTAGCAAAGATTCCTAATGTAGCTCGCTCTTAACCTCCTTGGCTGGCGGTTGGTCAGGTTAGCTGCTTGATGAACGGTGACGCTCTCTGGGCTCCCCTCCGCTACCTCTCTATGGTAACGGTTAAGCAGTTGTGAAGAGAGCAATTCATTCGCTTCTTGGTTCCTGGTAGGGTAAGTACCTCTGGGTTTGGTTCTGCTGTGGCCTCGTGGCTCGACTTAGTTCAGGCTCCATAGTCATACTTATGCCTTTTAGCGAGTTTAATTCCCGGAGTAGCAGCTACACTATGTGTAGTAGTGAGATTTTACTTAATTTCTTACAGTATTGCTAATTTTATGTCGATTTTTTCTGTAATCTGATTCTGATGCTCTGATGTTGTTTAGTTAGCATAGTTCCATTACCTTATAACTTTTAAATCATTTCTTCGCCTGTTTAAATATGTTCAGTGTCTTTCGCATTCTTATCGTAGTTGAATTGTAATATTTTCGGGGACTCGCATTGCCTATACTGCTCGTACTTTGTCGTCAGAACACGTGGACGATATCAGAGTAAGCCTTCAGCTTCTCCATCATTCAGTGCACATGAGTGGTTAATGATTGCATAGCCAATTTTCTAATGTTTTCCTAGTGAGTGTAGCGAGATTATTTTCCCTGAAAATTGTCCATTCTAACTTGTAATCTGTGTACTTGTCGGCCCACGTGTGCGCCGATTAGCGTGTTCCCTGTCGTGGTTATTACCATTAAATAGATCTTTTTCCTCTGTGTAGAAATAACCGTTACACGACGTCTGTCGTGTTTTTAATTTTCATGAAATAGAATTATTTCACTTCTCTGAATTTTTGTGCTGTAGCAATCTGTAACCTTGTTTATCTAATAGATATCATTCCTCTGATCAGAAAGAATGGTAAAGACGATATATTTCGCGACCTTATTCTCTTCGAAATTGATTTTGTTAACTTTATACATATTTGTGTTCCGATTTAGTAGAGTGCTGTATTGATCTAGCAACTTTAACCTTTTGTAGTTATCTTCTCCTTCTACTAAACGAATGCCACAGCGACCGTTTTTAGATATTATTTAATGAAATTTTGATTTAATGTATAGTTAGAAGTTCTAGGGAAACTTTAACTTCCATCTGTACACCGCACTTTGTGGTCTTAAGCCAAGTGCGTTTGTTTCTGATAGTTGATCATGAGCCTAAGCCACTAGCTTGACACATTATGGAAACAAAGTACTATTTCATTATGTGCGAGTGTACCTTCGACCTGCATTCTCCACATTGCTTGGCAGTCGTCTTGGTGTATTGGTGTCAGGAGCTTGGTAATTCCCTGCATGGCTTGGCGTTTCAATCTGTGAGTGAATGTGCTGTGATTCCTCCGTTCCCCTCTATGAAACGTGATCGTAATTAACCTGTACTAAACTTTGCAGGTGGGCAATTTTAGAGCCTTGTAATTGTGGATAATTTGAATATTATGTAAGGTGTTTCTTTTTATTGTATTTTTTTAAAAAAAATGGTCTTCCCCTTGTTGTTCTTGTTTTGAATAATAAATTATAATCCTTTTGTGCTAATTTAAATTCTCTCCTCATCATTTATTTTGAATTAGTGTGGAGTTATTAGTTCATGTATAATGTGATTCTACTCCCTTCTGGGGCATTATTTGCGTTTCCGTTGCCAATATTCATGATTTTTGTCTTAGATCCACGACTACGGATCATTATTTAATTGTGTGCAGTTTCCTTTAAAGATTGTAGTAAAGGTAGACAGTTTGCTTAACTTATAGAATCAGAGTTTTGCTTAAGGGAACTGTATACTTCCGCCGCTGTGTGAATATCGCCGTAATTAGATTTTGTGAGCAAGAAGTTAATTGTTAACTTCACAAACACAGCTAGTTAACAGACAAAAGAACAGCGGGCGTGTTTCAACATGGTGCACACCCAAAGCCTTCTTGGACTTCATCGTCTCCAGCAGTGATGCACCTGGGAGCACCATCCGCCTAACCATAACTGGCCCTTTGTATACCGAGTAGAACTTGTGGCATAACTTTTTAGCTTTGTTAAAAAGCCGGAAACTCCTTACAAGGACTTTCTGTTCCGGAACGAACTGTCTCGGCTGCAACCAACTTGCGCTTATTAGCCGCATCTTTGATGCATGCCTTGTTTTACGGGCAGGAGGAAAATCCACCATCTCCCGTATTAAATCTCTAGGCTCGATATTTTTGAGGACCGTAACCGAAGCCAATTTATTAGTGGTATTAGGAATCTCGTTGATTACTTCTTGGAAATTCCGCTGGAAGACGTCCCAAGTTGCGTGTCTCTAATTTCAATAGATCCGACACATGTTTCCCAGTTTTTTCGTAACTGTTTCTGCCGGATTACTTTGTGGGTGGTATGCGGACGCTTACACCGGCTGATTTCTATGTCTTCTTAATGTTTCTCTCCATACGTCCGCCTTAACCTGAGGCCCATTGTCCGATATGACCCTGTCGAACCTGCCTACTTGAGTAAGGAAATCCCTACAGAAGGCACGGCTCACAGTGGGAGCCGTAGCTCTCCGGAGAAGTGAGAGTGTTACAAACTTGGACGTCAATTCCATAAAGACCAAGATATAGCAATAACCTCGATTTGTCCTTGGGAGTGGGCCCTTAAGATTAGTTGAGGCTATTTGTCGAAGCTCCCGTGCAACAATGGGGTACAGCGGAGATTGTGTCCCTACCGTAGCGTGTTTTGATTTTTGACAAGGCTTACACGCTGAAGGACACGTCTGATTCTCTTCTCCATGTCCTTAAAGTGGCACAGAGAGTGCAATTTGAGAGAGCATTTGCGGGGACCGAAATGTCCATAGCTTAAATGTGTGTGCCAAACACCTTGTTTACGAGGTCATCGGTAATGCAGACTCGCTATGGCGCGTCGTCTCCTCCTGCGCAGAATAACAAAATTCCCTTACGTAACAAATAATACTTCTGGATATTCTTGTCCTTGAATTTATCTTTTATCTTACGTAAGATCGGGTTCCTTACCAAGATCTCGCAATGTAGTGGAAACATAGATTTCAAAGGTCACCTGCCGCTTGTAGAAGAGGCTATAATGCTCCTCTTCTAACGGCTGTTGTCCTAACTGTTCGTATCCAACAGGGGACCTGGATAACGCGTCGGCTATCATGTTCTCGACGCCCGGGACATCCTCAATGGTGAAATCAAATTCCATCAGTGATTAGACCCACCGAGTCAATCTCTTATTACGGAGTATGGCGAACACTATGAATTCTAGCGCTTTGTGGTCCGCGGAAACTCTAGTTTTTCGGCCATACAGGAAGTAACGAAACTTATCGAAGCCCTACACTACGTCGAGGGCTTCGAGTTCCGTAACCGAGTAATTTCGCTCAGCCTTATTTAAGATCTGGCTGCCAAATGCAATAGTTTTATAGAGTGTATTTCCAGCTTCTTGATATCTTTGGAAGATCATTACTCCCAAACCGGTATACGAACTATCCGTCGCCATGCACAACTCTTCGGAAAGATTCAGATGTGACAGAATCGGAGCAGTAACCAGTGCTTGCTTCAAGTTCTGAAACTCCTCCTCGGCCACACCATTCCAATCCCAAAGACCATTCTTACTCGTAAGGGAACATAGACGTGGCGTCGCCAGTTTCTTTATAAAGATGTACCTTTTGAAGAAATTTATCATACCCAAAAATCCTAGAAGTTGTCTCTTATTTTTAGGAGTAGGAAATTTCGCGATGGCCTCGTTCTTTTCAGGGTCGGGAGCAATTCATTCCGCCGATAGAATATGTCCCAGGTACTTTACCTTGGAGGTACCTGTATATGATTTTTTTATGTTGACTGCGACCCCGCACTGCCGAAAGTATTTCACTGAGCACGAAGGTATGCTGACTCCAGTCGGGTTCGGCAATGAGGAGGCCGTCAACATAAGTGGTTATGCGGCTCTTAATAGATGCCGGCAAAACCAAATCTAAGCCACGAATGAAAGCCGAACATGAAAAGTTTTGGCCAAAAGGCAACCTCTTAAATCTATAACACATCCCACATCCCGAAAGCTACAAATGCAGTATACTGAAGACACTCGGGGTATAGCACAATCTCCCAAAAACTAGATCAAAGATTTGTGCTCCGTGGAAATTCTGCAGTAGTTCTTAGAGCCTCTCTGGCCTGTCAGTCTGAGGTTCGATGATCGTACTAATCTGTCGGGAGTCGAGAACCAGACGTACTGTTTTATCCTGCTTCTGCACCACGACAAGGGGGAATTGTAAGTAGAGGTGGCGCGCTCAATAACGCCTTCCTCTTCCATCCTAGCCAATTCTCTACGTACTGCATCTCTGTGTCCAGCCGGAATCAAATAGGGAGGCACCATGAACGTTTTGTGAGGCTTTACCTTAAATGAATATATAAAGTTACGAATAGCCCCCGTTTTTGGGTAAAATACGCCCGCATTCTCGGTTAACACCAGAGCAAGATCTTCTCCCTCGGCATTAGAGATACTGTTTTGGGTCTGAACCACGTTTTGTATAGCACAGATAACTTCTTCGTGCACTACATCGTACTTCTCATATCTTTTACTAAATTTGCTGAGCCGACCGCGGTGGCCGAGGGGATTGAGGCGCTCCAGTCACGGTCCGTACGGCCACTACGGTCGGGGGTTCGAATCCCCCCTCGGGCATGGATATTTGTGCTGTCCTTAGTTGTAAGTAGTTCATAAGTAGTTTGTAAGTTTAGGGACTGATGACCCCGTAGTTAAGTCCCATAGACTCCACAAACATTTGAACATTTGAAATTTGCTGAAAGGGACCATATTACACTGATCTTCACCACCTGCCATGCTTAATTTTAAGCATTCGATCGGGATTTCTGCTCTCCAAATCTGTTCTTCAAAATAGATAGTGGTCTTTCCTTCCTTGTTGAGGACAAGTTCCCCACGCCCCACATCTGGAATCGCCTTATGATCAATTAGGAAATCCATTTCAAGCAACAGATCGATAGCCAACATCGGCACCACAGTGAGATTCAAGTCCGACTCATAACCCTGGCCTGTTATCATCATATGACTCTGAAACTGAATTTCTGCTTGCCTTCCGACAAGTGCACCCCTAATCTTGGCCTTTTTCAGCTTAAGAGTCGGCCAGGAATGGTTCTTGACACAACGTTGGAAAGCAGATTCCGATATCACCGAAATCTGGCTTCCGCTGTCGACAATCCCAGTTAACGCAATCTTCCCTATCTTAACCGCTAGCATTGGATGAATTTCCTGCCTCATAATGAAGAGTATCTCGCCTTTGAGAATTTCCCTTACATCTCCACAGTTCAGAAGACATAGCGCACTGTCTTCGAGGGTAATTGCGGATGTCAAGGGCGCGCAGTCCGCGTTTATCAGCCGTCATTGGCGGTTATTCGTATCCGAACCAGGTTTGGCACTGGAAGGTTGCGGTGCTTGTTGTGCTTGTGGTGGTTGCCAATTATTATTGTTTTGATTTCTGAATTGGGGTGGTCCGCTGTTCTGGCACTGCGTATTCTTCTGACCCCATCCTTCACTACTATTTTGATTGAAATTACTTATGTTTGATGGCCACCATTGCCATGGTTGCGCCCGTTTCCGTTGTTTTTTTCCCTTTTCTACACTTATTTCCGTTGTTCCAACCGCGCTTACGATCACTTTCTCGCCCACGGTCGCCGTTGTTCCCCAAGAATTATTGTTATCACTTTGTGAAGGAGTTTCCTCCCTTTTCTTGTGAGATCGCCATCCGTGGCGGATCTCTACGTACTCTGCTTCTCTAAGTGCGGAAATAAATTTGTCTGGTGTACCGTTACATTTGCCTATTATGCTCCTCTCTAAACACTCAGGGAGCTTAGTGAAACAGTGCTTCATCATCTCCTTTCCGAGTATGGTTCATCTAGGATTCGGTTTTTCTTGACTAATTACTCAAGAAACTTAACAGGGTTCTTAAAACCGACAGACTCCATATCAAGCCGCATGACAATCTCATCTTTGATTCGTTCTTGCACTTGTGAGGGCCAGTATGATGCAAGGAACGTGTTTCTAAATTGTTCATAAGACGTGCAAGTTTCTGCCATCGAGTGCATGTGCTCTTCCACACTTCCTTTCATATGACCGCAAATAAACGCAAACTTGTATTGCAACGGCCACTCCGGCGGGAGTATCCTATCGAATTGTGCAAGGAAGGGTTTAGGGTGTAAAACGTTGTCGGAGTCTTTAAAGACTTGAAAATTCTGCACATATAAGAAATTGTTAACATCGAATGGTTTGAATACGGGGGCTCCTACACTGCGTTGCATGTGTTTGTCTCTCCTTATACTTTGTCGATTATTGCCAGCTGGAGCATATCTCACTGAATCAGCTGATTAGTGGAGGTGGGAGTCTGTCCTTCGTAGACGACAACAATTATCCTCTGTTTCAGGACGTTCGGGTCACTATGGAAACTTTCCCTCCGACAGTTTGACCTTTCTCTACCTGGCGATTTGTCACGGAATACGTAAGTTCTTTTCTCATGGCTTGCTTCTGTTGTCATATGTCTTACGCGTTGTACACTATGTGCACTTCCTTCCGCGCTTGCCGTCCGTGTCGTAGCCGTCGACAGTGACGTAATCTTTTCCACTACGCCAAGAGTTTGCTTTATGTCGCAAATTAATTTTTTCTGCTGTGAGGAAATGCTAGCTTGCGCCTCTTTGATTTCATCTATTTATAACTGCTGATTAGATACCTCCGAGATCGCTTTCGAATTCTCAGTGATTTTCTCTTTCTTCTGTTTAAGGATTTCTTTCCCTTGTTCGCGCAATGTGTCAACTACCTTCTTAAAGTTTGCGATCTCAGTTCGTGATTTTACCGTCACTTTCTTGGCCAAATTGGCCGTCTTTCTCGCATCGGCTGCTTCTTAACGAGCAATTCTGGCTTCTTTATTTGCCTCGAGAGCGATGTTCTTGGCTTCAATCGCTGTCTTTCTAGCTGGGCTTCATCATAATTACCAGCTGGTGTGTACGACCTTTCTACCTTGGGTCTTATCATATGAAGTGCCTTCATCACTGTGAGCGTACACTTTATTTTTACTGTGTCCGTGGGGAATTTCAATATCACTTTCACTAGAATCGTTTACTGAGCCCGGTCTATTTAGTATTTCCGTAGGTGCTTTTCGGGAAACTTTACTCAAAACGCGTTTCTCACTAGATTGACGCCGACTATTTGTGTCGGAATCTTCAGAGTGGTGCGCCGTGTCAGGCATTGTGGCACTACTGATCGAAACACCTGAATTTACTAATAGTTTAGCCCTACTCCTAGTAATCATAAAATACAGGAGACAAAATTAAGTAAATTCGCATACACGTTTCTAGCCAGCATACAACAACTTGGCCTGAGTATTCGTAATTTAAACACTTCACAATACCCATGACAATAACAAATTTCGTACGTAATTGTCTGTTAAACACATACATAAAATTTGCCCACCAACGCCGCCAATGTCAACGCAGTAAAACAATGCAGTAGTCTGGCGCTGTAACCACAATACATGGAAGCTGGAAAAAAGAAAGAAAGGGAGAAAGAAAGAAAGAAAAATCAACTGATGACTCGTTGTGCACATGAAATTTACTTATAAACTAACTAAAACTAAGGAGCTTGGCCTGATTACAAAGGATAACATATACGACCACATCAAGGCGTATCCTAACGCCGGAAGACCCTATGGCAGGGATCGTCAAAACTGAAAGTGGTGTACTTGTGGATTCTTTTTATCAGGTGTTCTGTGTGTACCTTCAGAGTGAGGTAACACCTTTCAATATATCAATATATTAACCATTTATTCCTCAATGAGACAATCGTGAGCTGATTTCTTTATCAGAACAGCAATTAATATATATGGGCCGCCACTATGTTTCACAAAACATGGAAATTAGTAATTATTGACCTTATGATGTGATCTTAGGTAATTAAAAAAAATCAATTCCTACTCTGAGCAAGATGTGAACTGTACCATGAGAAAAATTATATGAATATTAATTAGTACACTCTGAATTTAACTGTCCTATTTACTCCCCCAAAATAATGAGAAAGGATATTTTAAAGGTAATAAGATTGGCTAAAAAACTAATTTATTTCAACAGAAATTTGAACATCCTAACTAATCACAAGTCTAATAACATTTAACAGCACTGTACCTTAAAACAACTGAAATAACCTATCATTCTAAACTGACAATTGTTTGCCCAAAGTAATGAAAGAGTTGTATATATATAGACTTGACAGTAATAGTAAGATAAATGATATGACGCTGAGTCAAGGGATTGGAAAACAACACACAGGAGGTGCACAGGTTATCTACACTGAAATTTGAAGTTATCTATAGTAACTAAGATCCCCAGAATGAAACGACAAATCTAATTAAACTAAAACTTTAAGTAATATTGTAGAAAGTAGAATCACACACGTCCTGGCGATGGTGGTAGCAGTACATTGCCAAGTCCAAATTACAAGTGATGGCACTGTAGCAGGCTCGACAGCAACAGGTGAGCACAGTTCAACTACCAAGAGGTCCGTACGGTATGGAAGCCTCCACACAACCACTAAACCAAGAGGTCCGAACACTTCGGACTCCTCCACACTACTCTTGACTACTAAGAGGTCCGTACGGTGCGGTGGCCTCCACGCTTCTCCCTCTCACTGCTACTGCCCCCCGGCAAGTCACCTGTGGCCACGCTCTCGTGCATAAGGCGCACCAATCTGCAAGAACGGCTAATTGCCTACCCAATGGAATATTCCCACGGAATTTACCGGCGCAAATGTGATTGCTCCTTAAAGAATTTTAGGACGGCCCTACTCCTTGTCCCCCGACCTAAAGTTAGGCCATTTATACCCTCTGGAGCCGATCTCCCGCCGCTACAGACGGATGGAAAGCGTCCCGAACGACCCAACATTCATCACAGTAAAACGTTTCCTGCTCTGCTGTCTTCGGAGAAATACTGCAGAAAAGAGCAAGCATATTATTCACCATTACTGACCCGGCGATCAACGGAACCTGCTATTGACGTTTATCTGAAAATTATCTGTCAAGCGGAACGGCCAATTGTCTCGAAAGCAGCGCCGGGCCGTCGTCCACTGGAGACCGTCTAGGAGGCATTGTGTGGTACATTCCGCACGTTCCCAAAAGAATATCACATGTAACAAGCCACCTGCACACGGCCGGCCTCCTCACACCACTCCCCTGAACTAGAGGCTGCTGGCCGGCCCGGCAACGGAACACTAGTCGGGCCCCCTCTGCGTTTGGCGCGCTGCGTTCCGAGAATTGCAGCGGAGGGTGAGCAACACCGCCAGCAGAGCGTTCCCCCTACCACTGTGTTTCGCTGTCCAGTGATTCCATCAAAGCTCAAGCCGCACCATCAAAACAGTAAAATATCCAGAACAATATTAACAATAATTCCAGGAACCTATCTCCCTTGACATGTTGCCGTAATGCACAAAAATTGCAATAAACTCAATAGATAAAAGATAGAACTAGCAAATAAACTAAGAATTAGCCCATAGAGAAAGATAAAGTGCATAAAGGTCAGAATAAAATTGTTTAGCTACGTCCCTCACTTAACAATCTAAGGCAACTAAGAACCCAGAATGAGAAAACAAATCTGAAGGAAATAATACTTTAATCAAAATTATCGTTAGCTGAATTTTCGAGTCCTGGCGATGGTGCTTGCAGTACTTTACCCAATCCAAGTAACAGGAGAGATGGAAAATAATCGTGACCGTACTCTCACTGCGATCTGTTAGACAAAATCGGTATGTAACTCATCTAACTATCGAGAGGTCTGTGCAGAAGCCCTCATGAAACTCCCCTCTTCCTCACTGCTCTTGCCCACGGAAATGCTCCAGCGGCCACGTCCTCGCACCTCAGGTGCACCAATCTGTAAGAACGGCCAATTGCCTACCCAATGGGATGGCGCAGCGCTGTTGACAAATTAACTAGCTGTCTCCCTACAAAATTCTGGCGAATCAGTACGCGTTTTCCACGGCCGCCAACGGGCTCTGCCCACGCCAGCAATGTCCCCACAGAATTTACTGTCATCAGGGTGACTGCCCTCTAAAAAGTCTTAGGGCGCTCCCACTCCTGGTGCCCCGACTTAAACGTTCTCCCTGCTGCCCCAGATGGATCGAAAGCGTACAGAACGTTTCACCATTCATTACAGTAAAACATTTCCTGCTCTGCTGCCTTCTT
The DNA here is from genome assembly GCA_026315105.1 of Locusta migratoria. NCBI lineage: Eukaryota > Metazoa > Arthropoda > Insecta > Orthoptera > Acrididae > Locusta > Locusta migratoria. Next base: position 675,866,066 of record CM048746.1, on the reverse strand, counting down.
AGAAATTCTACAGATAAGAGCCAGCACATTCGTCACCATAAATGACCTGGCGACCAGAGGGCCCTGCTATTGTCGTTTATCAGCCAATTGTGTCCCATACAGAATGCCGATTAACTCGAAAGCAGCGACGGGCTGGCGTACAAAAGAAAAGTAATAAAAAGAAATTTGCAGGCACAAAGCCACCTGCATCTGACAGACCACCTCACAGCACGTATGCGGCTGTCACCCATCGGGGCCCCCACCTGCTTTCGGCACACACCGAGTGTCGAGAATTGCTGCTGAGGGTGCGAGTGAGCGCCAGCAAAGCTTCCCCTGCCTTCGTATCCACCGTTGTTTGTCGCTCTCCGGCGGTTCCAGCAAAGCACAGGCCGTACCAACAAATCAGTAAACATATCCAGAAAAATAATATCAAAATCCCAGGAGCATATGTCCCTGATATGTTCCCAAATGCATAGAAATCTAGTAAACTGATAAGTTTGAGGGAAGAATAGTAAATAAACTAAGAAATACTGGCTTGAAAATTAACTTACAGAAGACTGAGTTCATCACCAACATCAAGCAGGCTTCTTTTACAATACCACTGGGAAATAATAATATCTGTAAAGCTTCTGCAGTCAAGTACTTTGGATTTCAGCAAGTGAGAACGACACCTTGACTATAGACGCCAGGTGCAAAAAGTTAGAGAGGGCATATCATTCTTGTAAGAATTACCTATCCAAGAACTTATAACCGAAGCACAACAGCTCGGTTGTAAGACTCTCCGCACTCGATGCCTCCGAGTGCCTCTTGATGACTCGAAAGGGCCCACTCAGGAAACTAAAACTTAAAGACAGGAAAATCCTGAGAAGAATATTAGGATCCATAGGAGAGGAAGGCGGTACTTACAGATTCAGGCACAATAACGAGCTGTATGAACACCAGGAAGACATAGTCACTTGTATGAGGAAAACGTGCCTGACTTTCTACGGGCACATCACCCGCCTGAATCACTCGAGGCTCACCAAGAAGATCCTCACAGTGACAAGCAGGGGAAGGCGTCCAAAGCCATGTAGTTCACGTCTGTTAGATCAGACTTAGAGGAACTGCAGATCACATTACAGACAACCGATAACCGAACTCAAAACCGACTGTCTCTCACAAGCAAGAAGTGTACAGGTGCCACCAGACCTAAATGGACGGATGAGAGGAAACAGGCTCACAGCCAGAAGATGAAGGCGTATTGGGCCAAGAAAAAGCAGAAGACCCTATCTGAGAGTTAAGACGAGCCTCGTGATCCTTAGTAGGCCGAAACGAACTGAAAAAACTAAGAAATAGCACTTGGAGAAAGTTAGAGTACATAAAGGTCAGAATAAAATAGTCTAACTCCGTCCCCCACATTACAAACCAACTTCAGACGGAATAAAACGAAAACGAAACAAAAAGTACTCGGAGGAACAGAATTAGACTAGCTAGGGACTGGTTAAGAGAAAGACAATACATGACCCATCGGTCCATTTACGTTGTCGATGAAAGCAGGTTTTCCATTCAGCCACAAGAGATTATGTCCTCGAGTTGGGTGCTATTAGTCTAACATTAGGCTACGCCACAGATTAGGACGAAACGCGCGACGAGTGAGACAGCGGATATTGTGCGGTCTGCCCGCCGCAGGGCCCACCACAATGGCCGAGCTGGCGGCCGCTAATCTGCCCTTTGTGCATTCACAACGTCTGGCGCGCGCCCGGCGTCCGGACCAGATAATTGTCCGCTAATAGACGCAGTCCGTCCCACTGCGATACGATATAGAGGAGGCCGGGGGCCGCGCAGTCACATTTCCAAGTCCAGCACGATGCTGCTCAGAGAGATCCATTTGTCGTCATTGTCATTTATAACTGATATTTCGTGCAGATCTACTTCAGTGCGAAGTATAATGGCATTAAGGGGGAAGCGAACAAAATTTTCTAGAGGAAGACTCACACTATGGTACCGTATATGTAATACGCCACGAAATTAATAATGGGGAAAGAGTTCTCTACGGAATTGGCACCTTACTTAACTCGTATTTATCGCGAATCTTTGGTCAATACAACTGGAAGAAAACGCAAGTGACGGCCGCTCATGAGAAAATTAGCGGCGCAGAAGCGAATAATTACAGACCTGAGGACAAGTGCGAAAATTCCAGACCCGCCACTTTAAAATAAGTCGTGGTTGGTGATTCTGACTCGAATTACAAACATACGAACGAAAAAAATGTGTGGAATTTTACCTCGGGAAAAATCTGTTTGGATTATGAAAAAAGTTGAAACAGTCGATGCATTACGACGTACCTTAGAAGATAGGTTTAGTAAAGTCAAAACTAAGTTTTTAGCATTTGTAGATTTGGAGGAAGTTTTTGACTATGTTGACGGCAATAACTACTGATAGTTGCAGGGATCAAATATAGGGATCAAAACTTATACACAACTTATACAAAGATAAGACAGCAGCTATAAGAGACGAAGGGCGCGATAGGGAAGCAGTAGAATGTGAAAGCAGTAAGACAAGCCATTTCCCGAATGTTTTTTAGTATCTATATTCAGCAAGATGGGAAGTAATGCAAGGAGAAATTTGGAGAAGAATGTAAAGTTCATGCAGAGGAAATAAAAATTATGCGGTTTTCCGATTAAATTTTAATTCATCAGGGACAGAAAAAGGCCTGGAAGAGCAGTTCAATGGGATGTAAGAGTTTTGAAGGCAGATGTTGGGGTCTGGGTCGCGGAGTATCATGTTACTTTTAACATCGTTTTTAGCAACTGTTACTTTTCGTAGGTAACTGAAGGTAACGGCGTCATTATTTGCATAAAGTAACTTAAACTGTATCTAACTTACTTTTATCCATTAACACTGCTGTGGAGACGCTGTTGTTGTTATTGTGGTCCTCAGTCCGTAAGCTGGTTTAATGCAGCTCTCCACGCTACCCTGTTCTGTGCAAGTCTCTTCATCTGAGAATACGTTCTGTAACCTACATCCTCATGAATCGTCTTACTGTATACGTCCCTCGGTCTCCCTCTGCGATTTTTACCCCACACGCTTCCATCTAATGCAATGCTGACAATTCCTTGATGTCTCAGAATACGTCCTACCAATCTATCCCTTCTCTTAGTTAGAAAATGCCATGAACTACTTTTCTCCCCAATTCGGTTCAGCACCTCCCCATTAGTTACGTGGTCTACCCATCTAATTTTCATCATTCGTCTGTAGCATCACGGCTGCTATCATCTTTTTGTCTGAACTTCTTATCGTCCACGTTTCACTTCCATGCAGAGCTACATCCCAGACAAATGCTTTCAGAAAAGAGTCCCTAACATTTAAATAAATATTGGATGTTAACAAGTTTCGCTTCTTACAAAAACGCTTTTTTTTCCCATCGTCATTCTGCATTTTATGTCTCTTCTACTTCGGCCATCAGAAATTATTTTGCTACACAAATAAAAAAACTGCCCAACTACGTTTATTGTATCATTACTTAATCTAAATCCTTCAGCATCGCCTGAATTTTGGACATTACATTCAATTACCCTTGTTTTACATTTATTAATATCCACTTATATTTACCTTTCAAGAAACTGTCCATTCGATTCAATTGCTCTTTCAGATCCATTGTAGTTTCTGACAAAATTACTATGTCATCGGCAAAATGAGAAGTTTTTATTTCTTTTCCCTGAACTTTAATTCTCTCTCCAAATTTTTCTTTCCATTCCCTCACTACTCGCTCAATGTACAGATTGAAAACAATGCTGTCTTACTCCCTTCCGAACCTCGGCGTCCCTTTCTTGTCCTTCGACTCTTATAACTACTGTCTGATTTTTGTAAAGGTTGAATATTTGCTCCCTATATTTTACGCTAGCTACCTTTAGAATTCGAAAAAAATGTATTCCAGTCAACATTGTCAAAACCTTTCTCCGAATCTACAAACGCTAAACACGTGGGTTTGCCTTTCCTTAGCTTATCTTCTAAAGTCGTAATGTGAGTATGGCCTTCCGTGTTCCTACAGTTCTTGTAAATCCAGACTGATCTTCCCCGAGGTCGGCTTCCACAAGTTTTACCATTCGTCTGTAAATAATTTGTGTCAGTATTTTGCAACCATGACTTATTATACTGATAGTTCTGTAATTTTCATATTTGTATGCACTTGCTTTCTTTGGAATTAGAATTAGAATATTCTTCTTGAAGTCGGAGGTATTTCCCCTGTCTCATACACCTTGCATACCAGAATGTTATTTTTTTTTCATGACTGGCTCTCATAACGATATCAGCAGTTCAGACGGAATATCATCTGCTCCAGGGCCTTGTTTTGTCTCAAATACGTCAGCGCTCTGTCAAATTCTTCTCGCAGAATCATATCTCGTATCTCATCTTCCTCCACTTCGTCTTCTATTTCTCGAATACTAGTATGAAGTTTATTTCCTTTGTATATGCCATCCATTTATTCCTACCACAGTTCAGCTTTCCCCTCTTTGCTTAGTAGTGGTTTTCCGTCTGAGTTCTTGATATTTATACAGCGGCTTTCCTTGGATCCAAATATCTCCTTTCCTGTAGGCGGTATCAGTCTTTCTCCTAGTTATACATTCTTCTACGGTTCTGTATTTGTCTTCTAGTCACTTCTGCTTAGCCAGTCTGCACTGCCTGTCAATTTCATTTTTCAGCTATTTGTACTCCTTTTTGTCTGATTCACTTGCTAAATTTTTATATTCTCTCATCAACGAAGTTCAGTATATCCTTTCTTATCCAGGGATTTATATTAGGCCTTGTCCTTCTGCCTATATGATCCTCTGCTGCCCTCACTACCCCATCTCTCAGAGCTACCCATTCTTCTTCTACTGTATTACTTTCCCCCGTTTCAGCCAATCCTTGCCTGTTGCGTGGAGAGACTGCAGTGGGATCTACTGTTGTCGCTGATACCACACGTTGTTGACATACTGACTTTACCTCCGAGCTAATGCCGTTCCCCGTCGGAGGTTCGTATCCTCCCTCTGGCATGAATGTTTGTGTTGTCTTTAGTATAAAAATGTTCAAATGTTTGTTAAGCTTATGGGACTTAACTGCGGGGTTATCAGTCTCTAAACTTACAAACTACTTCTCAACTACCTTATACTAAATACGGCACAAATATCCATGCCCGAGGGGGGATTCGGAACTCCTGACCGTAGTGGCCGTGCAGACCGTGACTGGAGCGCCTCAGTCTCCTCGGCCACCGCGGCCGGCTGTCTTTAGTATAAGTTAGTTTATAAGCAGTCTGTAAGTTTAGGGACTGACGCCTCCACACTTAAGTCCCATAAGCTGGACAAACTTTTGAACATTTAAGACATGCGTGTGACTTCTTGCTTCTCCATGCCGAAAGTTGTAGAAAATGATCGCAGACTCCACAGTGTGTGGTGAAGCAGGTGATCGTAATACACTAATTGTTACGTACATAATTTTAAAATACGATGGTCGGAACTTAAATAGTGGCAACTATTTATTCACAACCAATACAAAACCGTTACATATTTGTACCTGTCACTGACCTTCAAAGTAGTCACCACCGGTGTGTAGAATTCGTTACCAGCGATGTGGAAGGCGTAGTATATCGTTAGCAGAGCCTGGTGTATTGATGGTGCGAATGGAGCGGTCTACTGCCTATCGAATCTCTGGAACAGTCTGAAGCAAATGTCAGGAAGTGATTCCCTCATCTTCCGGATCAAATCAAAGTCACAAGGAATTGAGTCCGGGATGTATGATAATGACTGCTTCCCTCGATTGTGCGCGCGTCGGTGACGTGGGACGGAATCAAGAAACGAGAGACAGGATCGCGCGGCCTGTACAGGCGCAACTGGTTTGCGTGACGCCGCAGCTCCGACCCTGTGGAAGAACGTACAACATACATATTGCGACCGAGCATGCGCTGAATGGTGCCCGGCACCCATCTGTTGTGTCCAGCAAACACCTTGTACAGCATCAACATAGAAACCTGAAAACGCGAAGCGCCATATGAACCGACTCGGTGCGTGCGAGGCTGCAGCAGGTGAAGGAGAGTGCGGTGACGGCGGCCGTGGAGCAGCTCGGCAGGAGACGGACTGTCACGTGGCATGCACAGGAAAATCTGAAGAGTTTGCTGCCTGAAGTGTTTACCTTTAATCTTTTCAATGTGAGTTTTGAATGTTCGAACGAAACGTTCTTCTTCACCATTGGACTGAGGGTGAAAAGGTGCGGTGGTGATGTGCTGAATGCCATTCACACTACAAAACTGTTGAAATTACGCACTAACAAATTGAGGTCCATGGCTACTGACTATAGTTTCAGGCAAACCTTCGATGCAAAACACTGATGTTAAGGCACTGATTGTACTAGACGCCGTTGTTGAGTTCATGGCAATCACAAAAGGAAACTTGCTGAAAGCATCTACAACGATTAACCAGTGTGTACTTCAGAAAGAACTGGCAAAGTCAATGTGTAAACATTGCCATGGTCCTTTGGGGCGTGGCCAGTCCGAGAAACTATGTGGAGGACCTGCCTGATGCTCTGCACAAATGTCCTTGTTACAGGAGGCGTATGACTTCTCGTTGCGGGGAACGAGGAGCAATCAGTAGATGGACAATGAGGCTTCTAAATAACTTTTGACCTTCATTTGACCATGATGTGAGCTTTAGACCTTGACTTTGACCTTTTGACCTTGACCTTAACCCATTGATCTTGACGTTTTGACCTTGAAAAAATCAATCAATCGATGAAATCGATCAATCGTGCAATCAATCACATTGATCAATCGACCAATAGACCAATTCATCAATCGAGCAATGGAGTAACCGACCAGTTGAGCAATCGATAAAAAAATCACAAACAACAACAACAACAATAATATGGTAGACATCAACAATTTGGCAGATATAAACAATATGTGGGCTGGACGCAAACAATAATATTGTCACAAAGTCAATATGGGGGCGTGGAGGGGCATAATAAATATATGGCAGATACAAACAATAAGGGGGCTGGGGGGCATAAACAATAATATTGTCAGTATGGCAGATATAAACAATATGGAAAGGACATAAACAATATGGCAGATGTATACACACACAAAAAATATCAGACATGTCTCCATCGATAAAAAAATCGATAAAATGCAGACAACAATAACAACAACAACAAATATGGCTGGGCAAAACAATTATGGCAGAGATATAAATAATAATAATAATATTGGCAATGTCAATATGGCAGATATAAATAATAATAATAATAATAATAATAATAATATTGGCAATGTCATTATGGCAGACATAAACAATATGACTGGGACATAAACAATATGGCAGACATTTTGTAAATAATAGCAACATTGGCAGAGGTGAAGAAGTGGAAAGCAGCAGATAAAAATGCGCGAGGACATGGCGGGGATTGAACCCATGACCTTTGGTTTATGAGTCCGAGACACTACCAACATTTTTTTTTTTCTTGGGGGGGAGGGGGCAGGCACAGGAGGGAGCTGGTCAGGAGGCACGTCGGCTAGCACTACCCACAGTCTATAGTTACTATCTACATAAAGGAACTACTTCTTCCCTTTTTTTAATAATATTATGACAATTTCATCTAAAGAAAACAGGAATAAAAAAAAGAAAAAAAAAAAAAGAAAACAGAAAAACCAAACATTCTTCGCTTGAAATGAAAGTAACGCAATTTTGTTTTTTTAATTGCTTCTGACTTCTCCTTTTTCCCTTTGTTTCAAAATGATGCCTAAGACAGTTTCTTTGCATGAAGACCTCAAATCGTTGATGGCTTGCGAGTTTGCCTGCTTTCGCAGGTAATGCCGGAATTTTTTCTTGGTTTTCAGGTTCTATTAATTATTTCACTTTGTTTTAAAACTATTTTGTCATCTTCTTACTCGTGAACCACCACTTAACGATGTCTTCATACTGCCACCTGTCTTCTGGTGGTTGTCATTCTTGTGTTATTACTATATTTTTTTAATTTATACCTAAGTAAAGAATTCTATGTACTATGCCTCCCCGCAGAGGTATACAGAATAAAGTTCATTTTTAAATGTTTCTCATCTTATTATAGAAGTGTAACTGAATATGTTTCTTCATTAAATTCAGTAAATTAAAGCCAAAACAGGTGATACAGTTTTCCCCATGAACATAAAGTAATTTCGTGTTCTCTTCCGAATTGATTATCCTATCCTTTTTTTTTTTTTTTTTTTTTTTTTACAAAGACAATGTCTAACATGTTTCCAAATAGATTTTTGTTGTTGGTGAGCCTTTGAATAGTCCAGTATGCTATTTGCGTATAGCTCATAAAGCTGCAGAAATAATCTTTTCCTCTGATGTGAACCACATAGTTAACATAGCTACCTAACAGCCACATAACGGTATTGTTTTCTGTGATAGGGTAGAACTTGATGTCTGGCCGCAGTAGGATGACTGGCTTGAAGTTTTCTTCAGTGCTCCTTGCCAACAGTGCTAGTCTGTTCCTGACCCACCGCCAGTTCTGTACGTGACCACCGCAGGTGAAACGGTGAATTAAGGTGTCGACCAGTCCACACTGGAGGCGCAGGTCCGTGTCACTCGTCCCTATGACTTGAAGTCTGTCATTAGTGACGACGGTGTTGTTTACCACCCTATACCATGTGGCTGCTACATCTGAAGTGAGCAGTTTTAAGCTAATTTTAGGCCACACTTCCGTCCAGGTCGTGGCAGGATGCTCGAGTTCGATATTGTTTGGTTTTTCTGTCTTTTCCAACTCTCGTTGTAGGTCTTGTAGTTCTTTTTCCAATAATACTGACGTCCGTGTAGCTGACTTGCAGGAAAAAGTCTCTGACGTACTTCAAAGTATAATTTATCCTTCCGGCGTCTATAGGGGGAAGCATGCTATGCGGAGGCAGTGTCACAAAGAGCGCTTTTGTGATGTTATCCTGACTGTCATCCATCCATCATGATTATGGTCCGCTTAACGAACAAGGCCGTTGCCTTTCTCTTGATGTTGACGAGGTCTAGCCCTTCATTATGTCTCGGTACTGCTGCACTGATATACGACACTTTAAAGATACTTCCTTGCCAAATGTACCTATTTGCTGCCCTCATTATGTTGTTGCCTTGCATTTGCGAAATGGGAAAGAACTGTGCAACGTAATATGCCTTTGAGAACACATAAGTGTTCACTATCCGGACTTTTTCAATTATGTTAACTGTTCTCCAGCGACATTCAAGTAGGACACGTCGCATATTTTGCATCACTGCTCTCCAGTTATTGGCCATCATTTTAAGAGGGATTCTCTCTAATTAGATGCCTAGCATTTTGTGTGATACCACAATTTGTGCCCAAGATACTATTGTACTTTCGAATCCCCTGATGTTCAACAATTTACTCTTTTGACACTTAACTTGGCCCCAGATGCACCACAGTATTTGTCGACGAGACGTTTCATGATGGCAATATCCTTTTCATGCCGTATCATCACGGCTTCGTCATCTGCGTAAGCACGAACTTTGAGCGTTACGTCAGACATGGAGATGCCTGATAACGAAGCATCAAGTAGTCGTAACAAAGGTTCCAGAGATAAAACAAACAAGAGCATCGAAAGACGACTGCCCTGGGGTACACCTTGCTGGATGAAAATCGGTAGCGTTAGTTGTCCATGAATCTGTATTCTCGCATAAATCCCTGTGATGATGTTCTTAATAAATGTCCGTCGCCCATCTTCAAATCCCACTTTTACCAGTATTCGCATTAGGTACGAGTGGATAACCTGGTCGAAGGCCTTATTAAAATCTATAAAACACAAAGCACATATCAGGTTAGTAACTGAGGCGATGCATAAAATGTCCCTGATTTCTGAAACTGCTGACATAGCGGATCTGCCTGGGGTGCAGGTCTGATGAGATCTAACAATTTTTTTAATCATTGGAATCATTCCAGTGTTGACAGCTCGAGCAATGGTCTTATAATCAAAGTTAAGCTGGGTAATGGGTCGCAGGTTGTCGAAGCTTTTCTTTCCTTGACGTTTCGTGACGAGAACTATTGTGCCCTCCTCCATGTCTGGAGGAATGGTAGCTCCCTTGATTACTTCACTTAAGACGTCAGTAAAAACTGTACCAATGATGTTCCAGAAACGCGTATAAAACTCTTTTGGGAGGCCATCCGGTCCTGGGGCTTTATTGGACGGTGAGTTGACAATTAAATCGAAAGTGTCCTCAACGCTAAAGTCTGTGAAAAACTCCCGATTATCGCCGTAAGTGATTTGTGGATCCATAACTTGTAGCAGTTCAGCAAGCAGTCCGTCATTAGTCGGTCGCGCCGAGTACAGGCCGGTGTACTGCCTGCATGTTTCTGCTGCTGTGTCGTTCTGAGGCGTGAGCGTGTCTCCGTTTTCTGTTGCCAGTTGGTCTGTAAAAGAACGTCTTCGGTTAGTTTGGTGTTTGATTAAATGGAACAGGGAGGTTGTCTTATATTGCACTACGGATTTCGCTTTACATTTTATTTGTAGCCCCTCTAGTTGTTGGCGCTTAATACTGATTAATTTTGCCTTTATCCTCTTCATTTGTGCTATATGTATGTTCTTCGTATTAGCTTTCTCGTACAATTCCCGCAAAACGGTGTAGTACAATTAGGTTGTCCGTTTTTCGTCCATCGCTTGTTCATAACAGTATGAAATTAAACACCGACGTAGCCTCTTCTTAGCAAAGTTCGTCCACCACTCTACTTTTAAGGCGTATCGATCCATAGACCATACACACTGAGACCAAGCTGACACGATAAGTTCGTCTTGATCTGTGTTTTGCAAACGGGATACGTTAAGCGCCCGCTGCCCTGTGAATCGTCTGGTCGGTTGTGGGCCCAGGTTGGTGGTAGTGGCGTACACGCAGTGGTCGGGGCAGGGGGCTGGGATGACGTCTGCATCCGCGACACATCCACGAAAATTAGAAGAAATGTAGATTGTGTCCAGGCGACTGCTCAAGGTTGACGTGAAATACGTAAATTTTACGAGAGTTGGATAAAGCAATTACAACGTATCTTTTAGATACAATTTGGACACTAAGTCACACAAGTCTTTGTAGAAATTAAAATGTGGCCTTTGGTCCTTCAGAAGTAAAACACAATTGAAATCGCCCCCTATGATAATGTTTGAGGGATTTTTTCGGAGCAGATATTTGATGTCGTCTTTAAAAAACTTGGCTATGTCTACTTTAAGACTACTGCCCGAGGGAGCGTACAAATTGACCATCGCCACGCCATATATTTGGCAACTCAGACCTCGACCCGAATCCAACTTTTCAGTTTCTGATATGGGGATTCCTTCACGCACCAATAATGCCGTACCAGTGCTAAGTTCTAGAGCAACATTTTCAATGTATTGGGCACCTGGAATAAATAAATTTGGAGTTGTAACTTCCTGAAATAGTACGATATCTGCCTTAGAATCATATACGAACTGTTTTAACAATGAAATTTCCAGATCAGATTTTATTCGGTTAATGTTGATGCTAATAAACTTGTACGCTTGTAGCATGTAGATGGTTAACTTATTTCAGACTCATCGGCTCGTCCCCATCCTCGAACCAATCAATAATCGAAGCAGCTCTAAAGAAGTCTTTTTCACTATTGGTTTTGTCCGTTAGTTCTTTACTGTGTCACTTGTTCCGAGCTACATTCCGATTTGGCTGGATTCTAGTCTTACTCCTGCCACCTCTACTTCCTTTTTCTGCAGGCTGCCCTGGCGGGGTTTTACATTGGTCACTTTTTTCGAAGTACCGGCAGTGGATTTCTTCACTCGCGCCTCTTCGGAAATTGCATCCTCCGAAGCGCTGTTTCCGTGTTGCCTAGCTTTGTCGGGGTTCTGGTAAACACTGACACTTTCGTCTTGCTTATCAATACTGGCCGGCTCGTGGTGTGTGTTTACATCGCCGGCAGCTTGTTTGTTTTCAGAGTCCGGCTGCGTGGTGACGAGCTGTTGGCAAGCCGGTGGATCGATCACGTCACTGTGTGCCTCCTGTTCCGATTTCGTGGCAACAAGTTGTTGTGATACTTCGCTACGTGGAGCGGTAGGCAACGTTAACTCTACTTGCGCCTGCGCGCCGCTGTTTTCTGCTGGCGAAGAAAGTTCTGTCACCATTGGTTCCTGAGTTTGATTACTGATGGATTCATTAATTGTTACCGATTGCGGGACATTGTCCATAGTAACATTCTCTGAAACAGATGCACTTTCGTCAGAGCTACCATCATCCGTCCGGCGTCGCTTATAGGACGGTTCAGGGTTGTTACGGCTGAGCGGGTTCTGTTCCTGGTCCTTGACGTGACGGAATGGTGGGAAGTTCTCATCGAAAGGTTTACTTGTGTTATTCATATTGTTCAAAAAATTGTTCAAATGTCTGTATAGTCTATGGGACTTAACTACAGGGTCATCAGTCCCTAAACTTACAAACTACTTATGAACTACTTACGAACTGAGATGGCATAAATATCCATGCCCGAGGGGGGATTCGAACCCCCCGACCGTAGTGGCCGTGCAGACCGTGACTGGAGCGCCTCAGTCTCCTCAGCCACCACGGCCGGCTATTCATATTGTCACTGGTTCCCGGTTTTACACTTTCAGCTTATGGGGTTCCTGTCACTAAGTCCACTAAAGTGAGTCTTTGGCGTTTCTGTAACGTGGGTTTGAATACCGTCACTCGCGTGGGGCAGTTTTGTCGTACATGGCCACTTTGGTTACATATGAAACACGTGGACTCTTGATCGGCGTTATCGAACCTGTGATTTGTAACCACATACCGCGATATGTGACGGAATGTTATTCTTTATGTGCATCTCGACTGAACTTATACCTCTATAGACCTGCAACCGATGTTGTTTTGACCAGATTTCGTTTCTAATGTTCTTTACGTCACCGTATTGAGACAACACTTCACGCAAGAAACAGTTTACCACTTCGGGTGGGAGATTGAAAATTCGAACATTTTTGTACTCTACATCAGCGTTATAGATTTTAACAGTAATTACAGAGCCGCCGCGATGTTGGAACGGCACGCCGGCACTGTGTTGTTGCAGAATCTTCTCCAGTAGTGCAGGATTCAACAGTTTAACAAAAAAGCCGTATAAATCCAGATCGTAATACGCCGTATGAACTTGATCAGTGGTGATGCCTGACAGTATCCACAATCCAGTCGTGTATCTCCAGGGAGCTTGATTGAACTGAGCGTGTTTCCTTGTTAAACTCAAATTGCCCCATGCGGGCCATTGCGCAATTTAACCCACCTGGGCTAATTGCATGTATACCGCGAAAAACAAGTTACACGAACACGAAGTACCACCACACAGATAGACACAAGCACAATGTAAACAACAGCCCTTGACTCGGAGCGCGCAGCACGTGTTCACTTCCGGCGTCTCAAGCAGAACTCAGCAACTGAGCCACGAGCCACTCACATGCTGTGGCGCATTAATAGTGGGTCACCAATCTGTTGTGAGCAGTGTTCTATGTTTATTACATCGAATATTGTTTGAGACAGCTAATTACGACGAATTATGACACACTAAACTGACGATATGTAAATCAAATGTTCAAATCTTTGTAGAACTTATGGGACTTAACTACGGGGTCATCAGTCCCTAAGCTTACAAACTACTTATGAACTAGCTAAGACTAAGGACGGCACAAATATCCATGCCCGAGGGGGGATTCGAAAAAATAAATGTTCAAATGTTTGTTAAGCTTATGGGACTTATCTACGGGGTCATCAGTCCCTAAACTTACAAACTACTTATGAACTACTTACAAACTAGGACGGCACAAATATCCATGCCCGAGGGGGCATTCGAACCCCCGACTGTAGTGGCCGTGCTGACCGTGACTGGAGTGCCTCAGTCACCTCGGCCACCGCGACCGGCGGGATTCGAACCCCCGACCGTAGTGGCCGTGCAGACCGTGACTGGAGCGCGTCAGTCTCCTCGGTCACCGCGGCCGGCGCCTCAGTCCCCTCGGCCAATGCGGCCGGCGATATGTAAATCTACATCTACATAGATACTCTGCAAATCAAGTTTAAGTGCCTGGCAGAGGGTTCATTGACCACTTTCATAACTTTTCTCTACCGTTCCATTCGCTAATAGTGCGCGGGAAGAAAGAACACCTAAATCGTTCCGTTTTCGATCTGATTTCTCTTATTTTGTAGGGACGGTCATGTCTCCCTAAGTAGGTGGGTGCTAGCAAAATATTTTTACATTCAGAAGTAAAAGTCGGTGATTGAAACTTCGCAAGCAGATCACGCCGCAATGATTTCCACCGCAAGTCGTGCAACATTTTCGTGACGCTTTCCCCCCAATAACGTGATAGAACAAAACGAGGTGCCCTTCTCTGAAACTTCTCAATGTCTTCCGTCAATCCCACCTGGTGAGGATCCCACAGAAGGCAACAGTAATCCAGGAGAGAACGCACAAGTGTGATGCAGGCAGTCTCTTTGGTGGAGCTGGTGCATCTTCGAAGCGTTCTGCCAATGAAACATAATCTTTGGTTCACCTTCCCCACCATATTTTCTATGTGTTCTCTCCAGTCAAAGTTGTTCATAATTGTAACTCCTAGGTAGTTGGTAGAATTTACGACCTTAAGGTATATGTATATATCCTTATTATTATTATTATTATTAAGATAGTTTGCCACGAAACATTTCTGTGTCACTTCATGAACTCACGACTCGATGACCTGTAGATGACCTGTAGATACGTGAGATTCAGCTGCGTGTGTTTCAGCAGTTTGTCTGGGGTAAATATTTCGTGTTTGGAGTTCTTCTTCAATAGCAAGTATTTCATTATCATGAGATGTATTCCCAGCTTCCCTGGGTGCTAGTAAACAGAGAACCAATCGATCCACCAGTTCATTGCATCATCCCAATATGCATAACTCACTTGCGAATTGCATGTTGGCGGCATCTGTCGGCGGCAGTAAGAGCTAAGTGCAAGAAAGAGAGAGGTGGACATGTTATCTGAGTGAGTGAGAGGCGGGGCTAACAGACAGACTGACATGGAGGGGGAGGAGGAGGAGGTGGGAGGTGGGCGGAGCAGTGATAACGCGCGGCCATCATTAACGCCGACGTCTTCACCACGCAGCACGCACAGTACGCTCCACTGAGTGACAGGCGTGTGCGGGCATAACCGAGCTGATAGCAATGAATGTGCACAGTAGTGGTGGTGGAAAAAGAATAATTTATTGTTTCGTGAAGAAAGAAAAAATCGCCTCATGTCCTTGATTTCAAACAGTGATTGGAAAAAAAATAAAAAAATAAAAAAAAAAGTGTTTACGAGATGTTATGCCGCTCTTTCTATCTACAGTAAATTAAAAAAGGTAAGCGTAGGTTACTTTTTTTTAGAATATTATAATTCATTGTTTGCGAGCCGGTTGCGTGTAACAGCGGCGGCGTTCCCGGCGGCCTCGCGGCTGGCGGTAAGTGCGATCCCACTTGAATGCAGCTCTCTGCTCGTATTATTACATTTGACACTTGTATCACTGTAATAATACGACCCAGGACCCACGGCGTGGGCGTGGCTGCATATCGGGTCCCATCCCAGCGCCCCCTTAGGGACTCAGCATTAATTTGCTGAGTGCGGGCTTGGCGAACCTGGAGTCCTTAGCCATGGGCTGTGTCGCGCCAACAGTCCGCTACACTGTAAGCTCTGTTCGTGCTTCAACGACCATCGTTCGGCGCGACGGTGTAATGTTGTACATTTCAGAGCCCGGGGATGTTAGCTTAATCGCCCAGGTCGTGAGGACGGTACAAACCTCTATATATATATATATATATATATATATATATATATATATATATATATATATATATATATATAAACACCTCAATCTTAAGGTGTGCTATGCGCCAAGGAGATGCATGGCTGTTGAGGTTGAACAGTCGCTAGCGAGCTACCTCTGAGGAACGAGCCGCACCTCAGTTGTATAAGGCTTACCCAGGCAAGCGGGGCTCTGCCTGGGTGGACCTTTAGTTCTCTAGCTGCTCGTGGGACCAGAATGAAAGGGCAAATAATAGCGTCTCCACACACAAACCTGGCGTCTCTAAGAGAGGTAGGAATGAATATAATGCCGCCGAATACAGTGCCCAAACGTTTCCCTCCCTGGCTACGCCATGGAAAGAGTGTATGGCACGGAATCAAAGAGAGCATTATGCTCCAAGATACTTAGACTGTACCAGGTGAGATGGCGAGTCATTTGCGGCTACAAAGCCATTGTTTTTTGTTGACAATCTAGAGGACAGTTTTGGAGAAGTGGATGGACTGTTGAAGACTCGTTCAGGATCGGTGCTGATAACGACGTCATCCCAAGCGCAGTCACGGGCATTTCTCGCCTGTGATAAGCTGGGTGATGTTCCCGTTACGATCTCACCGCATAAAAGCCTTAATATGGTCCAGGGCATCATATTCCATAGAGATCTCCTTTTGCAAACGGCCGATGAATTACGCAAGAACTTGGAGCGACATGGAGTCCACGTCATCCGTCGTATCTATAGGGGTCCAAAGGACAACAGGGTTGTCACCAGTGCCTTCATCTTGGCCTTTGAGGACGATTCATTGCCTGAGAAGTAAAGTAATGATCTACCGGTTTGACGTATAGCCTTACATTCTTCCCCCTATGCTCTGATTCAAATGCTGGCGGTTTGGGCACATCTCCTCCCAGTGTGATGCTGAACCCACATGTCGGGAGTGCGGACGTGCATCACATCCTGTTGTCCCATGTGTCCCCCCTCCAGTCTGTGTCAACTGCGAACTACACCATCCTCCTTGCTCGCCCAATTGATCAGCTTTGCTTAAGGAAAGGAAGATCTTGGAGTATAAGACCTTGGACCGATTGTCCTACTCAGAGGCCAAACGGAAATATATGAAACTCCACCCTATGAGCATATGCCGCAGCTACATCTACAATGCCATCTGTGACGAGTACAGTTCCATTTGTTGAACCTCTAAAGTGGGCCCTCGGGTCCCGTCCTCTACACCTACCCCTCTGAAAGATAGCGGCACTTCCACTTCTCTTGCTCCCACACTCTTCGCACTGGGAGCAACGACCGCTCCATCTCAGGGGACGTCGGTCTCCACCCCACAGCCTTCTACGGTTCCTCACGCCTGAAAGGGGTCCCTCAGGACGCTCCCTTCCGAGGCAAATTGGATCCCAGCAAGCCGCTGCTGGATCCCCAGACCTCTGGTCGAAGAGCTACCTGCTCTTCGTCAGCCCAAGAAGCCACATCTGAGAAGCCCTCAAGGCCCTTACCACCGAAGGGCCAGCGAGAGGCTTAAACGAAAAAACCGCAGAAGAAAGAACTTACGGTGGCTGCAAAGCCACCATCACCCACATCCGCTGCTTCAGAGGATGAAATCGAGAACCTCGCATGTCCCAAGGATCTCGCAATAATAGATTCACTGAGCCTGTGATACTTGATCAAGCAGACTTTGCACAGTGCCAGTAGGCGATCTTGTAGAATAACCTGTTGTTTTTTTTTATTTTATTTTTCACATGGCTATTCAGCTTGGAGACAATACAATTGTCCAGTGGAATTGCGGCAGCTTTTCTCAACATCTCGCTGAGCTGCGGCAGCTACTGTGCCGCTTTCCTGCACTTTTCATAGCCCTCCAGGAAACCTGGTTTCCTGCTCAGCGTACTCCTGCCCTATGTGGGTATCGGGGCTACTTTAAAAACAGATTTATCTATGATGGGATATCTGGTGGTGTCTGTCTTTATGTCCTTGCCTTAGTCCATAGTGCCCCTGTGCGACTCTACACAGATCTTGAGGTAGGAGCAGTCACAATCCGGGCCATCCAGGAATTCACTGTCTGTAGTTTACCTTCCCACGGATGAGGTCGTACCTCTAGCTGACCTCACTGCTCTGGTTGACCAACTCCCTCCACCTTTTCTTCATTTTAATGCCCACCCCTCAATGTGGGGTGGAACACAGTCCATCGGCCATGGTAGGGACATAGAGACCCTTTTGATGCAGCAAGATCTTTGCCTTTTAAACACAGGTGCCCCCACGCATTTTTGCGTGGCTTGAGGCACATATTCAGAAATAGACGTGTCTGCCTGCAGCCCAAGCTTCCAACCGCACATTACTTGGAGAGTCCATGACGACCTCTGTGCCAGCGACGTTTTTCCGATCGTCATGTCGCTCCAACACTCTCAACATGCAGATCGTCTGCACCGATGGTCTCTTCATAGGGCGGATTGGCAGGTTTACTCCTAGGCTGCGATAGCTCCTGTGCCCCGGACGGACGATGTGGATTTGGCGATCCAATGTGTCACTGATACTATTATTTCCGCCGCAGAAGCCATGGTTCCCACTACTACTGGTTCCCCTCGTCGTAAGTCTGTGCCTTGGTGGACGCCAGTGATCGCGGAGGCCATCTGGGAACATCAGCAAGCGCTTCAGTGACATAGGAGCCATCCTTCATTCGAGAACCTGGTAGCCTTCAAGCGGCTTAGCGCCCGCGCTCGGCGGCTGATCAGGCAGGGCAAGCAGGACTCCTGGGAGCGGTATGTAGCGACCATCAGCTCTCACACCTCCCCTTCGTGGGTCTGGTCCCAGGTATAACGTGTTTTTGGGTACCTCCCGTCGGCTGGAATACCCTGACTGCAGATTCAGGACGCTCTATTCACCAACCCAGCCATTATTGTTGAACACATGGTCGACCACTATGCCCAAATTCTGCTACTGCTGCATACGGCGCGGACTTCCGTGCCCTCAAAGAGCAGGTTGAATGGCGGCGACAGTTCTCCTTCCGTACGCGCCGCCAGGAAATATATAATGCCCCATTTAGTGAATGGGAATTTCAAAGTGCCCTCGCTGCGTGTCCTGACACTTCCCCAGGCCCTGACCGAATCCACAGCCAGTTCGTTCGTCACCTGCCAGCGGACTTTGAACACCAGCTCCTCAACTTATTCAATCGCCTCTGGGTAGACGGTGCTTCCCCGTCACAGTGGTGAGAGAGCATTGTCATCCCAATGATGAAGCATGGTGCTGACCCGCACGTGGCCGACAACTACCGCCCGATTAGTCTCACCAACGTTCTCTGTAAGCTTTCCGAACGTTTGGTGAGTTGGTGCCAGATGTGAATTCTTGAAGATCAGGGACTTCTTGCCCCACAACAGGGGGGCTTCCGCCAAGGCCGTCCTGTGGTTGACAACCTCGTGTCACTGTAGTTTACTATCCGCATTGCCTTCACCAGGCGTGAGCATCTGGTCGCGGTCTTTATCGACCTTAGAAAGGCATATGATACCACCTGTCGACACCATATTTTAACTACACTTTATGACTGGGGTCTTCGGGGGTCGCTCCCGATTTTCATACAGAACTTCCTATCGTTTCACTCTTTCCAGGTCCGGGTTGGCATCTGTCTCAGTTCCACTCGTGTCCAGGAGAATGGTGTCCCACAGGGCTCAGTTCTTAGTGTACCCTTGTTTCTGATAGTCATAAATGGTCTTTCTACCGTAGTGGGGACGTCGGTCTCTTACTCTCTATTTGCCGACGACTTCTGCATCTACTTCAGTTCCGCAAGCATTAGTGTTGCTGAACGTCAGCTGCAGGGTATTATTAGAAAGGTGGAGTCCTGGGCCTTGGCCCATGGCTTCCAATTCTCGGGCCCCAAGACGCGATTAATGCACTTCTGTCGCCGTCGGGAACTTCACCTTGATCCCGAGCTGTAACTGGGCGATGTACCTCTTCATGTTGAAGCCACCCATCGCTTTCTCGGCATGTTTCTCGAAGCCCGGTTGACTTGGGTGCCTCACCTTCGTCAGCTGAGACAGAAATGTTGGCGGCATCTTAACATCCTTCGGTGCCTCAGCCACACTGTCTCTGGAGCCTCTCGCCAAACACTTCAACAGCTCTACAGGGCCCTTATACAATCACGACTGGACTATGGGAGCATAGTGTATGACTCGACGACGCCTTCAGCACTCCGGGTACTGGACCCTATTTTACATAATGCTGTCCGCTTGGCAACAGGAGCTTTTCGCACGAGTCCAGTCATGAGTCTCCTAGCCGAAGCAGGGGTACCTCCCCTGCGGTTCCGGCGGCAGCAGTTGCTCGCTTCCTACGCTGCCCGCATACACTCCTCACCTCACCACCCGAATCGCAGGCTTCTCTTCCCGACTACCGCCCGCCCTTCTCCGCAGCGACGGCCGATGTCGGGTCTCCCGAACTCGGTCGTCTCCGTTCCCTTCTCTCAGCCCTTGACTCCCTTCCCTTCCCTCGCTGTTTCCACTGCTCCTTCCATACCCCTCCTTCGAGTATCCCTCGCTTGCATATTAGGTTGGATTTGTCCTGGAACGCGAAAGATTCGGTCCCACCACAAGCTCTCCATCGCCAGTTCCAAGCGCTGCTTGATTCATACCGTGATGCAGCAGTTGTCTACATGGGTGGCTCTGTGGTGAATCCTCATACTGGGTATGCGTTTATTTGTGGTGACCATACTGAACAGCGTTCATTGCCTTGTGGAAGCAACATCTTCACTGCGGAGCTGGTCGCTATTTTAAGAGCTCTTGAACACCTCAGAGCTCGCTCCAGGGGGTCGTATGTTATTTGCAGTGAGTCCCTGAGTGGCGTACAGGCCCTCGACCAGTTTCTCCCCAAGCACACTTTAGTGCGAGCAATCCAAGATGCTGTCTTCGCCCTTGTCGAGTCAGGCATTTCTGTCGCTTTCATCTGGACGCCAAGCCACTTAGGCATCCCAGGCAATGAACGTGTTGATCAGCTGGCCCAACAGGCCACCACTTCACGGTCTCTGAATATTGGCCTAACAGAAAAAGACCTTCGATCCCATTTACGTAGCAGTGTCCTTGGGGTTTGGAATTCTGAGTGGGCGAGCTTGACCGAACAAAACAAGCTCCGCATTTTAAAGCCCTCCACCACCGCATGGAAGTCCTCACTGCGGGCTTCTCGCAGGGAGTCGGTGGTCCTTTGCCGGCTGCGTATTGGCCATACCTGGCTGATGCCTGGACACTTTCTGCGTCACGAGGACCCTCCTCGGTGTTAATGTGGTGCTACTTTGACAGTTGCCCACATCTTAGTGGAATGTCCCAATTTAGCCGCAATGCGACGGAATTTTAATATCCCTGACGCCTTGACACTTATTTTAGCTAACAATGCCTCCATGCTTGACAGTATTTTAAATTTTATTCGTTAGTGTGGACTGTACCGATCCATTTAAAGTCTCTTGTGTGTCTGTCATTTATCTTTTCTCCGCTTCCCTAAGTCTATTAGGTAGGTGTTTTAATGTGTATCATAGATACTTTGATACTTATATTTATGTGATCACCCAGCAAAAACACTCTTGGCCTTCCCAGTACTTTTCTCCATTCTTCGTATTTATGTGGACCCTTTCTTCGTTTTTACATGTTTCTCTTAAACTTTGACGTGTTAAAGCATATGCTTCGAAACGCATAAAACAACATTTTTATCTCTAAGACTGGAACAAAGGCCTGATAACCGTTGATGTTTAGTCCCTTTCAAAAACCACCAACCAACCAACCAACCATCCTGCACACCCATCGCATCATTTTTTTTTTTTAAATATCAGTTTTTACTCATTTTTTTTAATTTATTTATTTTTGTAGAGTCAGCCAGTAGTGTCCCCAAGCCAACGTTCTTACTTTATCGTCGAGAATATATCGTTTGTCATCATTTGAAGACAATGGTAATTTACCTTCCTTATATGTAGCAACAGAGTGTAGTTTGCTTCGAATTACATACTAATCGATAGTTTTTTTTTCCGTATCATGTAATACCCATTGACAATAGTCGTCAATAGTTAAAGATTTGGTAGATGTGTGTTTTATACCTTTCGCTCTTTTCATAATTTTTTCCTTCTTCTGTTTGTAGGGCGTACATTTTTGCCCTCAGACCAATAAATTCAGTTATAATATCTCCATTTAGTTTGTCTTTCATTAGTGCTACTATCTTTTTGTTTACAAGTGGTATATTGTATTTGTTGAGTACTGGATACGATGATGTATCGAACCACATTTGAGCACCATTTTTAATTATATCGTATATATTTGTATTTTTAATGTGATAAATTAGGCTGTCAGTATCGATGTAGCACATTTTAATGTCTTTTGCCGGAAATTTCTGCATCATATATGTCTAAAATAGCCATACCCACAGCTATTGGTTTATCAAATACAACATTGGGATGGGCTAACTCAACGGCTACTAAATTTTCTTTAAAAATGGCAGCCCTTATAAAATTTTGTTTCGCAATTACAGCTGCAGCCCCATAGCGCCCAACCCATTTTTTACTAGTTTTACATCTGCCCTTTTTCGAACATTTTCTATAGTTTTTCTGAAAACACTGTTATTCATCAGTTTGAAATTTTTTTCTCGAACTCATTGGTTGCAGCCATACGTCTTTTGGCATCAATGTCAATATACGGTCTCATCCATGGAGCCTGGCGGAATGACAGTGCCGGCCGCGGTGGCCGAGGAGACTGAGGCGCTCCAGTCACGGTCTGCACGGCCACTACGGTCGGGGGTTCGAATCCCCTCTCGGGCATGGATATTTGTGCCGTCCTTAGTCTTAAGTAGTTCATAAGTAGTTTGTTAGCTTAGGGACTGATGACCCCGTAGTTAAGTCCCATAAGTTCTACAAACATTTGAACATTTTTTTGGAATGACAGTACTCTCTCAATTTTTCTTACAATGAGATTATTACTTAAGCATTGTTATAAATTCAATAATGAATAATATAATTCTATTTATTATATAAAGTTCATATTAGTTTTTTACCATAACTCGCTTTGCCGGAGCATGGAGGTGGTACCATTTTCTCTGGGCATAATGGTAGATCTGAATTGATATCATGAATATTTTTGGGATACTCGAGGTCAACTTCTAAAATATAACCGATTTCTGAATTGTCAGCTTATTTTTGTTACATCAAAGTTATATGGAGACACCCATGCAAAATCGTAAATTGGTAGGTTCCGTTACATTGCTCAGCTATAAAAACTATTTGTACCAAAATAAATTATATAAGATCCATCTTTATTTGGATTATAAATTGTCATAAATCTATTGATAGCAATAGCATTCCGACACGAGGAGCGAACAATTCCGCCTCTGATTCCTCGATCAATAAATTGTAAACGGCTAGTAAAATGGCAATGGTCTCTGTGTTTAATATATGTGGCATATATTAGTTGCTTGAAACTCTTTTTCCTCCTCATTACTGATATCAATTGTCTCGTTTTGTATTAAATAACCTTTTATTGTATTTGCCATCAAATTTAATTGATTCCAAACAGTTAGATCGGCGATATGATTCAAATAAAGAGTATTCTTAATTATATGTGCAGTGTAGATAATATGCTATGTTAAATGGTTTGTGGTTACGAATGTTGTTGTTGTTTCCTGCTAGTAATAGTGACTCCATATCAACATATATTTTAAAAGTGGTTTTTAATTGATGATTATAATTTTTGAATTTTATAAATTGATGCTCTCCTTCAGGCATAATGCTTTTTACAGAATTAAAATTTGAGCAATTTACTAAATGTTCTATTAATTTCTCTCTCGAATAAAATTAAAACACAAGCAACATTCAAATATTTCTATTTTTTTCTTACAAGCAGTAATGCTACTACGAACTAGTCCCGACAGGTTCTTTATGTAGCTGAAATGGCACATTTCTGTATCTTATATACCCAACATTAGCAAATTAATATGTCTTTCTCGTTTATACTGTTTTGATGCATGTAATGGAACTACTGTAATATTTTTCTCCGCATATTCTTTATAATCTTCGCCTATGTTTAGCCACTCCTGGCCGGTTGTCTGTATTCCATATACATTTATAGATATTATTATTATTATTTTGTTCAAACGTTTCTAAATCTTTCATTTGGGCCGGGAAAGATATGCCATCAAAGTTTAATGCATTTGTGTATGGTATATACTTGCTTAAATGATTAGCATTATATTTTGGAGGGTACACAGCGGCTATTATTGCCCACTTGAAACAGTAAATATCATATTTGTCAGTTTTGATGGTGACAACTGCACGTTTATTACTTATTACTTTGGTTAATTTCTAATATGTTCCTGCATAAAAAAATTTATTAACATTTTCAACATTTCCTTGAGGCTCCATCCAGAATCTCTAGTTTGAAAATTTTTAAGTTGTTTAACATTTTTTCAGTAATTTTTGATGTATACCACTCTTTTATATCTTCATCTAATGGGAACAGAGGCTTATTCTTTGTCGTAATATACATTTCTATTTCTTTCCCGGACTTTAGGAGTATAAATTTACATAACATCGACACATTAATTTTAATGGTTGTTTTAATTCTTTTACTTTGCCTATGAATACTGGCAAGCATGCGCTAATATACTCTTTCGGATATTTAATATTAAGCGTATTTTCTATCATACCTGTACATATTCGTCCTTTAAACGAAGTTTTTACACATTTCCATTGTAATATATTTTTATCATATTTTAAACGCTTTGCAGGCGACTCACCCAACGATTCCGTCGGAATCGGAGGCGACTTTGACAGCGGTAGCGGCGAGTCCTTACTGAGGTGAATGATTCACACTTCGTCTCTTATATTAATGCCAGATTTGATCGGATAAAACCGGTTTCGACCGGATAAAACCGGTTTTGATCGGTAGATATTGGGTTTTGATCACATCCTCTATAAAGAAATAGATGGAGGGGAAGTTTCCCCCACTCCCCTCGAACCTGGTTTACCGAATCAAAGCGGAGCGAGCTGATCGATATACTCCGCTAAATCGGCCGCCATCTGGGTTTTATGTTATTTTTCTCATGTAAAAACCGTTTGTTTGCTCAAAAAAAATGTCTCGTTGTTAATCATCTTCACCATGTTGTAAATGAGAAAAAAATATTGTTGACTTCTCGTCTCGTTGTTGTTATTTCTTGAGGGAAAGAAAATAAGAAAACCATTTTCGTTTGTTATATCGCAGTACTGGTGTTTCTCTCTGCAGGCGAGACTGGGGCAGGTGCTTGTCGCCTCAGCTGAGCATGTGTGTGTGTGTGTGTGTGTGTGTGTGTGTGTGTGTGTCGCCAGCAGCAGATAACGCTGCACCAGGTCTCACTCCAGCAGTCTCACGCCTTAGCGGCCAGCCGTATTCTCGATCCACGACTTATGAGTGCTGTCAAATCCTAGCCATTTCACTAAAGCTTCATTTTTCTTTTTTCTAATTTTTTCTCGACTAAGTAAGATGTAGGATACATCGTCTTTTGCAGTTCCTCGTAATAAAATCCTCCTGCAACGTGTTGTGACAGGTGATCCTCGAGATAGTATGTTCACGGACTAGTTTCACGCGCATCTGTAATTTTAAATATTTCCGTAGACCAATTCGGCGTGAAACCCTTTTCAAAAATAGATTTTTGTTTGCTAACTCGAACATAATCTCCGATTTTCAGTTTGGATTTTCGCGGACCTACCATTTTGATCTTGCTGTATATTGTAGATAAAAGTCTATTGTCCTTTACATCAACTGGTTTCATTTTTATGGTTCTACGTTTTGTATGGTTGTACTGGGTTACGAGGTCTTGCGCACAATCAATCCGTTTGTATGATCCCTTTGCCGTGAAACGTTTGAACAATAAATCTTTCAGACTTCTATTGAATCGTTCAATCACACAAGCTTTCATTACAGAATACGTAGAGTAATGGTTAATCTTATATTTCTGCATCAACTTCGTGAAATTACTATTATAAAATTCTTTACCTAAATCAGTTTGCAAATACTTTGGTATTCTTCCACTTCTCGTGTATATTTTTCTGGGGACATTAGCCACCTCTCCAGCTGATTTTGTCCTTAGAGGAGCGACCCAAGCGTATTTAGAATAGACATCAATCACTGCTAGTAAATATTTATACCCAGAATTGTATTTGTGGTAAGCAATAAAATCAATTAATGTCATCAATTCCTTTCACGATAACGCTTCTCCTGGGGTACATTTTTCGTGCAGGACGGTGTAATTCATCTGCGATTGCAGCCAGCATAATTGAATGGTAAAGGGTGGACATATTTTCTTTTTCTTAAAGTGCTCTGTATATCTAGCAATTTTTAAGGGATTTCTCGATGGTATGGTGACAATTTTTTTTTTTTCTGTTTGTAGACACAAGCGTGCGTTGAGAGCTGTATCTTTCTTTAATCCACCCACACAACGTGGGATATTGATGGTATCATTTCAATAACAACATCGTGAATAATCAAACAGTATGCCATTGTATTCTTTGGAAATGGATTTTCTAGTTTCATTTGAATTTGCATATCAGGGTTAGAAGACGACAGGTTTTCTTCTTGTCATGAGCAATCAAAGACATGAATTGGACATTCCTGATACTGTTTACGGTTCATGAGAGGATTTACAAATTTTCCACTCGTCTCATAATACACTGACTAAAATTTGCTATACATTGCATACGCTAGCGCCGTATCCCTCGCGGTAAAATTAGCTGAGTACACCTGGAAGGGATATATTGATGAGTTCAGTTTTATCTCTAAATTTGTCAAATTTATAGCATCGAATGTACTACTATCAGCTTTGATGGTAATCCTATCTGTCTGAAATGCGATAATTACATATGGAGCGGTTTTGATACTTGTCACGTCCATTGATCGACTTGCGGTGCTATGCATTCAGTTATTTCCCAGTGGCAGAATCCCAAATTCAGCCTTACATCATTTTTTATGATTTTCGTTAATGATATTTTCTCTCTTTTAGTCAAATCAATTTCAGGTATATCCCAGCAAATATTTTCAATCACAATTTTCGATTTAGTGTCGGCAGTATCTACAATAATGCTATTTGCGTCATGACTGTTACGAACCAGTACGAGTTCATGTTTAGCGTTCACAATAATCTTCTTGTAATCTTCAGCGAAGCCAAATACCATATTCAGTGGACTGCAGAAGCTGAAATGTCCATCAGAATTAACATATTCTTTCAATTCGTCAACCTCTCCCCATCCTGCATTTAGGAGTACATTAGCTTCGCTCGGTGTGAATGAGGTATACCCCTTCATCAGCGTCTCAATTCCAGGATTGCGTACATTTTCTATTTGCTTGTTATTGAAATAATATTGACTTTCAGAAAACAAGTGAAGTATACAGTTTTTGTTTAAATGAATATCAGTAGCCACTCCTGATCCATCTGCATTTAGCAGTCGACCGTGAATATAAAGTTAGCTCTCACAAGGTAACAGGTACAGGTTATTATCGTTTATCGTTATTGGTATTTTATCAGTACAAGCATAAGCTGGTTGACCATACGGTTTATATCTACGATACTGAAATCAGGTAACGGAATTATCGGAAGAAATGTTGTCTCTCACTCTCAGCAAATAAGTCATTGCTTCCCTCTTATTTATAAGAAGCGAATCGAATGACAAAGTCTAGCAATTTTATAGAGAGATGGTGGTATTTATAAACCAACATATTTTTAAAAATCTTTTGATAGACACTTTCACCTGTTCACGCGTAAGATCTTGGTATTTATAGCACGCTATAGCCAGTCTCCACTCCCATGAACAACAGACATTGCCGAGGTGGGGTGGCTTGCGTGCCTCAACGATACAGATAGCCGTACCGTAGGTGTAACCACAGCGGAGGGGTATCTGTGGAGAGGCCAGACAAACGTGTGGTTCCTGAAGAGGGGCAGCAGCCTTTTCAGTAGTTACAGGGGCAACAGCCTGGATGACTGACTGAGCTGGCCTTGTAACATCAGCTAATGTGGCTTTCCCACACAGTTACTGCGAACGACTGAAAGCAAGGGGAAACTACAGCCGTTATTTTTCCCGAGGACATGCAGCTCTACTGTATGAACATATGATGATGGCATCCTCTCGGGTAAAATATTCCGGAGGTAAAATAGTCCCTCATTCGGATCTCCGGGCGGGGACTACTCAGGAGGATGTGCTCATCAGGAAAGAATACTGGCATTCTACGGGTCGGAGCGTGGAATGTTAGATCCCTTAATCGAGTAGGAAAATTACAAAATTTAAAAAGGGAAATGGATAGGTTGAAGTTAGATATTGTGGGGATTAGTGAAGTTCGGTGGCAGGATAAACAGGATTTCTGGTCAGGCGAGTACAGTTATTGGAAACACAACTCCAAGCCCGCACTTTGATGCCTTCCTCACGTCTCGCCACATACGTGATCACTCACTGGTTCTTTCCTCTTTACTCTCTCGTTAAGCCACACTGTACGTATCTCAGCCCCTTTCCTTATGCGCATTCCACTTCAGCAGTGGGGAAGCATCAATGGTTATACTTTATTTTTCCCTTTATAACAATAAACCTACTGGGCCATCAATATGCACAATAATTTTTTTAACTCAACATATATTCTAATTAATTTACAAAATAACAAGCACAACAAATTTCACGAGAATAATTCACAATTGATATCTCAATATTTTTACATGTCGATTACAGCGTAGAACAAATTTGGTATATCAGTCTTACAGATATAGAGCTGACATGAAATTGTCTTAACTCCCCAACTGAAGGACAACTGACATCTGACATAAAATTGCCATCTCGTATACAATATGGTACACATAACACAGTAACCCCTTTAAGGACATGTGGAAGATAACGTGACAACTGCCACAACCAGCCTCACTCGGGAGAGCACCACCCTCGCCCCACGGCCACCAGACGGCGCACCACTTCCTATTAACCACCCAACGACTATGGGATTGAAGTGAAACTATGAATTGTAGATACATCCTATTAATAATAGTAGATATTACATAAACACAATGCCATTTAGAACACCCGGAAGAGACCGAAACATTCATCAACGATGCCATCTGCTCTGCCATCCGGACTCGGGACAGATTACAAAGAGAGATCATTTACCCAACAACTTAGCGCACCTTACGCCTTGCAAACGACAGTACACAGAGCGAGAGGAGCGTCTGCTTTTCGACAGATATACAGGCATCTAACATGTTGTGCAGTACAACTGCATATGTGCAACGAAATGATCGCAAACGCTTCTACGCTTCTACGAGGATCTCTTTCCATTAGTCATTACAATGCAGGGAAACGCGACAGATACATATACATCGAATATCATATTTCTACACGCTTTTCTGATCACCATGTAAGTGCTATGTATCAATCAAAAAACCCTTAAGTAATCCAAAGTGACCGAAAAGGATTTATTTGACCCCTAGAAAATTATCGAGCTGACCAACCATTCCTGGAAACCAGTGTTTTCCAACCTTTTCGAATAGGCGACCCTTTCAAGAGAGAGTAATCGAGCGGTCCCCTCCCAAGTAGAAATTATCCCATTCTCACGAACCGTGACAAAGCAATGCTGTGACAAAGAAAACGAATTAATCCTGTTTCTTTTGCTTCACCTCTCTTTTAATTGTTGGACGACATTTGTTTGTGTTGTCCTATTTTTACATGATTTCGAAGGGATAAATATAGTCTTCCTAACGTCTGTGTCGCATTTCAGGAAAGACTCAGAATCGAATTAAGCTTACCAAAAACGGTCCTACTGTTAGACAATTTGTTAAGAAATATATATTTTCTTCTAATTTTTCAGTATTACTTATTCTACGAAGTTCTTTTGCTTATCGATTGGATCCTGAAAACAGTTTCCAGACTTTGAGCTTATTGATCATTAACGACGCTGTACTATGAAACAATCTATGGTCTAATCATAACGTGTAGGCTTTCACGGCCGGCGTCTTCAGTAGTTAAAACTTCCGGGCTGAGAGGCCGTGGTCGAACAGTAGAAATTTCTTCCCCTGACGTTTCGTTGCCGACTCACCTCAGAAGATGTTGCCCGCAGCCGGCAACGAAACGTCAGGGGAAGAAATTTCTACTGTTCGACCACGGCCTCTCAGCCCGGAAGTTTTAACTACTGAATCTATGGTCTATTCAGTTCATAATGAATGTTACACGAGGAACTCTGTAATTATAGCGTGAAATATATGTATCTTCGGCACACGTTTTCGTATCACTGGTCAATTTATGTGGCGAGTGTCACTACGGTCGGAGGTTCGAATGCCCCCTCAGCATGGGTATTTGTGCCGTCCTTAGTATTAGGTAGTTCATAAGTAATTTTTAAGTTTAGGGATCGATGACCCCGTAGTTAAGTCCCACAAGCTGTACAAACATTTGAACACTTTTATGGGGCCAGTGCTCCGTGCTGTGATGCTGAGGCCCCGAGTAACACTCTGCGGACTCCACTGGGGTCGCGACCCACCGACTGAAGAACACTGCAGTAAACGATTACGCAGAACCATGAGAGCCGCGATCACACAACGCAAGGTAATAGTAAACTCAAAACTTATCCAATCTTAGTGCAACGACTATCAACACGCTTAAAATTTCTATGTATTTTAACACAAAACAAGCTAATACAACACCGAAAACCACCAAAAATATTTTCATTCTTACCGTAAACACTGTTATGTGTGTTCGTATAATTCTTTTATTCCTATCTTCATCCATATACCAACTGTTACTGCTCCAAAAATATTTCTCAGGACTTTACATTACATTTTGTCGGTTTCTGTGATACCTTATGCTCCGATTGTGATGGTTTCTGTAGTGTTTCAGGTAGTACAAGTGTATTATAGTGTCTGAATTTTATTTATTATTATTTTTTTATTGTAGTGTGTCCATGTGAGTTTTCACTTTTTTAGAAATTTTTCTCTTGTTTCTATGTTGGATACCTTCTTTCGACTGTCCTATTTCTATATATTCACTTAGGTATTTAAATTGTTCCAGTCATTTAATCTGCCCATACTTTGTGAGCGTGGCTTTTTTCCCCATGTTCTGAGTTTTCTCATATGATATCTGTAGACATCTTTTTACAGAAACTAGATGTAAGTATTCCACTGCTTCTTGAATTTTGTAGCTGAGTATTACCAGATCATCTGCAAAGACCAGAAATTTTATGATTGTTCTATTTGCACGTGTTCTTCCTAACTGAATCCATTTTACTTTTTGTGGCAATTTTTTTTTACCTTTTTGTGTAATACTATATTGAGTAAGAGTGGCGAGAATCCTTTTCCTCGTTCAAAAAAGTTCAAATGTTTGTAAATCTATCGGACCAAACTGTGTTGTCATCAGTGCGTAGCTTACAAACTGCTTAAACTAAGGGAAACTAACCTAAGGACAACACACACGCTCTGGGAGGACTCGAACCTCCACGGCGAGCAATCGCGCTCTCCGCAGCGAGGTGCTTTAGACCGCTCGAATACTCCACCAAGGCCCTTCTCCTCGTCCAGCTGCTGTGTGCATCTCAGATGGTTCTGAGAGTTGTCCCATTATCTTCATTTTGGACCTGGTGTTTGTGAGTGCCTTTTTCATTAGAGTATTCCGTATTCTCCTAGTGCGTGAAAGATGGACAGCCAGTCTATGGCATCATCCGCGTTCTTCAAAGTCCATGTAAGAGACTACAATGCTGTTCGTCTGTCTAACATTCAGGAGTGTTCGCTTATTCCAAATCTGTTCAAAGCATGATCTTCCCTTTCAGAACCTGCTTATTATTCACTTGTTTTTGCATCAGCTTGTGGTTCTCATCTATTGAGTAATGTCTTCGAGAGATTTTACATATAAGGTGAGGCATTGAATTAAAATTTGTGCTGTGAGCGGGATTAGAAGCCAGCACCTCCTACGTACTAGGGAAGTACTTTGGACCACTCAGCTAACACAGCGTTGCCGCCAAAGTGACTACACAGACTTGTAAGATGTTGAGCTGAAAAAATGTGAAATGGATAGGAATGATTCCGGCTGAGCACGGTGAATGTGGGTTAATACAAAAGGAAGACAGGAGCGGCTGACCCTGAAATAATTACTGATATTTAACATCACATCAAATAGTTTGCATGATTTGCCCTGTTTCAGTTCTAATTGTAATGAGACTCTTCCACATCCTGCAAGTGGCATAAAATATAATTAATAATTTGTCCCCACCAAAAATCTAACGAACTAACTGGAATCTGACGACTAATAAGTTGAAAAACATCTTTCAAATCCAGCAATATTTATTACATCTTTTTAAGCAGGATAAGACACACAATGATAAATCCAATACTAAAATCATAAACAACAAGAATACATTTATAACCAAATAAGAAAGAACAATCTCATGCATATGAAGTTACTCAAATTATTACGAAACTGGAAATTAGTAACGACTGGCAAGTCACAAACCCCTATCGTGAAATAATATAATGTTCTTAGCGGGATGATCGAGTTGGAATACCACTGCAGGGTAGACTTTCCTAAATACACAATCCCCACTATAAGGCAGAACCTGATGTGTCCACTATATGTTGCTGGCGAGCGCTTTGCCATACATTACCAAACTGACGACTTGCGTGTGAAGGCGCTGCGCTGCAGTGGCGTGGGGGCAGGGCGGCTGTGAGCTGAAAATTTGCGCGACCACGAAAAAAAAAAAAAAAAAAAAAAAAAAAAAAAAAAAAAAAAAAAAAACCTCGCCCCGTCGCTCGGAAGCTGTACTCACTGCTATCAGCCTCTGTGCGCTCGGCAGTACACAGTGCCTACGATCTCAAACAATTCTGCCAAGTCAGGACCACTTCAGTGAGCGTAGACAACTATGCACGACTACTGAAGATCTAAATGACTCCAGAAGTTGAGTATATCGAAACGAGTGCTTCGGTGGCCGGCTGCGGTGGCCGAGGGGACTGAGGCGCTTCAGTCACGGTCTGCACGGCCACTACGGTCAGGGATTCGAATCCCCCCTCGGGCATGGATATTTGTGCCGTACTTAGTATTAGCTAGTCCATAAGTAGTTTGTAAGTTTAGGGACTGATGACCCCGTAGTTAAGTCCCATAAGCTATTCAAACATTTGAACATTTTTGGTGCTTCGGTGCACTAGTATTGGCTGGCTGACCTTATTCAAACCTAAAACAAGAACAATCATCTCAAGTATAAATCTCTGAGTGTACCCTGAAACTTACACAAGTTCACTCGTCCAAGTATCGGCACAATAAGCAAAATCTCCAAGTCCGCACACTGGGAGGACAGGACGCCACCAGTCTCGTCCTACTCCCGCGCTACGAAACACGAAGTCCCTTCTATCACCGCGTCTCTGCGCGTGACCCCACGAGGCACGCCGTTTTTACGTAAAGCTAATCAGCGTCGAGCTCTCGAACTGCAGCCGGTAAAATCTCACAAGACAACCGCTGATTCGGAAAAGCTGGCGCTTCGAACATCAGCCAATCAAAGACGGCGTCCCTTCCACACACACTTTTGGCGCGATTCTCACTAAGCAGCTCTAACCGTCGCCCGTGGGAGCGGCTGCCTAGCCTCCAGCAACATTCCGTCGCTTTCCCTTTCGGACCCTCGGCCACAGCCGTGTGCCGTGCTATCTTCTTCTAAAAAGCGCAGACGATGCCTCTCCTTCACAGTTTGGGACACGAGGCTACAGTTTTACGACCTACTGCCCTGCCAGTGTGCCACCCAAGGCCAGCGCGCCCGGCCTCCTACGGCGCCGCAGGGCGCAGGTAGGAAGCAATTCGCCCCCTCAGGCTCAAGTCAGCCCTGCATCTCACCTTAGCAAAAATCTTCCCTGCATCGTATTCCCGAGAGCAATATAAGATTTATGTACAGGACTCATTACGACAATACGTCAACAATAAACATCGATAATAAAGATGAGAGATGGGCTGCCATCTCTCACACTGTCTTAAAGCACGTCTCCCTCCACAGCACATACTTTAATTCTGCTTTAAGACAGTCCGTGTTGTCGCTTTGGCTGCAACGCTGTGTTAGCTGAGTAGTATAGAGTGGCTACCTAGTAATTAGGTGGTTCCAGGTTTAAATCCCGGGCACAGCACAAATTTTAATTCAATGCCTCTTCTTATATGTAACATCTTTGGTATAACGAGACAATATTGTCTCAAGGAAATATTCTATTTGTAGATTTCGAGAGAATTTCATAAGTGACAGATAATAATGAGATTCCGCTGTAATTATTAGGGTCTGTCTTGTCGCTCATTTTATGGAGTGGGTGGATCAATTTACTTTTTCGCTCCTTGTAGGATTTCCTCTGCAATCAACAGATCTATGACAATGTTATCGATTTGCATTGTGATTTTTGTTTCTTTGAGTTTCCAGATCTCAGCAATAGTGCCATCTTCTCCTGGATCATCGATGTTTTTAATTGCTCTTTATTTTGATTTAGCAAATAGGAGCGCCGCCCGCAGTGGCAGATCGTTCTTTGGCGCAACAGTCACGTTCTGCACGGCCGCTATGACCGGGGGTTCGAATCCCTCATCGGGAATGAATGTTTATGTCGCCCTTAGTATGGGGTAGTCCATGAGTAGTTTGAAAGTTTAGGAACTGATGACCCCTATGTTACGTCCCATAAGCTTAAGAAACATTTGAATTTTGAACAAACCGGAGCACCAATATTTGTAGCGACACCCACACAAACTGCGATGAAACGAGGGAGAGCGCAAAACGATACGGCAATACCGCGAAATGTCTTGCATCTCCCGGAAAGCATATGCCGAACAAAGAGGAGCGGCACCAATCGATCGCGGCCTCCCTAGTGGGTTGTCGGCGGAGACCGCCTCGCGGGCCACGGCCGGCTCATTAGCCGGTCAGACGGAGCGCAGCGCAGCGCGTCGACTGCCGCCTAATCGACGCTGCGCTCGATCCGTCCGGCAATCGATAGCGCAATCTGTCGGCGCGCGCTGCCGTGGCGCGGCTCGGTCCCTGCAGGCGCCGGCGCTGCCATCGAGTGACGTCACGCCGTCTCTGGTGGCCGCGTGCATTAGCTAGGCGAGGGCAGAGCAGGCCGCGGTCTGGTCCCCAGGCTCTGGACACGTCAGCAAGTAGGAGACTGAAAACGCGGCGGGTCTGGTCTAGTCATTTATTACGACGAATAACTTACTGCATTATTTGAGGTAATATTGCCGCGAGGCACCGCGTAAACTGACTGCCGGCGGGGCTCAGGGGATAGCGTCACCGACTGCGGTGCTCAAGGGCACCGGTTCAATACCCCCCTCCGGCAAAAACTTATTTCTTTCTCATTAACAATTCCAGAATGTTCTACATCTTTCATATGTTCACTTGTAAATTCTACTTGTTTCTTATGTTCTTCTGATTTCTGGTACATTCTGTCTGTGTAAATAGCAGAGCACTGTTCCCGAGAGGCAGTCAGTGCTGCGTGTATGTTGAGTTCGTAATAAACGTGCTTTCAGTGTAAGTGCTGTGTTCAGTTGCCTTCGAAGTCAAGCCTGCTTCCATTGCAACGCGACAATATTGTTTATACACACATAAAAAATGTGTCGCGATAACACGATTACTGAGGCTCATGACCTATTTCATTCGGATCAATTAGAGATTCAAAATAAATTTCATTTCTCTTGATTGTGCATGAAAATACATTATGACAAGTACTACGCGTACCCGGTAACACGTCTTCTTGCTCTGATGCACGCCTATATTCGTAGTAGCATTCTGCCAACTACATCATCGAGGGAGTATTGAACCAGTATGTCCCACTCCTGAATAACGAATCGACTTAGGTCTTACAGCTGTTTCTGACTATTTAATGTTAGAGGTGACTAGATTAGGCTAGTAGATTCGTTCCGTAGATCCGTGTTAAGGTGATGTGGGTATATATATGTTAAAAGAGATATTTTACTTATGACAAATTTCATTAAGGAAAAATATACTGAGAGGCAGTAGTTAAAATACCCAGTTCTTTGAAGAGGCTACTGCAGGATGTCCGTGAATTTAGACCACAAATAATACGTATTACACGCTTTTCCATTCTAAAAACTTTTGCTTGACTTGAAGAGTTACCCCAAAATATTATACCATATGAAATTATGGAATGAAAGTAAGCAAAGTATGTAAGCTTTTTTATTTTTATGTCTCCTATGTCTGATACCACTCTTGTTGCAAATGAAGATTCGTTAAGTCGTTTCTCTCCTTAAACAGTTCCAAATGTGAGCAGGACTTGTCAGATACAAGGTTTTTGTGAGACTTTCTCAATTGGCACCTCCTTGTGCATATGGGAATTATTTTCTCAGTCCTCGTGCCTCATTTAATCACTTATTGGATTCAGGCCTCAGTTTGTGTGGTCATGGAAAACCATAAATCGGAAATAAAACTGAGTGACTGAAGATATTATTACAGGAAGAAAGTTTTGACTATTCAACTATCTAACACCACTCATTACTGTTAAAGAGGTATTAGACATTGCATGAAATAGTTCCCCACATGGTGCAGAGGAGATAAAGTTTGCAGTTGAATCCCATGCACTAATTTCTTCAAGTTATGAAATATTCCTGTGGACACCTACGGTTCTCGCACAATGTGTAACCAATAGTTGACTACACAACAAGTCAGTTTCTTCTAAAATCTTGTTACTTCCTCTAAATAGATCCTTTATACGTATTAAAAGTGCATATAAACTACAGGAATGAAGCATTATGTCTATCTATGCGTGTCTTACGTGAACAAAATTACATTTTCATTCAAATACAACTATCCATGTCACATGTTCAATTTTTTCCTAGTTGGTAAATTGCATACACATTTTAAGAAACGAATCATGTCAGATATCAATAAATGGTTCACCACTCACTTATATTTGAGAAAAGAACCTCTGAGTTACCACACTTCTCAATTTTGTTAATCCGATGTATGATAATGGCCGTAAAAACAACGCCATTGCAAATCAAGAAAATTTAAAATCAGTTGTTGTACAACACAGGCAAAAGCCGATACCCCCCATGGAGCCTCGTTCCAATATGAAAGAAGTAACTGCTGTATAAAGATATTAATAACTAATAAATCATCCAGTTTATTTAATTGTTTCTAGATTGCATCATAATCATTATTGTTTAGATTCACTGACTATATTTTGGTCACATATTGCTCACAGACACAATAATTGATAGTCTATATTAAAAAATCTATCCTATTTAAAAATGTATAAAATACTTTTTACATCATAAAAGAAACTCTTAAAAATAATACGCATAACATATAGGACAATATCTAAGAGCTCAAAAAACGCTCTATTGGTCTAATCATCTAATTAAAATGCACTTTTATTTTCTAGAATGCAACCTTCCATATTTAAGTGGATCAACCATAACTGATACACATACTACACATAAAAATACTTAAATCCGTGACGAAGGATGTGAGACTTAGTCTGCAGAAACATACTTTTTTATATCCCGATGAGAATACCGCCTTTAATTCTCCCAGTCTCCGAATACAACAGCAGGTAATTACCCTCATGTGGTACCTGTAAAATATGGTAAGGTCCTGAATACAGAACCCGCCATTTTCTTTGCTTCTTACCAAATAAAGAAGATTTGAAGTGGTTTTGTAAAAGAACCTCATCACCTATTTTATATCTTTGAATGTTATCTAATTTTTTCTCTTACTTTTGTGTCATCAATTGAAAATTATACTCCAATGTCTCGGCTACATTTTCAATCAGTCCTTTCGAATCAAGAGGAGTGTATGAAATTTTGGGAAGAGGATCCCACCACTCATTTTTATTCACAACAGTAAACAAAATTTTTATTCAGAACAATAAACAAAATTTTGTAGTAGAATGTGGTAAATTATTATAAATATATTCAACCCATTTTCCTTGTTTATGTGCAGCATAAATGTGGGTGAAACAGTTGAACTCGCGAAAAAGTCTTTCTACTGGATTAGATTGTGGATTAAATCGAGAAATAAAAATGTGTTTGATGCTCTTTTCATGAATCTTCATTTACAGCCTGTGAAATATGATATATCGTCAGATATTATACTGGTAGGTTTCCCTACAGAGGGAATATAATCATACAGCATTCTACAAATCATAGGAGTAGGTGTAGCTGTCTTCCTGGGATATAATTTAAGATATTTACTGAAAATATTTTATTCCCCCTCTTCAAACACCACGAGGTCCACTAATGTCAATTGTCACAAGTTTCAGTGAGACAGTGGGAATTATTGGATGTAAATCAATTTCAGTACATCTATTACTAGGTTTGACTCTCTAGCAAATGTCACAGGTCCTTGCAAATCTAACAACATGTTTCTTGCGGTTAGGATAATAGCAATATTTGGAAATTATTTCAACACATTTATGTCTCCAGGTATGATGTGTATAGTAAATCACATCTTTTAAAGATTCCTGTGCAATACACAGTCCGCATAGTTCAATAAATTACTCCTGTAAAACTAAATATTATTATTTAATTGATAATGGAGTAGAGTTGGATTACTGGGATCTTGGTTCAACATTTGTCTAATGTGTTTCCATAAAGCGTCTTGTGCCCGCAACTGCACTATATCTTTACACATTTGCAAATACTTCTGTCGATAAATTGAATATTTAATTAACATGAGCTTAAATTCAGTGGACTGTTCAGTTAAGTCAGAGTAATCATTGCGACCTTGGGGTAATCTGTATAATGGATCACCTAAGATGTTATTTTTCCCTGTTATATGAATTATCTCTAGGTCATATTCCTGAATCACAAGAGTCCATCGTGCAAGTCGTGCTTGTAACAACTTTGACGCATCAGGAAACTTCATGCTTGGTGGTCAGAAAAATCTTTATATGTTTACCATGAAAATAATAATTAAATTTCTTTAAAGACGAAACCACAGCAAGAGCCTCCATATAGTATGACATCTTTCACAAGGAGATAATATACGACTTGCAAACGCTATTATTGTTATATGATTTAGCCCATCTCTGTTGTTGAGTTGGAATAGAATTCAAATGTTCAAATGTTTGTAAATCTATGTGACTCAACAAATTGGTTATTACCCCCTAGCTTACAAACTACTTAACCTAAGGTAAACTAAACTAAGGACAACACAAAAACCCATGCCCGAGGGGGGATTCGAACCCCCGACGGCGGTAGGTCGCGCGCACCCCAACACGGCACTCCAGTACGCGCGGCTAATCCGCCGCGGCGGAAAAGAATTGCTCCAAGACCATAATTGCTAGTATTAGTCACTAGACAAAAAATTTACGACGTACCTGGATGATAAAGTATATTTGCATTCAACAGAGCCTTTTAAATTCTCTGAAATGCCATTTCCCATTCCTATGACCAATACCAAATGCTATAATTTCGCAACAAATTCAGCAGTATTGATCATTCAATAATTGATCCGGAATAAATTTCCTAAAGAATGAGGCTAACCCGAGGAAACCTTTCAATTGTTTTTTGGAATTTGGACACGGAAATTCTCTGATAGCATCCATTTTCTTTGGCTCGAGTACAATACCCTCTTCTGATATAATATGTCCAAGAAACTTTATTCTTTTTCTGGCGAATTTGTATTTATCGAAGTTTAGAGTCACACTCTGATACCAGGAGTGTGTCCAAAGCAGGCATGAACACACACCCGCTAACACTGAATCCAAATGGCATCACTCTGTATTGGTAGCTGCGACCATTGAATATAAAAGTGCGACTCCTCACTTAGAAGTACTTGCCAGTAACTAAATCTCAGGTCCAGACATGAAGGAAATTTCACTCCGTAAAACGTCTGAAGCTACTCTTCTAAACCCTTAGGCCTTGTGCAAACTGGAACAATTATTTTGTTCAACTCGCGAGCATCAATAGCTAACATGATACCCCGCGCGCTTTAGAAACAGCCAAAAGAGGATTGCTACAAGGAGAGCGAGAAGGTTGAATTATGTGCCAGTCGAGCATCTTTCGTATTTCTTTAGTGACTGCTTCCTTTTTCAGCCAAGGCAGTGTGAGGCGCGACAATATGTCTTGTGTGGATAAACCACTAAATTATATTGATATTCCTTGATGACATCAGGGTTTTCCTCAAAAACGTTCACAAATCTTTGCAACAGCTCCGCAAGTTGTTGCTTCTGAAATTCATTTATACTCTGTGCTTCAGAAATTTCTTTTTGTATCACATTGTTATTATCATAATTATTTTTACTAAAATCTGGCCTCTGATTCCAACTGGAAGATATTTGATTACTTAAATATAACACCCCGTTATAAATTCAAAATATTCTTAGTCTATTACAGTAGAACTCATGTATCCGAATAATCTTTACCAAAGGTAGATAATTGCATACCATTTCCTCAGACTCTCTAATCCTAGTATACAAACGACATTTAGGTTTTTTGTAACGAAAAATGTCCCATATATGTCGACATACTCCACCCGACGGGAAAGCGTTACTTGAATGTCCACTTTCGAGCCTCTGCCCATATGGCAGTCTTAACACTACACCTCTGTAATGAAAGTTTCAACACTTTCCTTACACTGTTTAATCTCTTATAAAAATGCAAACATATAACGCTTCCTGTTGATCCAGTATCAACTAGTATTTGCGTCAGAATTGATCCATTTTCAACAGAAATTACAGCTTGTACAACTTCATTGTATCCTTTTTAACATTCCTTTGGTTCAGAGAATAATTCTTCACTAATATTCTTACCATCATTATACCCCAATAAATTTAACTGGTGTCCATCGCTATTATTAGGGTTATTTGATAAATATTCAATAGGTTCATATATATAATCATCTTTCTCTCGACAAGTTTTTATTCGGTATTTTGATTATTGTTGCTTCCCCTATGTCCCTGAATGACCAGCTGCAGGGAGCTTGAAGTGGTCGCAATTATTTTGTAGACTGCTGTGATGAAACAGGTTGGTGATCCTCGTGTAGTTCAAACAAACTGATTTGTTGCTGTTGCAGTTATTGTTATGAATCATTATTTACTCTGTTATTATTTACCCTGTTACCCGCAATTGGACTGGATTGTTGAGGAATCTGACTATTTGAAACTTGAACGGACGATGACAGAGGAATTGGCACATTCCATGATCGTGGTTGCATGTACAGTTTTTGACAACTAGAATTTTCCATTTGGTAGTTTGAAGTTCAATTCAGTCCTTGATTTCCATAAACTTTTCCACATTTGGATCCTCCACTATTCGATGTGTTCGCGAAATTTCTACGAAAATTTTGCGATTTACTATATTGAAAATTTTGCAGTTCATTCTGGCATTGTTGTTTAACATACATAGGTTGCACATAACTATTAAAATTGTCAGTTTGCATGTAGTTGTTGTTTTTATTGCCTCTTTCTTTCCTTTTTCCATTTTCATTTTCATTATTATATCCATTGCCCTGCCCATTTTTTCCATTTCGGATTAACATTGTTGTTATTACCACACATGTTCTTATTACCGTATTGTTTACTGGCTCGTATTTCCTCAGGAATCAAATCCAAACAATCAACAACAGACATTAATTCCTCAAAATTATTATCAGATACATGTATTAACTTTTCACGGACTGAAATTGGCAAACGATTCTTTAATATTCGTAACACTTCTAATCTCTGGATTATTCAAATAACGAGTCCTGTTTAATTCTGTATGTATTTGCGCAAATTTCCTTTACGCTGTTTATACATTTGTTCTGCATAAACTTCGGTACGCAAACGTTCTTGAATAGATGAATTCCAAAATTTGGCAATGAGCGTTTGAAGAAAAAAAAATCCAAAATTTCAAATGTTTGTAAAGCTTATGGGACTTAACTACGGGGTCATCAGTCGCTAAACTTACAAACTACGTATCAACTACCTTATACTAAGGACGGCACAAATATCCATGCCCGAGGGGGGATTCGAACCCCCGACCGTAGTGGCCGTGCAGACCGTGACTAAAGCGCCTCAGTCCCCTCGGCCACCGCGGCCGGCATTTGAACAACCTCTCCGTATGTCTCATACTCTTCAAACTACGTCATTTTCCCACAATGTAACCTCTCCTTCGATAAATGATACGATAGACATAAAATATTCTGTCGCTCACTCCAAACAGAAGGTAGTACATTTTGAAAACTTTTCACAAATATTATAGGGTGATCCGATTTATTTTCTGCATTGCAAATCGGAAAGTGTCTATTTTGCAAAAGAGTATGGACAATTTTCATTTGTATTAGTTGTGGCATTGATTCAAATTTATTACGTTTCATTGTAAAATTTCGAGGTTGGAAAGAGTTAGCCTCCATGCAAACATTGTCAGCCAGCTGATCCGTATGCTCTTCTTTTGTTACATGCGATATCACTGACGACAAGCTTCTTTCAGTATGTTTATCTGCTAGAAACTGCCGTTCAACAACTTTTTTTTTTTTTTTTTTTTTTTTTTTTTTTTTTTTTTTTTTTTTTTTTTTGTACATCGCCACAATAGTATTTCAGATCTGACACATAATCTGTGTAGACTCGTAGTTCCAAAATGTTCCAATGTTTGTAAAGCTTATGCGACTTAACTACGGGGTGATCAGTCCCTAAACTTACAAATACTTGTGAACTAGCTTATACTAAAGACGACACAAACGTCCATGCCCGAGGGGGGATTCGAACCCCCGACGGGGAACAGCCTCGCGCATCGCAGCATAGCGCCTCAATGCACTCGGCCGGTCCGCCGCGGCTCGCTATTTCCGAAGGCAGTCACGGTAGTAACTTTTTCTATGGCTTGTTTTATTTCACGGTTTACTTGATCACTTTATCCTTGTCTGTTTTATCTGTGAATGAGTCAAACAAATCATTCATAGATTTTGTATGTTCATGAAACATCACAGATACTTTTGCGCTCTGAGCTAGTTCTAACTGTTTTATTTTATTTTCCAATCCGGAAATATGAACGGTGATTTTCTGTTGGGTGGTTTGAAGGAATTTACGTTTTCAGGTAACTGTACTATTTTACCGGGTATGTCTTTGTAAGCTCCTTGTATTCCCAGCAGTTCTCTGTGTCCCTTGTCGTTACAAGAGCATCACGCTTCCCCTGTTGCTCGAGCAACTTATTCTGCTGTTCGAGCAACAATTTCGTTTCCATCCTTTGGTCCTCGATTAGCTTTCTTTCTTTTCCCGTTCCTGTTCTTAGATTATTATTATTTTTTCTTTTCCCGTTTCTGTTCCTGGAGCAAATCTAATATCTGCTTATTATTTTCTTGAACCCGTTCTCTTACTTTGGCTTTCAGCCTCTGAAAGAAAGCTTCGAATGAATCGGAATTTATAAGTAAAGACTGAGCTCGGTTTTCGTCACTAGTATGCCTAACTTGGGCAGCGAACTCGGCACCTGTCCATTCACTCTCGGCCTGTCCTGCCCCTACAGTAGGTCTACCTTCACGTGTACCAGTATCATTCCATTGACGTATTTCGTCCATTAAAACAATTCCAGTTACTTGTTGATTATACATACCATCTAATGCTAATTCATTTAGATTTTCTTTTGTACCTACATCAGTTATTTCATCACAGTCAGTCCTAGGTTTATGTAGCTTGCCATTTGCATTTCGTGACATCACAATTATGTTTGACAAAAGATGTACAAAGTATGACACGTGAAATATAAATTCTGTTCTG
This sequence comes from Locusta migratoria, assembly GCA_026315105.1. Taxonomy (NCBI): domain Eukaryota; kingdom Metazoa; phylum Arthropoda; class Insecta; order Orthoptera; family Acrididae; genus Locusta; species Locusta migratoria. The sequence goes on along the minus strand of CM048746.1, from coordinate 675,822,663 downwards.
CAAAATAATTCGCTGAAGGCAACTACTGATAATTGGTGTCAACACCATTTACTCAAAATGACGAAACTACTTAAAACTGGCAGTTCTGACGCAAGTATTTATCAGTCGACTGTAAAATGTGAAACGACGCTCCAGGAAGTGAACCAGCTGTAAACGTCTACTACTTTCGTTATCAGAAACGAGAACTGCCGAACGTAGAAGCTCTATTACAGGAGACAGCAGCATGAACACAGTATGAACATCAATGCACATAGCACATCAGTCTCAGCTCACCAACCCGGAATAATTTTTTCATGTAACATCAACGTTACATAGATTAGGCACGTATCATGGTATACCTAAAAAAATTACACTATACTATTGCCAGTAAATTTAAATATTCAAATGATATCATGTAACAAGTATAAACGTTATGTATGTTGTGGGTAAGTCCGCTGCATTATGGGCGACAAATGTGCTGTCTATTTATCTTGATGTTTGTTAAATGTCGTGAAAATAGTTTTCGTATGGGAAATGGTGATTTCATTTAACTGTAATTTATCGGCTAATATCTTTGTAAACACTTATTATTACACAGAAAAAAAGAACATACTCTTAAAGAATGAAATGTTGCGACGAACTCTTCAACATATGATTCTCATTAATACTGCTCGTAGCAGTAGTGATGTAATGTCCTTTGGTTTTATTTTCTTAGCACGAGACTCTATCCTGAACTGCTTCTATGCTGCTGATACATGTTCGTTAATTTATCTAAATCCATAGATTATGATTATGAACCGTTTCTTCTGTCAGACCACTTTTTGTTCCGTCGGATATATGTGTCTGAGTCTTTTTAACTCTGTAGTTTACTTTCACGGCTATATTTAGACCATAAATTGTAATTTTTAAATAAATATTTGGAAAATGATTGTTTTGCAGCATCGAATATTAGTACTGTTGCTTCTCAGAATAGCGCTCTTCCAATTCAGTATTTATCGTAATAAATATAAGTTTCTAAATACTTTACAAAACTTTAAATTCTCTCAAAGTTGATTTTAAAGCACTACACTATTAAAAGGTAGACTTTTGATATCAAAAACACAAAACAAACAGAAAACATTTTTTCGCAGAACATAACTAGGGATAGATTATTCTTTGCGTTTATTTTCTTTACAAAATATTATATTTCAACATAAGATAAAATATTAAAATTTTAATTATATCTTCTGTTTTTTTAACCGAATTACAGCAATTTTTATTTATTTCATTTCATTTCTGCAACATCTTCATGATTTTGGGAAGCAGTGCATCATTTGACATTACCATCATTGAATGCCTCTTCAATGCTTTCTCTCAAACAAGGAGACCGCAACGGTATCGGATATTATAATTTCTTCATATTTGTGGTACGTGAAGATTATAACTGATAGAACAATCGGCCAGAGCCATTTCATGCAGCTATAAGAAATTCTCGAGATAATCGACTTTGATGTTTTGGAAAATACACGTATGTAGCTATAATTTTGCTCATTTCATTCCATGATGGTGGTGGTGGTGGCTGGTGCAGCAACAGTGTGGAATAATTAAATAATCCTCAGTCTCTGTTGCAATATTTGTTTATTCTCCAATTAAGCGTTTCGCGCTGTTAGTGCATCGTCAGACATAGCAGCAGAGGAGTCGCTGTCGCGGCAGGTCCACGTTTACAACTGGTAGTGTTGTTAATAATATTGCAACAGAGACTAAGAATTATTTAATTAAAACTCTTGCAGTACTCTCGCAGCCCCTGACCGTGTAGAGTGCCCGCATAGCAGGCCGCCAAGGCAGGCTGCAGTGCTCCCTTTCGTAGGCGCTCACGCGTAACCACATAAACATAAACAGCGGCCAACTGCAGAAGAAACGCGCTGTACGGTGGCACTACATTACGGTCAGCCAAGTGACAGTGCCCAGCCAATCATAGAAGAGTACTAGTTGTAGCTCTCAGCCGACGCAGTGTGGAGGGCAGCGCACACTCAGCCACCGGCCGCTCCTACGCCGTTTCCGGCTGCCGCCACACTCAGCGTACTGGTTGTACTATTTATTTTTTTGTTTCGGTTTGGCCTAGCGCCACTTGTAGTACTTGTAGTCTGTGTGACCCTTTCACTATTGTACTTGTTGTTTTGTCCATAAGTGACTGGCCTTCTTTTTTTTTTCTTTCTTTGCGTTTGTTATTGTGCGCCCAGAAGGCTTTTTGTTAAATAAACAGCTTTCATTTTTAGGAGCTGTTGTCTTTCTTGGAAGTCGCAAGACTTAACATGCAGCATCTGTCAGGGTGTGCCAGATGGCGGCGATCTGACCTCACAACCAGTGTAGGGGCCTCCAGTCCCTACTCTGACAGCTACTTCTTTCATCTTCGAATTCAATTATACAAAATATTTTGCGACCTCTAATTCCACATGTTGTGTCAGTTTTTGTTTATCTGTATTTAGACGAGCAGAAAACCTTGTCGCGACATAAAACGATGGTTGAGACACAAACTGGACAATCAAAGACTACCGTCGTCAACTAACAGTGTAGTCAATACTAAGAGGTTTCTAATTAAACCGTCGATTATTAACAAATTACGAATTAAAAGAAATACGTGCACTTTTCGTAAAAAATTAATAATAGATATTAACATTATGTAAATATTCGAGCAAAACGAAAAAAGAAAATAAAAAATCTGTCATGAAAAAACTCGAACCACCAACCCCACGGTTGTAAGGCCAGAATGCTACTAGCTGATCTCCAGGTTCGCCTGCCGAGCAGACAGCCCGCAGGGCAGGGTAGCAGCGCAGGGATGCCTACCATCGAGGCGTTACACAGCGGCGGTTCCGGCGTCACCAGAGGGCGCGACGAGCACCGCCAGAGAGCGCACTAAGCCGGGGCTGTTTTCCTCAGCACAGTCACTGAAGCCAGCTCCAGACTGCCACCTATCCCTGCGCGCCGGCTATTTAGGGCGGCGCAGTGCGACACGACGGCAGTTCTCCGCCGACCGCCTACGAGAACCGCAGCTGAGGGATCACGACCGACGCCTCCGGGGAAGAGAAGAGATGACTCCCTGCCAGGGACGGCGCGCCTCCAGGACTTCCCGCAACGCAATACGTCGTCCGGCTCCGTCTCCCTGGCCGTTCTCTCGAGGCTGTCGTTATGTAACTGGCTTGTACGTAATTGGTGCAGCAGAAACTTTTAGTGGATGTTTGTTGTTTTTGCCTTACTTTCAGAAGTTTGTTTGTTTCCAGAAGATGATTAGTTTGTCTTGTCAATAAATAAAATTTCCTTATCAGAGAATGTCTTTCAGTTATTATCTCCTGAGGCGAGCAATAGCAGATAGGTACTTACTTGCAAAACTTCAAAGTCGATTTTCTCGACAAGTTTTGAGACTTGCGTCGAATGGCTATGGCTGATTGTTATTTGAGTTCTGAACTTGACCTACCATAAATATTGAAAAAAAAAAATTAAATTTCCATTTCCATGTGGTCTCCTCGTAAGTTCGTGTCGACCTGATGGGAGTGTGACTAACGTATTACTGTAACTGAACCTGAGCAGAGTAGGATGACTGCTTGACATCAGGCTGATTAACTCGTGTAATCTAACTCATTGAACCTTATTTGTATTAATAAGAAAACCAATTAATTTAAATCGCACTGTTTCTGGTTCATGGTGTGGGTTCCTGTAGTCATGTCCTAGTTCATGGACCACGGGCAACGTATGAGTGGCCAAGTAAGTGGTCCTGACAGTTGGGATACAGTTACTTTGGAATAAGGTTGGGCATCTCGGACATATTCTGAGTCGTGGCCACCTTTGTGCTCAGACGGCAAAGACTACCAAATCCACCGGTTAGTCTCTCAACCGTTAGGGGAAAAACCCAGTGGGGCCCTGGGCAAGTAAGGCTAGCAACCTGCTTCCCAGGTATTTAAATATCATGCTGGCAACAATCAGAGCAAAATGCTTTGGAACTTTGAAGTGGATGGAGTCTCACCTCTAATTGACAGACCAGGAACTCCTCCGACACGACTTGGCAAACGATCTGGAAAGAGATGGGGAGCTACTAATATCAATGGGGATTACACTGGGAAGAAGGTAGAGCTGGCGGAGGCTTCAAGTAAGATGGGGTTAGATGTCTTAGCTGTTAGTGATGTTAGAGTAAGGGGAGAGAAAGAGGACGAAGTCGGAGAATACAAGGTCTACCTGTCAGGAGTTAAAGTAGGAAGAGCACAGTGGGGTGTAGGGTTTTACATGAGGAAAGCAATCGAACCCAGCATAATTGCAATAAGGTGTGTTTTGTGAAGGGACTAATCAAGATGAGATGGACAGATTTTACAACGCACTTAGTGATGTAGTTGTTAGAGTGAAGGATAAGGATAGTGTTTTACTCATGGGTGATTTCATTGCCAGGATAGGAAATCGAACAGAAGGTTATGAAAGGGTTATGGTAAGTTTGGAGAGTATATGGAGGCCAACAGGAAAGGAAAACAGCTGTTGGATTTCTGTTCCAGTATGGGCTTAGTTATCACAAATCCTTCTTTAAGCATAAGGTCATTCACCTCTATACTTGGGAAGGAAGGGGAACCAGATCTGTCATTGACTATATAATAACATACCAGGAATTCAGGAAGATAGTCAAGGACACACGTGTTTTCAGGGGGTTCTTTGATGATACTGATCATTAGTTAATCTGCAGTGGAATTGGTTTTGTGAGGCCAAAAGAGCAGAAAGTGAAGTCCGTGTGTAGAAGGATAAGAGTGGAGAAGCTTCAAGACAAGGAAATTAGGCAGAAATACATATCAATGATCTCGGAAAGGTACCAGTCAGTTGAGTGTAATGATTTACAGTCACTGGAAGAGGAATGGTCAAGGTACAGGGACACATTACTGGAAGCAGCAACAGAATGTCTTGGAACAGTAGTGTGTAGAGGTAGAAAGAAGCAGACAGCCTGGTGGAATGAAACAGTCAAGGCAGCCTGTAAAAAGAAAAAGAAGGCATTTCAGAAATGGCTCCATACTAGAAATCAGGCAGACAGAGAAAGTTATGTTGAAGAAAGAGACAAAGCCAAACGGATAATTGCAGACTCGAAGCACAAATCATGGGAAGACTTTGGAAATAAGCTAGAAACTCTGGGTCAAATCGCGGGAAAACCATTTTGGAGCGTAATTAGCAATCTTCGAAAGGGAGGGAAGAAGGAATTAACAAGTGTTTTGGACAGAATTGCTGAATGTAGGTGAAACGTTCAATGATGAGTCAGATTTTCAGGTAGAATGGGATAGGAACGACGATGGAAACAGGATCCCATTTTAGGAAGTGGAGAAAATGGTCAGTAAATTACAGTGCAATAAAACGGCTGGGGGTGGATGAAATTATGCCGGAACTCGTCAAATACAGTGGAGTATCAGGTCTCAAATGGTTACGCAGGATAATTGAGAAGGCGTGGGAATCGGGACTGGTTCCGTCAGACTGGACGAAAGCGGTAATCACGCCAATTTTCAAAACATGGAAACAGAAATGATTGCAACAACTATCGAGGTATCTCTTTAATTAGCGTTGTTGGCAAAATATTCTTAGGTGTTGTTGAAAGGAGAGTGTGAGTATTAATTGAGGACAAGTTAGATGAAAATCAGTGTGGGTTTAGGCCTCTTAGAGGCTGTCAGGACCAGATCTTTATCTTACGGCAGGTAATGGAAAAGTGCTATGAGTGGAACAGGGAATTGTATCTGTGTTTCATAGATCTGGAAAAGGCTTATGACCGTGTTCCTAGGAGGAAGCTACTGTCAGTTCTTGAAAATTATCGTATAGTAGGCAAACTTCTGCAGGCAATTAAAGGGCTTTACGTACACTGTCAGGCAGCAGTTAGAGTAGATGGCAAATTAAGCTCAAGGTTCAGGGTAGTTTCAGGGATAAGACAAGGCTGTAACCTGTCACCACTGTTGTTCATACTATTCATGGAACATATGTTGAAAACAGTAGACTGGCAGGACGGGATTAAAATAGGTGAAAACAAAATAAGCAGTCTCGCATATGCGGATGACTTAGTTTTAATGGCCGATTGGATTGAAAGGTTGCAAACTAATATTTCAGAGCTCGATCAGAGGTGCAAGGATTATGATATGAAGATCATCATCTCCAAAACGAAAGTAATGTCAGTGGGAAAGAGATTTAAACAGATTGAGTGTCGAATAGGAGGAACAAAGTTGGAACAGGTAGACAGTTTCAAGTACCTGGGATGTATTTTCTCACAGGATGGAAACATAGTGAAAGAACTAGAATCGAGGTGCAGCAAAGCTAATGCAGTGAGTGCTCAGCTAAGATCTTCTCTCTTCTGCAAAAAGGAAGTAAGTACCAAGACTTAGCTAGCAGTGCACCGGTCTATCTTTCGACCAACTTTGTTGTATGGGAGTGAAAGTTGGGTGGATACAGGTTACCTTATTCATAAGGTAGAGGTTACAGATATGAAAGTAGCAAGAATGATTGCAGGCACTAATAGATGGGGACAATGGCAGGATTGTGTCCATAATGAGGAAATCAAGGAAAAACTGGGTATGAATAACATATATAAAGCAGTTAGAGCGAACAGACTGACATGGTCGGGTCATGTTAGACGCATGGGAGAAGCAAGATTACCTAAGAGACTCATGAGCTGGGCAGCGGAGGGTTAGAGGAGTCGAGGTAGACCAAGAAGAAAGTACTTAGATTCGGTGCAGAATGATTTTCAAGTAAAAGGCATAACATCAGACGAGGCATCAATGTTAGCATTGAATAGGGGATCATGGATGAATTTTATTAGAGGTACTATGCTCCAGACTGAACGCTGAAAGTCATAATCAGTCTCTAATGATGATGATGATGATGTTTTGTCCTGACGATGAATGACAATTATACCGAACATAAATTTACTCTCCACAAAGTGAACCTAAAATTCCGTGGTCGTTGTACGTAACTGCAACGATGAGATTGCTCTTGCGATAAAATGGTGGAAGCTGTGAAATAATTACAGACTTCTGCGTTTAATTATAGTATAGGTTCTTTCGGTCACTGGTTTCAATAATAAATTTACGTGATCTGGTTGAAATGATGAACGCTGACATTTAGTTTTTTGAGATGACAAATTACGAACACATTTATCTTACATAAATTTAATTGATTTTCCAATGTTAATTGTTTCAATAAAAGTTAAACATTTTTAAGTAGGAAAGTATCTCAAGTTACAATTCCATTGCATCATCTACTGGATACTTCCAGTTTGAAATTTCATTCGTTTTAAAAACAGCGAATCATCTGAATGCAGAAGTGATTGTGAGATAACGATTGAATTACCTCATCAGAAAGATGAGCAATAGTGTCTGAGGAAATTCTACCAGTGCCAAAAAACAAAACAAAGACAACTTTTCATATTAACGGAACGTATGAGATTAACTGCGAATGGGTAAAGTTGAAAATGTGCACCCAGACGGGATTCGAACCCGGGTCTCCTACTTTCTAGGCAGGTTCGCAGACCCCGAACCCACTGGTGACACAGCAATCATCACCCGTCCATGGAATTACTCAAGCAGTCCTCCCGTCTGGTAGTAATTTACAACTTTACGCTGTCCACTAGAACTGATACTCGTAGTCGCTTTGAACTAGGCTTAGGAGTGCCTCCGCACTGAAGAAAGCATCACTGCCCTTCGTCGTCAAGAATAACTTTGACCAAAATCGCCTTCATCCTAAAATGGCAAATATGTCATCAGTTCCTTGTCGCAAAATAGAAAAATAGAAAAATAAATAAATAAATAAAATTCCTTCACTTATTTGGTGTCCCAAGTTGATATACCTCTGCCATATCACTTCACGACTACATCATTGACTTGAGTGCCTCGCATAGCTAAGCCACGACAGAAGCCAAGGCTCTCTGCGGCCCACGCTCCAGCACGATCCTATTCACAGGTCGCCTATGGTTTTCCCTGACAGGCGCTTATCTCCCTGTGCTCAAACGGCGCTCAGTCAGAAGGTGACGAGTTGAAATGCAGGTCACAGTGGAAGGTGACTGCTATTGGTCAACTAATGCAGGCAGTGTTTCCATGCCCCAGAGGTTGAAACTGTGCCTCGTTGTTAGCATACTGGTAACCTAACAATCGATTTTGAACGCTATATACTCTCGAAAATGATAGTACCTGTGACATCAATCACGAAACTAGTGTCAATTTAACGTAAAAGACCGAATACCAATCGTCAGATCCTGCAAAAGTTGTATTCCTATAGTATTGAACTTGCAGCAACTGTGGACGTGCCAATGATTAACAGCTGCTGGTACTTAACGCAGTTGAATTAACTACGACACCGGCAGGCAGTGAATATGTGTGAGCTACTACAGAGCGTTCAGCACATTAGTGCAAATCTCCAAGTTAAACGCAACAGCATCATGGGAGGTGAGCATCCAGTTACATAACTTACGGCAATAGCGGAAAAGGAATGAAAGCATCGAAGAATTTCATTTTGTGTAGCCTACTGTTTGCAGGAGCACACAAAAACGGGTGCTTGGCAACATGTGTGTTGCGAGATGTAAGAAGATATTATCTAATGTTATTTGCCGTTCTACTAAAACAGGCATTTCCGTATATGAGATCTATTTTCAAAATAAAGGAATGATTCAACGTCCCGTCGACTAGGTGGTCAGTGGAGGCGGAGCTCACGGTCGGGTCGCTTTGTCAGGGATGGGGGCAGAAATGGTGCGTGGCCTCTGGAAGGATCCACCTCGCCATTTGCGTGCAGTGATTTAGGCAGGCAACAGAAAACCTATAAGGGAAGACCGGAGGCGGGTTCGAACCCGCGGCCTCCTGAGTGCTGCGCCAGGTCACTCGCCACGACCCACACGTTGCGCCAACAGGTCAGCAGGTCAGCCTGGTACACAGCCTGGTGCACGGCTGCCAGCTGCCAGGGCCGTCGTTCTAACACGCGCTGTGTTCTGATTGCTTGCACAAGAGCACGATGCGGTACACCAAAAATAAATAAATAAATATACAGTAAAACTTCCCTTAACGGACACTCCCCAAATAGCGGACTCCTCTCAATAGCGGACATCTTAAAATTCCCCTGCAAAACAACATTAGCCCTTATGCTAAAATTATTCCGAATAGCGGACATTCTCAATAACGGACACGGACACCGTAATATGTCCCCCAACAACAACCAAAACTTCCAAATAACGGATAGCGTGGAAGAATCAGTGCAGTCTTGCGTGTCAAAAGTCTGAGTGTCGTCAATTATACCGCGTGTTGATTGAAGATTTAGCGTGTTTCTTGTTCGTATTCCGTGATTTCGTGTTATTGCCATCTGTTGGAACTTCTTGGAAGTGCAGTGCCTACAGTATCGGTGCATGTAGTGCAGAAACAGACAGTGAGGGTGCGGCGCCAAGTGTTCAGTAGTACACTCTCTGTTGTGTTGCAGCGTGGGCTCTGTTAGGAAAGGTGAGAGGCGATAGGTGTATCGAATGTTTAAAAGTCAAAAACTTTGTCGAATGCGTCGTGAATGTTTTCTTGTCGTTCGTCTGTGTGTTTTCGATTTGAAGTTTCGTGCTCGCGCTACATGCTTTAAAATGGTCAGAAATAAAAGTGGCCAAATACGCCAAATACCAAAGAGGAATCATTCGAGTGCCGGCAAAAAAAAAAAAGAGAGAGAAAAGAAAACACTGACTACGGGCGCGAAATGAACAAAGAATGTGATGTCATTGTAACAAAAGCTTCGCACTTTGCAGAAAATTGATGCTGGTGAGCCACCCGCGAAAGTTGCTGCGGATTTGAACGTCGGTATGAGTGCGATTACTGATTGAAAAACGAACTGATCAGAAACTGAAACATTTTGTTCAACTCAAGCGTCAAGCAGCGCAATGCAATCTCGAAAAAGAATGAGAGAAGGGTCACATCCTCAGTCAGAAGAGGCTTTATTTTTGTGGCATGAACAAATAAGAGCCAAAGGCGTGCTAGTTAAGGTCCACTACTTCCTCAAAAAGCTGTGACTTTTTATGAGCTCATTGAAGGAAAGGAGCTGGAATTCCACGGACATTATGGCTGGCTGGATCGGTTCAAGAAGCGGCGTGGCATTCGCACGTTTTACGATCATACTTAGGGGAATTGACGCAATTCGGTGAGTTTCACGCATGAAAACAGGAGACTTTGGTTTTATCCGAGATTTTCGTTATCCGAACCGACCGACATACCGATCATTTCGGATAAACGGTAGTTTACTATTTTGTGTTTTATCCTTTTCTTAACAGTGGACACTTCTTAAAAGCGGACAGTTTTATTTTCCCCATTGGTGTCCGTTATTCAGAAGTTTGAGAGATAGAGAGAGAGAGAAACAGCATATTGAGTCCTAACTATTACTTTTTTTTTATTTTCTCGTGTCACTTTTATTGTTGTTTAATTAATGACACAGGAGGTTTGAGCCTCGGATCCTGGCAACAGACAGAGCCTGGCAGTGAGAGCCCAACGAAGGGCGGCGGCTTCTGGGACGGCGCGGCCGCCTCTTCCAGCGCTGACCACAGGCCGCTCTCGAGCGCTCTCCGATTTTGACGACGTCAGATCGGTTCACTTTTACTTGTGTTTTTCCGGCGCAGGTCGTACCTCCACATTTACAGTGTTCTAACGTATTCGCAAAATGTAAATTAATGTAAATACAGCCTATACAACAGTCACGCCAGATGTTAGCATATAACAACGTCCGAACATCCTAGATGTGCTTGATAATGACAAAATGTTGAAACAGCTGTAGCGCTATTGAATACAATATAAGCAGTGATCCGGAACTTTCATTACAGTGTAAATATTAATTATTTTCCAACTTCTGAATAACTGAAATGTGAAATCAATTACAAGTCGCTTGGCCTCTGAATACTGCCTGGAATCGTTTATTGCCTTTGAAATAAATATTAATTACTTCTTTATCTGTTAGTTAGTTTCACTCCAAATAGAAGAAAATTATGCTAGCCGTATATTACAGTAAATAGACATCAAATCTTTACGACTGCTTTGGCAACCAGATACCATTTTTATACATACCGTATTCTTTTTCACGATCATACTAATATGGCGGATGATTACAATTTATTATTTAATTAAAATTTTTTCTTCTGTTTGAAAGTATACTTCGGCTGATGGGTTTATCAATGTACTCCTTCTTTCTACGCTACTTGTGTTGTTTCCCTGTAAATTTACTGATTTAAATGGACCCATTCTCTTTCCTAACTCTTATTCCACTGTTCCATCATTAATATACATGTTTGCTAATTAATGATGTTCCCTCTGAACCATAAGCTAAGTCTCCTAGAAGTATATCTATACAGACATTAGGTTATCAATGGCCCTTCTCATTTTCGAAGCTATTACTTCTTGGATCATTGTAAACAAATAACAACAGTTACCAGTATTGATACAAATTTCTTCAAAATATATTTTTGTCCTTAGCTTCTCCATGCCAGGTTCACAACAAACTAAAGTGGGTATTTTACGTATGGCTGTAAAATAACAAATTCATACTTGCAGTTAACAGTGAAATTCCAAAGGTTACATAAAACAGTTGCCAACAAATTGAATACGAGTATTGCGTTGTCTCCCGCCGTTACACAAAGGTTTTTGTTCACAAGGAATCGCTCGACCCCCATGAGCTTCAGACACTGCCGAGGTGTGGTTGCTTGTGTGCCTCAGCGATAGTGGTTGCCATACCGTCGTACCGTACATGCAGCAGTAGTGGGGGGGGGGGGGGGAGTACAAGTAGAGAGGCCGGACAAGTACTGGAGTGAAGAGAGAGCTGATGCAGAACAGTGTTGCCAGATGTCCTTCCCTTTGCCACAAACCTGGGAGTCGATGTGGCAACATTGCATTGTCGTCACACAAAATGACATCGTTAACTTTTTTTTTCTTTCTTTTTTTTATGGGACTTAACTACGGAGTCATCAGTCCCTAAACTTACAAACTACTTATCATCTACCTTATACTAAGGACGGCACAAATATCCATGCCCGAGGGGGGATTCGAACCCCCGACCGTAGTGGACATCGTTTACTGTTCAGCATCAATGGCTGTCAGGGTATACTCTGGAGCATCGTTCCCTGCTCTCCGACGCCCTAAGACGTAATTCAATATGGCGTCAAATGGGACATCTGAATTCTGAATGTTACTCGAATACCCAACTATCCTTTGCGCGAAACTGGGGGCCGACATGACCCTAGGACAATGTCCCCCCTCCATCCCTTTCCCCCACGACGGCATCTACCAGGGAATTTGAATTTTGAAATTTCCTTGTTTTCTATTGGCTATTTTCAAACTTTTGCCGAGAAAGCTTATGATTTTCGAAACTAGATGTCAGCACCTCAACCCCTCCAACCCTCCCCTCTCTTCTCCTACTGACTGACAGGTGGGAATCTGAGTCAGGGGGTGTCAGGAGGTTGCCAGGGGAGGACACGTCCATCACTAGCATCAGAGCTCCAAACTGAACGAAAGTATTGTTTAACAACAAACGTTTAAGCAATTACCTATGGTGTCAAGGGAACTATGTTTGCATTAACCATTTCGAAAAATACATTTTGTGTTTCGGAAATCGTCTGAGACCCACTCTGATATCTGTTTCGTTATTGTTTTCTTCAATTCCTGTACCAGAGCAGGCAGACTGCCAGTGTAGCTCCAAGCCACTGTTCAGCCAAATTTAAGAAAGAGGTGTAACAATAGTTTAAAAAGTGAGATATATATAGGAGTATTTACATCAATATTAAATAAGGAAGAAGCACATAGGTGAAATCTTACATCTCATAAAATAGACTATGAGTGTGTGTGTGTGTGTGTGTGTGTGTGTGTGTGTGTGTGTGTGTGTGTAAGTATGTATGTATGTTCCACATCTCCTCCTAAAATAATGGACCGATTTCGACCAAACTCAGTACACGTGTTCCTTAACATCAGGCAACAACCGCTGTAGGGAAAGAATCACCTGTGACACATACCAGGTGATCAAAAAGTCAGTATACATTTGAAAACGTAATATATCACAATGTGGATAGAGGGGCAAAAATTGACACACATTCTTGGAATGACATGGAGTTTTATTAAAACAAAAACAAAAACGTTAAAAAAAAGTCTGACAGATGACGCTTATTCTCAATAATTAGCATAACAAATTAAGACAAAGCAAATATGATGTTCTTTACAGTAAATGCTCAATATGAAAGTCTCACTCTGCAGCGGAGTGTGCGCTGATATGAAACTTCCTGGCATATTAAAATTGTGTGACGGAACCGGGACTCGAACATGGGACCTTTGCCTTTCGCGGACAAGCGCTCTACCACTGAGCTACCCCGACACGACTCACGCCCCCTCCCTCCCCCTGACCCCGACACAATTTCTAATCCGCTAGCTGGCGAGACTTTATAAATACACTGTATAAGAGTGACCTTTATTAAACTTTTCTTCGCTGACAACCAAGGAAAAATGTTTCTCGCTTACTACTTTTCCGCTGTCCATGGAGCAAAACTATGGCGTTCGGTATGACGTTACAATTTATAATTGCTACACTACAAATTTTACTCGCAAGAGCAGAATGTACGTTCGAAATTGTATCACAGTACGATATGTAGTTCGTGAGATATGAGGAAGTAAAGAGAACCTTTCATGGAAAACCGCCCAATCAAGCATCACGTTTTAATCTATTACTTCTTTACTACTAACCGTATTTGCAACAGATTTTACCGACATACAGCACATATTCAAATCAATATATTCCTGCAAAATTATACAATTGTACAACACATCTGTACGAATAATAAATCTGTAAATGTAGGCCTGCCGCTTTTCGCTTCAAGTACTGCACGAATTTTCATGCGGTTTTGCACAGGAAACATATGGGAATATAGGTTTATGGTCTAGGCATGATTTCATTAAAATAGAATCACGAAAAACAGAGAGATATAATTTTAAGTGTTTCCAGTGACCGGCGTGTATGTCTGTGCATCTATTAGAAACCACTAATCACCAAAATAACTTCACGAATTCGCATGCGGTTTTCACAGGCAACTTCAGCCTACTTAATTTCATAAAAATCGGATCACTGTAAAAATATAATATCACAATTTAACGTTTTTTTTTTTTTTTAACTACAACCGTAATGTTTGTATTTCTCCTTCATCGTGTTAATCTCCAAAACTAATAGTCGAATTTTCAGAAGTTTTTCACAGGTAACGTCAGGGTGTCGTGTGATTACATAAACGCTTCATTTCACAAAATCAGGCCAGAAAAAGTAAGATATCACAATTTTTACATTTTTCTGAAAGCAATCGCATGTGCCTATTTGTAGAGAGTAATCTCCAAAAGTATTACACGAACATTCGTGGGGCTTCACACATAATTTTAGAATAGCTTGAAGTGTAACGTAGGCTTCTTTTAATCAAAATTGAATCAGGAAAAGGAAAGATATCGTACTTCGAAATTTTATGTGCACACTATGCTTATAGGTATGCTGTAGTACGGCAAATGTGTAAAAGTATTCATGGGGTATCATAGATAAATTGATAATAGCCTGGGGAAGCATATACGCTTCATTTCGTCAAAATAAAATCAGGAAAATAAAATATATCGTGATTTGAAGTTTTTGGTGTATTTCATGCTAGGAAAGAATGGTGTAATGCAGCAAAGAACCAACAGGCGCACTGTTACTTTCGTAGTGCACCAGAAAACTAACAGATAAGATTCAACGCAATGGATATAAAACTGATACAATATCATACTGATATCACGCTCTAACGTATACGTACAACTGCCATGGAAGTTTAAGTCTCACGCTTGGACCGACAATTATGCATCTAGCGGATAGAGAGCCAACCGTAAGAGTAATAAATGTTTTCAGATACGTTTCTAACTCATTAATGAAATACTTATTATATTTCTGCTTTACATACCTCAAGATATTGTCAAGAGATATGAATGATCATGAAATAAATGTTTAAAAAGCGAATGTCACTGACGTATGATGTAAGCTACATTATATTCATGAAGATATTCCTATTTATAACAAGTTTCGCAAGCATATTAGAAAGAAATATAAAATAAAAATAAAAACTACTGACACATTTTCACGCGTTTTCACAGGGAATTTGAACTACGATTGGGGCATGATTTCATCAAAATCAGATCACGGAAAAAGGATACATCGATATATTAAGTGTTTCCAGTAACTGGCTATTCATCTATCACAAACACCTAATCTCTGAAACTACTTCACGGCTTTGGATGGAGCAATTTCGTTTCATAGAAATGAGATCACGGAAAAATATTTAGATGTCGGCTATGCTTGAAGTATGGATGGCATAGTACAGCAAACAAGCGACCGAGGATCTGCAGTGCACGAAAGAACTAATAGACTCCGCTACTGTGGAACAGGTATACGGTAGTACTGGCTGCGTCTGGAACCCTAAAAAGCATATGGCCTTCTTTAACAACGATTGCAAAGCATATGCATATAAACTAGTTGCATGTAAAATGTTGAGGACGAGTGAAGAGAACATAACATTATATATACAAAGAATTCAATGAAATTATAAGACAGAAGCGTCATCTGCAGGCTGTACATTCGCAGTTTTTAGTAAACGATCACTGACAAAGGAGAACTGGTCGATACACATTTTCACTTAGAAAACTTTAACCGGTGTGGCACATAACTCGCATGATGATTGTTGTGAAGCGAGATGGCAGAGGGCTTGCTGGGCCGGTTGGGGAGGGGGTGGACGGAAGTGGGGGCGGCGACATGGACAAATGAAAGAAAATGAGCGAAAGAGGTAGGCAGTGGGGGACGCTGGAACGACTAGCTTTGGGAGAGAGGGAGGGCAGGAAAGGAGGGGTGGCAGGGAGGGTATGACGGGGCAAAGGGATCAGGCCTGATAGAAGGAATAGATGTTGGTATGGAGGTCGTCATCCAGCAGTGGCAGTCATTGGTAGTTTCCACAGGAAAGTGTTTGGGGGGTATGGAGGAGGAGGGTGGTGGCACGTATGCAATGGCGGATGTGTGGCAGTGGGCCAGGACTCGACAGGAGGTGTTGGGTGGGTTCAACTGATGGGAGATGCAGCGGAGCGAGATATGCTCAAAGGAGAGGGGGAAGTGAGAAACAGGAGGAGATTGTATATGATCCATGTAGAGGAAGAAAGGCATGGCTTTCGAGCATTTGGAAGGATTTGTAGAAGTGTGGGGAGGCAGAGATCCAGACAGGGCTCAGAGAGGAAAGCATGGGCAGATAAGGGATTTGTAAGTGTTGGTGGGATTCATAGACAGGAACCATTGGCTGGACCAAGAAGTGAACTGGGTGGGGAGGGAGCAAATGTCAGAGTGAAAAAGGTAAGTTGTTTCTACATCATGATGAGGGAGAAGGAAAAGATGTGATGAATGGGGAAAGTGAGGGACTAAAAGAAGGTCTGTTGGTTCACAGTTTGGAAACAGGAGAATTACATGTCTTTTTGGAATGTTTTGGCCTGAAGGTCGAGGTTTAAGAGGAAGATGGCAGCAAGGGAGACTTGACAAAAGGTGCCATAGCGTTGGAATTAATGAATGTTTACAAGACGTTGGTGGGGAAATGGATGCTGTCCTCTGCAGCCAGAGAAGTGCACGAGGAATTATTGGCGAGGATGTAGGATCAAAGGGGCGGACAAGAACGTGCATTTTTCTCTGTTAGTGGACGGAAGGAGTTGTATTTGTAGAGGAAGGTGAAGTCAGTCTTGCTGCAAGTCTTGCAAGAAGGGGGGGGGGGACAGTGAGATTGGGGCGTGAGGTGTGGAAACTGGGACCTTTGAAGTATGAACAGACAGGACAGAGATTGCAGTTTTCAGTGAGATGGTCATTGTAGGAGGCAGCGAGAGAAATGACAGGGTTGGCGTGGAGCATGGAAAGTTCAGACGTATATAGGCGATTGTAAGGAAGGAAGGAGCTTAGATTTTAACGTCCCATTGGTTATTAGAGATGGAGCTTATGCTCGGAGTTTCAGATAAATATGAGGAAGGAAATCGTCCATGCCCTTTGAAAGAAACCATCCCAGCGTTTTCCTGGAGTAATTTAGGGAAATAACTGAAAACCTAAATCTGGATGGTCAGAGGTAGATTTCAACCACCATCATCCTGAATGCGGGTTACAGTGCTACCAACGCGCCACCCCGCTCGGTGAGGCGATTTTAAATGAGGGCCCTATTGTAGAAGAAGTGGTTAGGGGAAGGTACACTTTCATGAAGACCTACATCAGGATGGTGCACCAGATAGGGCGACGATTCCGCTGGAGATCTTCCAACACCTCTGCTTCCATGATACGTAGCTATTCTTGGTTATCATGCCATTGAGGATAGCACTCCGGAATAGGGGACAGGGTTGGCGAAGGAAGGCAGGCGGAGGGACGGGAAGGATGGAGGTATGGCAACGACAGCAGATACGTGGATACAGGCTGTTTTTTCTTTTTTTCTTTGTATCATCAGGTTGTTGAGGTCAGGGGATTTTAGGAGGATGTAGACCCTTTGGGGGATGATTTGGGCGATAGGGGTGGAGAGGGCATACTGGTAGAAGAGGAGTGTGATGGAAGAGGGGTCCAGGAATTCAGGGTCAGTGTAGAGATCATGGAGTGGGGAGGGGAAGAAAGAATGTAGAGGGTCTGGGGAGGGACACAGGCTGAGTAGGAAGGAAGGGCAGCAATTTCCATTGTGACTGGTGGACAGTGGCGAGGAGATGGGGCCTTTTTGGTGGCGTATGTATTTTTGAGGGGCTGTGAGACAGGAGTGGGGATGGGGTTGATATGGCCATGATGTCAGGCTGGCCCGGTAGCTGCAGCATCTGCAGGGCGTGGGGAGAGAGAGGGGTATTCAAGGGTTCACTGAGCATGATCCACTGCAGGCCTTTGCTGGCAATCAGGAAGGGGAAGAAAGGAGTTTCGGGTGGGGAAGTGTGTTGTTGGGGTGAAAGGTGGGGGCGTGTGAGATGGTTGTGGTGATG
Organism: Locusta migratoria; assembly: GCA_026315105.1. Taxonomy (NCBI): domain Eukaryota; kingdom Metazoa; phylum Arthropoda; class Insecta; order Orthoptera; family Acrididae; genus Locusta; species Locusta migratoria. The sequence goes on along the minus strand of CM048746.1, from coordinate 675,804,697 downwards.
GGGAGGAAGGAACTCATGAATATGGTTCTGGAAGTAGGGTGAGGTGCAGTGGTGCTGACTGAGGTCACAGGGGACAACGTGAAAACAATGAAGAGGGACACCGACACCGATGATTAACGAAAAACAGAGACAACATTGGATGTAGACTCTGATGGTGAGCGTGGAAGAGGAGATGGTAGCAGCTTTGGTAGTGGCTGCGGCTCCTGCCGGAGCAGCTGCATCCCCCAGAGAACTGGGACAATGATGCACTGACTCTAAGGAGTGTCTAACAGCCAGTGGACCTACTCCCTAAGGCCTGTAATATATACTACAGAGTCTGTACACTCGGTTTAGGTAATGTAATAAACTGAATCTTAATTACAGATTATAATGAATTCAAAACTACATTTTTATGTAAATAATTGACCCATAAATTCATCTGTCAATGGTATGTACGCTAATAATTATTTAGAAATGACAGATTCACACACTTGCAGCTAAGATATATGTCACCTGGTGGCAAGCACATATGTGAAACCAGTTGAAGCTCCTGATGATAGACGTATCTGATAACTGATTCAGGCAACTTGTTGGGCACAGGGTGGTGTCAACAGTTCAAACTCTCTGCAGCATAGTACTGTTTTCGTCTTCATCACAAAGCCCCAAGAGACCATTAGTGAAAGCTTGGACCTGGGTCTCAAAAGCGTTTCATCCTCATGCATCACGTCCCACTCCTCTCTTTGCTCCTCAAGCAACCATTGCACTTAGGTCTATGAACAAGGTGCTTAAAAAGCTTAGCGTCATTCCAATAAACAATGCTTGTAATTTAACAAAATACATGTGGTTATTATTAAACAATCTCTCTTAAATACATCAATGTTTATTATTTTATGTCTTTAAATGTTACACATGGGCACCAATCACATGCAGCACTGGCTTGTTGATTCGCGAGGTGACTATGTCGCATTGCAGTAGGAATGCAGTGACATTATTTTCGGAGGCAAGTGCCTTGTACAGTGACACTGGCCGCACACACTGTTCGGCCAAGCATGAGAAACTTCACGGCCTTACCTGCAGCCCTCCGTGTGTGACAGCAAGAGAAAGCTGGACACTCGTCCCACGCCTCGGTCCATGCTACATGACTCATACTTCTAACATGTGGAAGCTGGCCAGCAGCTTCCTCGTTTGCTTGTCCTGTGCTATGAGGCACATAAATATAGCTATAATATTTTACAAACAACCAGACTAGTAATTTTAGCAATTGAAGTTATTCCACTAAAAGCGTGAGACAGATGAACCTCTCTCATTCTCATTTCAAATGTGCAGTTCATTAGCAACACAAGCAAAAAGTTTTCCGTAACCTCATACACATAACAGGAGGTCCATCGTCAAACTACCGCCAGAAACATGCTGCAAAGTAATGATCCAAACCGAAACACTTCGAATAGTGTAAGCCTCTAACAATAAAAAAATGTGTCATGGAAATTACTAGCCCCTATCGATCACACAATCGTAACATGGTACACATCACGGACTGGCATTACACTGTACCTCTATTATTCGAAGTAAAACTCATATAGATTGTATTTCCAAACAATCGTCACCATACCCTCGATCCGTCATCCTAATACATCTCAGACTAAAGATTCGAAACATTCTTCAATACGAAAACTCCAAACACACGGAAATCATTCGTCAAAATCAATGAAATTCTTATCAAATCTGTTTCAACATGCTAACAAACACCACAAAACATCTAAGACAGTGCAAGAGACCAAAACACAAATGCTAGGAAAGCTGTACAGTTTATTGGTCAGATCACAGCATTTCAACTTAGTCGGAAACCACCCCTCCCCCCTTCGCCCCACCCACACACACTCACAAAACATGGCAGATGGTACATCTAACCGCTTTTATGATATTTCTCCACCACTCCATTCTTTAATACCACGCAGGAGAAAGGAAAACTGAATTATTTTATTACAATGTCTCCCAACATGGATGAATACTAACAAAATATTTTTTGCGTTGGAAGAGAATGTTGAGGAATCTAACTTAAAAATGAAATCTCATCAGTACGAATAAAGCCTTTCTTTTACTAATTTATACATGAATTTCTGCATCATGTCCATGGCATTCTTCCTCTTATTTCGTGATAATGCAGCAGGCTAGAACTTCCCTTCTTGTTAACGTCAAGTAAGGGGGAATTGTACGGACTAGCTGCATATTCGATCACCGTGAGGTCCAACATGTTTTGAATTTGTTCCTCCACCTCACACCGATAAGGAAGCGGAATCGGGCAAGATACAGCAGAAAATGGTTTGTGGGTTTTAACCCTGAATCTATACTGAAAATCCATTTGGGTCCTGGTACCTCAAAAAACACCCTCCTGTACTTGCGCAACGTGCAACTCAAGGCTCTCTGGCCCTCGGCATCGTGGATGTGACTCACCTTTCTCTTAATAGTCTCATCCACGTCTACCACCTGTTTCTTATTGGGAACGAGTAGCTCCATCAAGCAAATCCAGTCCGGAAACCACTCGTCTCCTACTTCCAATACCATGCTCAGTGATTCCCTTACATCATCATTTCTGTCACTTTCGAAATCAAAGTTAATTCCTCCGCTGCCACAGGTGATCGTCATTCGTGCATTCTCAAAGTTAACTACCACCTTATGTTCACATAAAAGTCCTGACCCAGCATCACGCTCACTGTGAGGCCAGGAATTACAATAACATTCGCCAAACACATATGCCGGACATCTGAACTGCACCAAGGTTTGCTGGGTGACCGCCACGCTTCTACCGCCAGCGGCACCTCGTACTTTCGTCTTTTCTAACAGCAGGACTGGCCACTCGTTCCTGCTGCTGCAGTCTAAAAAAACCTCTTCCCTAATTAACGATGCTTCACTACCCGAATCTAGCAGGCACTTAAACCTATTACAATCAATATCTATGTACACACAATAGCATTCGATTGAGTTAACAACAACATCTTACAGAAGCAAATTGTCTCTAATATCTTGGAACTGTAAAAAAAAAAAAAAAAAAAAAAAAAAAAAAAAAAAAAAAAACGCGTGTGCATGACCTCCTCATGCACACAACGTTCGGGTGATGTACCCTGGATCACTCGATCCTGTCATAACGAACGTTGCCTACTCCTGGAACGCTGAAGGTCATCCCGTATACTTCTCCGCTCGGTTGAACGACCTCTACTTCTATCATGACTCTCACGTTCATTATCGGTTCGACGCTCGTCCCTTCATCCACAGTTTGACCAGTTCCCAAAATCATTCTGCCTTCCATACTTCTTCGATTTACTGCGCATTCATCATTATTCCAATTACCATTATTACTAGAATTCTGATTACTGTTCCAGTTACCATTACTGTTAGCGTTCAGATTACTGTTCCAATCACCATTATTATCAGAATTGTGATAACTGTACCAGTTACCATTATTAGAAGAATTCTGATTACTGTTACAATTACCATTATTAGTAGAATAGCCCTAGATTGGACGGAATCCGGACGAAGACCAGTTGGAAGACTGCGTAAAAGATTGAGAGACCAAGCGAAAGATGATGTGCACCGAAGAGGATTGCAGAGGGAGGAGGTGCTAAATGTCAGATTGTGAGAGAACAGAGAAGCGTGGAAGAAGCTCTGTCAACGACCTATATTAAAGCGGAAACGTTGCCAGAAGAAGAAGAAGTAGTATTCTGATTACTGTTCCAATTACCACTGTTATTACAATTCCGGTACATGTTGAAACAAACACCTGTTTATTTTAGCAACATAAACACACAGAAGAAACACAACACACACAAGAACACACGCAGGCAGATATGTATGCATATACAAAATGTAAACAAGAAGAAAACCCATCCACAATACTGTTTCACCCCTACATTCCCATATCAACAGACAAAAATAACACGACACTAACAGTGAAGTCTCGTATTTCGCTTGCAACTCTCCAAAACGAAATTCCCAGAGAACAAATGAACAGCTTTCAGCCGTAAGCATACGCCTATTATTACTACTGGCGTAATGCATACCACGAACAAAACGTTGGAAAACAAATAATATACACATCACAAAAGAAACAGGAAAAACGAAAATCTAAAGAGAAGGAAAAGAATCGTAAGTACTAAACAGAAATGACGCGTTTTCTCGAAAGAAAGTAAGAAATTTAAACTATTTGTTATGTTTGCAGATGATAAGTTTGTAAAATACGATTACCGCAACACCAAATAAGTAGGCTACTCAATGAGTTTTTACGTAACCTATTGTAAAGGTATGTAAAATAATGTGATACTCTTAATTCTAGGCCTCATTTCACTAAACTGAAATAGTTATCTTTCTCTGATAACGTAAGCAAAATTCAAAACGGAAGAACCTACAAAAATATTTTAGAGGTACCTGAGAAGACTATTGTACAGTAACTATAATTTTCCAGAACAAAAATAAACCACCTTATTTACGATAGCACAAAATGTGCTGAAACATGTTTGGGAAAAATAATTGAAATCAGGTGTCTTGCAAACGAAGGAAAAAGAATCAAATACAAGTAATTTTGTATGTAAATGACGTGTAATTTAAATTTAATGTATAATGTTGCCTAAAATGAGTGTACAAACTTTGTAGTAGATATAGAAGTGGCCTTAGAGAGTGGGTCATGTTTTCCACAACAACCACATAGATTTGTGAGAGCTAATCTCTCTTTTTTTGAGTGAGTTTTGCTGCTATGTTGCCTGTGTTCGTTCTGCAACAGCTACTGATTCCCTTGGACCTGTTGCAACATTCACAGTGTCCAGTCTGGATCTTCTGATGCCATCTAGCTAGAGACAGGAACCTGCCTCGTGCCCCCACCATTTGTCTCTCTGGCAGGAGGCGCTGCACCTTCTGCTGCTGTCGGCTGTCTTCACTGGATCCAGCATCCTGTGTCCTCACAGGGAGCTCTTGGCACCACTGTCGTCAGCGCTCTTTGCACTGTGTAAGTTTAAGCTTCTCTTCTGTGACAATGGCCACTACCAGCGACAACTGAAAGTGGATATCTGAAGCTGTTTGACAGAGGAAGATTGCACTGCAGTTACTCCTCTAAATGGTCACATATATGACTTAATATTAGATATTGACAGAAACGTTAGAAAAATAGAAAAACAACTGATATCTCACAACATAATAAAGGCCACTTGTCATGATGCGATACCAGTTCGATTTTACACAGAATATGTGGAGGAAGTGGCAAGTGTTCTGTTGGTTCTAGAGGAACAAAATATTCCTGTGCACTGAAAAAAAGAACTGCAGCATTATTATGCTTCCATTTACCACAGATGGGTCTGATTTAGTGTGATAGTAAGTCCAATTTAGGATGGCAGTGGTTCAAATTCACGTCTGACTATATACAATAAGGTTTTCTGTGATTTCTCATAATCCTTCCAAGATCCTTTGATAGGGCATAGCTGATTTATTTCTCCATTCTTATCTAATTTATGTGCACAAATTCTCCATCTCTAGTGACACTGACACATTTTGTAACCTAGCACTTCAAATCCATCCTTTTCCCTGGCCATCGTGATTTACATTTCTGTAGTATTCCATAATCACTCATGTGAGTGATGAGATAGTATCTTTCAAATGGCACGGTCAATTTCCTTCAGAATTCCTTTCCACAATCTGAGAATTGGCTCCATCTCTAAAGGCCACATTGTCAACAGGAAATACACCCTAATTTCCTTCCTTCCTTGTAATGATATGTAGAGGGGACATTGAAGCCCAATCTCCCTGTCATTGTTTCTGAGATTGGAGCTTGTCAAGGAGTCAGAAACTGAACGAAACTTGCAATATTTTACAGAAGGAGTCATGATATAGTGGACATATATAGTATCTGGGCTTTTGGAGCCAGTGTTGGAGGTGGGGGAGAGGGAGGGGAGAAACAGTAGTTGTTGGTGATTGTGGGTCCCAGACGAGTGTCACACACCTCTGCCCCTGGCATCGGAGGGGGAGGGAGGTAGCTGTTCCAAAGCACAGACAGTAATATACAGGTGCGCCATCTCAGCACGAGCCCACAGATGCTAACAGGTTTTGAGAAGGAGTGCTTATCAGCAGTTTCATCAAACTTCCCACAGTGGCGCTGATGGAGCAGGTAGCGGGTGGTGGACACCTCTTCCGCTGCCCCAGACAACCGGCCCCCACATACAGCAGCACCTCTCCGCCGCCCGCCGCCTGCCGCCCGCCGTGTCCTCTCCCTCACAGCCCCCTACTGCTGCTCCAGACAACACTCCCCCACATACAGCAGCACCTCTCCGCCGCCCGCCGTGCCCTCGCCCTCGCAGCCCCCCTTCTGCCCTCCTCTCCCCTATGCTACCAGCATTCCCCCACTTGCAGCAGGACCTCCCCACCGCCCGCTGTGCCCGCGCCCTCGCAGCCCCCCTACTGCCCTGTGCGCCCCTACGCTGCCGCCTGGCGGCCATTGTCTCGGCCGCGGCACTTATTGCCGGCTGTAAAGCGGCCGGAATGAGCCCGCGCAGGTTTTGTGCCGCCTGGAGGAGCGGCCGCCCCACAACCACTGCAGCCGGCCCATTGTCCGCTTTATTAAACTGGCGCGTTCCCCGCACTCGCTACGCCACTGGGCCGCTGTGTACCTATTTATCTGCGAGGCCGGGAGTGCGTGGCAGAAAATTTCTACAATGGACCCAATAACGGGAAATTGGCCACGTCAGGGAGAGTAAGGCTGTTACCACAAACACATTAATTACCCCTCCCCCCAAAATTTGCAGTAACTTAAAAACCTGTTTTGTTGCTAGGCCATCACTTTTTATACAATTTTCCATTCAAGATATTTGAAAAGAAAGTACCAACACCTTTCTTTGAATTAAATGAAACTTCATTAACGGAGAAAGTGTGAGGAAATAGAAGAGTACTACGGAGACTTTATTCCCACAAACTGTGAAATGCCTCTCACGTCTCGATGTAATCTCCCTTTAGTTGTGAACATTGTTAGCAACGATGACAGAATGATTTGATGGCCGGTGCGAATGCTAATCTAAGAATCGGTTTGTTTTATTTATTATTATTATACATTTTTGCCATGAAGATTGTAGTTAAACTTAAAAGTTACACGATTATAGTTTTAAATAAAATCAGTAAATGCCAGAAGGACATATACTGGCAGCGGTAAGCCAATTGAAAAAAGTTGGCTGTGGTGGGATATATAACTGCAAGTTAGCTGTAATTAATTTTCTAACTAAACTCATAGTAAACAAATTAAGTAAAAATATTCTATCATGAAATAACCTGGCTGTGGCACCAAGATTCTTAGTTAGACTTCAAATAGAACACAAATTACACAATCAACCCAAAACCACCTAAATAAATTAATATAGTCGTCGCCAGATAATATCATTTACAGCACACAAAAGATTAAACTCACTTTCTGGCAAAGGACAACTTTGATAATGGCAGCTCCATGAACAGAAATTAAATTGGCCTATGTTTCAGCAAAACGGAAATTCATCTTCTTAACTCGTGAAGAGAGCAGCTAAATGTTAGCAAAACACATTAAAACCACAGATTTAATTATTAAGAAAAAGAAAGGTGTGAAATGAGTAACTAAGGTAGTAATTAATTTGAAATAAATTCTCTTTGTTCTGTGAAAAACAAATTACAAGAAATGTAGCACCTGTACAATTTAGTTACACAAGTTACTATTGCTGTTGCCCATAATAAAACTTGAATAAAACTGCCCATACAAGAATGTAGAGCTATCTGGAAAACATTCTCATACACACAGAAATTTTACAAGAAAAACACACACATTCAAATAACTCAATCACGCGCCAATGGTTAGCGACACTTTCTCCAACTGCGATCCTAAAACCGTGATGCTAGCAGCAGCAGGAGAGATGGCGGTCATCTTGATTACACAGTTAAAATTAAACTGACTCCCTAGCGGATTTATGTTCGAGGAGGCATATGCAAAATCAGTAAATGGCACATGCAGTACTGAACAAAGAAACTACCTGGACAACAGTACAAAAGTTATTACAAAATACACGTGTGGAATTAAAGAACAAAAAAATACTATTTACAAATTAAAAACAAGAAAGCAGCCAGCTGGTTCTCATGGCTGCAGCTCGACACAGACCGTTGCGAACACACGTTGTGCGATCCGTCTCACCAGGGCAAGAAACTCAAATAAAATTTAACATAAAAACCTGAAGCTACATTTACTAGACATAAGGAACTTCAGATAACCACTGAACACTTCTCCCTGCATGGAGAAATAATTACTCAGAAAATTTCTAAGTACAAAACTAGCAATCTCAAAGAGTTTAAGTTCTAAGTATGATCTCAGCATGATCCAAGACAAGTACTCCCTGCGAATGCCCACGGACGAATGAGGCCCAAACCACGCGCAGGACGCTCCCTTGCCACACTTCCGCTGGGGTGCGTTCAGCGCTATTCACTACCAACTTCAATTATCAGGGAAACACTTTTACCTCTCCTAACAGCTGAGAGCGGTTTACACAGCTAACCTTTCAGGTGTACAAAGATTGGCACAACCTTACCTGAACAAGAACGACCAGCTACCTTCTCTACAAACACTATCTTTGCCTCAAAGTATTATACAAAGGAGGGGCGTAAAATATTTTACACAAAATAATCGTTATACATGTGAATTGTACATTCAGTGACATAGGCTATAATTACAGTTTCCTAAAGGAATTTTACTTAGCGAAATAGCACATGGTGTGGTATCCATAGAGAAATGTGAGGAGTGATAAATAAGTGTGTATATTCGTGTCTTACCCCAGTGTATATTATGATTTGATTTGAAGACCACGTGGATTTAATGATTGTGCATCTGAGTGGGCTGTTGTCTTATTTTGTGTTATTTTACAGTAATGCATGTGGCACAAGTAAAATTGTTTATTATTTATGTTGTAAATTCTAAATGAGCTAAGTTAAATTGTGAAGATACTGAAAAAGTTGTAAACAACACTTTACGATAGAATTTTCCTTGTTATTCATATACTTACGTCGAAAAGTTCCATTAAATTGTATCGCTGATTACTGCAGTTGTTGCTGCAGTGAGGACTATATGTAATAATGCATTATGCGGATACAAGCATCCATATGAATTTGCTTGAAGAAATTATATATTATATATGTTTATGTATAAACATATATCACCACAACATCTCTTCAATCAACAAACAGAGTTGGTCAATGAAGCCTTTCTACCAAATTTCACTCAGCTACTTTCGAATTCAAAACTGGAATAATAAACAATGGTACATTTGACACAAGAGTTATATAATATAAACACTAAATGACACAATAGCTCACTAAGGTGCGCAATCATTACATTTATCTGGACTTGAATTAAAAAAATAATATACACAAATATGTACTCTTATTTATCAATCCTTACATTATGTATACCGCAGCCTAGGACATAGCCAAAGGAGGGAGGGGTCTTGGAGGTCCGGACCCCCCCCCCCCAATCACCTAAACGATAAAATACTACTCAAACTTACGCTAAGGACATAACACACACACACACACACACACACACACACACACACACACACACATATGGTTGATGGTTGACTCTAACGTCCGAAGGGACTAAATGAAATAAGAGACGACGTAGCTGCCATGTAGTGAAACTGAATGATATTGTTATTATCAGTCACACGACGAAATAGAGTATACAGTACCGACAGTCACCAAAGCCATCTATAGACTTTAATTATCGATACATCTATAACAGCATCGGCTATTGCCGAGTCCTCCTTCATCCTGTGTCCGTTGTTGGCCTTACTCCATTATTGCTATGATACGCACTACTGTTCTTACTTGCAGTGCAATATAATGTAACTGCTGTCGTTTATTTCTTTTGTGCTGTTAAAATAGTTTCCAATTATGGATAACTTCATAACAAGAAAGAAGAGAAAACCCGACTTTCATTTCTCCGCTAGCGTTATGGTAAGTTAAAATACGTACTATTTTAGTAGCTTATTTAACTTCTTACAGCAGTTTTATGTTAGCAGCGGAGTCGTTATTTGGAGTGGCAATATTCTAGCATATCATAAGGCACCGCTCTCAGTACGTGTAATACTTTCTAAAGGTAGGTTTGAGAGTAATATTTTATCTATACGGATATGGATACGTTGCAATGACAACAACAGTAAAAGAACCAATAATCTTGGAAATAAAATAAATGGGCGTTAACCGATTATACACTTACGCTCGCTAAATCAATATGCAAGGTATTTATGCTGATGCAAAACTTAATGCAAATTTTGGAAACACCGAGCTACAGTTGTGGCTTACAGGAAGCGAGCTTGGTGACATGCAACCGTGCCGTTGCCTGTGTTCAAATGCAACGAACACTTCTCATTCTGATAATCTGACTTTGTTTGATATAACAACTGAAGGTTCTGCTGGCGTATATTGAAACAATTTTTAAGAAATGTTTTCCTCAGTTTTGTATATAAAATGCTGTAGTATTTGTACAGTCTGCATGGCAGCTACGGTCGGGGCTTAGAGTCCCCACTCTGGCATGGATGTTTGTCTTGTCTTTAGTATAAGCTAGTTCATAAGTAGTTTGTAAGTTTAGGGACTGATGACCCCGCAGTTAAGTCCCTTAAACTTAACAAACACTTGAACAAACATTGTTAAATTTGTTTAAAGGATAAATAGAAACATAAAAATTTTCTTTAATAAGTCGGAGCCCCCCCCCCCCCCTTTTGACAGTATCCTGGCTACGTCACTGCCACGTCCAATGCTATATCGCTAAGTAAATTTGCTTTAAGAAACTATAATTATAGCCTATGTCACTGAATGTGCAATTCACATCTATAACTATTATTCTGTGTAAAATATTTTACGTTTCTCGTTTGTAAAAGTCTTCATAATGTTCAAATGTTTGTAAATCTTATGGGACTTAACTACGGGGTCATCAGTCCCTAAACTTACAAACTACTTATCAACTACTTACGAACTAGGACGGCACAAATATCCATGCCCGAGGGGGCATTCGAACCCCCGACCGTAGTGGCCGTGCAGACCGTGACTGGAGCGCCTCAGTCCCCTCGGCCACCGCGGCCGGCAAATTCTTCATATGTCAAATCAATATACACATATTTCATAGATAACATCTTTGTCAGTGTTATGTTGGCATTATCACCATCTGTGTATTCTATGTGGCAAAAATATTTTGTTTGTGTGTGTGTGTGTGTGTGTGTGTGTGTGTGTGTGTGTGTGTGGTTAATCGCGCTATGTTGCTCCACATAAGTGATTCAAAAAGTGCTCATTGCAGCAACAACTGCAGTAATCAGCGACACAACTTGGAACCGACTTTTCGACGTAAGTAAATGAATAACAAGAAAAATTCTATCGTAAAAGTTTGTTCACAACATTTGTAAGTATTATGAGTCACATTTACGCTCGATTAAGCAATTACAATCATCTTTTGTATTGTAGGGCGCCTCACAACCAAAGACTTTTCGCCACAAGAAAAATTATCAGCATAAGAAAAATGAAACGAGATGTACGTGTAAGTGAACAGTCGTCTGATGATAAACTGAAACGTTCGAAAACGGTAATGGCGCTATTTAGTAAATAAATAGCATAATAAAAAGTAGTTAGTTGCTGTCTTCTTCATTGCAAGAATCACCATGTACACCACAAAAATGCTCTCTTCCTATCCAAGTAACGATTTTTGATAAACACAGTGATGTTTCGGAAATTGTGGCTTTCCTGCCAAAATAATTTTTGATGTTACATATAATCGTTCGCAATATCAGTCTGCTGCTGCTGCTGCTGTGACCTCTCCCTTTGAGCTCTTGGAGCAGACTGACTGAGATTCCCCCCAAATTCGTTGGTGTTGGGGGGAGGGAAGGGTGGAGGGGTAGTTGTGCTGACATCTAGTTGAAATTATAAGTTTTTCTCCGAAAAAAAAAACCTTTGGAAAGGGCCAATAGCATTCACGGAAATTTCAAAATTGAAATTTCCCAGGGACGCCATCTTGAATGACGTCATGATTGAGATACTGACTCAGGTGGGGCAGGAGGGCGTGGTCCTGGTTTATCCCTGGCGGCCATTTTGGACTGGAAGTGCTGAGTGCTATCGAAAAGGGTTCGCAAATCGATTCCGTATTTCTCTGTTTCCATAAGGCTTTTGACACCGTAGCTCACAAACTGCTTTTAATCAAATTGCATTGTCATGGTGTTTTGCCCAAAATTTGCGACTGGACAGAGAATACAGTTTGTAGTAATCGATTGTAAGGCGTCGAGTAAAACAGAGGTGATATCCAGCGTTCCGGAAGGTAGTGTTATTGGTCCTCTGCTGAACCCTGTTTACATGAATGATTTCGGAGCAATTCTAAGCAGCTCTCTTAGGTCGTTTGCAGATGACGCCGTCATTTACCATGTAATAAAGTCATCTGAAGAACAAAATAACTGCAGTAAGATCTAAATAAGACATCTCTATCCTGTGAAATGTGGCCATTGACTCTAAATAGAAGAAGTGTAAAGTCGTCCACATGAGTACGAAAAGAAATCCGTTAAACTTGGTTTACAAGACAAATCAGTCAAAGGCAATACCGTAAACTCCACAAAATGCTTAGGAATTATTATTACTTCACTGGAACGAACACGCAGATAATGTCGTGGGAAAGGCGAACCAGAAACTGCGTTTTATTGGCATAACCCTTAAAAGATGCAACAGAACTACTGAATAAACTGCATACATTACGCTTCTCGGTCCTTTTTTTTTGGAGTATTCTGCCCAGTGTGGGATCCATAACAGGTGGGTTTGACGGAGGACGTCGAATGAGTCCAAAGAAGGGCAGCTCGTTTTGTATTGTCACGATACAGGATCTGGGATGGGAATCATTAACGGCGATTATCGCTGCTGCATGGGCTATTTACGAAACTCCAATCGCCAACATTCTTGTTTGAATGCAAATGCATAGGTAGACATCAGAGCTCGAACGAAGATATTCAGGTGTTATTTCTTCCCGCGCGCTCTTCGCGAATGGATAAATAGTATAAAGGTGGTCCGATGAATCCTCTGCCAAGTATTTCAGTGTGATTTGCAGAGTATCCCATGTAGATGTAGATATAGAAATATAAATTAGTCAATTTAAATTTCGTCCTAAAACGGCAGTTGTCATAAGGCTGTAACAGTCCTAAGAAATATCATCTTGGCTTCCCCCTGACCTTCGAACCATCATAATGTTAGATCAAATCATGACTGTCATTATCAGTTGTCATTCTGATGAATTTCATTGTCAGTTCTGATTACCACAACAGCTGCACTTGTTAGGGTGACTGTGCCGGTGAAAGGCCGTGGAAATGTCACCCCGTGCAAGTGTTCCAACCCCGTCCTTGGGAGCGAGGCAGACCTCTCCCAGCTCCCTACCTTCATTCGCCTCCGTGCTCCTACCAGTAGTGTGTTTAAACTTCTGCAATTCAACAATTTTTACATTTAAAATCAAAGTAAAGTAAGATTATTTTATTCACGTCCAGTATGCGTTTTACGATATGCTCAAGTTTATGTATGGTCACAAACTACACCTACCTTCTTTGTGTAGGTATGTACTCTCGATGTTGTGCCGATTATCTGTTCAGTAGTTTTAAGTTATCTGACGATGACTAAAAAAGACCAAATGTTATGCATAACGAACTAATAAAAATACCTAACATTAATTCTTGAGCAGGAAATGAATTGCTGGCTTTTAATTGAATTATGCAAAGAGGTTAATGAAAATTAAATTATTTGCACAAATGTGGACAAAATGAAAGTTATGTGTGTACATAGCCGCTAAGAGTGCAAAAAGAAAGCATGTGCTTTCATATCTATAACTCTAATTAACTTTCTTCATTGTGCATCTAAAACTTCAATATGAATGTGTCAACATTGGAAACTGAAGTGGTACCAAGTTCTTCCTTCTGTATCGACCAGGAGCTACAGTAGAAGTAATGAACAACGGAGACGTTCTCGGACCGCACTCAGGAGCGTTCATATTTAAATCCTTCAACTGCGGTAACACATCCTTTACCAGGCCACTACAATGCCTCAACTATTGAATCGATGATGTCAAACTAAAACATCGTCAAAGCCATTGCCGTTAACATCTTTTATCTCAGGTATTGAAGAAGCTGTTAGGAAGTTACCTGGTGACTCTGCTGAAGAAATAAGACGTGAAGCGTGCCGTACCTCACAAGATTCCGTCCACAGAAAAGTAATTTATCTCCAACTGAAAGAGCTGCACTAAGTAATCTCCGGAATGATTCACAGACCTTGGTTCTTCCTGCAGCCAAGGGGACTGCCACAGTTTTGCTTCCAAGAGACTCTACGTTGAGACGATGCACAACCTACTGGATGAATTAACATATCGTAAGATTGACAAGGACCCCACATCTCGTGTTGATAGGAAGACTGCTTCACTTCTAAAAGCTAGTTCTCTACCTAAAGATGTCGCTAACAAATTGAAGGGCCGCAGTTCGGTGCCCTCCAGATTATATGGCCTTCCAAAGGTACACAAAGTTTTGCAAAGGTCCAGTTCAAAAGAAATTGAAAATCTTAAACCAAGTTTGGAGCATATATTGAAAGGTTGACTTTTCGAACAATAGTTAGTAATATAGGAGCACCAACGTATTCATTGGCAAAATATCTAGCCTCATTGTCGAGACCATATGTGGGGAAATGTGAACATCATATCCGTAACTCGTCAGATTTCATCAGTAGGTAGTTTTGACGTTGTCTCGTTGTTCACCAAAGTACCCTTGGCTGACTCTTTGTCTCTCCTTAGCAACATGTATGCGGATGATATAACAGCTTTATTTAAGCATGCACTAACCTCCACTTATTTTTTATTTTATGAACAATGCTTTGAACAGATTGACGGTGTCGCTATGGGAAGTCCTCTCCCCTAGTGGCTAATTTGTTTATGAGGGGTTTTCAAGAAAAAGCCCTCAATTCAGCAGAAATAAGACCGACGGTCTTCTGGAAATATGTGGACGACACATTCATAGTGTGGCCGCACGGAGAGGATAAATTGAAAGAATTTTTAGACCATCTTAACTCCATTCATGAAAACATCAATTTCACTATGGAGCGGGAGAACAATGGCTGTTTACCGTTCCTGGATGTTCTGGTTCGACGCAAACAGGATGGATTTCTAGGTCATTGCATATATCGCAAGCCCACCCATTCAGACCTTTATTTGCAGGCGTCCAGCTGCCACCATCCTTCGCAAACTATGAGTGTACTGAAAACCTTGGTTCACAGGGCTCAGGTAGTGTCTGATGCTGACAGCTTGCAGGATGAACTCCTGCACCTGGATGCACTTTTCAAGAAAAAAGTCTATTCGCAACATCAGATTAAAAAAGCCTTGCAAGTAAAAACACCAGAAAAATCACAGGAGAAAGATGAAGAGGAAAGGGAAGTGATATCTACAGCCTTTCTCCCATACATGGGTAATGTTTCTTCAAAAATAGCCAGAATCATGAAGAAACATAAAGTGGAGGTGATCTTCCGCCCACCAGCTAAGACCTCAGTTCTTCTGGGATCTGTCAAAGATGATCTGTTATTGCGAAAAGCGGTGGTTTATGAAATCCCTTGTGAGTGTGACAAACGTTACATAGGTCAAACCACACGCACTGTTCAGGAATGATGCGTTGAGCACCAGCGGTTTACACGCCTTCTGCAGTCCAAGTCTGCAGTAGCCAAACATTGTATTTCTACTGGCCATTCCATGAATTACAAAGAAGTAAACATTTTAACCACAGCTTCTACTTTTTGGGACTCAGTTGTAAAGGAAGCTGTACACATACAACTGGCGGACAACCTGTTAAATCGTGACGACGGATTTTATCTTGACAATGTATGGAAGCTACTTGTATGACGCTTTCGTTCTGAAAGAATGTCGGCGTCTTCACTTCCGATTGATGTTACTGCTTTTAATGATTAACTATTCATTTGTAAGCACTGTGGATACATAACAGCTCTGTTTACGTTTGCACTCAGCGCTCACATGTTTATCTTTGAATTATATATTCATCTATGATTAGCGCAGCAGTTACGAATGTGATATCTTCGAGCATGCGCTGTCTAATCCTCAGTATCTTTGCATCACGTGATTTACGGTATAAATAGGCACGCGCAGACGCTGAGACCTCAGTCTTGGACTCGCCTTCAATATGGCTGTAAGGTTTGCAGCCGAAATATCGGACGAAGAATTGTCGCTGTCCCGGGTGCACTCCCGAAAGATGATGGAATAAAACATCGTAGTTACGAAGTTTGTAAATAAAGTTCTTTATTGGTTCCGTTGTATCACCTTGCTTAAGACTTTCTGGTTACTTGACATTGTTACTACAGAATCAGAAATCAGTATGAATGGCAACAGCGAAGGAAAGAGGTAAGAGACGGTCAGGAGGAGAAGCAGGAGTTAGACAGGGACGAGATGAATGCAGGAGCTCGAGCAGGACTGGGAACAGAAGGGAAACAAGAGGAGGAGTGGAGTAAGCGGAGGAGGCTGGGGTCCTCTCTAGCATTCTCCAGAGTCTGGATGATTGACTGAGCTGGCGTTGTAGCTTCAGCTAACGTGGCTTTGCCATGCAGTTACTGTGAATGGCTGTAATTCGTCTGACATTTACGTTTATGCAGAATGACAAAGGAAAAGTTCAATAAATACACCGACTTAACAGTAATCTATTTTCAGAACACACTTTTTTTCCCTAGCATTCCTTTCAGTCTACATAGCCCCAGCAACACTTAGCAGGCTACTGATACTGTTTGTATACTTTCTTGGTACGCCCATTTTGCAACAACTCATTTATTTTGTTTCCAATTCATTGCGTATCAGACGAACCTCAAAGAATCATAGCTGGGTTCAGCTGGTTAATGGTACTGTGGAAAAATTTATATATACAACGTACTCCGGTTTTTAGTTCGTACATTTTCCTGCATATAGTGACTGCAATAATGTCATTCATACTGTACGAAGAAAACCGCTTTTCCGCTACTCCTTAATTCGGTGCACAAACACAAGATGACTGGTTCCATCTTCTCGTTACGAAGCATCCGGCACGACGATATCCGTGATGACGGAGGAAACGACTTCATCGGAAATGGATTGCAAATGTCACCGTAAACCGCTGGCAATGCGTTCATTTGGGGCATGAATATTCAGTGCGGTCGGATAGAGAATACGGTTTTCTTTGCCACATGCGGACGCCCCATTTGAAATGCCGCAGAATGAAAAATGTATTCTGGCGTCTCGTTGCGAATACAAAGCAAACACCGGCGACGCGTGCTGTGGTTACCGGCAGCTCTGCCGCTTCCGGAGCCTCGCGCTGCGCCCACCGCCAGGGAAGATCGCAGAGAAAACTTTAGTATATGTACCCTACAAATCAGTTAGTATATGAAATGAGTACGTTTAGTGTATCGATCTTGAAAGACTGCTGTCTGCCGTCTTCCCTGGATTTTTAACTTTGTAAATTTATCTAAGTTCACTAGAGGGCCATTTTTTTCCTAAACGGGAACCTCTTTCGTTTGGATGCATAAGGAATAGCTTTTCATTTCATGCTTTTAAATGTTAGTTTATGTAACACTGTGTTAATATTGCTGGGATTTTATAATCTATGAATGTGGCAATATGAACGGCATCTCCGTGACGCCACTGTCCCTGTGAGAATGTGTACTTGCTTTTTCTGTATGTGCATGTATGAGCATCTTCTAGTGTGGGAGTTTGTGTGTATGTATGGGAATTTTCGTCGTCGAGTCAATATGTAGTCGTTAACAACCTCTGCTTTTGATGCTACCAAAGAGGTTCCTCCACCGTTTGGTTACAAGTTGGGCTGGAACAGCCCGCTAGCGCGCCTGGACAGGACGCGCGAGTCTACGCTCTCCCCTGCACCTCGCTTTCCTTGCGTTTTACCGATATCCGGCCCTGGCTGGCGGTGCGCGAGCTGGCCGTCTGGACATTCTGTGGCTGTACTTTGAACTGGTAAGACGTTCTGATTTTCTTTCCTCTCTTGAGATGGCAGCGGTTCTTTGCCTGGTATTCAAGCTAGATTTCAGAACTTAGGTACATTTGTCGGAATATGTTTCTCCGATCATGTACGGAAGTGTATTCAATTTCATTTCGGTGATTTTGCGTAGGTAAACACGGTGAATATGTAACTAATTCGGTTTGATAACGGCTGAGAATCGGTAATCTTTGTGAGACTAGCTGGTGGTGTACGAAATCGACTTAATTTCTTTCTTTCTTTTTGGGATGCAACTAATGTGTGGGAATATTTCTATACTATATATTGCATGTGAAATATACTTTTACATATTCACCTTCTGCGAGTGATATGTATTCCACATGGTGTGTTCTTAGAATGAAGCCTTCAGCTACCTCTGTGTCTGTTTCAATGATCTGCAGGCAAGAACTTATACATGTATCTTTCTGATTTCCATTAGTACCTCGCGATCTCCTCTCCGTCTATTTTAAATTGTTGTTTCGTTTCCAAACTTGTACTTTACTCCCCCAGTAAATTCTCTTCTAGCCTTGTACGAACCCCTTTATTAGATTGCTTATGTAATACTACGTTTTCTAGGGGCTGCATGCCGTATTCCTTAGTTGGTTTACTCCGACTTTGAATTTATTCCCCTTTTCTGATTTTTGAAGACTGTACTTCGTCCATCCATGTGAAACCTTCCTAATCGCATCTACTTCTATTTCTTTGGCTTCCTTATGATGTCCTATGCATTTCTAAGGGTTGCATGGTGTAGCTATTTTTCTTTATTTTTCAGAAATTGAATTTTTGTATGTTTACTAGTATTCTGAACCGCGTGGCTCAAGGGTTTATAGCTAGTCACTTGAGTTTTGGCCGCTGCTCACATACCAGTGCCTTACTATTGTGTATTCTTGCTTCGTAATCTATGGTTCCGATGATTTTTGTTAAAATGAATACGATCATTAAGCACTTCGCCTTCAGTGGAGTGCAAATATGTAATGTAGCAGACACGTGCCGTGTGTCTCAGTAATTCTGCATGCTCACGGATTGATTTAAATGGAGATTTATCTCACTATTATCGCGTACCATCATAAGTAAAGAAAGATATACCAGATCCACCTACGAATTTTATTTTTCCTGTGTTGTGTGGTACATCCTGGTTCGCTGAATTTCGACTACTATAGCAGCGCCTGCTTCTGGTTCGTATCAGCACGCTGAATTGGGTGAGTTTCGCTTATCATCGCGCGTGTGAGTGGCTGAATGCGTGTTGATCATAATCCCTCCCCGACGATGTTCAGTTCAGATTTTTTAAATTTAATTTTCCAATGTGGGATGCATTTCATTGTTTAACAAAATTGATTCCTCCACTTTCACATGCTTCAAATGAATAAATAACTTATTGTCAGTAAAATTTTATCCTTCTTATGAATGTTTGTTAATGAATACCTTCCCCTTGTATATAATGTTGTTTTTCACTAGTGCTGAGATCAAATTCAGATGGATAGTATCATATTTTTAATTCCGTGGTGCCATAAATGTTTTCTCAGCCACCGTCATGAAATGATGTAGTTCACGGTGGCTTGTATATTAATGACTGTGTGTAATTCTCGTGATCTACGACGTTTGTCGGCCACCGTCTCTTTGTCTTCCTGCTGCTAAAGTAAATTATGCGTCAGTTCTAAATTTTGGGCCGTGGATCAGGATTCTGTTGCAGGAAGTAATCAGTAGTTCACGCGAACCATTTAGCTGTTTATTACGGGCAGAATTAGATGTTCGATAGAAGTTTTTACCAGTCTCCCTTCAGATAGAATTAATTTTACTAATAACGGTGGTCTTACAATTGGTTTACCGCTGCCAGGATTCGCCCTTTTAGCGGATCATATGTTCAGTGAAATAGTTTTTTTTAGTTTTAAATGCGTGCGGGAATTATTTAACCTTTTTTTCAATGTGTGAATGTGTGTTTTCAGCAGCGCTCATTAATCTATTTCAAGTTATGTTTTCAGCACTCGTGTGTTTTAGTTGTGTTTTATTTATGTAATTTTGGGTTATTTTTTTAATTGTTTTTGTAAAAATAGCACATTCACAGTGCACTGCGTGTGAAGATTGTAATTGGTGTTTTGTTACGCGGGTTTTTGGTAGGCTAATTTCGCTCAGAACGAATTCTATAGATGGATACTAGTTCTGTCTTGTCCGTTTCCACTCTTCTAGGCGATTAAACCAACGTTAGGACAGTGAAAAATCCACTAGGGTAGATCATTCAAGGGAAAGAGGACTCGTGGCGGGTACATACTGCCGCGGTACTGTTGAGAACGATGCTAGTTCTGAAGTCGACGCTACCGGAAGCAATAACAGGGTGCAGAAAATATGCCATCCAACCACATGGCGATTTCCGATACCCCTCAAAATACTTCAAATTCAGTACTAGGACTCTTTCGGTTCCGACATGTCCTTCATGAAGGAACTGAAAGCAGCATTAGGTTCCATAAGGAAAGCACTGAATATTTCAGTTCAAGAAATAAAAGCGCAGGGTATTTCAGTTAATGAAATAAAAGAGAGAATGAATGCACAAGGTAGTTTCATGTAAGCTGTCCAGGTGGAGCTGATCAAAGTTTCTGCGCATTGCAGGCAGGCGCAAAGTAATATCGTTCACGTTATCTGCGATAATCTAGATAGGTTGCACACCGATATTGTGCAACTCGTACAGGAACGGCATGAGATAGCAATGGGTGCTATCTCAGAGAACACAGCCAAGATTTCAGTGAACATAGGTGCTATCTCTGCCCTCTCCGACCACGTAGATACCAATATCCACTCTCTTGAGGAGAGATTCGACAAGAGAGACGAATTAGTTAATACTAATGCCCACTCTATTAACGAGAGAATTCAATTGGAAGACAGTAGGGTAAAAACGTGCACAGACAAGCTTCTGCTCAGGCACAGCTTCTGCACGGAGGGAGGCGGCTGCAAACACGGCGGGTCCTGCTGTAGTGTCTCAATCGAAGGAAGTCTGCGGGTGCTACGGTTCAAGGAGCAGTGGGAAATAAGGAAATAAACCGGAGGCGTCGTGATGAACACGTCGCCCGGTTAGAGCAAGCCTCTGCTGCGACGCCTGCCCCGCCCGTAGGAAACGTTTCCCACAATTTGTGTGGAGGTCAGCCCTCTCGTTCCGACCGTGTAGACAATTCGGCTTTTTAAGAGGAGGAAGTCGAACTTCTGTGTGTACGTCCTATAACAAGGGAAAGTCAGAATCAAGTGCCTCTGCGGGAGCCTCAACAGGCATTTGATTATAAACTCTTCTTGTCCGTGAGGAAGTACCAAGTTTTCAGGAACTATGCTAACAGTATACACATCCATGTATGGCTGGAAAAAATCGATTTTTCTTTGTCCCTGGACTGGCCCAAAGGGAATAAGATCGAATAAGTGTGCGCATATCTCGAAGGAGAGCCGCCCACGCGCGTGTGTAGAACTTTAGGGAGCATTTCCTGTCTGCCTATTGGTCAGAGGGGCAGCAGGAAAAAGTAAAAAGTAGTATATTAGTGATGCACCGTTTTGTGAACAGCAATTGCAAGAGTCTCAGCGACTTCATTCAAGGAATGGTGCTGAGAAATCAGTTCCTTGATTACCCATATAATCCAAGCGAATTAACTGAATTTGCACCTCGAAACTACCATGGAATGTGCGCAATACCGTTTTTTGCGGGAAGCTGCAAGGAGGACATTGAGTCGTTCCAGGCTTACCTGGAGGTCTTGATGATGATTACAGACCTAGAAGAGACGGTAGCGGCTCTTTTAGGAGAAGTAATCAGATTGAAAGTAGTGGTGGGGACAATCGCCAATTGGAAAGTACTAGTAGCAGGCAGCCTGGACCTTCCAATGCTGATAATCAGCAGCAGAGGAGGAGACAGCGAGGTTCTTGGCGTGATCAACGAGCTCAAAGATGGAGAAGATTCGGGAACGGGAATATGGGCTACCGACCCATCGAGGCCAGAAAAAACGATGCGACCTGCCAGAAGAAGGGGTGGAAATCAGGTCAACTAATCTGCGCCACAATCGACCCCAAGAAGCCGCCCCTAGTACGAGCCAATGGTAATCTCTAGAAGTTGACCGACACACTGTCAACTTGCTTGGAAAGTAGCACATCCGTCTGAAACTAGGAGGGCAGAATGACATTAGGGACTCTCTTCTCGAGGAAGAGCCCGCTGCGGTAGAGCCAGTGATTCAACTGCTTATAACTTTAAGCAACGAAGACATTGCTCTGGAATGCGTACTTGACACCGGCAGCGCCGTTTTGGTCATGAGCAACTCCGCATTCGGCCATTGTCAAGCAGTGGGAACATTGCCTATTCTTCCTATGCAGAGGACTTAAGTAAAATGTACAATAGTCAGGCGCAGTGATGATGTCAGAAAGCAAGCCGATGTAGTGTTTGAGTGTCAGGGTCATGAATTTTGTTTGAACTTTATTATAGTGCCCTCATTAATGGCAGATGTCCTAGGCATGCAATTCCTCCTCACACATAACACCCTGTTAAAAAAAAAAAAATGTTCAAATGTTTGTTAAGCTTATGGGACTTAACTACAGGGTCATCAGTCCCTAAACTTACAAACTACTTATGAACTACGGCACAAATATCCATGCCCGAGGGGGGATTCGAACCCCCGACCGTAGTAGCCATGCAGACCGTGACTGAAGCGCCTCAGTCTCCTCGGCCACCGCGGCCGGCTAACACCCTTTTAGATTCTAGTTAAGGTGTGGTGGGATTATGCAAGGGCAATGCCATCATATAACTGAAATTTGATGAGTATGCTGCCGAGCGCTACTGCCAGTTCTTGCATGACATCTATCCAACTATTGCTACCTCCGTGGAGGACATGTCGTTCTGTACTGTGGGATTGACGACAAAGACGCGATCTCCCGCGAGATTGCTAAGAAAGTCGAGCTTGTAGACGACACGTCAGGTACTCCAAAGTCCGAGCTGTCCCTAATACTCCATGAACACTCCACTGTATTCTCTGAGACTCCCGGCATTATAAAATGGTTTGTCCATAGTCTCAAGGTCCAGGAATAAAGGAAGTTCTTTGTCAGGCCATACCTTATTCCGTGGGTATGTAAGTAGCAGGTCGAGGAGGATATTAAGTGCATGCTGGCGGAAGGAGAGACTCAACAAGCGGTGAGTTCATACAATAATCCACTGCTGGTCATTACGAAACGAGAGAACTCGATTCGGCTTGTTCTGGATTCGAGACAAATTAACACAGTAATATAACCGGAGATGGACCAACCACAAATGTACGATGAATTGCTACAGCAATTTCACGGTGTGCGCGTGCTTTCTTCTATAGACATGCGCTCCAGTTATTGGCAAATTGAACTTCAACCGAGCTTCTGACCTTACACGGCCTTCCTATGATACGGGACCTGCTACCAATTCCGCAAGTTGCCTTTTGGACTCAACATCAGTTCTGCTGCATTCATTCGTAGGATGGAGAGTATCTTACCAGATGACTTGCGGATACGGGTAACCACACACGTGGACGACGTACTTATAACAGAGGTGTCATTGGAATACCATAATTACGTTCTAAAACAGTTACTTCAGGTGTTCGAACAGTCGGGAATGACTGTAAATCTAAAGTAATCAGAGTTGGGCCGCCGAGAAGTGATATTTCTTGGTCATATTATATCTAGGGATAGCATCCTACCAGACCCGACCAAACTAGATGCGATCAGAGAATATCCGGTTCCGTCAACTAAGATACAGGTCAGGGCCTACTTAAAGCTTACAAATTTATACAAAAGATTCCTACCGACAGAAAATGTTGCTACTCCAACCCTTCGCATGCTTACGAGCAAGGGTAGAGTTACAAAGTGGACTGCGAGCGCGTAAAAGGAATTTGAGGACGCGAAACGCGCCTTGGTAGCCGCGCCCCTGTTAGCCCACCCTGACCTGTCGAAGGTAATTTGTCTAGGAACGGACTGCTCTAAGGTTAGCATACCTGAAGAGCTGTTTCAGTAATTTGAGGAAAAAGGGGTGGGGTACAGCAAAAGACGCAATTACTCCGTGCAGCTCTTGCAGTCGTTTTCAGTTTCCTTAAGTTCAGGTGGTACTTGTATGGGAGGACGATCAAAGTGTGTACCAGTCATCGCAAGTTAGAGTTTCTAACGTCGGCTAAGTTGACCCACCGAAGGATGGCCAGGTGGGCGTTGGTTTTTTAGGAATTACGTTTTACCGTGGTTCACATACCCGGTAAGGAGAATGTGGTATCTGACACGCTTTCTCACTCTCCGGTGGGTTTGACGCAAGGGACCAATGATGAACTGAATGAGAACAGCTTCAGTGTCTTATATCTCCGTGGAGTTGCATTCGAAAAATTTATTACCGCCTTCCTTCAGGACATAGGGCGGAAACAAGATGCGATTCTGATATATATGTGAAGGCCAAATGGCGTGATCAGAACCATCCGTCGATCAGTCATTACTTCCTTATCACGTTCGCTGCCGTTCACGCTCTGGCGCGATGATGCTAGGTGCCACTTCACGCTCTGGCGCGTGAACGTATTTTGACAGTATCTTTTCATAGTTTTGAGACACTGAATGTTTAGGTTTTAGTTTTCAGTTTTTTTATATGGTTTTTTATTTGCATTTATATTTTTGTGAAAACAACAAACGAACAATATAAACAGAACATAAATCTACCATTACATAATGAGAAGCGTGTGTGGCTCCTAGCCGGTAATGCAAACGCGGAAATCTGGAAACACGTACGTGTGCATATCACTTTTCCCTGAGTGCCTACCAGAGTATACATCTTTATTAGACGATGCCAGTTTACAAGAACCCATAATATGATGCTAGGTCGCAGCACGCGCCACAGCGTGAGCGGCACCTGACTCAAGTAACATTTACACGCGCCAGAGCGTGAACGGCAGCGAACGTGTTATTAGGCGAAATATCTTGTTCCGACATAGCGTTGTTGTTGTTGTTTTTTGGATATTTTAGGGGGACAAAACTGCGGAGGTCATCAGTCCTCCATTCCATCGTTAGGCATCACAACAAAAGACGTGAATGCATAAAGGAGCCTAGAGTGGAGAACAACTGGTGGGGAGGAATATCCCCCAAGTCAGTTAAAGGACAACAAAGTCAGCAAGAGACAACTAAAACAATGGCAATCACTCAGTAGAACAGAGTAACGCCAGGAAATAAAATGTAAAAGCCGACGTCTGTGGCTGACCGACCGTGAGACTAAAAACAGGAAAAGTCAGCCACACGAAAACAAAGGGAAACCTCCAATCGGAGGTCATGACAGGACGGACACAGACGCTGAAGAAAAGCTTTAAGTGGAGGGGTAAAAACCACTGTCCCGAATAAAACTTAAAACAGTATCAGCCATTTTGGCATCGTCACTTAAAACTTGGGATAAAAGCGCAGGAAAATTAAAACTCCGCCGCAGAGGTGCTAAAACAGGGCATTCCACTAAGATGTGCGCCACCGTCAGGCGGGCGCCACAGCGACACACAGGCGGTTCCTCGCCACGAAGGAGATGGCCGTGAGTCAGCCATGTATGGCCAATGCGGAGCCGGCACAGGACTACGGAGTCCCGGCGGCAGGCCCGCATGGAAGAACGCCACACAGCTGTCGTTTCCTTTATAGCACTGAGTTTGTTGACTGGTGCTAGGATACACCACTCTGTAGCCCAAAGCTCACGCACTCTATGTCGCAGCACCGCCGTCCGGAGATCAGTATCCGGGAGGCCGATCTCTAAAACAGGCCCATCAATGGCCTGCTTGGCCAGCATATCAGCACGTTCGTTGCCCGCAATACCGACATGACCTGGGGACCAGAGGAACACCACTGATCGACCGGATCTGTCAAGGGCAGATAGGGTCTCTTGAATTCCTAATACGAGAGGAGACCGTGGATAGCACTGGTCGAGTGCTTTAAGGCTGCTCAGGGAGTCACTACAAATGAGAAAGGACTCACCTGAGCAGGACGATGTGCTCGAGAGCGCGGCAAATTGCCACCAGCTCTGCGGTATAGACACTGCAGCCAGCTGGCAGAGAGCGTTGTTCTACGTGGTTATTATGAGAGAACGCAAAACCAACCCGGCTCTCAACTTGCGAACCATCCGTGTAAACCAGGTCACGTCCAGGGAATCTAGCAACGACCGCTAAAAACTGGCGACAGAGAGCTTCAGGTGGAACTCAGTCTTTGGGTCCACAGGCCAAGTCCAGGCAAACAGACGGCCTTGGCAGGCGCCACGGAGGCGTGCGTGTGTGGACCCGATATGGAGGTGGTAGTGGGTATGACTCAAGTTCCCGCAGCAGAGACTGGACCCTGAAAGCGATCGTATGACCCGACCTGGGTCGTCGTTGTTGGTCATGGACGACCATACGGGGAAAAAGAACACGGTGGTTTGGATGGCTCGACGAGCTGTGCACGTGCACTGCATAGGCTGCAAGCAGTTGCCGGCGGCGGATCGGCAAAGAAGGTACCCCGGCCTCAGCAAGTAAGCTGGTCACAGGGCTGGTGCGAAAGGCACCCGTCGCGATGCGGACCCCACAGCTGTGAATTGGGTCCAGGAGATGCAGTGCCGAAGGTGCCGCAGACCTATAGGCAATTCACCCAAAATCGAGACGGGACTGCACCAGCGCCGTGTAAAGCCGCAACAGTGTGGAGCGGTCGGCACCCCAGGTCGTATGACCCAAGTGTCTGAGAAGGCTGAGATGGCGCCAGCACTTCCGTTTCAGCTGACGAATGTGGGGGAGCCATGTCAGCCGGGTGTCAAAGACCAGTCCTAAAAAACGATGAGTTTCAACTATAGTAAGTAGTTCGTCATTAAGATAAAGTTCAGGGTGCGGGTGGACAGTCCGACGCCGACAGAAGTGCATCACTCTGGTCTTGGAGGCAGAAAACTGAAAGCCGTGGGTAAGCGCCCACGTCCGCGCCTTCCGAATAGCACCTTGCAACCTGCGCTCGGCAACTTGGGTGCTGCAGGAACTAAAAGAGAGACAAAAGTCGTCAGCATAAAGAGAGGGGGACACCGACGATCCAACCACTGTGGCTAAACCATTGATGGCGATTAAAAATAATGGAACGCTTAAAACGGAACCCTGAGGAACCCCATTTTCCTGGATATGAGAGGAGCTCAGGGAAGCACCAATCTGAACACGAAAGGTACGGACGGTTAAAAAATTCTGAATAAAAATCGGTAGGGAGCCCTGGAGGCCCCAGTCATATAAAGTGTTGAGGATGTGTCGTCGCCAGTTTGTATCGTATGCTTTGTGCATATCGAAGAAGACGGCAACAAGGTGTTGGCGCCGGGAAAAGGCTGTGCGGATTGCAGACTCAAGGTACACCAGATTATCGGTGGTAGATCGACCATAGCGAAAACCGCCCTGGCATGGAGCCAATAGGGTTTCACATCACACCGGTAGCACATCACCTTCACCTTTTCAGGCAGTGTATCGCCTTCAAAGGCTACGATGAAGGCACCAGTGGCAACCCTATTTTCTTTCGACCCACAATGGACGCGCCGGACGAAGTGAACACCTCGCCGCTCGAGGTTGGCGCGCAGCTCCTCATCATACTGTAAGAGCAGATCACGATGCAATACAATGCCCTGGACCAAATTAAGAGACTTATGTGGCGTAATGTTGACCGCTTATCGCAAGCAAGCAACGCCCTTGACTGGGCAGGGGATGCAGTGTGAATCAACACAGACCCATTACGCATCTTGGATAGGGACTCCACGTCTCCAAACTTCTCCTCCAGGTGGTCAACAAAGAACTGAGGCTTCACTGTAGTAAATGACTCCCCATCAGTCCTTGTACAAACTAAATACCTCGGTGAATACGGCCCATTTCTATCTTCAGCCCTGCGTTCTTCCCAGGGCGTGGCCAAGGATGGGAACGACTTGGGGTCATATGATGTAGCATTAAACTTTCCACGCTTTGAGACGGTGGTTATACGTCCACCAACGTTATCTTTTGCTCGCTTCATTGTGTTCCCATGAGCAGCTAGGGATCTAAGGGTCCACCGAGACAGAGCCCCGCTTGCCTGGGCAAGCCTTATATAACTGAGGTGCGGCAGGTTCCTCAGAGGCTGCTTCTCAGACTCAGCCGCAGGGACTGTGGAGGAGCACAGCCATGCCTTAACAGACATGCATCTCCTCGGCACGTAGCACACCTTGATATTGGCGATTAAGCCAAGATCCCCAGGCTCTGAAATGTCCAACGTTCCACTGTCGCGCCGAACGATGGACGTTGAAGCACGCACAGAGCTTACGGTGTAGCGGACTGTTGGCGCGACACAGGCCACGGCTCAGGATCCCGGGTCCGCCAAACCTGTACTCAGCAAATTAATGCTGAGCCCCTGAGGGGCCGACATTTCGACCCCGGGCAATCGAACTGGGTTGTGTGCATTCCAGATGAGTGGGTGAACAAACTCATCTGGTTTACTCACCCAAGCTACACGCACTATGGCGCCGCAAGTGCTACCAGAAACTCCGTGATACCTGTTACTTCCTAAATATGGATCTGGAAAGGATCTGGAAAGTGTTGGTCACTTTGTAAGCTTTGTCAAAAATCTAAACACCCACGGTTAAACACGAAGCTCCAGTCTTTTCTATAATCCCTTCTCGGCTTCGTGAGTTAGCTGCGGTCGATCTCTTCGGTCCGCTACCATGCACAATGAATGGCTATTCGTGCATCTGCGTGGCAGTAGTGCTAGCTTCAAAATTTGTTACTGTGACTCCCTTAAGAAGAGCGACTGGACAGTCAATTGTTCAGGCCTTTATGAAAGTCTTTTTACGACAAGTTGGGCCTGTAGAGAAAGTCATTGCGGACAACGGTTCTCATTCCATTCCCCCGTTTGGAAAGAAATGCTGTGGAGAAGACGCATGAGGCCAGTTTTTAGAACCGTTTATCACCCTGCGTCAAATGCTTGTGAGCGGGTGATGAAAGAACTGGAGAAGCTGTGCCGTCTGTACTACTACCGTTGTCATAGGGCCTGGGATCGGTATATACAAGGGTTTCAGCACTTCCTGAATGAACTCCCAAACAGCTCGACCTCTATGTCCCCTGCGCTGGAGCTTAAGACCCAACACTCGGAGGACAAGGTGCGTGAAACTGTGCCTCTCGAACCGCCTGTGCGTCTGACACAGTGACGTTGTCGAAGGCGCCCTGGCGAATATTAGAAGTGCCGCAGAGAGGAGGCGACGGCAAGACAAAGTCAGTCGCGTTGTGAGAGTGTTCCAGGTGGGCCAGAAGGTCCTAGTACGCTAGCAACGACTCTCGAGCAAACGTCACTCGTTCACCAAGAAGTTTCTTCCCCTTTTCGTCGGACCATACCCCATCAAACGGATAGCCCACGAGAACGCCGTGGAACTAGAAACCGTCCTCACCAGGAAATCTCGAGGGCTCCACCATGTCCGAGTCCGAGGTTCTACTGCTAGAAGCCAGGCAGCCTAATTGTGTCATGCCAGTTTTGTCTAGTTTCGTGTTCTAAGGTAAATTTAGTGATATTCTCACCAACCAAGTTCTTAGTGTGGTAAATTTATGATGTATTTCGTATGCCTTTTGCAGTGTTTTCTTTGTGTGCTTTGTTTTAATAGTGTATTTTGTTACGTGTCTCCCCTGTATATGTGTTTTTTTATGTGATTTTCACATCGCAACAATACGTTTTCTGGTTGTTTGCGTGCCTGGTGTATCATACGGTGCACGCCGTTATTGGTTTAGTTAACAGAAATTGCCAGTTCCATCTGGTCAGCTGTTTGAAGCGGGTTATCTTGACACTCCGTTTTTTTTTTTAAGGATTTGTTAGTGTGACATATCCGAGTGTCTCTTTTGGCCAATAAGGCAGTCCACCTCACGACATCTCTTATCGTACTTGCTGTCCATTTCATTATCATGTTTCCGTCGTGAATTGATGGAGTGTAATTTAAGATGTGTAGAATATGTTAAGGTATATTATTGTGGGATTTTGTTTCCGTAATTTGTTCCGTGTTTATCGTTTAAATTGTGTTTGCTCTTCCTCACTGTGAGTGGAGCCATCCTCTTGAGTAGTGTGTTACAATTGCCACCCTTACTGTAGATTTTGTGTCGGCAATCTCCCCGAGGAATAGGATATTAATAAGACTCCGTGGTAGGCGCGAACTCCGTTATTTATAGGATTTTATTTGCAAGATGATGGACTGTGGTATTGCCGTTTTGTCTAAGGATTGTCCGTTTGAGTAACAGAAGGTGTGCAGTTCGACCTGTAGAAGGTCGCTGGAGAGCACGAATGAAGGGGTTCATTTGACAACATATACCCTGGCCTGTTAATAGAACCAACTTGCATTTTTTCAGATACGTTTTGCAGGACAATTTTGTAAATTAAAGAACAGAGCGTGATCTGTGGAAGAGGAAAAATATTTGACGATAAAAAATGAGATACAGGAGGTCAAGAAGAGCAAACTGCATGTCAAGTAACTGACCGTTTCGGACGTACAACCGAAGATATATGATGCCCAACATCACTAGCACAGTAAACATTGTCAATCACTAATTTGTCATTATTCATTGTGCAGAATCGTGGTGGTAAGTATGTATAAGTATATTGTAAGTTATTAATACCTTAGGCCTCACTTCATTAGTTTAGGATTGTTTAACACCTATGGATTTGCATCTTTCTTTTATATGTTTATCTTTGTGCTGTCTCTGTTGCAATTTACAACTTGATTTCTATGAAATCAACACACATGGGTGTTATTCTTCTATCACAAACTTGTTGACCGCTAAAATTTAAGCGTAATTTAGATGATGCTTGTGTACAATTATGGGAAGTTACTTTATGTCATGTGATATATAATGTCTTTTCATTTTATTCCGTTTAGAGTAACACGTGTAGCTATGGTTTCTCGCCTCTGCGAGAGAGATTTGTGCAGGGTATGCTTACAAGAACTAATACGGAATTTGCACCGGAATGAGGTCACAACTCGCACCCAAGTGACTCGCGCCTCGCGCAGTAGTTACAGCAAATTACGCCCGGGCTGTAGATTGTGGTTTGGTAGTTAATCTCTGCATAGCGCTGCATGCTGCATGGTTACCCTGACTTTCTGGCCAAATGCCCCTCCCTAAAACTAACAGATATGATTTGACATGACTGTTGACATGCCCTGTTGGGTGAGTTATGATAACTAAGACACAGTTATTAGAGCGCGCGCTACATAACTTGGCGAGTGAGGTCTGGATGCGCAGAAGCACAGGTAGGCCTCCTACGTCACGCCTCTTGACCTGCTGGCCAATAGCCGTTAGTCAGCCGTTGCGCGCGCTCGAGTTCGTGTCGTACTGTGCGGAGCGACAACTGGTTTTGACATTCTGCGTTGTGTTGTTTTTGCGAGTTATTTCGGAGCGTTCAGTTGACTATGAGTGGCAACAGCAAATCTCAGTCTGTATTGCACAAACAGGCAAGAGAAATAGTATTTCGCGTGTATCAGTTCTTTAGACGGGAGTCGGAAGCGGCTGATCACAAAGCCTCTCCCGGCGTTGCCAAGTGCCAAGAACGAACAGCTGCAGCGTGCGGTATCGGGTTGAGAACTGTTCAACGAATCGCGAGTGAAGCCAAGGCATCTGTTGACGACAATGGATCACCTATTTTTAGGTCGCCTGGGAAGTGCCGATATCGAAAGAAATGTGCGAGTGGGCTCGACGATTTCAGCAAGAATGTATTACGGCGAAAAATATTTGACATGTATAGTAAAGGTGAATATCCTACGGCAGATAAACTTTGTTCATACATGAAAGAAGCCGACAATTTCAACGGTAGCAAATCTACCATGCTAAGAATATTAAGAGAAATGGGATTCAAATACAAAAAAACCAATGACGGAAGAAAACTGCTCTTGGAGAGAAGTGACATTGTAGCAGCAAGAACTGTGTTCCTGAGAACGATGCACGTGATTCGACAAGAAGGAAAATCTCGAATTTATTATCTTGACGAAACGTACGTGAACCAGAACCATTCAAGACCAATGTGCTGGAAGACAAGTGAGGACGATGGAGGCTTGAAGGTTCCTGTGGGCAAAGGGAGACGACTCATTGTGCTTCACGCTGGTTCTGCAGAAACAGGATTCATACCTGAAAGCAAATTAATATTTGAGTCATCAAAGACGAAGCATTCAGAAGACTACCATTCTGAAATGACTTACGCAGTCTTCAGTCAGTGGTTTACAAGTCAACTGCTTCCATACCTGGCGGAGAATTCTGTTATAGTTATGGACAATGCAAGTGTACACTCCGTGCAAGTGAACAGAGCTCCTACTTCAAATACCAGAAAGGACGAAATTATTTCGCGGCTTACATCTAATGGAATTCCTCACAGTGCGTCACAAACCAGGGCAGAATTGCTCATGCTTGTAAATGCATACAAGCCCAAATACCTCACTTACGCGATAGATGAACTTGCAAGACAGCATGGTCACCGGGTAGTTAGATTACCACCTTATCACTGCCATTACAACCCCATTGAGCTGGTGTGGGCGCAAGTTAAGGCCTATATCGCAGAAAGAAATAACACCTTCCGGATTGCTGACGTCGAAAGACTTACGCATGAAGCAGTGAACAACATCTCGATTTCTGCATGGGAAGACTGTGTCAGACATTCAGAAACACTGCAGGAAGAAGACTTTAAAAAGGAAATTAACAGAGACACGGTGATGTAGCCTTTTATAATTAATCTTAACGAATCTGATTCGTCTGAGGAAGACACCGAGGCTGAGGACGATGTTTTGGGCTAAGTGTGCCACTACTAATTACCACATTAAAAATTATTTTGTGGCAGTTTGGCGTGTATTAACTAACTTTATACCATGTGTGCTTCCCTGGCAACGGAATTGTAAAAATATCTTTGTTCTCATTTATACTCTTTCGTTGTGGACTTTGTTTAAAGCTTGTCTTCCGGCTTCAACAGCTTTGACAATTTTGTTATGAACTCAATTAACGTTGACTATTAGCCGTTTCCAGACTGTGCCTCGACGATCGTCTTTGCGGTGAGTAGCAAGCAATTCTCATTATTTTATTGTTATTACAACCTGAACTTTCCACCGTAAAATATCTCTTTGTTTTATTTATGCTAGTGGGACATCTATTTTCAATTTTGAAAAAAATTGTACGAAAATCGCTAGACAAAAATGTTTTACAAAAGCTCTTATTGATGGCCGATTTCGACAGTTCTTGGTTGCCATCATCTGATCTTTATTGCATACATTTCAGTATTCCTCATTTATCTGTACATAATCAATTTTACAAAAAATAAATCAGGAAATGTGAAATACGTTGCTTTGATCAGTAAGCACTTGCTTGATAGGCATCAGTACGAAGACTGAAATGTGGCACTTTTAGATAGTCTCCTTGTCTTGTAAAATGCCAAATATATACAATTATTCCATCATTCCATATGATATGTCACTTAAGTCAAAGATAAAGTATTTTTATAACTGCCTCGAAAAATACAGAATTTAAGATACAATTAAGGGAAAAATCTAAAGTTTGTCAGTTTCTAATTTATCACTTTTTTATCTTCACAAATTTACTTTGAATTCGTAATCTGTCGTGAACGTCTAATGTGGTTTTTCAGTAATAATGGATAGACTGATCTCCCTAGAAGAACTGTGTATATAATTTACAGATATTTCGTGTTAATCGACTGAGCTACGAAATGAATTTCTGTGCCGCTCAGAAAATTATGCCCTGCCGTGTAAACATGATAGGTACAAGAGAAAGAGACTCGTAAATACTCGTGAATGCGCCACAGTTTTCCAACAATCAAACGAGCGTTGTTTTTCTGCATTACACTTTTTGTACAGCCGTGTGCGTTCAAGACTCGCAGCTTGACATTTCCTTGCGCTTGTATGCGGCCGTAACTTTAAAGC
The DNA here is from genome assembly GCA_026315105.1 of Locusta migratoria. Lineage (NCBI taxonomy): Eukaryota > Metazoa > Arthropoda > Insecta > Orthoptera > Acrididae > Locusta > Locusta migratoria. The sequence continues at coordinate 675,770,791 of CM048746.1, read as the reverse complement.
TAAGCGGCAGTCAGCAGCTGACTGCGGAATGGAATGGAGCGCGGCTAACGCACAGTCCGGCTACGCTGTAACAGCTGGTCCCCCCACCACTACACAGCTACCTGCGCAGAAGAGCCAGTCCACCCGCCAAGTTACGTGGCGCGCGCTCTAATACAGGACCCAGTTTTGTTTATTTTAACCATTAATCAGGATGTTCCATTAAGGTATAGCTTTATGAGGTTTCGATAATATTGCTGATATGTATCACTATGTAATGTGACTTATAAGGACTTAGAGCCTTCGAGTTCTATTCGCCATTTTGTCATGTAAAATGTTAATTTTAAGATCGTGTGGATTAACTTAATATGAGTTAGGGAGATTCGAAACTACTGTTCTAGTCAACTAGCTGAAAACCTTATATGTTTATGTATGAGTGTCATAAATTTAACTTAAATATGATGAACTTGGACCAAAAAGTTCCATTTAATGACTGTTTTTGCTATACCAGTTAATATTAATATTTAGCGTTCATTTTAAAAAGTTTGTCTGTGATGTCAGTTGACCTCTGAATGACCAAGCTCACTCGTGTGGACCTGAAATGATGGGGGCCTATTTTTGTTAATTTATATTTGTGAATGTATTTCTTTTGTATGAATATGGGGAGCCTTGTGTAATGTCCTACTCCATATAGGTTTTATGTGGGTACTACATAAATTTAAGCATTGGAGTTCTTTATACGTTTAGTGTTTCTTTAGTAATAGTTTTCTCCATCCCCCTTCAAAGGCCCTAGTCTACGATTCCATCAGCGAAAAACAGTGTTTATTTCTTAAAAACAGTGTTGAGTCGACGACAATGTCGAAAAGTGCGTCAATGAGTTGTAAAGTGGTGACAGCAGTCAGTGAACGCACTAAGGGTGCGAAATATAACTCGCCTTCTAAGATCCTCTTAATGAACGTATCAATTCTGGTATCCCTCAGAAATTCCATGCAAACAAATTATTCATTAAATAGGATTTTTATGATTGTGCTACGAACGTCAAGGATAAGCTCCTTGATACAGAGCGGTGCTGACTTTTGCCATCTGCAAATTTTTTAAAACAAAATATAAGCTTTCTTAACTATATTGTTTAAATAACGTAAATGAAAGACTGATGCTATCACTCCAATTTTAATCATGTTTCAATTTTATTTGCTTCCAGAAACATCTATATATCTTATTTATTGGTTTAAGTGTCATTACATGAATTTTGTTTTGAGCCACGTTGAATTTTCACTTTGCCTTCAGCAACTTATCGAGTGAATTCTTTGTTGTCTAAAAATGCAGCTGCCATATTGCTTGTGGGGGATATCTGAGACCAGTTTCACTCCATTTACTTTAGGTATACTTTGTGCTTCAGTTGTATGGGTCTCTTGCAGACACAGCACATCATATCGGCGAGTCTTGCAGATACCACTAAGGTTGCCTTCCTTAATATGGGTTTAGTTCTCAACATTGATTGAGACTGTCAGAGGGGTGGCCCTGGAAAGGGCCGGCTTGTGCCATATCTTTTTATATCACCTGTATTGCCTGCAATCTGTTCTCCGGCTGATAAGTTAAAGCTCTGATGAAACTGTTTGAGAGCATCTGTAAGTCCCATTTTCGTAATGTTCTTATTGCACCACGTAGAGGATCGGCCTTACATCTCTGTAAGCCAGTGTTTCAGACTGTTTTTAACACAGTGATCCTGTGTTATTAACAGTCTTGAACACAATGAAAATGTGCGACCGCCCTAAAAGAAACGCATGATGTTCGACACAGAGCCAGAACGGAAACGGAACGGGAACGGCACGCGACAGTTCCTGCAACAGCAGGTCGCCGCAACGTTGCGGCACCGTCGAATGGGACCGCCCATAAATACCGGGGGGAAAGGTGAACTGCAGTTCCTTTGTAGCAGTCGCTCTGTCGTTTCATTCACTGTTTTGAATTGTTTCTTTGTGACGATCGTTCGAGAACAACCCAACCCTTGTTATGACCACAAACCAGATAATCGGTAATTCCACTGCAATGAGTCAGTCTCTACCACACTCTGAATTTGAATGCGATAAAAAAAACTTGGTTACATGTTCGATGTGGATCAAGTATATCCCAAAGAATATAATCATTTACATTTACCATTAGACCGTGAAAATAAAATCATACCTAACACTAAAGTTAGCAAATTGTTGACTACTTTATTAATAAAAACAAGTATATAGTTCATTATAGAAATCGTAAACAGAATTTATCACTTGGAATGAAGACAACAAAAATTTACACAGTTTTAAAATTTAGACCGTCTCTGATTGGTCGAAGAAATGTGTAGCTTCGAATGATCCGATGAGAATGCAATCGGAGAAGGATTTTAAAAGGATTTCTATAAGTTGATGTAAATTTCGATGTTTGGGAATACAACAGAAAATATTAGCAATCGCGTTGATATAAAATTACTGTCAGTTGGAGAAAAACTCAATAAATGAATAGCTAAGCCAAACTCTGAAGGAAGGAAAAATATTTAAAGGGAATCTTGTTGCTATCTACACTAATAAGACAAAAATTTCATTCAATAAGCCAATCAATATTGGAATGATTATGCTTTATTTATCTAAAGAGCTAATTTACGATTTCACAAAAGAACAATAAAACCGAAATATGGCAAAAATATAGACTTGATTTATCCAGGCTGAAGATTCATATGAAGACATGAAATCGATTATTTTGATACAAGTTATTATAGAATAGATAATATTAATGTATTACTCAAGTAAACTAGAAAGTGTCAGGAAAAAATGGAAGATGAATCTAATGGAAAAATAGTGTTGGAATTTTGTGGCTTAAGAACAAAAATGTATGCATTTAAATTTTTAATAAAATAGATTAATTATGTTAAGGTGTTACGAAATGTGTTGTTAAAAACGAAATAAGATTAGAAGCTTATAAAGACTGTTTCTTGAACAGTAGATAACATTACAGAAAAATTAATATGATTTGAAGTAAAAAAAAACATGAAATATAACAGTTGAAATAAAAATCCATTGAGCCCTCATGATAATAAAAGACATTTTCTGGAAAATAAAATAGGTTCACTACCTTATTGATATTATTCATTATTAAAAAATATTTCCTTACTAAAAAAAAAAAAGGAACTGCCTCGTTTCGACCTAAGTCCTTCAGCACTCTGTCAAATTATTCTCGCAGTATCATATCTCCTATCTCATCTTCCTCCACTTCGTCTTCCATTTCTATAATACTGCTTTCAAGTTTATATCCTTTGTACAGGCTCTCTATATATTCCTTCCACAGTTCAGCTTTCCCCTCTTTGCTTAGTACTGGTTTTCCGTCTGAGTTCTTGATATTCATACAGCTGCTTTTCTTGTCTCCATACACCTATTTTATTTCCCGGTAGGCGGTATCTATCTTTCCCTAGTTATGCATTCTTCTATGGCTCTGCAATTGTCCTATAGCCACTCCTGCTTAGCCAGTCTGCACTTCCTGTCAATCTCATTTTTCAGACGTTTGTATTCCCTTTATCCTGTTTCACTTGCTGAATTTTTATATTTTGTCCTCTCATCAATTAAGTTCAGTATATCCTCTGTTATCTAGGGATTTCTATTAGACCTTGTCCTTCTACCTTTATGGTCCTCTGCTGCCTTCACTATCCTCTCTCTCAGAGCTACCCATTGTTCTTGTACTTGTTTACTTTTCCCCGTATAAGCCAATCCTTGCCTAATGCTCCCTCTGAAATTATCAACCACCTCTGGTTCGTTCAATTTGTCCAGGTTCCATCTCCTAACCTTTCTAATTTTCTGCAGTCTCTTAAGTTTTAATCTGCAGTTCATAACCAGTAAGTTATAGTCCGAGTCTATATCTGCCCATAACCAATAACTTATAGTCCGAGTCTATATCTGCCCCTGGATATATTTTACAGTTTAGAACCTGGTTTCTAGATCTATTCCTTACCATTATAAAGTCAATCTGGTACCTTCCAGTGTCTCCTGCTCAATTACACGTATACAGCCTTCTTTCATGATGATTAAACCGAGTGTTGGTGATCATTAAATTTTGCTCTGCGCAAAATTCTACCAAGCGGTCTTCTCTTTCATTCCTTTTTCCCAGTCCATATTCACCTACTACATTTCCTTCTCTTACCTTTCCTACTACTGAGTTCCAGTCCCCCATCACAATCAAGTTTTCCTCTCCCTTAATTTTCTGAATGATTTCTTTTATCTCCTCATACACTTTTTCGATATCCTCATCATCGGCCGTGCTAGTTGGCATATAAACTTGCACTACTGTGGTCGGTGTTGGCTTTGTGTCTATCTTCACTACGATAATGCGTTTACTATGCAGTTCACAGGAACTTATCCGCAATGTTTTTGTTTGATACCTTGTTTGTGTCCACTATCTTGTTTATGTCCGCCATATTGTAGGTTGTGTACGCCATCTTATTGTATGGCCCCTGTAAGGTGGGCAACCACACGGTCAAAGGTTCAACTTCTCTTCTGAACTCCCAGGCTGTTCCAAAAGCCCCCAATTTTCTATCCACAAGACCCATAGTGTACTTACTTACGCAATTTGATTAACAGCCGTTTGTGAGTTATGGCGTCAAAAACCATCTGGAAATCTAGAAATACGGAATCAATCTGAGATTCCTTGTAGATACACTCATCACTTCCTGTGAGTAAAGAGCTACTGGTGTTTCACTTGAACAATATTTTCTAAATCCGTGTTGACCTTAGGTCGATAGATAATTCTTTTCAAGATAATTAATAACGTTTGAACATTTGAATTGAATATTTCTGTATGTGTACTACATTAGTATCTCATTTGAGTGAGAGATATACTTCATTTTCACGAAAATCCCCAGAAAAAACACCAGAATTTAATGCAGATTATTCCAATTTCTTTTTGTTAAGTTTATTTTACATATTTCTTCATAAAATCGCTTTTACTGCTTACATCCTATACTAATATGTCGTTTTGGTGATGGATCTACTGAATGTTTGGCGATAGTTCGCTGAAATAAAACCTGAATTTAATTTAAAATATTCTAATATTTTGTTTGGTGCTGATGGGGCCATTTGTGGGCAAGGTGCTTAACTTGATGGATGCTCGTCTTTGAGATACATATTTTATCACAACAAATGTTTACTCTATATTGTTATTAACATTAATAGAGCATGAGATCAATACCTTTATTTAGTTTATGGGTATTAATTTCATAACAACGTTACAATATCAGTTGAATGACCTATCTTGTTTCTAATGAAGTAGTCACTGCTACTGTAAAGAACAAGAACTTGTATTTCACATTTGTGGGTTGATGTGACAGTGTTTAAGGCGTAAAAAACTTGAAATGAGTTATAAACAACGCTTGATTTTCAGTTATTTGTACACATTTAGGGTTGCTCTCAATGTAGTATTAGGTATGGACAGCTATATAGCCATCATTTAATGTGCTTTAATCTGCCCTCAGCGTTTGTGGAAAAACTATTCAAAATCCAGAATGAAACTTTCACTCTGCAGCGGAGTGTGCACTGATATGAAACTTCCTGGCAGATTAAAATTGTGTGCCGGAACCGGGACTCGAACCTGGGACCTTTGCCTTTCATGGGCAAGCGCACTACCGACTGTGCTATTCCGACACGACTCACGATGCCGCCTCACAACTCTACTTCCGCCAGTACCTCGCCTCCTACTTTCCAAAATTCACAGAAGCTCTCCTGCAAACCATGCAAGACTAGCACTCCTGGAAGAAAGGATATGGTGGAGACATGGCTTAGCCACAGCCTAAGGGATGTTTCCAGAATGAAAATTTAACTCTGCAGTGGAGTGTGCGCTGATATGAAACTTCCTGGCAGATTAAAATTGTGTGCCATGTCTCCACCATATCCTTTCTTCCAGGAGTGCTAGTCTTGCATGGTTCGCAGGAGAGCTTCTGTGAAGTTTGGAAAGTAGGGGGCGAGTACTGGCGGAAGTAGAGTTGTGAGGCAGCATCATGAGTTGTGTCTGGATAGCACAGTCGGTAGTGCGCTTGCCTGCAAAAGGCAAAGGTCCCAGGTTCGAGTCCCGGTTCCAGCACACAGTTTTAATCTGCCAGGAAGTTTCACTATTCAAAATGTTCGCAAAATGGCTGATGTAAAACTCGTGACGAAATGGGATGTTCACTATGTCGCTGCAGCTGTAAATGCAAAACCAAATCATAAAAGGAGTGTCATATTTAAGGAAAATTTAGTAGCTGTTGAGTTAGACCTACTCAAGGTAGTATTTGATAAAGTAACAGCTGTGGGTATGACGATTTCAGACATACGCCACCATCTTGTTTATGTCCGCTATATTGTAGATTGTGTACGCAATCTTGTTGCATATTGTTTATGCTCCCATCTTGTTGTTTGTGTCCGCCATATTGCTGTTGGTTTCCGCCATCTCGTTATTCTCAGCCATGTGGTTTATGTCTGCCATCTTGTTTATGTTGACAAAATTGTTCTTTTTGTACGCCACCTGGTTTATTTCCGCCACCAGATGGTCAAGGGTTCACATTCTCTTCTGAACCCCCAGGTTGTTCCAAAAGTGCCCAATTCTCTATCCAGAAGCCCCATAGCGTAACTACTTGCGTTGTTGTGGAATATTGCTCAAGATTTGTGACTGGTTAGGGGATTTCCTGTCAGAGAGGACACAGTTTATAGTAATTGATGGTAAGGTATCGACTAAAACAAGAGTGTTACGGGGCGTTCCATAGGGTAGTGTCATTAGTCCTTTGCTGTTCGTTACCTACATAAACGATTTAGGAGAAAATCTGAGCAGCTCTCTTAGGTTGTTTGCAGATCACTCCATCATTCGTTGTCTACGAAAGTCATCTGAAGATAAAAACCAACTTCAGAACGATCTAAATAAGATATGTTTGGTGTAAAAATTGGCAATTGACTATAAATAATGAGGAGTGTGAAATCGTCCACATGAGTACGAAAAGAAACCCATTAAACTTTGTTTACAAGATAAATCAATCGAATGTGATGGCCGTAAACTCCACTAAATACGTAGGAGTTCCTATTACAACATATGTAAACTGGAAAGAAGAAGTTGTTGTGAGAAAGGCGAACAAGAGACTGCGTTTTATTGGCAGAACACATAAAAGATGCAACACGTCTGGAGTATTGCTGCCAAGTGTGAGATCCTTATGAAGTGGGTTTGACAGGAATCATCGAAATAGTCCAAATTAGGGCAGCCTGTTTTGTATTGTCATGATACAGGGAATACCGTGTTACAGAAATGATGCAGGATCTGGGATGGGAATCATTACACCAACGGCTTTTCTCACTGCAGTGTGGTCTCATTATGGAACTCCAATCGCCAACATTCTTCTCCGAATGCGAGAATATATTGTTGACTGCCACCTACACAGGTAGAAATAATCATCACAAAAGAATACGAGAAATGAGCTGGAACGGAGAGATTCAGATGTTTAATCTTCCTGTGCACTATTTGATAATGGAATGGTAGATTAATAGTGTAAAAGTGGTTCGATAAACCCTCTGCTAGGAACTTAAATGTGAATTGCTCAGTATCCAATGTTGATGTAGATGTGGATGTGATGTTGGGTGTTGGCACTGCGGTGGGAAGATGGAAACGTACTTTAAGAAGTCGACTTGCACGTTCTTAAGATCGTATTTTGTATCTGGAAATTTACATGAACTTTGTTCAGTTACTCACTGTATGGCCAGAATTTTTTATAATTAATTTCCATTTCACGGGTCTCCTTCTGTTTAGATAACCACATCACTTTTCCTCTGTTGGGCTCCATAATACACTATCAACACCACTTGACCAGCGTTCACCATTTGCTTTTACAACTGATGTCATTTACAAACGTCTTCATTCGAATATATAACACTCTTTGTACCGGTAATTATGTTTTGTTTGTGTATACATCAGTTATGTATACATCAGTTGGTGTATATTTTGTATCCCATCCTCGTCGCCACTTTTGTGTCCCAGCCTCGCCGTAGGTGTCGGTGGCCGAGGGGAATGAGACCGACACGCTGGTGCAGGTACGGAGGGGAGCAGCCAGAAACTATAAACACTAGAGCAAATTAGAAAGATATATATTGCACAGAATGTAACAATACTTAACTTTTACATAGTACTGCAGAATGTTGATACATAGCTGTTAGAGGCCTGCCTAGTGCCTGTACAATAGCAAAGTCGTCACTGGTGCCTATCTGATTACGAAGGTCCTAACTCGTTGCTATCTCAGTCCGAAGTGCGAAGTGCGAAGTGGCCGATGTCCTTCAGTGGTGGCCACGAGCGGCGTTGTACCAGAGGGCGCTCGTGGCTGTCGTCGGAAGAACGCCGCGCCGTGCATGCATGGCGGCGCGCGGCGAAAGTAGGTGGCGCGCACTTTGTACTTGTGCGACACCACAGTATACATCAGTTGTGAAAGCACATGTTGGACGCTGGTGAAGTGGTTTTGACTGTGTAATATAGAGCCCAACAATAAAAAATGATGTGTTACTGTTTTCTAAACAGAAGGAGATCTGTGAAATGGAAATTGATTATAAAAAGCCGTCCATACAGTCGCAGGAAGTAAATGAACAAATTCCACGTAAATTTTCAAATACATCTCAGGACCTAAACAATGTGCAGATCGACTTATTAAACTATGTTTCCATCTTCCCAGCACAGGGATAGTACCCATCATCACGTTTAAAATTAGTCTGTAACACAGGCTTCTCAACGTGTGGTCCACCGACCCCTTAGGGGTCCGCCGGCTCTTTCTAGGGGGTCCACGGCCACCTTTCACCAAATCGTGTAAAATAATGAGTAAAATTATTGAATAGAAATCTGAAAATAACATTCATCTCTATTTTTTTCGTGTGATTAACGTGTGGACTTTTACTTCAGGTCGTATTCCCGAGCAGTTCAGTGCCGGAGAATGGGGCCTCTCAGGTCGACTGTTTCGCAACAATACGGGGGTGGTCAGTGCGCCGGCTTACGGCGCTAGAAGCACTGAAACCTCTTACGCATGCGCGGAGAGAGCTTTGTCGACCAATCACAGCGCTCGCTGGCACGTATGCCGCCCCAGGCATTATTAAATACTAAACTTGCTTTGTCAGTGCATTACCGATTTCATAAGCAAACTTTGACCAGTTTATTACTTCTAACATGGATCGGTGGCTGAAGTCACGATCATTGAAAAAGGGTGCAGTATCTCTATCGCCTTCACAACAGGGGAAGCTTCCAGTTGAAATGAATGAGGAGGGGAGACGACCAAAGGAAGAACAATCACAAGAAGCTCCACAGCCGTATTTATTATGTGAAAACGCTGCAAGTACTCCATTGGTTGCAATGTGTGGAAGTGGAATCACCAAGAAGCGTACAACAAAAGCTAATTAGAAATGGGTTTTATGGAGACAAAGGAGGGTAAAGCTCAATGTGTGACTTGTGGGCGAGTCCTTCCCAACAGTTCAATGGTTCCAGTTAAATTGCGCCGTCATTTTGAAGGTACTCACCCGAATTTCCAAGCTAAAGACATCGAATTTTTCAAAAGGAACAGTGCTGAACTAGCTGCTTCTCAGCATTGCATGAAAACTCATGCAAAAACAATTAATGAAAATTCATTAATGGCTTCTTTCATGGTTAGTTATCGAGTGGCAACGCTCAAACCACTGCAGAAAATCTTATAAAGCCGTGTGCTAATGATATTGTTTCTTGCATGCTGGACGAAAACGCAGTAAAGCTTGTATCTTCGGTGCCATTTTCAAACAATACTGTCCAGAGACGCATAGTTGACATGTCAATTATTGTGAAAGACACTCTTGTTTCTCGCATCCAACACAATTCATTTTCTCTGCAGATAGATGAATCCACTGATGTTGCAGGATCAGCGATTTTCTTGGCTTTTGTCCGTTATGAATATTCTGCATGTTTTGAAGAGGACCTCTTATTCTAAAGTCCACTACCTGACAACACAACAGGTGCTGAAGGCCGTTGAAGTCAAGACTTTTCACAGTACTGTGTGAAGCTATGGGAAGCCTTCATCGTTCCCTGCTTCTCCAGACAGAAGTGAGGTGGCTCTCACATGTAAATGCACTTCCTCGGTTGTACGAACGAAGATTGGAAGTCTTAGCTTTCCTTTTGGAGTATAACACAAAATTAGCAGACCTTATTAATGACGAAAAATGGCAGCGTATACTTGCCTATTTGTCAGATATTTTCTCCAAAATGAACGAAATGAAAATTTCACTCCAAGGGCAAGGTGAAACAAAGGTCACTGCTATCGATAAAGTTCGAGCATTCAAGAGGAAAATCAAGTTTTGGGCGAGGAGGGGGAGGTCAAGTGTTTTTCTCTTCTCAAGGAGTTTTTGAAAAACAAATCATTGCCGTTTGGGAAGAATTTGTTTCATCAAATCCTGTAATATCTGCGAAGCTTGATTTCTCTGTCGGAGCATTATTTCCCAACTGCTGAAGATGAAGCTGCAGAAATACGAATGGGTAGTCAACCCATTCACTGTATCCAAAAAGCCGAACATTCTATCATCAAATGAATATGAGTTGTTGATAGAAATTGCCACAGACCCTACATTGAAATCAAGTTTTGATATTGACGGTTACTCGCACTTTTGGATCCGTTTCGATAACAAGACATACAACCCCCTTGTTGAAAAGGCAAAACGTGTACTTCTTCTGTTTGTCACAACATATATGTGTAAATCTGGCTTCTCGATCTATGCTGCCCACAAAACTAAGTACCGAAGCAGTCTAAATGCGAAACCAGACAACCGTCTCCATTTGTCAAGAATTGAACCCAACTTTTCAAAATTTTCTCAGCAGAAGCAACCTCAACCATCACATTAGGATTCCATTATTATTCCTACAGTAAAGAAGAAAGCATTTTTCTTGGAAGACGCTCAATGAACGTACCTGAACTATAATTCTGTAGGAATTTTGTTTGTGTCCTCTATCATTTACAATTAATTGAATTCTGTTGGTATTGATATTTTTGTTACAAAAATTAAAATAATCTCTAAGGCTAATTTCTTTTATTTATAATATATTCCGTCCTCTCAGTTAAAAATATGACCTGCCTATACACCAGTTACAGTTAGTTGCTATTACTCTGACACTATATTGTGGCTATTACTCTCACACTATATGACGCTGCGAGCGTAAACAAATGAGGACTTTTCACGTGCCACCTTGTAAAAGGTAAACCTCCTCTGCCAGAAATGTTTCCTTTGAGACAAAAACTCTTACATTCTGTCATATGCTTTGTCTCCTTATATAGTAGTAAGAGGGTCTGTTTGTTTGCCTAATTTGTTTACAGTCGAGGCTGCCAAGTAGTAGTTGCAGTTGTCAGCTGTGGCTAAACTGTCGCATGCTACCAACTGACAGTACACTGTTGCAACGCCGCCTGCTGGATGCCGGCTATGGACTGACAGCTGCCGTACAGTAGATACGCAAAGGCGTAAATGTAACAAGACTTCCGAGCTGTTTACATAGGCACGAAAATCGGTTGTCGAACTGGAGAACGGCTTTATAAAGGCATATTTCAAGAATCGATTTTGGAGTTTTACCTGACCAACCAAAAGCGGAACTCGGACATCGGCTTACGAGATCCCGTTATACAGTGGGACAGTGGGAATTTAAATAGGATCGTTAATATCAAGTTGTTTTCATTCATCTCTAAACCAAAGACTATCGATACATGTGGGGAGGGGGGAGAGGTGGGGTCATTGGGAACATGGCACTTGCATTAAGAAGTTTTCAGTTCCCAATGGTTTCGCTCTGAAATTTAAAGTCACTGTGTTCTTGGCCATGGGCGTTTATGTTTTTTTTTTTTTTTTTTTTTTTTTTTTTTTTTTTTTTTTTTTTAAGAATTCGCATCAATGACTGAGGGTCGGAACATACGACAACGTTTTCCTTTTAGGCATCAGTTTGAGGTATGATGCCACAAAATTTTCAGTCTTGCACCCCCCTCCCCCCCGGCCCTTTATTCGCCGCTGCTCTTGATTGACTAGGGATCCGATGGATTTTCGACCGAAGAAACGGTCCGCCAGCTGAAGCCCTGCTGTAACACATGCACCGTCCGAAGATGAACCTGACGACGTTCCAAAACCGTTTTAGGTGAAGCCTAAAATTCAAAACTAGACAGTGTGCCTTCGTTTTGTGCCAGAAGGCAAACCACACCGGATTACTAAGGTATTCACATATGCACTGGATGACACCAAATGGAAATCTCCACCAGATGAACTTATGACAGGGAGAAGTACCAGCAAGAAGAAGGAGTGGCATTCCACAGCCAAGTTATGTGTGTGAATGTTTCACGTCCTCCCCTCCATTGGCAGGTAACGACGTCCATTCTCTGGTAACACTATCAGGAGTGTGGATGCAACTGCCAGCAGCATTCCACATTTTGCCATGTTAATACGGGTTAATTGTACAAGCTGATGCATCTGTTTAGGTGCTTGTGTGTCTCTTTCGTGCAAAGAAAAGAGGAACACCCCGCCTCCTTTCCTTTGTTGCTCTTAGAAGCTTTCTCACTCCAGCTCCCACAATGAGGGAACAGCAAAGTGCGGTACCTCCCGAGCGCCCACTTCAAACAATCACGGCCTGTCACCTCCGCCTCTACACCACGATGAACACAATGTGGTCCTCCAGCAGCCTGATAAGATATGTAGTATACATTAAAATTTTATGTAAGGCGGACAGAATTGTGAGATCTGCGATAGCTGAAACGCTCAGTGCACGGGAATGCTGTGTGGAGAAAACGCAATCTCTGATCGGCCTCAGTGCCACGTGATGTAGGGGCTCATTCTTCGCTGTGTCGGCGTGGGAGGGAGTAACATTTTCGTAAAAGTCAGCGACGAGATAGCTGGGCCTGTCGTTTTATGGCAGTACCACCTGACTGGCCGGGAACAGGTCCATCATACTGTCAGTCTTTATCACCCGAGGAGTTCAGCAGCACGAGCATGAAGCTGAGCTCGGTAGGTGGTAGAGTGGCGGTTGTAAAACTTTCCACCAACATTCCTGCTGTGACGGGTGGACGCTGGCGCCCGTATTTGCGTCATTTCCTGCTGTCTACAAACACTTTCTCTCTTCCCCTCCCCCTCGCTGCAACTCTCTCTCTCTCTCTCTCTCTCTCTGACTCTGACACACACACACTGTATTTTTCCAGAACTGTTGCTAACGTTTTCTGCTTTGCTAGTTGTGTACTAAACGTTTTATTTGCACCACTCGAATTGTAATAAGTTTTTCTGTGTATCCAAATTCACAATAACAATCAGTTGGATTGCAATGCCAGTTAACTTAATGAATAGGTACTATGAGTAAAAGGCTCTATTATGGTAGAATCTAGATTCAGAATGGACGAAAATGAGCCAAGCGGGATTGGCTGCGTGTTCTTAGGCAGTACGCTAAGGAATGGGCGTCCACTCCCTCTGGAGGTCCGAATCCTCCCTGCGGCATTTGCCTGTGCATTGTCCTTATTGTAAATTACTTTAAGTAGTTACCTTAAGCAGTAGATTTGTCTAGGTACTACTGACCATGGCAGTAGTACCTAGACAATTGGTTTACATTTTGATTTGAAAGGAAGGGAAAATAAAAATTTTATGCTGTATCAACCCATGTAGAAGTTTATTTCAATTCTTTACATACACCGCGACTCATCGCCTAACACAATATCACCAGCAGTTCAGCAAGTACCAAGCACAGTCGTAATGCCTGCTAAAAACTTTTATTCTTATAGTTCAACTCGTCCTTGTAGGCGAAATTTCGTGCTATTCAGCGTGTAATGGGACCCGTTGTCCAATACGTTACGAAGAGATTGAAAACCTCTAGCTGAAGGGAGCCAGGTAAAAACTTACTTTAAACATATAATTCAGGCCGGAAAAAACCAACTAAAGGATTCGCGTGAACTACTAACTAATTCCTGCAAAAGAATCTTGTCCCCTGGCCCCAGAATATCGAACTGACTCAAAATGTACTGTAACTGCAGGAAGACAAAGAGACGGTGGCCAACACACATCTTAGATAACGAGAATTACGCACAATCATTTATAAACAAGCCAACCTGAAATAAGCCATTTCATGAAGATGGCTGTGAGAACATTTATGGCGCAACTCAATTAAAAATACTATAATATGCATCTGAATTTGACCTCAGCACTGGTGAAAAACAGCATTAAATAAAAGGGGGAGGTATTCATTAACAAACATTCATAAGAAGGATAAAATTTTACTGACAATAAATTATTTATTCAGTTCAAATATTCGCAAATGGGAGAACTAATTTTGTTAAACAATAAAAAGCATCCCACATTGCAAAATTAAATTAAAGTAATCTGAACTAAACATCGTCGAGGGAGACACAATCAACAAGCATTCAACCACACACGCGCAAAATAAGCGAAACTCACCCGCTGATACGAAGCAGAAGCAGGCGCCGCTATCGTAGGTGAAATTCAGCGAACGAGGATGTACCAAACAAGACAAGAAAAATAAACTTCGTAGGTGGATCTGGTCTCTCTTTCTTTACTTGAGATGTTACGCGATAATAGTCAGATAAATCTCCATTCAAATGAAACCGTGAGCATGCAGAATTACTGAGACACACGGCACGTGTCTGCTACATTACATATTCGCACCCCACTGAAGTCGAAGTGCCTAAAGATCGTATTCTTTTCAATAAAAATTAACGGACCTTATATTACGAAGCAAGAATGCACAGTAGTAAAGCGCTGGTATGGGAGCAGCGACGAGACCTCAAGTGACTGGCTTATAAACCCTTGAAGTCGGAGTTCGGAGCCACGTGGTTCCGAAAACCAGTAAAAGTACAAACAGTCAATTTCTGAAAAATAAACAAAACAAGCTGCAGCATGCAACCATTAGAATTGCCTAGGATATACAGTTAAACACAACTGGAAGGGTTTATATGGACGGCCGCATGCAGCATGCGGCCGTAGTATTACATAAGCATGCTAATAATGGGTGTAATACAAAGTTAGAAGAGAATTTATTGTGGAGTCTGAATGCAAAGTACAAGTTTGGAAACGAAACAACAATTCAAAATAGATGGAGAGGACATCATGAGGTACTAATAGATATCAGAAAGAGACATGCATAATTTCTTGCCTGCAGGGCATAGAAACAGACAGAGGGGTAGCAGAAGGCTTTGTTCTAAGAACACACCAATTGGAGTACATAGGACTTGCAGAAGATAAAAATGTAAATGAATATTTCACATGCACTACACAGAATAAAAATATTCCCGCACATTAGTTGCATCCCACAAAGCTAGTTAAGAAATTAAATTGATTTCATTCACCGCCAGTTAGTCTCACAAAGGTTATCGATTCTCACCAGTTATCAAACGGAATTAGTTACATATTCACCGTGTTTACCTACACAAAATAACCGAAATGACATTGAATACACTTCCATAGAGGATCGGAGAATCTTATTCCGAAAAATGAACCTATGTTCTGAAATCTAACTTGAATATCAGGCAAAGAATCGCTACCATCTCAAGGGAGGAAAGAAAATCAGTACGTCTTACCAGCTTGAACGACAGCCACAGATTGTTCAGACGGCCTGCAAGCTCACCGCCAGCCAGGGCCAGATATCGGTAAGCCCAAGAAAAAAGAGGTGGCGGGGAGAGCTTACATTCGTGCGTCCTGTCGAGGCTCACTAACGGGCATTGCCAACCCAACTTGTAACCAAAGGGTGAAGAAAAGTCTTTGGTAGCATCAAAAGCAGAGGTTGGTAACAACTACCTATCGACTCGAAGCCAGAGATGCAAGGCTCGCAGGCAGCAGCTGACGACAAAATTCATATACATACAGTCAGACTCCAATGCTAGAAGGTTCTCATACATTAACATACAGAATAAAGCAAGTACATTTTCTCCCAGGGACAGTGGCATCACAGAGAAACAGTTCATATTGCCACATTCATATACACAATAATAAATTATTAGCATAAGAAAATCCCAGGAATATTAACACAGTGTTACAGAAACTAACATTTAAAAACATGAAATGAAATGCTATTCCTCATGCCTCCGAAGGAAAGGGTATCTCGTTTAGCAAAATAAAGCGCATCTAGTGAACACAGATAAATTTACAAAGTGGAAAACCTAGGGATGACGTCAGGGAGCCGTCTTTCATCACCCTCTTGTCAATTGAAAATTTTGATGGAGGATGAGTCAATTTTATGGACTCATTGACAACAAACTTTTCTAATCTAACAACTGGTCCCCTCATGACAAAAAAAAAAAAAATCCTTGGGGATGTCATAGAGTGACCCATTATACACAAATGATATCACATTAAAATACTAAGTCAATGGAGATGCAAATGTGGCTGGTTAGACCACAGGTTTCGGACAACATACATAAGCAATCCAAAATTGCAAATAAACATACTTAAAAATATCATAAATACATAACATGCATGACATTGAAAATAACACACAACTGTAAGACTCATTGGTAATGAAAACACACATAACATTCCATATGCAACAGTAACAGACAAAGGTCTCAGGTCTGGGAAAGTTTTCGGGTGGGAGGAGCTTAGTAGCGCTAACAATAGCAAATTGATTTGATTGGCGACACCATTAGGTCCTCTCTCGTACTGGCTTGACGTCACATGTGGGTGGAGTCTGGCGACCAAAGAATGTTTTCTCTTGGGGAGAGCGTTGTGATAGAGAAAAGAGACGAGAAGCGTGGAGGACACCAGACGGTTCGGACCTCTTTCTAGCAGCGAGGAGTTGCGGCAAGGACTCCGAAGTTTTCGGACCTTATGAGTCGGTGGACTTTGTGCCCATTGCACATTGTTAGATGGCGTCTGTGTGATTGCTGTTTGCAATCACAGTTATACTGAGAAACTAGTAAATATTCTGAAGTGGGTGTTGTTTAGAACAAGCTCACTCGTAATCAGGATAATTTACTGTTCTTTAATAACAGCATACACCACTGGGTTGGAAACCTGCTGTACTTTTTCGTAGCTTGAATACTTTAGTAATTGCCGCGCAGATCAGGTAGATAATTTCCCATCCGCGATCGCATTCATCAGCCTGCTCTTCCATCAGCGGCCCTTAGACATCGGTGACGCTGTTCAACTGTATATGGTAAAGTAGCGCCAACGCATAAATAGTGAAAAGATTATTGAATGGTGGGACGTAGGTGTGAATTTGTGTGGTCGTCATAGTCGATTTTAATCGAGCGTGTCTGTTTCAGAACTCAGCCTTCTACTGACTTTTAGAATACATTTTCGATAGGTTAACACACCAAATTTCTGACTATAGACAGTCGAACTTCTACCTTTTATTTTGGTGTTAAGATTTGTCCTTTATTCTGTAAAAAGTTTTCCGATCATTAGATAATTTTGTTTATGTTATTTCAAGTCATTATTTTTGTATGTATTTTTTTTTTAATTTTATTTTTATTTTTTTGTTATGGAATTGACATCTTTTCACGCATGTCGCGTTTTTTATAACTTGCCACATAATTTTTGTTTAATACAGTAACTATTTATGAACTTCGTGTACCTGATATCAACCACCTTTCACATATTTTGGAGGGGTTATCTCTTTTCTATGTTAGGTAGGTCAGGGGATTTGCGTGCTTCCAACAACAGTGTATGGAAACACGAACTTTCACAAAATAAATAAATAAGAGAGATTAGACTACTGGTCGCCACTACTTTCAGTTAGGCACAGTAAATTCTCAGTTCCATATTTTTAATATTTTTTTCCATTTTTTTAAATAATAAAAAAAAATTGTGGCGACCCTTGAATAACTTGATTGTTTTGTGATGGTGGTTAATTTTAAATACAATTTATTCATTTGCATATTAATGAGCTATTTTTAAAGTTGTCAGAAAAAGTAATAGAACTCAAATGACATACAACATTCAGTTGACGTAATATATTATAAATGATGAAAAGAGCAATAATATTTCAAATTATTGTTCAGACGTAGTTTATAAAGCAACTAATCAGTTTACAACTATTCTGATTCACCATAATTGGATAATAAATAAATAAAGAAAGGAACTTTGAACGAGCAGAAAGGTACGGCTCGCAAAAAAGGATTGGTTAATAGGGAACTAGTTCCCAGATAAAATCGAGTTTTCCCATCTCAAATCATAAAGCTCGGACGATCAGTGTATGTTGCATTGTGTAAAACTTACAGGAAATTGTGGTTTTCATGCAAATCGATGCAAGAATAAGTCAGAATGATCAGTGTACGTGTTTGTACTTCCACTAATCTACAAATATTCTACGTCCTCGCATAAACGTAAATTTTATCTCGGCTCTGTAATTCCAAGCTTGTCAGGATTCACGCACGCACTATAAAAGTATAGGAAGGAATAAATTTTATTTGCCCTATTGGATTTTTAAAACTCCTTTTTGCATAGGATCAGATACGAGACCGTATAAGACATTGAATGGGCCCCGTATACAGATAAAAGACGGGAGTGTGCCTTGCGGGATACGTGTGCCATTCTGCGGCAGGGGGGGAAGTGGAGGCAGCGTGCGGTGCGCAATCTGATACAGCGGCAGCGGCGAGCGTAAGGGTCGCCCGGGGCGTTTCGGGGGCCGCGGGCGCCGTCCTAGGAGCCGCGCGGCCGCAATGCATATCGTATGAGCGGCCGTTACAGATAGCGGCGAGGCGCGCCGCATGGCGATCGCCGGGCCCCTCCCCCCCTCCCCCCCCCCCTACATGTGGCCGCATCATCTCTGGCGGCGTGCAGGGCGGCCGGCCGGCGGCGGCCGTACCACTGTACGAGCTGACGCATCCGCCATTTTCATTCCTATAGCTCGTAAGTTAAACATACTGCGGTGCTATAGGATTTGGGTCACGGCACTGTAGCGCGACATTATGGGCAGTTGTGTTGCCATAAACTGCTCAAATCATTCCAGAGGTGGCTACAGAATGTATAGTTTTTGGAGAAATTCTGAGAGCTGAAAAAAGTCAGTCATTAACTGTCGGCGCAAAAATTGGGAACCCGGACCTTGCTCACAGTTATTGTAACCAAATACTACTTATTATGACTTGAAGTAATATTTAATAGTAAAGCTGCATGTCAGGAGGTAGCAGTCGCAAAATATGATAAACAGCAAACCATCCCAGATCATACATTTTTAGAGTACAATATGTGTGTCTGATATAGTATATTGAAAAATACACTACATCAAATAGTTTTGTACTGACATTGCACAAATTGTTGAAGTTACATTATTGCGAGAAAGTATTAGAAACACTAAAACGGAAAACTTAAATATACTGGGTAAAAGTTTTGTTACGGCAGTGGCAGCGTACTGTGCTGATACAGGCAACTACCGTTGATTGCTATTTGTGATATTTCGAAGTTTTAGCGTCATAACTTGTAGTATGCAGTTTGGCAGAATAGTACGGTACCTGATGTTTTATCACAAAATACACCCTCTGTTCAATTTCTCGTTAGTAAATGCCAATATTCACGCTCATCTGTAAGAGACTTATAACTGACAAAAAATACCGGGTAAATTTTACTTACGGCTGCGGCGGTGTAGTATGCTAATTAATGTTGGCAACGCAATGTTTGCTTTACAAGGATTATTAAATTACTGACAAGACAAGGTATGTTACATACGAAAACCTGTCAACCTTACAGAAGGTTGAACACAAAGGATTATTCCTCTCATTCTATACGATTAGGTTTTCAAATACCATTCAACGCTTGTTGCCAACATCAGCACCGTATGCCTGTAACTTTAGATCCTGTACACTAATATTCTTTTTCGTTTTAGTGTTTATATTACGTTCTGAAACTTTCTCAATAACGTAATAGAAGTACATTCAAATGTTCAAATGTTTGTTAAGCTTATGGGACTTAACTACGGGGTCATCAGTCCCAAAACTTACAAACTACTTATGAACTAGCTACAGCTAAGGACGGCACAAATATCCATGCCCGAGGGGGGATTCGAACCCCCGACCGTAGTGGCCGTGCAGACGGTGACTGAAGCGCCTCAGTCTCCTCGGCCACCGCGGCCGGCAGAAGTACATTCAGCAATGTGAGTACAAAAATTGAATGTGGCGAATTTGTCACAGCAGACAACAAACAATTATTGCAAGACGACAAACAAACCTTGCATATTGACAGTCATTATTCAAATACAAGCCAAGATCGCTTAAAACATTGATCTAGATGGCCAGTTTCGGTAGAATTAAACATAGTACGCGATTTTTATTATATATATATATATATATATATATATATATATATATATAGCACTTTTTTCTTTATTTGGATAGCAAAGAAAAGCAGCAATAAGTAAAGGAAACGCGAGATTTTTGTGTCTAATCCACACATCGATGTAAACAAGAGCGGAATTCGAGCTCATAGTAGCACGATCCAAGGCTCTATGGTGGGCACTTACAAACTATTTCACTAAACTTGAACAAAACAAGACTGTTCGTATAAGCTACGTATTCTGTTTAGCTTTCGCATGGAAATAAAATGGCCGGCCGCGGTGGCCGAGGTGACTGAGGCGCTGCAGTCACGGTCAGCACGGCCACTACGTTCGGGGGTTCGAATCCCCCCTCGGGTATGGATATTTGTGCCGTCCTAGTTCGTAAGTAGTTCATAAGTAGTTTGTAAGTTTAGGGACTGATGACCCCGTAGTTAAGTCCCATAAGCTTAACAAACATTTGAACATTTTTTGAAATAAAATGGCGGATGCGCCAGCCTGTGTTTTTAGGAGCTCTATACCACTGCGTGACGTCACCACGACGCGCTCGCTCGATTATGTGCATCGGCAGAGCCAGGTTAGATCGTGTGGAAGCTGTCTCCTGCAGGGACGCCAACTCACCTTTCGTACTTTCATTATTTTCTCCTTATAACTTACGTGATGCTATTTCAAAGTAATGGCCCATTGAAGACATACCGAAAACAGGTGTTTCTTAATACGATTAATTGTAAACTAAAGTCAACAAAAGCCGTATTGGCGGGTAACTCATGATGTCTAGTGGTAAAGATATATATGACGACCTTAGGCAGGTACCAGCCTAGCGTTGTGGTTCGGTTCGCTTCTAAATGCCGACTTCTGTTTTATCTTGAATACAAGTTTTCTGTTGCTATTATTTATTAAATAAAATGTACGTTCTGCGATATTTCGACTTATTTACATGTGCAAGCGTTTTCCCTCAAAATTTTGTTTGTTCTATTTAGTGGACATGTCGTGAAAAATGGGCTAACTAATTGTAAAAAGTATCTCTTTGAGTACCCACAAGTACATTGCAGACACACTGTAGTAATTGTTACTGTAAATGTAACTCTCATAGAAATAAATTTGTATATATATTACTTAAAAGCGTACCGTAGCAACTGTCGTTGCTTAGTAACAATAAAGTGCCTCGTTCCTTTTGATATATACACGTCCTTGTGTCCCGTTTGCTCTGTTTATTTCACTGAAGTCAAAACCTTTAACTATATTTCATAGTCAGTGTATGAAACTACTTGTATCAGCATGACGTTTACAACATTCATTATTACAGTCGAAACATACCAGACAGTTAACTAACTAAATACGTTTATTAGTGTCGTCTTCAAGCTCAAAATTAAATGTTCTTTTCTTTTTTCGCGCATTGTCTCAGTAATCGCGAAAAGTTGTTTTGTGTACATTCATAGGCCAAATTCGCGAGTGTGCGAATTTAGTGTTATACCGCAATTTTTAAGTCCATTTACTAACAGCTTAGACGTATTTTAGTGTCCTAAGCAAATCTAGTAACCCTTTGTATCTGTAGTTAATATATATTGTCGATATCACGTAAGTAACAATCATGAATGCAATGTGTTTGAGCTGTAGTAGGTTTGTTCGTTTTGGGTTTCAATGCAGCTTTTGTGACAAGTAGTTTCATTTGGGGGGGGGGGATGTAGCGGTGTGGGAAAGAGGGAAGCAAACGAGTCTCTTCCTTTGTTTTGCAAAGTGTGTTCAAGGGACAGAAAAATAGCTGAACAGGAAGGGAAGATTAGAGCCCTTCAGGCTGAACTGGATAGTCCTAGGGAGGAACTTACGAGGTTAAGGGGGGAGAAGGGTGAGCAGGGGTGGGAAGTGGTAGCATGGAACAGGGGCCACAGAGAGAGTATAGTTCCTGACAGCTTCATAATTGGCACAAACAACAGATTTGCCTTGCTACCACAGTCAAGTGAGGAAGAGGCTCCTTTAGAAGTAGGTGCAGTTAGGAAGCAACATACTTTCACAAGGAAACCAACGGTTTCAAAAAAAGTAGATAGTAGGAGGAAAGTTCTGTTGTTAGGAAGTAGTCATGGAAGAGGTGTGGGCCAGATTTTGCAGGAAAAACTAGGTGACAGGTACCAGGTCACAAACTTTTTCAAGCCCAGTACAGGTCTAAGCCAGGTGGTAGAGGATATAGGTTCCTTGTGTAAGGGTTTCACAAAACAGGAACATAGTGGGTGGGGTGGAAACAGCATTGATAGGGATCAGGGCTACAATATTGAGTGTGACCTGTTTAAAATAGCTTCTGCAACGACCCAGACAAATGTTGGACTGTTGCCTGCTTTCATGCGGTATGATCAACCCCAATTGAACCGCTCCGTCAGGAGAGTCAATATGGAGATTGATCAACTGCTTAGGGCGGCTACTCTGTCGGACATAGGTTTGGTTCCTGTTGATACTATTGATAGGTGGGATTTCACTAGGCATGCCCTGCATCTCAATAGGAAAGGGAAGGGGAAACTAGCTGGGTTGATAGCAAAATTCTTAAGGGGGGACACTGCAATTCATGGCAGTACTTCTTTTTTAGGCTAAGATCAGTGTCCAGTGAGAAGCTCAGGCAGGCAGGTGCTAAAAATGTTGAAAAATCAAATGTTTCTCGGAAAAGTAAAGTAAAAATAATGTTAGCATTTTTCACCAGAATATTGGGGGACTAAAGAATAAAATAGATGAGCTTTTAGTTTGTTTAGATGATATAGAAACTGATAATGTAATAGATATACTATGCCTGTCTGAGCATCACATTGTCACCGGTATGGAAAATGTGAAAGTCAGTGGATATAAATTAGTCTCAAATGTAAGTAGAGATAATAAGATAAGAGTAGGAGTTGCCATATATGCCAAAAGCTATCACAAATTCAATGATGATTATCTTATAATTGTAACAGTATATAGGTCGCCTTCAGGGAACTTTCAGTTATTTCTGGAAAACTTGGATGCCTTGTTGTGCTATCTGTCACATAGGGGGGAAGCAATTGCATAAAAAAGGGGATACATACGATGTGAACAACTTCCGGCCCATCTCACTTCTGACAGCTTTATCAAAAATTTTTGAAAAAGTTATATATTCTCGAGTTCCTTCACATATTAGTAAAAATAAAGTTGTAACAATATGTCAGTTTGGTTTTCAAAAAAGCTTTTCAACTGAAAATGATATATATACTTTCACTGATGAAATATTAAATGCTTTGAATTAATTCCACCCCATCATGATGCCTGGTCCCGCAATCAGTTCTGGATTTGTTGAAAGAATGCAGTCACGAGTGCGAAAATGGTTTTTATTATTTCGGTCCTAAACGGTGAACGGCAACACAAATAGTACAAATTTGTTTTTTCGTAAACGTGTCTGCATTCTTGGATTAGTTCAGTTGGGCATACTTTCATTCCTGTGTGTCGATAAAGGTCAGAAATTTATAAAGTTCAGTTTCCCTCCCCACAAAGAGGCACAAATGTCACAATAAAATCAGTACATATTACGCAAAATTTTTTATTTCGTTTGCTTCTCGTAAAAACAATATAACACTTTTAAATATTTGATCGAAAGCTCAATTTCTGAAAAAAACAACGCTTCAGATCCAGACGACCCGGATGACTCTTATAAACCAAAAAACAAGTATTGATAAATATGTGAAACAGGTTCCGTGAATAATTCCTACAAATATAAATTAATGTAAACGTTGCTTACATAAACGTCACCGACATTTAGTTCCGTTTAGTGCTGATTGTGGTAAAAGAAAAAAAAAAAAGAAAAGGAGGTAAATCACATGAACGAAGTTTTAAAATCTTACATTTGTTTATCAGTTCATATTTCACTACTCATTACAACATATTTATAATGAAATATTTATTTCTAATTACATAATGTAGGTATTAACTGGGAAACAAGAAAGATTTTGTGTGTTTGGCGTGCTGCATGTCACCCATAGCATAACGGACAGTCAATGTTACACTGATAAAGTCAACTAAGAGTCTTCTAGGAAACTGCTGTGTCCGTTGCACAAACAAAAGTTTGACTTTGTACGCGGGATGTAGGGAATGCGCGCCGTCTCTCGCAGATTCCGCTGGAAACCGACTGTCGCGTGACTGAGGACATTGCGGGCGTATGAGGGAATCAATGTGTGGGAGCTGCGACCATACTGTGTGACGTGCGGGAATTTTAGACGGATGGGAGGCGAGCGCTGGCGCTGGTAGGCGAGTGTCTGAGGCCAATGCTGACCCTACTGGGAGAGCCGACTTAGAATTCTGGGCCGGCTCGCATGTTCACTTGTTCCCACTGCGAGATTTCAGTGTGCTAGTGCAGTTAGAGTAACCCGTTCCTTTTTTCATCGTTCTTCCTTCCTCTTAAACAAAAAAGAATGGTAATGCAATATGACTGCGAACCACGCTTGTTTGTCTTTCCAGAATGATGTTTTAAACTCTGCATAGAAGCATGCGCTGATATGAAACTTCCTGGTGGATTAAAACAGTGTGGAGGACCAGGATTCGAAGCTGGGATCTCTGCCGTTCGCGAACAAGCGCTCTACGACAGAGCTACCCGGCACGCTTCATGGACCGCTCTCACAGCTTTAGTTGTGACAGTACCTCGACTATTACTTTCCAAACATATCCAAATTTAGCGGACATTTGCCTGCGAATCTCGCAGGACTATCTCAGTCGTTAGTGTGATTGTCCGCGAAACGAAAAAGTTCCTCTGTTCGAAACACAGATCTGAGTCACAATTTTAATATGCCAGGAAGTTTTGTATCATCATACATTCCGGTGCATGAGAAAAATATCCTTTTGCAAAGTCTGTAATATGTTTCTTGTGGCTTTAGTAAAGAGTAAGATCTTACTACCTTTGTTGATATTCCTATTTAGCGATGGATTCAGAAATGTAACGGCCTCACGAACACGGAATCCGTGTTCTGCTCTGTGTCGATATGTAAGATGTAAACTCGGAGAATATATGACATCAACTGCGAATGGGCAAAGCTGAAAATGTATACCCAGCCGTGATTCTAAACCGGGTCCCCTGTTTTCTACGCAGTTGCGTTAATCCCTACACCACTGGGAACACAGTGATCACCACACCTGAAACGACTACCTTAGGAATTAGTTTCATAGCTACGAGTTTGAATACTGTGGGCAGGGTGAAGCTGGGAATTTGTATCTGACGGGAGACGTGCTTATGTACTCTTTGCAGGTGCGGTGATTACTGTGTCCCCAGTGGTGTAGGGGCAGCGCAACTGTCTAGAAAGCAGGAGACCCGGAATCGAATCCCGGTTGCGTACACATTTTCAGCTTTGCCCTTTCGCAGTTGATGTCATATATTCTGTAAATAATAACTGTAGGATGAGACCCGGCCGCGGTGGCCGAAGGGACTGAGGCGCTCCAGTCATGGTCTGCACGGCCACTACGGTTGGGGGCTCGAATCCCCCCCCCCCTTTCGGGCATGGATATTTGTTCCGTCCTTAGTATAAGGTAGTAGATAAGTAGTTTGTAAGTTTAGGTACTGATTACCCCATAGTTATGTCCCAACATGTTTTTTTTTTTTTTTTTTTTTTTTTTTTTTTTTTTTTTTTTTGTAGGATCAGAAGTGACATCAGTTTTTTTCGGAACAGACGCCAAATCTATAAACAAGACTTAATACCGATAGGACCCTTTTCTATTTAACTACTGAAGAAAACCTTCGTACAGAGCACGTACACTGGTTCGTCTTCTCCTGTTGACCCCGCCGCCCTCGCGCCTTCTTCTCCGCCGCTTCGCCTCGCTCGCCCAGCTCCTGCCGCTTTACTGCGACGCCGTAAAGCACAGGCTGGGCCCGCCCCCCAATCGATAGCCGCCCCGGCCGACAGTCGGGCGCACCTGCACCCGCACCTACACCTACACCTGCACCTGCAGCTGCCGTCGTGCTTTACTGCCGGCGCGCCGCCCTCAGGAATCTTTCTCGCATTACCGGTGTTCGGCTGTGCGCCGCTCAGTTCGCTCCCCCGTCCGCCGCGTCCCGCGCCACCTGGACTCGATGGAGGGTTTCACGACTGATTTCTGTAAGAAGGCCGCAGTTACGCCAGTAAGCTGCTTGCTGCCGCCGAGGAAATCTTCCTGGCTTGCTCGTTCGTCTCTTAGTCTGATACCTTGGATGTAGTAGGTCCTCTGCCACTGTCGGGTGGAAGTTGCTATCTGTTAACAATAGTCGACAGATTTTCGCGCTGGCTAGAAGACATAACAGCTGAAGACATCTCGGCAGAGACTTTAGCAAAGGCATTTACATCAACATGGCTCTCAAGGTTTGGTTGTCAGCTGCACATCACCACTGATAGGGGACGTCAATTTGAGTCAGAACTATTCACGCAAATGGCCAAGTTCTGCAGTTATACACACCATCGCACAACAGCTTATCGCCCTACAAGCAACGGTATGGTGGAGAGATGGCACCGCGTCTTAATGTCTGCACTAATGTGTCATGAAAGCAAATGGACCAAAGCTTTGCGAATTATGCTGCTGGGCCTACGGTCGACATATAAAAAAGATATAGATGCCTCCTCAGCAGAAATAGTTTATAGAGAAAGAACACGCTTGACGGGATAATTTGTGGACGACACAGGAACGTCAAATGCTATTGACCAACAAGCATTCCTGATGAGATTGAGGAAAATTGTGCAAGACGTTAAACCAGATAGAGCCTCTAGGCACAGACATCCTGCCACATTCGTCCACAAGGACATTAATACATGCTCACATGTCTTATTGTGCACAGACGGCGTCAGACCGTCATTGCAGCCACCACATTCAGGGTCGTATCGAGTTTTAGGAAGAGACAACAGCACGATGCACATTTTGATGGATGGGAAACAATCGACAGTTTCAATGAGTAGGGTTAAGCCGGCATATAATATTTGCGAGGCGAACGACCCGACAACTTGGCAGTACAGAAAAAAAAGGAAATATCTTGCGCAACAAAGAAAACAACAAGAACTGCAGGGAAAACAGGAACCATCGGAAAGAAAACGAGAACCACAACGCAAGACGAGGTCCGGCAGACATGTCCATTCTCCTGCTAGATACAGAGTAGACTTGGCGACCTCCGCTCTCGCCAAGGGGGCTCATGCGGCGACCGCTACAATCGTCTGCGGCAGTCAAGGCGCACGGTTTTCGCGCCAACCACAGGAGTTAATCGCCGCAGCAGTGCCGAATCCAGAGAGAAGACAGATGATGCGCGCCTAATCTTAGATTATATACTCCTTGTTTATTCCTTTGATATTAATATTGATTCTTCTACTTAGCAACTAGCTTCTTCTGTAAGAGGCAAATAATAAATATGACAACGGACTCCGCTGATTTATTTAATCAACTATGTTCGATATTCGTGACGTTTAACCACGAATTCTGACAATATCATAAATAAATATAAACCAAAGTTATATATTTAATATTTCTTCATAAAACAATCAAAATGAGTATAAAACAAATGAACAGATAATGGACACATACGAAATCTACAAGACAGAACTACAAATAAAGTGATTGGATACCTAAAAAAATTAGTTCTATATTCACTATATTAATTGTAGTCAGAATAACTTCTCATAAATTAATTAAAATATTACCTCTCTCCTTCCACATGGCTTTCTATTCCACTAAATCAACATGTAGAATCGCCTAGTATATTTAGTTATCTTCTGGGGTTGACAAAATTACTCCAGTGATTAAATTCATTCCTACCAAAACTGCCCAGTCATGAGCTTCCGCTTCAAAATAACCGATAACACATTGAATTTTACTGTCTGCAGGTCAGACTTGAGGTCTTGATGGAGGTGTGCAGCCATAATTATCAATGTAATAAGAAAGAAGTTAAAAAAGCTGATTCGCTGCTGAGAACAAAACATGCAGGTGACGATAAAATCTTTATTCATTTTGTACTGACGCGTGTCATGCGTAGCCATTCTTCAGAGTACCTGGTAAACGTAAAAAACGAAGGTAATACATGTACAGTCAACCAAAAGTAAACGTGAAACAAAGAGAGAAATGACACAAAAAATTTGTACATACCATTACATAACAAATTTAAACAAAGACAAAGCGCAATGGCCAGTAGTGGCTGCCCACTCATCAAATACTGGTAACATTAACATGTAGTACAGAAATAAGTACATTTGTCGAAAGGTAAAAGTAAACTGAAATCAATTTCTTATTGAGAGCCGCTAGGGCCAAAACAAACCACTTGGGGGCAGCACCTCACCTAATACGTTATAAAGATACAGGATTATTACAGTCCATACATACAAACAAAATAAAATATTTAGTTTTGTACAGACATATACACAATATTACCATGGACAAAATTAAGAATTTCATTTAATCAGACTTAGGAATAATGTAACAGGCGCAGCGTCGGAGAGCCGTTCGCCAGAGGGCAGCTGTTGCTGAGTGGCGGAACGAAGTTCATAAACATAGTATTGAAACTCGAAAGGGCAATCAGGTAGAGGGGTACAGTGAGACAACAGAAACGGGGCGCCAGTCCATCCACAAGCCCGGCAATTTTATACATTGTCATTCATCAAAGATTTATGAAAAATTCAAAGAACCAATTGCGAGTCCCCACCAACTGATCATTAATTAGTAGGTCCGGGCAACTCTGACAGTTAATATACATCTCAATCTCTTCCAAGATATCCACTGATATTTCCTTATTACTAACGTGCAGAATTGTCAAACCATCGTTAATGTTCCTCAAATGGTGCTGACATTCACGTAAATGGTCACTCAATGCACTTCCATTACTCGCACACCCATGCTCTCGGCGTCTAAGTTACGTCCGGTTTGTCCTATATAAAATTCACTATACGATCCGCACAGGTTTTTATACACCCCCGCCCAACTAAGCTTATCTGGAACAGGCTCTACGCTTGTCGCAAAATTTGCCCTAGGTTGCTTGTTGTCCTGAAACCCACTTTAACATTAGCTTTGCGGAAGGCATTGGCTGTTTTATCTGAGATACGACCAAATTAATTGATTGAAATGTATCTGGTGGGTTCCTCTCCGTCACGGGAACTTTTGTAATTTTTTTGAAAATGTACAATGAGGCGGCGATAACGAAAATTGGTGATTCTGTTTTCAAAAAAATTACAAAAGTTCCCGTGACGGAGAAGGAACCCACCAGATACATTTCACTCACTTAATTTGGTTGTATCTCAGATAAAATAGGCAATGCCTTCCGCAAAGCTAATGTTAAAGTTGGTTTTAGGACAAGAAGCAAGCTAGGGCAATTTTTGCGACAAGCGTAGAGCCTGTTCCAGATAAGCTTAGTTGGGCGGGGGTGTATAAAAACCTGTGCGGATAGTATAGTGAATTTTATATAGGACAAACCGGACGTAACTTCAAAATTAGACGCCGAGAGCATGGCTATTGCAAGTGCGTTGAGTGACCATTTACGTGAATGTCAGCACCATTTGAGGAACATTAACGATGGTTTGACAATTCTACACGTTAGTAAAAGGGTATTTCATTGGATATCTTGGAAGAGATTGAGATTTATATTAAGCATCAGTGATGCCAGGATCTACTAATTAATGATCAGTTGGTGGGGTCTCTCTCACTCCACGAAGGCACCGCAAACAGAGCTGCCCCGAGAGCTGGGGACTAGGATCATGGACGTATCGGTGTCAGGTACCCACGGTTCTCCAGTCTTGAGGGACATCTCTGGGGAAGTTAAGCATCTTACATAGCTTCTCCTTTCCAAGGCTCTTTCCGACCAACACCGGCCACACCCTGAGCAGTCTTAGCAACGCTCGCCACTGAAGGATCGAGCTGTGACCCAACCCGATGTAAAAGCGATGGGTGCGTGTTGCAGGGGGAGCTGTGTCGGGGACCGACCGTCTGCCCCTGGTGGGGTTGAGCAGCGTGCAGGCGGCCGGGCGGCGGGCGCGTGCATCACCTATGTGCGCTTCTGCTGCCTGTTACTCCCTCTGCAGGGTACCACGACCATCTGCTCCTCTGCTTACCAGCGACACCTTTTGTCGGCATGCGATCCAGGCTTCCGTCAGCAAGTGAACACTGCCGTGACCCTGGATATCTGGGACATGTTCCAACAAACCGTTGCCATGGTGACACGGCATAGCTAGGTTAGCTGGGTCAAGACGTCTGAACGACTGAGTGTCTGGTCCACCACGTAAGTAGGAGCGGATCCTTGGTCTTCGGTAGTGTGGACGAAAGGTAAATTTCCTGATAATCGAGGCGGTCGACAGGATACATCTTTGGGCGAAGGGTGAGGGGTGCACGCCAATTCCATCCCACTGGTCCCCTTTGATGGCCTCATCATCGACAATTTCACTCGGCACATGCCGGCAAGTACTCCCCGGAATACCTCTCTGGAGTGCGGGGAGTACTTGCCGGCATGTGCCGAGTGAAATTGTCGATGACGAGGCCATCGAAGGGGACCAGTGCGATGGAATTGGCGTGCTGAACCCAGTAGCTCAAATGTGCCCTTGACTCTGGAGCGAAGTTGGTGGGCAAACTGCAGTAGTTCCTCCCCCCCCCTCCCCTCATGCAAGAGAGGTGAGTTCACGGTAAGAAATTGGCCTCCAATATTTCTCGTTTCCTTCAGCACTATGGAGGACTCAAAAGGAAACGAGTTGAATGCTCCTACGAGGCTTTCTACCGTCACCCATGAGGGTCGCCGGACGGATTATGGTGATGATGGATACTCTGCTCCTGAGGAGCCTAGCAACGCACCAGATTGGCAACAGACAGTTGTCTCTGGAGGCAAGTATAAGAAGTGGGAAAATAGGACAAGCTGCAATGCAGATGGTGAAGGCAGAGCTGGCGGCCTGGGCAATGTACCAATGCAGAATTGAGAGCGGAATAGAACAGCTAGAGCTAAGATTATGAGAAATCAAGGAAAAAGAAAACATCCAACCAAGTCCTATGGGAGGGGGGCGGGGTTGTTGCGCAAAATTGGCCCATACCCCTGTCCACAAGACAAAATATTGAGACGGCTGTGCAAAAGCCCAGCAGTGTTGTCTTCGTGAGGTCACTGCAGGGACAAAGCACAAAAATGTGTAAGAGACCTTGTCCAAGACGATTGACCCTGCTGCTGATAAGATCAAAATCAACAGAATAAAAGCTGCCAAAAATGTGGTCATTGTAGATGAAACTTCTGAGGAGGATAAAGAGAAACTTCTGGAAAAAGAGCAACTGACCAAATCACTGAAATATGAAGAACCTCATAAGAGGAACCCCATGGTAATACCGTATGATGTGCCTCTTACACTGAATGACGAAGACATCTATGACGCCATTAGGTTGCAAAACTTTGATTCTCTCGCAGAGTAGGAATTCAAAAAGATGATCATGATGTCGTACATCACGTTGCCGAGGTCTTGGGAAAAATGTGGAGAGATCTGATCGCTATGGGGAGAATCTACCTGGGGTTCGCGGCCATTAACGGCAAGGATTATCTTGTGTTACCAAGCTGCCACAACTTTGGCGATCTCGGTCATGTTATTAAGTATTGCACTAAGAAGGCGGCCTGCTCTAGGTGCACAAACAGGAAGAATTGCAAGGAAGCTATGAAATACATCCCCTGTGTCACAACAGGGGGAAAAGTCCTGCGGTGCCTCCAGCAGGAACTGCCCAACATACAAGATCAAAGACCAAACGCTAATCTCGCGGACGAGCTATGGCTGAAGCCAGAGAACTGCGCGGAATGTCCACACCTAAGACAAATCTCCGAGTAAAAGGAGGAGGGACGCTGAGAGGACGAATCTCTTTAAAAGTCTTCATACAACACATGAAAAATTGGAATATGAAACCCACCCAGCTACCAACTCCGCTGAACACAAGACCTGAACGGCATGTAGGGCATCTGGAGACTCCGCAGGTCATACAAGCATGTGAAGTAACAAGGAAAAGTGAGCATGATACACCAGGTAGTACGCCAAAGCCGGTGCGCCCACCCACTATATACATAGCCATTGACCCTAAGAGAATCTACAGCAACCTAAATCTGCAATATCAAATGGCCAACCTAGAGCAGCCCGCATTTCTCACTACCGCTTTGCGGCAAGTGGTACGCGTGAGGCACAATTACGGGCGAAAGGTAACTTTCCCGACAATGGAGGCGGTCGAAAGGGTAGATTTGCGGTCGATGAACCTCCCCACCGACCTAGGAGCACTGCTCAGTTTGTTATGCAAAAGTCTTTGAATGAAGAGGGGAAATATATGAGCTGGAGGAGATTTATCATCAGGAAGTTCTGTCCAACAGGAGAATCGCTCTACATTGTACCATATCATGGCCTTTTGCCACATCCATACGTACTTTCCATGATGGCTGAGATAAGAATAGGACAGATCAGTACACATAACATCAGACTGTGCATGCAGGAACTTCACAGGGTGGTGGAGGATATGGGACCTGATGTGCTCTGTCTGCAGGAGCCATACAACCAAGCCGGACAACCGAACTCCAGAGCATACGACAGTCTGACCATCAGGCAAGAAGGTATTACCAAATATGTGTGGTCTGGCAACAGAAGCAGTAGTGATTGCAGCATTATAGAGACCTGAAGGACCAGTTTGCAAAAGAACTGTGGAAAACTAGGCTCTGAAGCTGGGAACGTTATGTGAAAAGCCAACTGGCTTTGTGGGATCTGCCATACAAACGCGTAAGATATAAAATTCGCTCACCAACCATACTATCTACTACCAGGGATGGGGACCAGGTGATGGGGTCCTGGCAGGAGACTGCCGAAATCCTTCTCTGGGTCGTCCTCCCGGATGATGATGAGTGCACAGCACGGAGGAGCAAAATTTGATAAGGTGAGCAGATGCAGACCCCTACGTCAACAACACGCCTTCTCTGAGGAGGAGGTAGCGGGATAGATCAGGACTCTCTGCAGAGGAAAGGCACCAGAGCTAGACCAAATCACAACTGACGTGATACAATTCCTTGCCCCCCAGATAGTCCCTCAGCTCACAAGACTATACAATGAATATCTGAGGACTGGCCTTTCTCCGACCATCTGGAAGAAGGCCAGTTTGGTGATAAACAAGAAGGCACCGTACAAGGACCCGGAACTTGCCAAGTACTATCAGTGAATCTGCTTACTGGACGTACTTTGGAAGCTCTTTCAGAGACTTGAGGCAGACAGGCTGTCGGCACATCGAGTTATATGCGGGATGAGCGACAGGCAGTTTGGCTTCAGCCCAGGACGATCTGTGTGTGGCACAGTAGCCCTGGCTGACTAGGTCTGTGGCTCTACACCGCATAAGTGTGGGCATTGACAATATGTGAGTGGCCTTCGCTCTTCTCCTACCTTCAGGAGATTGAGTGTCTATGGCTGCTATAGGGTTGTCTGAGGAGCTACTGTGTAAACAGGAAGGTCTGGCTGTCATTCCCTAGTGGGAAAGTGAGGAAAACAATCACCAAGGGGTGTCCCCAGGGTTCAGTCCTTTCGAATTTGAACATGGATCCTCTCTTGAGGGATGTACCAGACGTGATAGCCGTCGCCGACGATCTCCTCCTACTGGTAGGTGGTCGCAGCCGGGAGGACCGGTAACCAAAAGCAGAAAGAGCTTTGGAAATCCTTACGGCTTGGTGCCAAGCCACTAAACTCTCAGTTGCATCTAACAAGTCCAAGTCTTGAAGGGCAGTGAGGATATCAGGAGTACCAGTGATTCGGTGAAACCAGGCAAGATAATTTGAGGTCGTTATCGATAAGCGTTGGAACTTCATGGCCGACATAGATGCAGTATCTGAGACACCGTCAGCAGCACTACACAGGCTCGCTGGGATTGGGCATCGAAGGTTCAACCTTCCGCCTTGTCTCATCAAGCTCTACCACTATAGTATACTAGTATCTTTTGTAGAATATGGTTGTGGCAGCAGGGCGCACAGGCTCACCCATGTATCGCTTGCCATGGCAGTGAAAAGGGTACAACGGAACATCCTGTCGCACTCAGTAGTGGCTTATAGGACAACTCTGGGGGAGGCGCTTCTTATCCTGATGGCATTGACATCAAAATAAAGGAACAAGCGGCCTGGAACTGGGTGTGAAAGGTGAACCAAGATAAAGTCACTGATATCATGGTGATGCCACTCGACAGCAAGATACGCATCAAGAGGATGGAGGGGGGGGGGGTAGAATGATGGCATGAACAATGGGATCAGGCGAAAGTGAAAGGATAACCTATGAGCTCCTGCCGAGTGTTCAGGAAAGATTGTCCATGAGACACTTCCAACCAAGTCGTAGAATGATACATTTTCTCACCAGCCACGGTCTGTATCCGACACACTTATGTCGGTTTAGGAAGAGAGTGACGCCTGAGTGTGACTATTGTGCTCCAGAGGGTACAGAGGATCACGTCATATACTCGTGCCCCACATCTTCTGAATTGAGACAACAAGTCCAAAATATTGACACTTACAACCTGATCAGACAATCAGCCACCTTTCAGGTCCTGGACGATCTCGTAAATACCATATCAAACAAGGTGCGAGAAGGCTTCCTCTGGGATCAGCAGTGAATGAGTCTACACGGACGTGACCAACGCACCCAATCCGTGCCGTTGGGGTGTGGACTGGCCGCTAGTTCTACTGGTGGAAACCGCCACACTCGGGTCCAGGCAACACCACTTAAACGACAAGGCCTCATAGCTCTCTGGAAACAGGCGAGTGACGTCATCAACTTCAGGCAGACATGTAGTGTCACCTGTAGTGATGCCATGTTGAAGCCTGTAACGACTGCTTGACAGGATTACTAGAAACGTTTATGAAATAGTTTGGTTTTCTTCTCTTTGAAGTGTTTATTGCCTGTAACAGTTCTGTTCAGAAATATACGTTAAGATGGTGAACAAATGTTATGTACCTGGCTGTGTTTGAAATTACGACGATAAGAACAAAGTGCACATTTTTAAATTTCAAGATGATGAAGAAGTGTGTAACGGTTGGTTACGCAGAATCAAGAGGGATAACTTCATTCCCAGCATTTCAAAACTGTTTCCAGCAATATGCATACAGTATATTATTCTTCACTTCCCAGGTGTGGCACTTGCACGTCTGCGAAGGGGATATTTTGTGGGAAACACAAACTATTCACTGAAAAATGGGGGATGTTTTATCTGAACGACTTAGGACTCCGAAGCTCAGGAAAAATGCTGTTCCAAGCCAATTTCCAAACTGCCCTTCCTACATTTCGAAAGTTGTGACAAGGAGCAGAGAATCTCTTTCTGAAAAACAGGAGAAGAGAGAAGCTGCTGCTCTTAAAGCGTCGATAGAGTTTTAAATCACTGGAAGTATATGAGAAGACTTTTTCTTTCAGTTCATTCCGTGAACTACCAAAAAAACTTGACAGTGTTAGTTGTGGTGAAAAGTGGTCTACAATAGTGAAAGAGTCACATATCGTGTTTCTTTTTTTAGATACAGACCAATGCCCACATGATATCATTTATATTATTATTAATTCAGAACCTAACTTAAGCATTTTTAACCCTTTGAGTGCTGCAGACGTGATATGCCACAGCGTTCCACCTTATCCTGGGGCCTGCGGATGTCGTTTGCTGCACCAGTAGTATTTCCCGTTGGCCAGCAGACAGCATTTCCCGCGTGGTCTGGCCGGTACCTGAGTCCTACTGACAGCGTATGCCGCAGTCGGTTCCACTGCCTGTGGCCCTACGGACGTCAATATCCGCTGAGAGCTGCTGCTTACACTCTGACTGCCACAGCATTCCGAGCACTTGGAAGATTTATTAATCAACTCTGAGAAAACTACAGAATGAAAAGGTTTCATTTTTTAGATCCTATGGTGTGATATATTTGCTCTATAATGATCTCACTTTCTGCTAGTTATACATTTTAGTATTTTAGTTACAGTGCTACGTTAAATTAAGTAAACTACTACACTAAATTGTGAAGAGTTTGCAAACGAAAAATCGCATTGTGTAGACTTGGCGTATTGTTGGTTTTAGCTCATACAAAGCTGTGGATGATTTGTAGGTAACATACCTAAATTTTATTTAACGGTGAGAGCAGAACGATTACTCTTCTCGGGATATAGGGTGTCTGTCCGACGGACAGACGCGGAATGTCCGCGCATTTCCGTCCATGAGGAGTTGGCGGCTCTACGAAATACTCGTCATCTGATTTTAAGAAAACAGTTTCATTGGTAGCTTCAGCCTATTATTGTTCAAAGCTCGCTTATCTTTTAATCAGTTCATTCTTTCAAAACAAAGTAAATTTGGAATCAAGACGTTCGTGTAGTGCATCTCTAAAACTGGATACGTTTTGGATTTCATTATAGACACAGGAACAACATCAGAAATTGAAACCCATAATTTTCTAGAAACCGGTATTAGTAAAAGACGTATCAAATAAAGACTACATTATTTTCACTTTCTCACAAAAATTGCCTTGTTTACGACAATTTTTTAGACTTTTGGAAAATGGTAGGTGACTGAATTTTTTTCTTCCACATCCTTGTGTTATCAACCTATGTTCAGTATGCATTTACATTAGCAGATGTGAGAATCAAAAGTTTACACTTTTTCCGTGGCATGATTTATACGTTCAAATTTGACTAAAATTATCTAGCCTTGTTGGCCTGCGTTTGATGACCAAATACACCCATTTTCAATTAAAAATAATGGTCTCTCTAATCAGCCCAGCTTGGAAAGTTTTATAGAACATAGCTTTTTGAAAAATCCGGTTGAAAGTACCGTATTTACATCCTTTTCTAAAATATTTAATTTTGCACTTAATTTATTCAGTATTGGAAAGCGGCACAGAAACGAAACTTCACCTTCCAGAAACTTGTACTTTTACGTTACTACGTGCCAAGTTTCACGTTCGTCATCGCTTTAGTTCCTGAGATATTACACGCCAAAAGTTGACTTTCTTTGGGTGCAGATTTTTTGGATAACGTTTGCTTGAACTTTTCTGGCTATATATAGAACGTAAAATACTTTTCAATATTATTCCTAAGAGAATGCATACAACGAAATATGGCCCGAGTTATAACGACTCAAATTTGTTGGGAATTCACACTCGCCCTGTGCAAAGTCGCGCATGGCGTCAAACAAGTGACTATACTCGATCTCGGCCAGTATTGCTTCCACGAATCTTGAAGTTTACCAGTGTTCATTGGGGACATGTTCGAATGTTCACATAACATTTCCCGTGATGGTCGAACTGGAAAATGTTCCGAAATTAGGCGATTTGTCATGGAATGGCCCAGGAGTTACATGTTAGCAGCGTACGCAGTTTCAGCGTACATTATGTCTGTCGAGCAATAATTTGCAGATTCAAACTCGTGAAATATGTATCCAGATATGCTGCGTTTATTTGTAACGTCAGCGACGTAACGTCACTGACTGCGAGACCGTCGCGGCCTCCCTGGATTCAGAAATGCTCAGGCCAGGGCG
This sequence comes from Locusta migratoria, assembly GCA_026315105.1. Classification (NCBI taxonomy): domain Eukaryota; kingdom Metazoa; phylum Arthropoda; class Insecta; order Orthoptera; family Acrididae; genus Locusta; species Locusta migratoria. The sequence continues at coordinate 675,733,120 of CM048746.1, read as the reverse complement.
AGGACGGGCGAACGGAGGGCTCAGACACGCACAGTAAACCTTGAAAATGGCTGCCAGCGCAAGTAGACGGCCAGCCGGACGCGCAGGTACAGCACTCAAAGGACTCAAAAAGGGATCGAAACAACTCATAAGCGGGTTCAAAAAACTGTTACTAATATCAGTCACATAGATAATGTTATAAAATTTGCAGAAGGTTTAGTTGGTAAACAAGAAGACACACATCTTACAGACCTCATTCTTGAGTTGTTAAGTAATTTACAATGTGAAGGCAAAAGTAAACCTGCTGTTGGATTCATAAGAAACCAGCTTCAGCTAAGCTTTTCACATTCTGAAAGGCATAGATTTTCTCCCCATGTTTTAGTGTTTGCTTCTCTGTTATTTTTCATTTCCAATGTGAAGGCAAAAGTAAACCTGCTGTTGAATTCATAAGAAACCAGCTTCAGCTAAGCTTTTCACATTCTGAAAGGCATAGATTTTCTCCCCATGTTTTAGTGTTTGCTTCTCTGTTATTTTTCATTTCCAATGTGAAGGCAAAAGTAAACCTACTGTTGAATTCATAAGAAACCAGTTTCAGCTAAGCTTTTCACATTCTGAAAGGCATAGGTTTTCTCCCAAAATTTTATTGTTTGCTTCTCTGTTTTCAATACCAGTCATGCTTATAGATTTATACATAGCACTGGAAATATTATATTGCCTCATCGTAACACTATTAGAAACATATGTGCAAATGTTGATGTCAATCCAAACAGTCCAATCTTTCTATCTTACATTAAGGAGAAAGTATCAAATCTTATTCATCATGAGTGTTTTGTAACTCTCATGTTAGATGAGATACACATTAAACAAGCCATGGATTTCAATGGAGGAAATTTAGTAGGTATGGCACATGACACCACCACTCTTGCAAAAACTGCTCACGTATTTATGGTCCAAGGTGTAACTTCTTCATTTAAAGACGTTGTTAATATCTTGAGCGTTAATAGAATTACTGCATTACAGTTGTTTAATGTTATTAAAAACGTAGTTCTTCGCCTGGAAAAATTAGGCTTAAAAGTTATTTGTACTGTCTCTGATAATAATTCAGTCAACAGAAAGGCTGTTTCCAATTTTGCAAATCCACCACAACTGAACATAGCATACCCACATTATTCAGATAATTTCCAACCCTTGTTTTATATAATAGATGCTGTACACATTTTCAAGTGCATTAGGAAAAACTAGCTTAATTTAAAAGCTGAATTTCTGACGTTTCACTTTTTCACTTTGAAAACCAATTGTTAAGATTGAAAACTTCATTTTCTGCTTTAAAATCTGTATTTGACATGGAAAGTAATGAATTAGTAAAATTTGGATATGGTCTGAATATAAAAACACGGTCGCCCTCTTCATTAGAGAAAAAAATGTACAGCTTGTTTCTCAAGTTTTCAAGGACAACATCAGGTGCAGTTTACTTCAACTGGGGCCTACAAGTAAGATTGAAAATTAAGAAGGAACTGCAGAATTTTTTAATATAATAAGAACTTGTTGGAAAGTTATGAATTTTTAAGTTCCCTTTGAAAGAAATTAGACTTAAGGAGGAAATGAAAAAACCCCTGACAAGTCACAAGGACGATGAAAGGTGTAAATTTTCAGAAAAGTTTTTAAATTGGCTTGGCAACTGGAGCTCTATGAATTTGCCAACTGGTCAGCCCAGCACTTAAGCATACAACATTTGCACTATTGGAACTGAGGTCTTACTGTCTGTCTCATCTTAAAAAGTAATACATGTTATCTGCAAAATTTCATACAGATGCATTAGAAGCTAGGTTCGGCCTATATCGACGGCAGGCGGTTTCTCAGTACCATGTTTCAATCAGGCAAATATTTGAGGCAAAGGAAAATCTGAGGTTATGAAACTTTGTTAGAAGTTTCATCACAAAGAGACTCTGCTAAGGAAATTGTAATAAAATCTTTACAAAGTTGTGACGAATCTGAATGTCTTGATGTTGCCTTAGATATCTCAACATCAGATATTTGTAAGTTAAGTGCCAGCGACGCTGATTTGGAAATGATTAGGCCAGAATTACCAGTACTGAGATATATTGCTGGTTATTGTTGCTACAGTGTACTGAAGAAATTAAAGTGTACTAACTGTGCTGAATTTCTAACTATGGATAAACAGCTGGCATGTGGTGCAGAACATAAAATTATTGAGTATATCAATAGAGGTGGCTTGCGGTGTCCTCAGAAAAGTCCACTGTTAGTTGAAATGTATTATTTCTGTTGGATACCAAAACTTTTGTCAAATAAACACCATGAGTCTTTCCTTAGACTTCAAAATCAACTACAAGTTCCAAGTAAATTAATTCTTGATTCCATCAAAGCCAATGAAGATTTTTTAGTAGGTATCTGTGACAAACATTCTGCACTGGAATTGTGGAAACCTGTTATATTGACAAGGGTAAATATTTTGCTTAATAGCTATTGTAAAATGCAAAGTGACAAATTGCAGACGTTATTAAAAGAAAGCTTAAAACTCTTACAGAAGGACATACTTTCAGTAAAGAAACTAAAAAAAAAAAAAAAAAAAAAAAAAAAAAAAGTGTACCTAATGGTCAATTGAAGACTGGGATACCACCTCTTTATGTGTGTTGTTTTGTATGACTTGATACAGTAATCATTGTTCTTCTGTTACAAATGGGACATAACTTTTTTTCAACACAAACTGATCAATTTTTTGACCCACCCACATATCCGAGCCCCATATTTTTAATTAATAAACACTTATCACATGAAACATTGATCATTCGTAATGGCAACTTCTTGGCACAACACTAATCCGAAAGAAAGTTTCTATGTGGATATCGGAAGGTTTTACATTTTGGTACTGTTAGTATATTGGAATGTTGCTTTACTTTCTTCCATATTTTTTCCCCATTTATTATGTCACTGCCAATGACGGAATGGGTCAATTCCGCCAGTTGGTATCCTGTTCTTCGGTTATGCTGTACATAATTTATAACTAGGTATTCAGTTATGTAAGCATAATAACAGCTTTTGGTGCTAAGTGAAGAAGTTTACTCATGGAATTATCCAAGGTTGACTTAAAAAATAAAACATTCAGTATAGAGGGCAAAAAAGCACTCTGCACCTACCATTACTATTGCCTGCATTAATCAGTCTGGATGTACGAAGGTGAGGTGAGAGTGAGCCGTCATGCAGGACGCAATGAAGTGCATGTAGTCATAATGTTTTGCCATGTTCCTCCTATTAGTCTGAATGTGTTTTAAAATAGGCCTATTTCATATGTGATATAAAGTCATTTGAGATAGTGGTATCTGTTCTTAGTCTTTTAGTATTGTCTTCAGCATGATGAGAGTTTATTATTGCTGGGTGACCCTTGTCCTGATAAAAGGAGTGTGGTTTTAGGTATTACAGAAATGACGTGTTTCACTTATTTGTGTTGTGAGGTTTTCACTTTCTGCGTTGGAGGGCCTGTTGCTTATGGACATCCATTATGGCTTGGATAAACTAGTAATTTCCTAGATTCTTACTGTGTGGTTTTCTTTTCTGTGCTGGTCTCTCTCTCTCTCTCTCTCTCTCTCTCTCTCTCTCTCTCTCTCTCTCTCTGTGTGTGTGTGTGTGTGTGTGTGTGTGAGTGTGTGTGAGTTCTTTTGGTTTGCCTGCCAGCTGTGTACGTGTTTTGTAAACGTGTTTGCCAAAAAACTAAACTATAGATAGGTGTTTTTCTTATGTAAACAGACTTCATTAATTTCAAGATACATTTCTTACAATTCACTGGTAGATTTTCCATAGGAGGTGGCTGAAGTATTCATTGAAATGCTATCACATTAGCATTTTAAAAAATTGGGTGCTGCTTTGAAAGTCACTTTGGGTCTGCCAAGGTTGTCATATTTGTTTTGAAAATTCATGCATTGAATTCCTTCTTTATTCTTTTTTATATGCCTGCAATAGTTTTTATGTATTTAATTGTGTGTTTGACATGTTACCAATACTTGTTCTCATCTTTCGGAGATGTAATGTAACTTTTTCGCTACGTATTCAGTGCGCTTTGTCCAGTATCAAAAATGTGAACTGTATTTTTTAAGAGCAGTTAAAGACTAATTATATAAATATAATACTGTAGGAGAGACTATTACCTTCTATCCACACATTAGACCATCCCTATTAGGTGACTTCAACATCAGTATCTATGGCTTTTAAACTGATTTAGTAACTGATAATTACTTAATTTTTTTATATTTAAATTTTTATGGATATTGCTACTCTGTGACACTGAGCATTATTTCCACAAGTGTTATATGCATGTATTCCTCTGTAATTGGATATTACAGTTGCAAGGAAAAAAGCTCAAAATTATCACATTTTAGAAAAGATGATTTATAGAAATTGTATGTGTAAGTCGAATTGACCTCTATATTTGAGTTTAGATGAGGAAAGTGCATGATTTTGTGAAAGTAGTTTGTTTTGAGAAAGTTGTGTAATGCATTTCACTCGGAATGGATTCTAAAAGCATATCAGGGTTGTTGTTGTTGTATTCGGTCTGGATACTAGTTTGATGAAGCTCTCCACCCTACTATATTCTGAGTAAGCCTCTTCATCTCTTTATAAGAACGGCACCCTGCATCCATTTGAATGGATTCCTGATGTCTAAGAATGTATTCTACAAATCTATTCCTTCTTTTAGTCAAGGTATGCCACGGAAAAGGAGTTAAAAATTCTGTGTCAGTTTAACATGAAATTGGAGATAAGATTCGGCTAATCTGCAGAGTCTGTTGCCCACGCTCTACAAATGTTGGCAACACCGCAGCAGTCAACCATAGAGCAGGTATATGTTTTATTTATTTCGTGGTCTGTACGAAACAGTGATTATTTTAAGTGACAGTTAGTTTAGGTATAGGTTAAACAAGAAGTTTTGTTATTTAGTATGTGAGGGCGCATAGCGCCAGAATATCCGGTCCAGAAACGCACTATTTACTGTTGTCAACATACGCGCCATGTTAAAAACACGGGCAACACACTCTGCAGTTTTACCTAAAATTCTAAAGTATTAGGCCTAATAAAGAAAAATGGATTTACTCTTTATTGCAGAGTAATTAATTCTACTATTTAATAAAATATAAAATAACATGTATGTGTATGAGATGTTACGAACACTACAATATTCAGCTTATTAGGAAGCTACACAAACTCTTCAATTTTTAATGTGTTTTATAGTCAGATCATATTTGTAAAAATATTACCTTCAAATTCCTTATTTCCTTGCCTTCGTAGATAAGGTAGTAAACTTATCAATAGTTTCATCTTGACACTTTGCTGCATAAAAATACCATTGTACATTTAAGGACAGACTACATAATGGCGATTTGATGATGATGAGAGAGAGAGAGAGAGAGAGAGAGAGTGGCGTGGGAAGAAAGGTACATGCTTTGAGGGGTGATACTACTGGTGATTCTGAACAAAAATCTTCTAATAAACATATGACCTTTTCTTAGCTGTTTCCGGGTAAACCAATGAAAACAGATAGGAACCGCAAAGATGCAGGTAACAGTAAAATAAGATAATGTTATGGTTTGTTTAATTCTGCATTTTTTCTCATATAAGATGTTCAACTTCAGTCCATTTTGCTGCTCTTGGAGACAGCTGTTGTGTTGTCAATCGGAGCTCATTTCTGCATTCCTGTACTTGAGCATAAGCATGTAAAAAAATAAGAGAGAAGATTCTTTCTCTGCGCTTGTACTCTTTTCAGACACGCCCACAAACAGTAGTCCAATGGAGTAAGACTGGGTGACCTCGGTGGCCAAGCAGTGACTGCACAGTGACCAACCCAGCAACTAGGATACCTTGTATCGAGATATTATGTCACTGGCTGTACAGAATGTGTAGGAACTCCATCATACTGAAAGCACATACGATATTGTGTACACTGCACCTATTCTTATTCTGGTAACACATTTTGAAGAAAAACAAGATACTCTGCTCCATTAAAATTGTTATCTAAGATAACTGGATCGATATAATGCTCATCAATAATATTGCACCACACATTGACTGAGAACATCTTTTGTGAGGTAACTTCCCAATTACACAAACCATAACATAATAGTATCTTAATTTAATGTTACCTGCAATTTTCCTGTTCGTACTTGTTTTTATTTGTTTACCTGGAAACAATTAAGAAACGGTCTTTTTTTATTAGGTGTTCATTATTGAGAATAACCAGTAGTATCAAACCTGAAAGAATACAACTTCCCTCCTCACTCACCATGTATGTATATTTGAAATATGACCAATCAGAAATGTTTATAGAAATTAAAATTTTACAGTAGCTTAAAAATGAGTGTTTAATGTATTTGAGGAACAGCGTTTGCACCCTGTAAGTTTCTCTCTAAAACACTCATTAGGTCCACTTTAAGTTGGAATGCCTCACTTATTGATATTTCCAGTAGTTTTGTTAATTAAACCAATGCTACAATGTTGAATGCAATGCATAGCAGTTCTCAGAAAATGGTAATGCCTTTATAAAGTTTTATTATGCTCATAGTTTGTGGCAAACAATTAACAGTTTTAGTTTTTATGATTTCTGATTTAGTCAGTCCACATGCCTTTCAGTTTGGCAATATATGTATAATGATTTTTTAAATTGTGTAACGAAATATCATAATTGTACAGTGTACAGTCCATAAATTCTCTGCCAATTTTGTTGAGTTTTGTAATTATTTAGATATGGAACTACAAAACAGTTGTTTACAATTTTGTTTGTTGTGTTAGTACTAAGAAAATAAAAACGTTCAACATTAATAAAACTTTGGTAAAACTGAATGGGTCGCTTGAAGAAAATGCTAATCCTCAGTTCAGAAAGGATAAACCATATGGTTTTTTTTTTTTTTTTTTTTTTTTTTTTTTTTTCGTAAGTACGATCAGAAAACAGTGACTGTATATTCTTTTTTATTTTTCGGTTTATGTTCCTGTCTCTGGATTTAATGAAATGTACAGCATGAAGTAACTCAAAATACGCTCATGTGTGTTTCTCCTGCCGACTCCTTCAGTTTAAGGTCTCGTTAGTATTGATCATTCCCCGCTGATTTAACCTAAATTCTGCTTTGTTTACATGAAAAAAGGCGTTATCTCCTAGTAATTTCATTTCCATTGCTAAAACTTACGAAAAAAAGATTCTTCCGTCTTTTTACAAGAGAATAGTAAATTAATTCTCAGTAATAGCATTTACCGTCAGCTCGATCGCCATAGCGTCAATAAGTGCCTGCATTTTATTAGTTTCTAAAATAGTATTAGCGCAACGATTTGGCAGAGAGCGTGGTTGACGCTAGCCGCCCCGGCCTTGAGTAGGTGACGTCACAGTTGAGCTATGGGGCCTTGTCGTTTAGGTGGTGCTGGTCTAGGGGGGCTGCGTGCGACCACCGGTTTCGACTGTAGGTTAAGCATAGGAGAGTTCTTAGATCTAAGTCTTAAAGAACAATCATGAACAACTCTTCAGCAACTGCAGTGAACAAACGTCATGCCCAGCCCCGTGCCAGGCTTTATATATCGCTAGCACACCTGTAATCAGTGCAGTAGTCCAGTCGCTAGATTCTCAGTAGAATTTTCCTCCTGAGGTACAAATTATAATAGTAGCCTTTGTAGTTAACTTTGTATTGTATCCAGCCACTAACACTTTACTGCCACGTTCGGTAAATTGTAGTAAACTAGAACCTATTAAATAATTGGTGATGGGTTGTTGTATAATATGAGAATAAAGAATTTAAAAAAAACAGAGGGTGTCCGTATTTATTTTTAACTCACCAAAACAACCCCGCAACGAATAGTCGCTGTTTCGCACACCTCGAAAGCCCGGTATTGACCAGAAATTTAAACTAACGACAATAAAAATGTAAAAAATTTGTTGAGAGATTGGCTGCCATCTCTCAGTGTTATGTAAACGAGCCAGCTCTCCGTTTAACTGTGGGAGATAATTTTCAGATACACAGTAGCACTCAGAACAAAGTTGCTCGATTCTATGACTCTGGCACCTGTCTTAAACACATTTGACTTTCAGTCTACATGCTGTAAGTTATAATCTCCACCTATAACTATCACATGACTAAAAAACCCATGGAAAATATTCTATAAGCTTTCCTTCAGATGTTCCGCTACTACTGCTGCTGCGCCAGGTGTTCTATAAAAACTTCCAAAGACCATGTTTGAGCCACTTTTCACGTTGACTCTTAACCACATTATTTCACATTCAGAACCTGGGTTTCCCTCACTAGATAAAGTCGTAATTTTATGACTATAAACACGTCTCCCCCTTCAACGTTCAGCCTACCTTTGCGGTATACGTTCGAATCTGAGTTTAGGATGTGAGCAGCTTTTTGTCCTAGTACTATGTGCGCATTGTGACTATCGAAAAGCGAGAGCAATTCTGGAATCTTTACGTAGACGCTCCAGCAGTTAACTGCTACTATACTAATCATTTCTTTCTCTATTCTATTGTGCCAGGTGCTGAATTGACCGTAATCAGTGATGGCCCTAACGGGCATCTGAAGCGATTTGTCTAACCTAAAAAAAGAAACCACACGAGCCCTCCGCCCGTACTCTGCTCTTCTAACAGCCGCCTTCTGCACATAGTTGCGCACGTGTGCTGTATTCAGGGCGATCCTACATTTCCTCATCCGATAGCAGAGGTGGAAGAATGTGCACCCAAGGTCACTACACAATCAGCCGAGTCTCTGGTTTAGGCCTTCCGGTTAACTCCAAAGCAGAGGACCGAGATCGGTTCTGCAAACGATGCTGCATATCGAAAGTTGCACTTCTACCCCGCAATGAGTGTGTACAATGTCCGCAATACTGCTTCAACAAGACAGGCTTTACGAATACGTAAGGTACCAGAAAAAAGAAAATCTTCTGTTACGTATTCAAGATACTGCGTGGTGTTACTGAAAACCGGTGTTACAGTTTTGCCCAATTTATCTGAAGTTGCGCATACAAACATCAGCTTACCTCTTATGCTGTAAATGATAAAAAATTACACCAGTTAGGTAAGTTAATTCTTTATCACAACATGGTTCAAGAACTTATTCGCATTTTCTAGTACATTTGCTTATATAAGTATGGTAAATCATTGACATTTTAGTCTGCGATTTTCTTCCATTCTTGCACTGCAGTTGTCTGTTTTTAGATTATTGAAGTCAAGAAAATCGGAGAGAATAGATCTTGATGCATATATTGTGTAAGTGACAGCACTTTTCTCTCTCTCTCTCTCCTTAAAGGGTATCGTTTTTCCTCCATTACACAGAATATCACCCATAAACATCATGACTTAGGCCTACCATTATTCAAAAACGACAAGTGTAAGTAAGGATTGTTATTTTGTAACACCCAGTATAATGGAACAGACTTCTTACTTCTTCTAAGTACAGAAAGAGAGAAACAATATTTAGCATATTAAAAACATCCCAAGGTTTATTATGTACGACTTCCCTTACTGCAGTAACCTCAGAAACACCACAGCTGTGTAAGAACTGGATAAAATCATATATGGAAATGTGGCAATATATTTGTGTAAACAAATGCACTAAAAGTGAAAAAAAATCTCGAAATGCCTTGTGGTAAACATAAGAAATACGGAACGGGGGCAGTTTCATTACTTAAACCCATTCATAATAAACTTACAGGATATCCAGAAACATCAGATCATTACATTAATCTTCAGTGACTGTCATTTAGTATTTGTGCGAAAGAGAAATGTGAAGTTTAGAGTAAGATAATTTTGTACACGGAAACAACAGAAAAGCGGAAACATGCGTGCACCTGATTTGCGGGTCACTGCATAGAACAGAATCCCTTGTTAACGAACGCCACAAGAATAATTTGTGGACGCCTGGTATCCATTTACCACAAAGCATACCACGTAAGATAGCCACTACAATAAGATACGCCACAATTCCGAATGGAACTAATTTCTGGGCTATCATTTACGCCAAAAGATTCTGACAAATAATTTAACGAACTTGCAGTTTCCAGTAAACTGCATTTTGAGGCCCTTGCCTGTATTTCGAACTATATCCCGATTGCGATATTTATCGTCTCTTGAGTGACACAGTCCCTTTCGCTATCTGTGTGTCACAGCCCGTATTTAGTGTTAGAGAACGTCGGTGGATTCGACCGAAGAAACACTGATTTGAATTTCATCGACTGTCATCCGAAGACTGTAATCTGGAGTGATGAGATGGCCTACACTATGACCGCGCCCATAGCAGAGAACTGATTTGAAACGCTCGGCCGTCGGGTCGGTAAAGGCCACCGCGGACTAGGGTTTCTTGCTGTCGTGTGCCAGGCCTCTGCTAAAGCGGACCCTGAAGTACTGCAGCAATATCGACAGTCTGAGGGCGTGATTCACTGTTTGAGCAATATCGCGGAGACTGCCGGCCTCTATCGAATATTGACGATCGCTTGATACATCGCGCAGTATGCTGTACCGTACGAGGCTGGTATTGTGCAATAAATAGCAATTCCGCCTGAGACGGAGAGAAATCCATTTCTGTCCGAACGAATTTTCAGAAAGAACTGTAAAAATAAACAAATAGAGTTCTTGATACTGAGCGGGGTATCATAATTTTAACATGGAAATTGCAGTACTTCTTGTCGGTATTTATGGCACAAAGAGGCGATACAAAGTTTCTTTGGCACACATCTGCACGAAACTCAAATCATATGCATATATAACTGTTAAGAGTTTTAAACGGAAGCAAATGTTTTTATATCTGCAATACCCAAAACCAGAATAAGTATACTCTCTTACAGTTTTCCAATTCATTCAAGATTTGTTGCCAAACCAGTGAATGTGGAGTAAATGAAATGAATACATTTGACGCACTCCGCCCGTGGGCTGCATAGTGCAGGTGCTGCTTACGTAGCACGTGTCGACCGTTGCCGACACGCCCACTTCATTATGCGGGGCAGCCCGCAATGACAGTATGCCGGCGATTATCCTGGCTCCTGTTCGATCACACACGGGGCCGTTCCACGCCTGCTCGGCCTGTTACATACTGCAGACACAATTTTGGGTTGACGAGTGGCGCGTTTCAGTTATGTGCAGTAATCGGCAGAGAAAAGATTAAACAAAACTACATGGAGAAAAAGTCGCTATATCCGTGTAACATTCAATTTCATAAATTTGACTAAAATCTCTTAATTGAGAATGAATGACATTTCTTAGTGAATTAGTAGGACGAATGTATATTTACGTAAAAGAATCAATTAGATAGTGAATAATTATCTGTATCTAGTAGGAGATTCTGTTTTCAAAGACATTCTACACATGTTTGTAGTAACATTGTATTCTGCATGTTAAAGAAAAGAACCTCACGGGATGCAGACAGATCTATGTTTTATGGCAGCCACAGAGGTACATTAACTACCTGGAAAAATGGTACGAACGAACGCGTTCAGTTATAACGGTTATAACGTAGCACTTTGTAATTATCCTTATTTAAAAAAGAAAAACTCACGACATGGAGACAGATATATCTTTTATGGAAGTCATAGGGCTGCATGATCCGCGTCAAAAATTGACGATGCTTTACGTAATATCTGTATAGTATTAGCCTGAGCGTGTGAGATGAAGTAAAAACAGATACAGTGTTTAGAGGTGACCAAATGACAATATTTCACGTAATATCTGTTCGTATTCTACACTTCAGCGGTAAGTGAACTAAAAAAACGCGATACAGTTTTTAGAGGACGCCAAAGATCGATACGTCTCGTAATATCTGTATCGCATGCTTTATTTCAGAATCTAAGATAACCGACCAATACATCAGTAATTCTTGTTTAACATAGCAATCGGAATTTGCGACATATTTCGCATAATTGATTAATGCTATTCCTTTTAAATTAAAGATTATAGTTTTCATATATATTCGAGTAACATATTTAAAAAAACGTGAATAAATAAATTGATTCCAATATATATTACCTGTGACACATGTACAATATCAGCGACTAGTAATAAACAAGTACACCAAATCATTACCTCTGTTTCTTTCAAACGACAAGCCTCGGCGGATTGGCCGCGCGTACTGGAGCGCCGTGTGTCGGCGCGCGTTCGAATCCCACCTCGGGTATGGATATCTGTGCCGTCCTTAGTATTAGGTACTTAATAAGTAGTTTGTAAGTTTAGGTATGTCCCATACGCTCAACACAACTTATTCGTCCCCCTCTCTACACCGCCAAACAACCACCTTCCCTTAATTTCTTTACCCCGTTAATATTTTCTTTTCCCGAATAAAGCCTCTTCAATTTCAACTATTTTACCCCCCCCCCCCCCCCAATCATATCCCCAAGACGTAATACTCAGCTTGCTGCTTCCTTATACTTTCTCGGCACTGGTGCCTTCTTTTATTGCGACAAACCCACTGAAGCGCGTCCACTGAAGTTTTTACGGAACCTAACTCCATGGGGCCCGCACAAATTCTGCAATATTTAAAACGGGCTATGAGTGCACGCATCAAAACGAAATTCAAGATTTCGTCCTGAAAATTAAACAAAGTTTGTTGAGAACCGAAATAAAATCGAGGTAAGCTCCAATAAATTCCGACACACATTGAAAACTACGAAAGAAATACAATAAAAACTTACTCCTACCCTCGACTGCATTAAGATGAGGTCTGTAAATCTAATTATGGATTCCTCCATCGCGAAACACAATCTTCCACAATATATCGTCAGGTACAATCATGAAACAAAACGACGACCTATTTCACACATTCAGATATTCCGCGAAAACAACTCTGCAAATATGATTGGATACTGGATTCTATCACCCGATTGGCTGACAAAATTCCCGGGAAAAACTGTTGTTGCCAACACTGGTCGAGCCTGAGCTATAGATGTATTCTGGATTTAAGCCCGTTTGTCAGTTTTCTGGAAGGGCTATCCTACTACTCGAAAGGCCACGACATGACCCCCTGACTGTAGGAAACACGAATGCTTCTGATTCTTGGTGGCATGACGCCTGTTTGTTTGATACGTTGGTCTCACACTGAGCCTTACAGCTGCAATTATTCCCTTTTAAGGGGTACTCATACAACATTTAAATCCAAACATAAATCAACTAAATACCAAAATGTCTACCGCCATCACACAGATATTGCAAAGTTAAAAACCTAGGGAAGACAGCAGACAGCCGTCTTTCATCACCCCTTCGACGATTGAAAATTTTGATGGAGGATGAGGCGATTTTATTGACTCATTGACCGAAAACGTTTCTAATCTAACATCTGATCTCATTATGAGCAAAACAGAAAAGCTTGGGGATGTCACTCAAAATGTACACATTATAAACTTGTGGAATCTGACCTCGGGGAAGATCAGTTTGGATGTAGGAGAAATGTAGGAACACGGGAGGCAATACTCACATTACGAGTTATCTTAGGAAATAGGCTAAGGAAAGGGAAACCTACGTTTTTAGCGTTTGTCGATTTGGAGAAAGCTTTTGACAATGTCGACTGGGATACACACTTCCAAAATCTGAAGGCAGCAGGGGTAAAGTATAGGGAGCGAAGAGTTATATTCAACCTGTACAAAAGCAAGACAGCATTTATTAGAGTTGAAGGGCAAGAAAGGAGCGCAGAAGTTGGAAAGGGAGTAAAACAGGGTGATAGCCTTTCCCCAATGTTGTTCAATCTGTACATTGAACCGACAGTGAATGAAAGGAAGGAGAGATTTGGAGAGGGCATTAAAGTGCAGGGAGAAGAAATAAAAACATTGCGGTTTGCCAATGACATAGTAATTTTGTAAGAGACTGCAAAAGACCTGGAAGAGCAATTGAATGGAATGGAGAGTGTCTTGAAAGAAAGATATAAGATGAACATTAACAAGAGTAAAACTAAGGTAATGGAGTGCAATTTAAAAAAAAAATCAGGTGATTCTGAAGAATTAGATTACGTAATGAAGCAATAAAAGTTAGATTAGTATTGTTATTTGGGTAGCAAGGTAACTTCTGATTTACGAAGTAAAGAAGATATAAAATGCAGAATGGCTATGGGAAGGAAAGCGCTTCTGAAAAGCGTAATTTGTTAATATCCAATATTAATTTAAATGTTAGGAAGTCCTTTCTAAAAGCATTTGTCTGGAGTTTAGCATTGTATGGGAGTGAAACGTGGATGATAAGGAGTTCAGATAAAAAGATGATAGAAGATTTTGAAATGTGCTGCTACAGGCGAATGATGAAAATTAGATGGATAGATCACATAACTAATGAGGAGGTGCTTAACCGAATCGGGGAGAAAAGGAGTTTCTGGAATATCCTTACTAAGGGAAGAGATAGATTGGTTGGGCACATTTTAAGACATCAAAGAATCGTCGCCTTAGCATTAGAAGGAAACGTGTGGGTTAAAAATCGTCGAGGGAAGCCGAGGGACGAATACATTAAGCAAATTCTAAAGGATGCAGGTTGCCTAATGTATTCTCAGATGAAGAGACTTGCACAGGACAGGGTAGCGTGGAGAGCTGCATCAAACCTAGTCTGCGGACTGAAGACCACAACAACAATAACACACACATCAAGTTCTTTCCTACACACACACACACACACACACACACACACACACACACACACACGATAGGTAGATGATATTTCTGCTGCATTGGTTGCTCCTCTCTTTTCATTTACCGAAGTGCAGATGAATAATTAAGTGAGATACAGGACGAACGGACCTTCTGTGAATTGACAACAGAGTCTGTTCCTCTTCATGCCGTTCGTAACGGTCGACAAGAAACACCTGAGTACTCAGTAAAGTGAACGACACTCACACACAATAATTTACCAGGAGAGAGCTACCTCTGCATCAGCTCTGAATTATTTTCTTTTTACATCAAAGTCATCCTAAGCCCCAGTGCAACGTATTTTACCGGAAATTGATGTAACATAACAACAGGTAATACTCCCAAGAGCAATTATTTTCAGAGTAAACATAGAAACATGTATTCTGGACACCACTGTTTGTCGAAAACTAGTTCACTTCAAAATCTCCAAACCATAGTATGTATGTTGTACCCTCTGCTTTTGGGTGGTAGAAAAAACTTTCCAATCTAATCGTACACTAATCATACGCTCCCATTCTTATCGAAAGTACCACTAATGGAAGTGTTGGATACACAGACACCCTCACACAACCATTAAACTGTATTTCTGTGCGTATCTGTAACAAAGTGACACCTGTTATTTACAGCAGGTCGTGGTAGAACCAATACTTGGACTCGTGGCGTGCGCCGCCTGCCCCGTCTCCAGAGCAAAACACATCCAGGACTGAGCCGACTCGACGAGCCGCTCACGACAGCAGCGCCGTGATCGCCCGTATGCTTATTACCGTCCGAATGTCTATTTAAACACTGCCCAGCGACAAATTCGTCCAAATGTTTAAATGTTTGTTAAGCTTTTGGGATTTAACTGCTAGTTCATCAGTACCTAAACTTACAAACTACTTATGAACTAAGTTATACTAAAGAGAACACAAACATCCATGCCTGAGGGAGGATTCGAAACTCCGACGCGGGATGCCGCGCGATCCATAACGTTGAGCTCCAGACCGCTCGGGTACTCCCGCGCGGCATCCGTTTCCATTCGGGATACTTTTTTTGTGGTTTGAGGGCGCACTACTTCTACGGTCATTAGCGCCCAGACAAGAACTTAGATTTACTAGACCTCAAAAAAAAATTTGGTGACTGTCAGAAAATCAAGAAGAGGCTAAAAACGAAAGATAAAGGACAATGAAAAAGGTTAAATATCCTTCGATAAGTTGGCCAAGTTGATAAAACGCAAAACTCGAGCAGCTGCTCGTGTGTCATTAGCTAAAATTTCCTCCAGTGTAGACGGAAAGTGAAGGGCTACACGGAGATGATTAAAAATTACGCAAGACAATGAAACGTGTCGCTCCGTCAGAAACTCACCGCAGGAGCACAGCGGTGCAGGATTGGCGGTCAGCAAATGACGGTGGCTGAAATGGCAGTGACCGATCCGCAACCGGGCCAGGATGACCTCCTCCCGCCGAGAGAGGCGTGAGGAGGTCCTCCAAGCGGTCGGGATCGGTTTGACAGTTCGCAATTTATTGTTGCACAGTGAAAGCCACGACATGATACTCCGGCGAAGAGTCCGTTGAACATCGTCCGGTGGGATGCAAAAGGTAGCCATGCGGGGCAAAAGAGGTGCGGCCTTGGCTGCTATGTCGGCGGCCTCATTCCCGGGCACACCCACGTGGCCAGGGACCCACAGGAAAGAAACGTGACAGCTGTCATCTGCTAGCAACTGGAGGGAGCGGTGGATCCGATACACGAGAGGATGGTTCGATAAAGGGTCCTTAAGACTCTGCAGGGCACTAAGGGACTCCGAACATATGGCATAGAAAGGTTCGCGGTGGCGGCAGGTGTACAAAACGGCCTGGTGGAGGGCAAAAAGCTCAGCCGTGAAGTTAGAGCACCGGTCAGGGAGCTTGTATTGGAAACGATTGTCCCCGACGACGAAGGCAGATCCGACACCGGCAGAGCTCTTGGAACCATCAGTGTAAATAAATATGGCATTATCGAACCGCGAACGGAGTTCGACAAGCCTCGAGCGGTATACCAAATCCGGAGTGCTCTCCTTGGGGAGCGAACTAAGTTTAAGGTGAATGTGAACCTGGGCCTGATGCCACGGTGGCAATGGGCTTTCGCTCAACCGAAGGGTGGAAGGAAGGGTAAAATCGAGCCGTTGTAGCAGGCGGCGAAACCGAACTCCAGGTGGAAGCAAGGCAATCGCAGACAAACGATATTGGCGATCGAGTGAGTCGTCAAAAAATAATCGGTAAGATGGATGGTTGGCCATCGACCGCAGGCGGCATGCGTACCGACACAAGAGTATGTCACGTCGAGTGGTCGAGGGTAATACAGCAGCCTCGGCATACAGACTTTCAACAGGGCTAGTATAAAATGCACCGATCGCAAGACGTAAACCCCGATGGTGGATAGAGTTGAGACGGCGGAGAATCGACGGCCGTGCAGAGGAGTATACAAGGCTTCCGTAGTCGAGCTTCGACTGAACAATGGCCTGGTAAAGGTGGAGCAGGACGGTGCGATCCGCTCCCCACGATGTGCCACTGAGGACACGAAGAACGTTAAGGGATCGGACACAACGGGCAGCCAGGTAGGACACGTGTGTGGATCGGCAAAGTTTACGATCCAACATGAGTCCCAAGAATTTCGTTGTCTCCACGAAAGGGAGAGCAACAGGGCCGAGATGTAGAGAAGGTGGAAGAAATTCCTTGTATCTCCAGAAGTTTATACACACAGTTTTCTCAGTGGAGAATCGGAAGCCGTTTGCGATGCTCCAGGAATATAGACGGTCAAGACAGCGTTGAAGAGAACGCTCCAAGAAACACGTCCGCTGGGCGCTGCAATAAATTGCGAAATCGTCAACAAAAAGAGATCCGGAGACGTCGGCTGAAAGGCAATCTACGATCGGATTGATTGCAATGGCAAAGAGCGCCATACTCAAGACGGAGCCCTGTGGTACCCCATTCTCCTGGCAAAAGGTATCTGACAAAACAGAGCCCACCCGTACCCGGAACTTGCGATCCGCCAAAAACGCTTGAATGAAAATAGGAAGGCGGCCCCGAAGGCCCCATGTGTGCAATGTGCGGAGAATGCCCGCTCTCCAACAGGTATCGTATGCCTTCTCCAAGTCGAAGAACACTGCTACTGTTTGACGCTTCATTAGAAAGCTATTCATAACGAAGGTCGACAACGTAACGAGGTGATCAGCAGCAGAGCGGTGTCGACGAAAACCGCATTGGATATTAGTCAGGAGGCGGCGAGATTCGAGGAGCCAGACCAACCGAGCGTTAACCATGCGTTCCATTACCTTACAGACGCAGCTCGTCAGAGAAATGGGGCGATAACTGGAAGGAAGGTGTTTGTCCTTCCCTGGTTTGGGGATGGGGACAACAATGGCTTCACGCCAACTTGTGGGAACATGACCTTCAGTCAATATGCGATTGTAGGTACTAAGAAGAAAGCAAAGAGAGGTTCTTCAGCATATCAATATCAACGGAATCGGGCCCGGGAGCAGAAGATCGGGACAGGGCGAGAGCACGGTCTAGCTCCTGCATGGTGAAGGCGACGTTATAATTTTCACGATTAAAAGAGTGGAAAGAAGGCGGCCGTGCCTCCTCTACCTGTTTGCGAGGGAGAAAGGCAGGGTGATAATGGGCAGAGCTCGAAACCTCCGCAAAGAAACGGCCCAATGCGTTGGAAACATCAGTAGGTTCCACGAGGACTGCGTTCTCCACGGTCAGGCCAGGAATCGGGGAGTGGACCTTGATGCCGGATAAACGGCGTAGGCCACCCCACACAACCGTGGAGGGAGTAAAACGGTTAAAAGAACTAGTAAAAGCAGTCCAGCAAGCTTTCTTGCTGTCGTTTATGATACGACGACATTGCGCTCTCATACGTTTATAATTGATGCAATTCTCCAGTTGGGTGGCGGCGGAAGGTGCGTAAAGCACGGTGACGGGCTCTAAGCGCATCGCGGCAGGCTGCGGTCCACCAAGGGACCTGGACACGACGTGGAGAAGAGGATGTACGAGGTATGGAACGTTCAGCAGCGGTGAGAATAACCTCTGTGAGGTAGTCGACCTGACTGTCACAGTTGGGAAAATTCTGATCGTGAAAAACAGCCATGGAAGAATAAAGCCCCCAGTCGGCTTTAGAAATGTTCCAACTGGTGGGACGAGGAGATGGGGAATGATGCAGGAAGTGGATGATACAAGGGAAATGGTCACTTGAGTACGTGTCAGAAAGTGCATACCACTCAAACCGACCGGCAAGCTGAGGAGTGCATATTGCGAGGTCTATATGGGAATAAGTGTGTGTTGTGTCTGAAAGGAAGGTCGGTGCACCGGTGTTGAGGCAGACAAGATCGAGGTGTTGGAGAAGGTCCACCTCGGACAAGGTGACGGAGAGCCCCATAGGGTGTGGTGGGCATTAAAGTCGCCTACCAGCACGAAAGGTGAAGGGAGCTGGTCAACAAGGTGTAGCACATCTGCCCTAGTAAGGGCAGATGACGATGGCGAATAGATATTACAGAGGGAAAAGTAAATGTGGATAAAGTGATGCGGGCGGCAACTGCCTGTAGGTGAGTATGCAAGGAAATGGGATGGAAATAGACATCATCTCGAAGGAGAATCAGAACCCCTCCATGGGCTGGGACACCTTCCACGGGTGGCAGGTCGAACCGCACAGTGGTGTCGTGTGAAACGTCTGCACGATCACGTGGACGCAACTTAGTTTCTTGGAGACAGACTAGAAGCGGGCAGTGCAACCGAAGGAGTAGTTTTAACTCCTTCCGATTGGATTGAATGCCGCGAATATTCCATTGAAGGAGCGCCATGATAAAAAATGAGATAAGAAATAAGGATAATAACCAAGTAGCGAGCGGGGTCACCTCGACTGTCGCTGAGGACCGGATTTCGAGGGAGCACTGCTATCGCTGTCTAGGGGCAAAGGGTCGTGGTCCATAGGTTCGACCGACGCGCCTGCCACCTCCCTGAGTTGATCAGGAGGGGCAGTTTCCACCGCCGGTAAAGGGCCGGGTGCACGGCAGACGGAGCGTCCCGGTGAAACAGAAGACGGCCGAGGCCGGCAACTGTTGGACGGCGTGACGGATGGGTCACGCCTCGGCGGGGAAGGAGAGGAGCTCTTTTTCTTTTCAGCTCTTCTGGAAGAGTGACGGCGGGAAGAGGCAGTTGACGGTTGGGAAGCCTGAGAACGCAGAAAATCCTCACGGACGGGTTCCTATTTCAAGGTCCGGGCATCTTGTTTAGGTGCCCGCGGTTTACTAGAGGTTGACGAAGACTGTACCTTAGAAGCAGCAGGAGGAAGCGGGGACGTGGAACGGGCAATCTTCGGGCTGGCGGACCGCACAACTGTGTCAGCGAAAGTGAAATCACAAGTCTGGGTACTGGAATCCTTAGTAGGTCGAGTTGAGGTGTTGACCTTACTGTATGTGCCCGCTGGGACGACAGTGGGCTTTCCACTCGTCAACAACTTTCGAGCGGCAGATGTTGATACCTTCTCCGTAACCCGTACTTGCTGGATGATTTTTTCATCCTTATATACAGGGCAGTCCCGAGAGGAAGCCGCATGGTCGTCGTTGCAGTTAAGGCAGTTAGGGCAATCCCCCTCATAGGCGTCCCTACCACAAGTGACACATTTTGCTGCATTTGGGCAAGATTCACGGGTATGGTTGTACCTGTGGCATTGGAAACAGCGTGTTGGGTTTGGAATATAAGGGCGGACAGAGATAACTTCGTACCCTGCTTTGACCTTCGACGGAAGTTCAACTCTGTCGAATGTCAAAAACACAGTACGAGTCGGTGTCAGCTGGTTATCTACCTTTTTCATAACCCTGTGGACGGCTGTCACACCCTGATCGGACATATAGGATTGGATGTCTTCATCAGACAACCCGTCAAGGGATCTCGTAAAAACTACCCCCGTGACAGGTTGAGTGTGCGGTGCGCTTCTACCTTGACTGGAAACGTGTGTAATAACGTAGTCCGGATTAGTTTCTGGGCTTGGAAAGCACTGTCCGCTTCCAGCAACAATGTGCCATTGCGCTGACGCGAACAGGTTTTAACAGGGCCAGCAATTGCGTCAACACCTTTCTGTATAACGAAAGGATTGACAGAATTGAAATCTTTTCCGTCGGTGCGAGACACAACAAGAAATTTCGGTAAATTAGGCAGAGTCTTCTTTTGCTGAGGCGAATCTATTAGGTTAGTTTAAGTAGTTTGTAAGCTATGGACTAATGACCACGCAGTTGAGTCCGATAAATTTACAAACATTTGAACATTATTTCGAATGAAAGTAGTTTGTGGGAACAACCGAATGAAAACATGCGACACTTTTGCAGTTTTGTACATTGACTGAATTACTCATTATTTCTTTTCAAGTGAAAAGAGGCAGTATTTTTTTTTGTCGGTTGAAGCATGTAATCATTATCCCAACTGAAAGGACTCATTAGTGTTTTAGCTTACAGAGCTATCCATTTATTTCTATGAATGAAACTGACATGCACATCAGATAACTACAGCAGTGCTACATTATACCGCCATGTAAAAGTGGTATGCCAAAGTTAAATGTTCATTTAATTATGTACTGAATGAAGTAACTTTTTGTTTTATAATACACAGTAACAGTGATTCATATTTTGTTGTAGATTAAATTGTTCGAGGTGACATCAACGAGTAACTAATTAGATGTCATATCGCTGGAGCAGGCCTGCGATCACTTTCATTGCCCAGCACAGACCTCAAAAACGCCGATCATCTGGGCCCGATCAGATTACTTTCGCAGACACCCACAATCTGTAGAACATAAGTGGCCGATGAGCACGAAGTACCGCGGGGAGCGGGGACAGGAGAGGGGGTGCTACCTCGCTTGCGTGTTCACTGCTGACAGCGCCAACAGGCGCGCGTCAAACTCCACACAACAGTGTCTGGCGGGCCATGCGTGCCATCACCCATTGTTGTCGGCTACTTACTGTCTCAATAAAGAAGCGTGGAAACTAGAGGGTGTTCCAAAATGATCGCTACAAGTTTAATCTCGCATACTGTAGCTCCGAAGTGAATAGAAACGTGCGGTTTGCGGCTTATTGTTCATACATATCTAAGGTACTAGTAGGACAGTGTTAAGTATTTTAACTTTGAGCATATTTGCTAGATCCAATTTCGAAGATCACTAAAACATTAGGTATTGTAAAAAAAAGTTTATTGAAGTCTTTTTTTATAAAAATATTTCTTATAAAAATATTTTTGTTAATTCCATCCAATTTCAAGGAGTACGAGAAGACATACAACATTTATCAGTGCTGTAAAATTTCTTCAGCGCGTCTGTATTCGTCAACAGTGTACGAAAACATTGATCTCAAGTTTCATAATTATTCACTCTTGTCACGGATATTTCTGTGATTATCGGTGAAACGGTGTGAAGGTTTATTCCATCCCTCCGCCATGTACCATACAAAATCTTAGATAAACAGTGAACTGCCACTTGTTTTGAAAGTCAAGTGTGCAAAATTTCATCAAGATCGGAATAAAACTCTATATTGGCGTCAAAATCTGGAATACCTTCTCTCATGCATCAAACTAAAGTAGATGTAGACGGTGACCATTCTCTTTCTTTGAAGGTGAAGAGTGAAATATATCATTAAAATTCGAATACAAACGGAATTTGTCGAAGTTAGTAGGAAAGGTACCCTCCGCCATGCACCTACGAAATTTATTGTACACAGTTATCTTCGCCTTGTTTTAAAGGTCAGGTGTGCAAAATTGCATCAAGATCGCAGCCAAATTGTGGTTTTTGTCGAAGTTAGTATGTTAAGTATCCTCCGCCATGCACCGAATGAAATTTAATGTAGACAGTGACGTTCCCCTTGCTTTGAAGGTCAAGTGTGCAAAATTTCATCAAGATTGGAATAAATCTGCAGATTTGCATGCAATAAAAAAAAAACACACACGGACACAATGCTATATTTTTAAGATTTGTCTCTAAGAATGTTTCATGCTGAATCACTGTTCATTTATTTGCGAAAAGGCTGAAGGAGTATGCAAATAAAGTCAATTAATGAAAACATCCATATAACTGCAGAAACCGACAAAGACTTTTTCTAGTCGGCTGTATCGCATCAAGTGAAACCACTCAATGCCGAGAACATTCATATAAAGGACAGAGACTTGTTTCATTCGGTGGTCACGCATCGACTGAAATCACTCAAACCCACTGAATGAGTGAAAACATTCATATAGCGGCTGCAACCGACAGAGACTGGTTTTATTCGATTGTTTCGCATCGACTGAAACCACTCAAACCCTGCCATTGAGTGAAAACATTCATACGGCCACAGAGACTATTTTCATTCGGTTGTTTCATTCGACTGAAAAAACCGACTGAACGAAAAAACAACCGATTGACCAATCGGTTGTTAAAACAGTCGGACGACTAGCTGCAGCAGCAGGTGGTCATCGGGGGCCAGCGACTGCCGGCTGCCCTCTCCCTGGCCGCTGCTGGCCGCTGCAGCAGGCACGGAGCTGTGGGCAGACGTGTGTTCCCTGCACCGCGCTGCGCAGGGACTTTCTCTACATGGACGTTAAAAGCAGGCCACGGTACGAAATAAAAGCTTCATTCTGGGGGGAGGCATGCAGATCAGAGTGTACTGTTATAACAAAGCTTAAATTTGGCAGTAAAAGTGGCAAAATGGCCGTGTGAGCCACCGGTTACTCCCTGCTACAAAACCCTTGTTCCCTGGGTCAAATTGAGAACTAACTTGGTTCAAAACTTCTCTAACAACACGAAGCTAACGACACAGTGGCCAACATACGTAGCAGCTCACATGAAATTACACACAGTCGTCAATAAATAAACCACAACAACTAAAGTTACTTCATAAGGTGGCTGAGAAAACATTTATGGCGCAACGGAACTTAAACATAAAAAAATATTGCATCTGAGCTTGCTCTCAGCACTGGTGAAAAACAATATTAAATAAATAGGGGGAAGTGCTCGAAAACTACCATTTATAGGCAAGTCAAAATTATACTGAACTTAACTTGGTTTTCAGGTCGAACGCAACCAAAATGGCGAACCAATTTTGTTAATACAATAAAAAGTGCATCGCATTGACATGAGGTAACACTGACGGTGTCCAGCATTGAATTTACCATTAATTACACAGAAATTAAAGCTACTGGGAGGGGGGGATTTACAAACAACACTATGTCGCTCGCACACACGCAATGCAACAGCGAAACTCACCGAAATCAGCATGCTGTAAAGAGGCAGAAGCAGGCGCCGCTATCGTAGGGGAAATTCAGCAAACCCGGAGGTACCACACAACACAATATACAATAAAACTGCGAAGATGGCTCTGATCTGTCGTGCCTGATTTGAGATGGTGCGAGAATATAGCAAAGTTAAGTTGCATCTAGATTAGAACGCGAGCAAACAAGCTAAGAGCGACACACGGCTACGTTACATGATCGCACTCCACTGAAGTTTAAGTGGTTACAAATCGGATTCATTACACAAGATCATAGCGGACTCTTAAATTGCAATGTGAGAGTAAACTATCTAGGCACTCGTTTTATGAGAAGTGGCGTGAATTCAGGTGACTAGCTGCAAACCCCTGAAGTCGGAGTTTGGAACCACGTAGTTCCGAAAACCGATAAAAATGTATAAATTCAATTTCCGAAAAATAAAGAAAATTAACTATGGCATGCAATTCCAAGAACTGCGTAGAATTTCATAAGGAAGCTACTGAAATGCAGCAACATGCGATTGGGAGCGTTCACAGAGACGGAAGAAATCCAGTCTCAAAACCCGGAAAAGTGAAATAATTACAAAATCGGAAAATAAAATAAAAAATAAATAAATAAAAAACTACAGCATGCAACTCCCATTAGAATTACATGTTGCTGTTGTTGTGGTCTTCAGTCTGTAGAATGGTTTGATGCAGCTCTCCACGCTACCCTGTCCTGTGCAAGTCTCTTATTTGAGAATACGTTCAGCAGCCTACATCCTTCTGAAACGAATGAAATGCAGCTACATGAGATAGGGAGCAATTACAGAGACTAATGAAGTCCAGTCACAAAAAACCCGAAAAGTGAAGTAATTACAAGATGGAAAATTGAGAATAGAAACTATAGCATGCAGCCCTTACAGATACATAGAATTTCATAAGCAAGCTATTGAAGGAGGTTGTACAAGGCTCTGAGAGAATTACTGACAAAGAGTGAGTGCATACTACAAATTCAAAGAACAAACAGAAAAATTATAATAGGTGGGAAGAGAAGATCGTGAAATGTTAGTATAAATCAGAAGGATACACACATAGTTACTTGCCTGATGGACATGGAACAAACAATAATGGAAGCTGAAGGCTTTGTTCTAATAACCAACCACGTGGAACACATATCACTCACGGAAGGAATCAATAAGAAGCAAAAATGAACATATCGTTTGTTAGAAATAGGGCCCCGCAAAGCTAGAAAGATTTTACACAGACTTTGTAAACTGCCACATAATCACAAAAATTTTCAATATATCAGGTCATTATCAAACTGCAACTACTAACACATACACCACGTTTATTTGTTCGAAATCACTCGACTCAAAAACTAGAACACACATTTCCGAGCACAATCGAAAAAATATTCCGAAAAATGAATGTAAGTGCAAGATTCTAAGTTAAACATGCTAGCCAACGAATCGCTACCATCTCCGCAGGCACAAGAGAATAACCAAACTTACCTCACCACGGTCCAAGCACAAAGTGTAGTCTGAGCGACCACCAGGCGGGAAAGCTACCGGAATCTGTGGAAACCTGGAGTACAGCAGTGGTGGGGACAGAAGATCGCTCGACTAGCTCTGGAGAAGGCTCGTCAACTAGCTTGTAACATCAGCAGCAAGGTTTGGTAATGCCTAACTATCGACTCTGAGCCAGGGATAACCATGCAAAGCGAGTTATTACCACCCACATTCAGACAGCCATTAGATCCTTGCACATCCACTTAAAAATAAAACAAGTTCATATTCTCACAGGGACAGTGGCGTAGCAGAAAAGCTGTACTTATTGCCACATTCATACCCACAATAATAAATTATTAAAATAACAACATCCTAGCAATATTAACTAACATTTCAGAAACTAATATTCTAAAACATGAAAAAAATGCTATTCCTCATGCCTTGAAAAGAATGGCGTTTTAATTTTAACAAGATGCTAATATAGTGATATGACATAAACTACAATTATATAAAGAATATATGGAAGACGACAGATGGTCGTCTTTCATCACCCCTTCATTAATTGAAAATTATATTACATCAGAGGCAGCAAACGTTGCCTTATGGACAACATAGACAGCTGGGGCACGTCACTTAAACACATCGAATACAAACAACAACAACAACAAAAACAAAAACACATTGTAAAATACTATTCCCTATTAAAACTATATCAATGGGGGTGCAAATATGGCTGGTGACACCACGGGATCGGGGCAATATGTATATCTAACATTTACAAAGAAACATAGACAAATCAAAAACATGACATTGAATCAGAAACAACAAAAAATCACATGCTTGAATTGTCTCCATAATCTCATTACAGAAATATTTTTAAATTGTTGACAACGACCAGGGTCGCTACAGGAAAAGGGCCTCTTAGCATGTGAATCGTATTTCGCACTCTCAGAGAATCCACTATTTTGACAGCTCACGCCACTTTTCCACGTGATGCTATCCTTTCTCATTGTCGTCCACTCAACACTGGTTTTTAAGTCACAAACACTGTTCTCATAAGTTCGAAACGTAGGCTAGGGCCTTCCAAGCGCAGGTAGACATTGTTCTAGAAGATACTGGGAGAAAACTAAGACCCGCACACATAAGAAGACACTTTTGTTGTCTCTTCCTCAGCTATTCAACTAGATCTGACGTGAGTAGGAGGGTGTGGTTAGTGCACCTGTCTGCAGGCCTGGCGGCTCTTGTTCCTGTGGCAGGTGGCCGACGGGTGCTGAGCTGCTTCGAATGTTGGCCACCAGAAGAGCTTAGCGACGGCGATTTGGACCAGTGCTGGCGCATCTTTTGTTTGCGCAGACAGCCGGTTACGCTGGACTCGGCACTGTGCAGCCCGCCAGCCGCGCAGTTTTCGTGTTGCTGCTAATCATCCAAGCTAGCCAGCTGGGACCGCTTGACCGAGTACCTGATAGGGAGGTGTGACAGGTCAGCCGCTCGCCTGCCGGCTTCCCGCCAAACCCCTGGTAACTCTCCAGCGCTCAAGGCTGGCGAACATTCCAACTGACGCATGCCTCCGTCTCAGCCACAGACGCAATTACATATCTGCCAACAGTTTGGTACTCATTGTTACCAGAAGACATCCAAAACATAAAAGAACTCCATAGTCTCACAATCGTGGAGAGCCCTCGAATTATAACTAATTGCGAATTCACACTAATAATTCTTTAAGTACAAAAGGGAGCGTGAAGGTAACGGTCATTGAACAGCTGACCAGGTGGAATTGGCAAGTTGTTATTAACCACGCCAATAGCGGCGTGCACCTTATAGTACAAAATACACGCATACAACATGAGGACACATTATGACGAAATGAAATTGCACAACAAACACATACATTTACAAAGGACGCATAAGAATATACACTATTAAAGCAAACCACTTGAAGAAACACTGCAAAAGGCATACAAAATACAGCATAAATTTACAAATGCAAATCACTTAGTTGGCAAGAATAACACTAAATCTACCCTAGAAGACAAAAAATTAAACAAAACGTAGAGTGTATGTTACTGGCTTGTGCTGTGGCCGGGACGGGGGCCTTTCGGTTAGTTACGGCGCGGACCAGCGGAACCTGATTTCCACGTATTCTGTTGGCGGGTCGCGTTGCTTTTGCGGGCCTTTATCCGGTCGGTAGCCCTTATTACCATTAAGAGATACCTGCTATGGGAAGGTATACATTGCATATTCAAATGTACCGCGAATTTGAGACCAGTGTCAAGATAGTCAGGCATGAGTCATTTAGGCTGCAGGCTTATTTTTTAATGGCAGTACTATCGATATTGGAGACGGTGATTTTATTGTTGCCGGGAAGTAAGGTTGTGATTATTGAGAGTGTAGACTTTGATAGGCGCGCGGATAATTTTACAGAAGCGTGGGGACCGTGGTTGGTGCAGTTGTCGTTCCGACGGGATAGCCGAGGAGATGAGATTTCGAGACTTGAATGCTGAGCCACGCTGTGTTTAAGATATGGAGACGAAAGGTATAGACGACGCTGGAGAAACGATCTTTTGAAGTTTTCATAAGGTAAAGTTTTTCATGAAATACTTGGCATGTTTCTATGGCACAACTTCGCATTGTTAGGCTAAATTGATGGTAACAGTAACGGTCGGGAAAGATTTCGCTGTTGGCTTGTGGTCTCACGATTAATGCAAGGGACCCCTTTCTGTGTTAGGAAAAGTATTTATTGCGGTAATTTAGTTTTGAAATTGCGTTTTTTATGAAATAGGAATTTCATGGGTAGTGTTCTTGAAATATGGTATTGTTGTAAAATTGTTTGTGTCAATCGAGTTAAATTTATTAACAGTAAAGAAATGTTTATCTTTGTTTAAAAATAATTTTGTAGGCGGATTCAATATCTGAGGTATATTTTTCTCTGAAAGATTTTAAAATCATACACATGACATTGTTAGTAACTTTCATGAAGTTACATCAGTTAGAAAATAAACCAGATATTTCAATTTTTTATTATTAGTTCGAGTTTCTTAAACAGATTACCAGTTTATCCCTCCTCACATTTTTATTAAAAGTGCCATAGATGTTTTCTGTAGTTAGTTTTCCAGTAGTTAGTACAGCAGGAAGCAGTTTGGTGTTGCGCACATTTATGCTGTAAGTGAAGGTGAGAAAGAATCAATTTTTGTCGAGCTTACAGTTAAGTATGATTTACAGACTTCAGAGTTGGACAGTTCATACAGTGTTTAGGTTAACAAGTGTTTGCACTGAGTCAGATTGCATTGATAAATATTGTGTTCGTTACACTCCGTTAAAGATTGTTAGTTCAGTCAGAAAGAAGTTTGTAGGGCCAGAATTATTAACACAGTGTATTTTTATTATCAGTATTTTTCATACAGTTAACTTTGTTATGACATGTTCATACAGAAATAATTAGCAGTTTGTTTCTCATTATAATAAACATTACGCAGTCAGATAGGTTTTGCAGTACCTTTACATTCACATAGAATACAGTTAAAAATACGCAGTCAGACTAACGAAACGTTGTAGAAAGGCATTCAGCAAGAACCAGTAAAAAAACACAGCAGTCGGAAATTTTGTAAGAGAGAAGGAGAAGCCAGAAACTGATACAACAATTATGTCAATGCTTTCCTTTCGCTACATGATCTAAGACAATAGTTTAATTTTAGAAATAAATAATCAGAGTAATTCTGATGTAAAGGAGACACTGCCTGCAGTATAATCAAGTGTTGTAGTAACTAGTAAGTAAAAATAGTGAATCTTAAGTGGCGCTGCCATGTGAGCATTACGATTCTGAAACGCCGTACAGTAGCGACGAAGACATTTTTTCCCCTAGTCAGACAGTCGCAGGTCGGGGCCTACAGGAAACTCATTAGTGGACAACAAGAAGCAAGTCCCGTAGTAAAAGACACCTGCCGGTGAGTCAACACGGCACCGGAAGTTTTCTAGCAATTAATAAAATATCTGACGCTTGTCACCTAGAATTATTGAATAATAAATCTCACACTGACAGGATTTTATACTTTAATGAGTTATGAATTAAATAATGTATGGAACCTGTTACATAATCTGATTCGACATACACGTATGAATAAAGGTTTATGGACAGACGAGTTTGTAGCAACGAAGCCTTCGGAAACACACGTATTTCGGTGCTAATGATATGTCATTATCGACATTATCGAGAACTGGGGCAGGCGGCCCCTGGCACGTCATTAGCAAGCGCACTGAGCGTCGGGAATCTAATTATTTATCCATTAGTGGACTGAGGGGTCCTCTAACAGAAATTCAAATGTCTTGATTCAAACAAATCTAGAACTGACGATATGTTTTCTTACTGTTATAATAATGCAATCCAGTGGCGTAACTATGAGGGTTGGGGGGATGAGGGGGATAGAACACCCCCCCCCCCAGAACCCGAAAAAGAAGAGACAGAGAGGGAAAAAAAATCGTATAACAGCAATCTGGTAAAGGTAAATATTTGAAACTTGAGGTGTTTTACCATAAGCTTTCATTAGAAGGGAGTGAGTTATTTTTGTTCAACGGGAGTGGCGGATGGTAGTCTGTCTGGAAAGTGACTAAAATTTTGCTCCTCAAGCAGATCTATCTCCCCCCCCCCCCCAAAGCCAAGTAGTAGTTATGCCACTGATGCAGTCGTTAATTATACTGGTAATGTTATTTCAATTTCAGATTTATTTAGTTTTAGTACATTTTGTAATAGGTAATTTTATGATTGTTTTAACATTTTTGGAGAAATGTAGGTGCTGTGCCACGGTGGAGAAGAATGAATATTAATCTTGATTTTAATTTTTTAAACAGAATAAGAAGCAAAAATGGCGTGTCTTTTATAGCCAATTTTGTCAGAACAAAATGGACCAAACAGCAAGGAAGATCAAAAAATGTAAGAGAGACCGAATTTAGGTCAGACGAAATGAGGTTGATGCCCCCACTTTAAATTATGACACAATGAGCGTCAAGACGAAAAACATAGCGACAGGACGTAAGATTATATATTTTTTTTCCTTAAATATGCAAATGTAGAAGGTACATATCAGATTTCAGTATGATTTTTATGTGGTTTATGGGAAATATAAAGATGATAATAGTATTGATATTTCGAGGTGAAAATGTTTTTCAGGTTTTGTATGAATTTTAGGTACCTGCAGGTAAAAGGAAGACAAATTGAGATGAGATAATAGATAAGAAAAGAAAGATAATGAAAGAGGCTTAAGCAAGAAAAAGAGGCTGTGATATGAGCTAGCTATGGAAAAAAATTGTTGAAGAATAAAGAAAGATAAAATAATCGACATGCATGATATGAAGACAGTACATACAGGAGAAGGAAGGGTAACAGGTTTTATTATTTTGGTTTCACCGATCACGCGTTTGAGCAAACGACATGACTTGACAGATGACCTTGTGCACAGTTCCCTATTTTCCTTGTGCAAGATCCCTTGCATGTATATGTGTGCTGTAGTTAGTTACTTATGTATTGAGGTGTATTTTGCATGAAGGGTAGTCATTAAGAATATGGGGCCCCACAATACAGATAAGTACCACCGCAATAAAGTTTCCTACAATAGAAATATGTCCCCTACACTAGACATAAGTCTCCCATAGTAGAGATAAGTTCCCACACTATAGTAAATGTTCCCCAAACTACAACTATTTTATGTAAAATTATACACAAATATTTCTCTTTGTACCATGTTGTAACATTTTTATGACATTTCGATTGTTTTGACCATTCTTATGTTTTGTATAATTACTGCTACATCTTTATGGAATATTTTGCATTGATGCTTTGTCACACACTATACTATTTGTTACTTTATTGTACAATCTATGTCTGTATAATCTTTTACATTGCAATTTTCAGGATGGTTATTTTGTAAATTTATGACTAGTATGCTAATTTCTCTGTTTTATATATATTTCATGTACTCCGGGAGAAAGCCAGGGAGGAAAGTATAAAGAGAATCATACCTGAGTAACCATACCACAATATGGAGATGACTTGAAGGATGACCTACTTTTAGATATTACCAGCTCAAGTCCATTTGGTGCTGGTTTTGCTGCTAGATCCAAGGAGTATCTGTTACCCTGGAGCAGTCCCACACTCATGGGAAAATTATGGAAACTCCGCCTATACCAGATGTCAAATGGTACTCAGCTGATACTGGCTGACTGTATCATCATTATCACCATTTATCTACAAACGACACGGTACTCAGCTGAGCACATTTCACTAGCTGAGAGTACCAACTATTTTTCTACAAAAATATCAACGTATCGATGGAGGAGTGGTCAGCAAATAACTTTCCATGCAACATCTGATGACTATAATCAACACTGAGTCGTATCATGAAAAAAGGTTTTCCAATGAATGACATTTGACGTATTAGCCATGGGTTGTCAGCGCTGAACATTCACCAATGGATTCGTTGCCCATTCCAATGACTACTAAATGCATTATTACACCCAACAGAAACGTCTGAATTAGGATTGGACATCGTACATCGTTGCAATCAAAAGGGAAAAAAATATTTGCAGTGGATTCTCTGAACACTAGTGTGTGTATCCCAGGGACAAACAAAAACCTCCCTGTGAAAACTATATGTTCCTCCTCTTTTCAGGGAATTAGTAATAATTATTTTAGAAAAAGGACATTTACAAAACTGTACCAACTGTAAGTTCATTTTTTTTCCTTTTAAGTAATAGCTGTAATATCAGGGCTGATTTTGTTAACATGATTCTGATTATTCAAACTTTTTACTATTTTGCAAAACATTGATTCGTGTCTAGCTCCACAAAGCTTATTTCTCTACATTTTCTACATTTGATAATTTTTTTGATGTAGATATTGACTATGTTGTCAGTAGGACATTTGCTATTGCATTTATTTTGCTTCGTTTCTCATGTTTTATGACGAATTTGAAAGGATTTTCTTTGCCATTGCCAAACAAAATCCTATCAAATTCTTGAGAGGGAGAAAGGGGATGATTTAAGATACATGCTATAGGAAGGTATACATTTCATATTCAAATGTACCGCGAATTTGAGAACAGTGTCAAGCTAGTCAGGCATGGGTCATTTATCTTTGGTTGCAAGCCTATTTTTCGATGACAGTGCTGTCGATATTGGAGACGGCGATTGCATTGGTGCCAGGACGTAATGTTGTGATTATTGAGAATGCAGATTTTGCTAGGCGCGTGGATGAGATTGCAGAAGCGTGGGGATCGTGGTTGTGTGCAGTTGTCCTTCCGACGGGATAGCCGAGGAGTGAGATTTTGAGAATTGAATGCTGAGCCAAACTGTTTGTTTACGATATGGAGACGAAAGGTATAGATGACGCTGGAGAAACGATCTTTTGAAGTTTTTGTAAGATAAAGTTTTTCATGAAATACTAGGCATGTTTCTATGGCACAACAACGCATTGTTAGGCTAAATTGATGGAACAGTTACGGTCGGGAAAGATTTCGCTGTTGGCTTGTAGTCTCACGATTAATGCTAGGGACCCCTTTCTGTATTAGGAAAAGTATTTATTGCGATAGTTTAGTTTTGAAATTGCATTTTTTATGAAACAGGAATTTCATGGGTAGTATTCTTGAAATATGGTATTGTTGTAAAATTGATTGTGTAAATCGAGTTAAATTTATTAATAATGAAGAAATGTTTATCTTTGTTTAAAAATAATTTTGTAGGCGGATTCAATATCTGAGTTATATTTTTCTCCAAAAAAATTTTAAAATCATAAACATGACATTGTTAGTTATTTCCAGTTAGAAAATAAATCAGATATTTCATTTTTAATAATTAGTTCGAGTTTCTTAAATTGATTACCAGTTTACCCCTCCTCACATTATTATTAAAAGTGCCATTGGTGTTTCCAGTAGTTAGCACAGAAGGAAGCAGTTTGGTGTTGCGCACATTTATGCAGTAAGTGAACGTGAGAAAAAATCAGTTTTTGTCAAGCTTACAGTTGAGTATGATTTACAGATTTCAGAGTTGGACAGTTCATACAGTGTTTAGGTTAACAAGTGTTTGCACTGAGTCAGATTGCATTGATAAATATTGTGTTCGTTACACTCCGTTAAAGATTGTTAGTTCAGTCAGAAAGAAGTTTGTAGGGCCAGAATTATTAACACAGTGTATTTTTATTATCAGTATTTTTCATACAGTTAACTTTGTTATGACATGTTCATACAGAAACAATTAGAAGTTTGTTTCTCATTATAATAAACATTACGCAGTCAGATAGGTTTTGCAGTACCTTTACATTCACATGGAATACAGTTAAAAATACGCAGTCAGACTAACGAAACGTTGTAGAAAGGCATTCAGCAAGAACCAGTAAAAAAACACAGCAGTCGGAAATTTTGTAAGAGAGAAGGAGAAGCCAGAAACTCTGACCATTCCCTAACCTTCGCTGTTTGACTGCTCACTTATCACGCCAATAACCTTTCTCGTTCCTCTGATGCTGCTGATTCTCATCACTGGAAGGACCGGACTCCCCGCTGTTAGTGCTTTCGACTTGCTGGTTGGTCCTAGCGGTATTGTCGCTCCGATTACGTCTCCCAGAAAAGCCGTTGCCGTCTCTTCTAGGTCTGTAATCATTGTCAAACTCCTAGTCCTCCAGGTAAGCCTGGAAGGACTCAATGTCCTCCTTGCAGCTTCCCGCAAGGACGGCAATGTGCACATTTCAGGGGAGCTTCGATGATGAAATCCTAATTAATTCGTGCAGAGGGTATGGGTAGTTCAGGAACTGATTTATCAGCATCATTCCGTGAAATAGTTGGCCAAGACTCCGTCAATTTCTGTTTGCAAAGTGGGGCATCAATCAAATGCCTGTGGCAGTAAAGTTAGGAAAAGGACAGTGTGAGCTACCGGTTACTCCCTGCTGCAAAATCTTGTTCCCTGGCCCAAATTGAGTACTAACTTGGTTCAAAACTGCTCTAACAACAGGAAGTTAACGACACAGTGGCCAACATACGTAGCAGCTCACACGAAATTACACACAGGAATTAATAAACAAAGCACCACAGTTAAAGTTAATTCATTAAGGTGGCTAAGAAAACATTTATGGCGCAACGGAACTTAAACATAAGAAATTTAATCTGAGCTTGTTGAAAAACAATATTAAATAAAAGGGGAAAGTACTCAAAAACTACTATTTATAGGCAAATCAAAATTTTACTGAACTCACCTTGTTTATTCAGGTCGAACACAGGCAAAATGGGGAACCAATTTTGATAATACAATAAAAGTGCATTCCTGATATAAATTTCAAATGTCGATGCCATCATTGAATTTAACATAAATTACACAAACGTAACGCTACTGAGGGGAGGATTTACAAACAACACTCACTTGCTGACACTCACGCAATGCAGCAGCGAATCTCACCAAAATCAGCGTACTCAAACGAGGCAGAAGCAGGCGACACTATCGCAGCCGAAACTCAGCAAACCTGGAGCTACCACACAACACAATATACAATATAACTGCGAATATGGCTCTGGTCTGTCGTGCCTGATTTGAAATGGTGCGTGAGTATACCAAAGTTAAGTTGCATTTAGATTAAACCAAGAGCAAACATGCTAACAGCAACACACAGCTATGATACATGATAGCACTCCACTGAAGGTGAAGTGGTTAAAAATCTGATTCATTAGAAAAAATCATGGTGGACTCTTAAGTTGCAATCTGAGAGTAAACTATCTGGGCACTGGTTTTATGAGACGTGGCAGGAATTCAGGTGACTAGCTGCAAATCCCTGAAGTCGGAGTTCCGACCCAAGTGGTTCCAAAAACCGATAAAAATGTATTTTAGAAATATATTTCTGAAAAATAAAGAAAATTAACTACAGCCTGGAACCCATAGAACTGCGTAGAATTTCAAAAGGAAGCTACTGCAATGCAGTTACATACGATTGAGAGCGTTCCCAGAAATGGAAGAATTCCGGTCTCAAAACCACGAAAAGTGAAATAATTACAAAGTGGGAAAAATAGAAATAAACATTACGGCATGCAACCCATAGAAATATTTAGAATTACAACAGCAAGCTATTGAAGGGGGATGTACAAGGCTCAGAGAGAATTACTGATAAAGACTAAGTGCATACTACCAGTTCCGAGAAGAAACAGCAAAATTATAATAGGCATGGAAAGGAGACCGCGAAATGTTAGTGGAAATCAGAAGGATATGTGCATAATTACTTACCTGATGGGCTTGGAACAGACAGTAGTGGAAGCTGAAGGCTTTGTTCTAAGAAGGAAACGACAAGAAAAATTTTACATGCGCTGTACAAAAATGAACATATCGTCTGTTAAAAACCGCGCCCCACAAAGCTAGAACAAATTTACACAGAGTTCGTTCACCGCCACATAATTACAAATGGTTTGAATATACCAGGCTGTTATCAAACTGCAACTAGTACCACATACACCGCGTTTATCTGTTGGAAATCACTGGATTGAGAAACTGGAACACAATTTCGTGCACGATCAGAAGGAATAATCCAAAAAAATTATCTAAGTTCAAGAGTCTAACTTAAACATGCTAGCCATCGAATCACTACCATCTCCCCAGGCACAGGAGAAGATCGAACCTTACCTCGTCGCAGTTGGAGCCCAAAGTGAAGTCCAAACGGTCACCAGGTGGGAAAGCTACCGGACACCAGGAAAACCTGATTACAGCTTTCAGCAACGGTATGTTGGAGCTGGGTTGAGGGGATGGGGCAGGACACACATTATAGCGAACTGTATTGCAGCACAGTTAGAGTGCGTATCTATGGCATTACCGGTGAACTGGCCGGGTATTTTCACTGGGGGAAAGTATTTATATGGAATTATTGCCATGAATATTTCTTTGGGCCAGGAAGATTGCAAAAAATTGCGAATTTATGTGTTTTTTTTTTTTTTTTTTTTTTTTTTTTTAGTTTGTAAGTTTTAACGCTTATTAATAGTTAATGAACCTTCTAACTGTGATAACTAAGTAAATACATATATTTTAATCCAATATTTATCATTCTTTGCATTAATTTCCTTCCTAATTCCATGCAGAACATAATTTACATTAAGTCTGGTTTAAAAAATAATTTAAAATATTCCCCAGGGCTACTATTGTTTGGCAACTTGAAGTCCCACATTTCTCTGAATGAATCCTAAACTTACAAAATATTTCTCTGGAGGCGTAATTCTCAACAGGTCGCCATTTGTAGAATTTTTAAACTTTTCCAAACGAATGACTTGAGATGTTTTACTTTCAAAATTCAAAGACTCCTCAAATCCTGCGATGAATTGTGATTCATAAAAAATTATTTTTTACAATATCGGTATTAATTTCAGTTTTAGAATCATTAATTAATTTTTTACGTTGTTCTATGTCAATAAAATCTCTTGTATTTTCAAGTAAATCACAAATCTCGTCTAGTTTATTTGCATAATTTTCCCAAAAATTCCATTTTCATTGACTAAGTTTAAAAATTTTGCACAAGTTTAAAATATACTTTATAGCCTAAAATATCACTAACATCGATAAAAATCTTAACAAATCGAATAAACATAACTCCGTACGTATTTTAGTATTCAGTAGCTCTTCACTAGATGGCACATCAACATTATAAATTCGGTTTTGCTAAGAGTTAATTATTTCGAGGTTGGCAGTTCTAGGAAACATAAGAATCGTAAAATTTGCATTCTTGGCTATTTTTCTGCACTTTTTGTTCGATCATAATATTTTTGAATATATGAGTGTTTTTAATAACACAATTAGCACATTGACCTATTAACTTAAGTGATTTCGTATTTGAAATTATAAATTCCCAAGGAACGTATTTAATTATAATTTCTCTTTAATAAAAAAAAAAAATCTGAAATTTATTTTAACTATATACTTACTACCGTAAACCTATTAATTAAGTTTTCTTGACCTATATGGCTCAATTAATCATTAATTCCTGGGAATTTTTGAATTTTGGTGAGCTGTGTAGGCCTG
This sequence comes from Locusta migratoria, assembly GCA_026315105.1. Lineage (NCBI taxonomy): Eukaryota > Metazoa > Arthropoda > Insecta > Orthoptera > Acrididae > Locusta > Locusta migratoria. The sequence goes on along the minus strand of CM048746.1, from coordinate 675,695,764 downwards.
TTGTTTTTGCCCATTGTGTCGGCTCGTCTTATTCGCCTGCGCACTGGCGCCAGTTTAGTTTTTCCTCTGCTTCTCTGAGGGGGCCGTACGGAGCAGTGCGCCTGTAGTTCTCTGGTCATGTGTTCTGCGTCTCCTCCGGCGTTTGCGCCGTCATTGGGGTCGATCCGTTCGGCTGTGGCGTCTGAGCCAACCGCGTCACGTGTCGTCCGGACGTCAAGAGAACGGATTCCAAGCCCAACTACTTCACACCATTCATGGGACGTCTGCCAAGTTAAGTGTCAACACGGAAGTCATTTGTGTGGAACGTTTTGTGATTCAGTCAACATTGAGCGTCCGGTGCCTTGTCTGTAAAAGTGCATTAGATTGGATGTCACTTCATTGTTTAGCGGTGCATCCGTGGTTTGTTATCTTCAATTGTTTCAGACGATGGTTATGGGAAGGACTATATTTATGTTGTCAAACTTAAAGACGAGTATTTTGATAGTGTGACATCTGTCATGTAGAGTCTGGCTTGGCTACCATCTACTTCAATTACTTCAATCTAGTTGTAAATGGCTGTCTGTCTCACTTGTGTCATTCGCTCTTAACTACGCAAGGTCCCCGTATCCGCCCCACAGCTACGCTCGAGAAGCAATGTAACTTTGCTATTTATTATTCAGTAGTTATAAGCACCGTTAGTGAAGAACGACCATTTTAGTGTCGCCTGGCCCCGCGGCCTGAACTGAGATGTAATTTCCTTTGGAGACTTATTGTTCAGATGATGATTGGCGTTTCAGGGCGCTCAACAGCGAGGTCATCAGTGCCCGTTATTGTTCAGTGTAGTTTGCCTACAGTCATTTTGGTCCTGACACGACAGTTATTCAACTGTGGATATTTTAAAAGGGAAGAAACTATACTTGCTATGATATGTTATCATGACCCATTTGAAGTCTTTTAATGTTGTGTTGAGTGTGGCTTATCTTTCCTGATGCTTCTGCATAAACGTTTAATAAATATGTGTAATGTAACCTTGCAACTCGTGGCATGTAAAAATGTGTGAAATCTATGTAAAGCCTTGTTGTAATTTAGTCTTTCTAAAGGAAATCAATATTTGGCCAATGTTTCCCTGGAGGCACTCTACACATATTGCTGGCAATATTCCCTGCGAATATTTCGTCGATTTTAAATTGCTGGGAATTTCACAACAGTAGGCATTACAAATGCATCTATGTCCCAACTAAATGTACTGTACATACAATGTTTTACGCAATACGACATGTAAATAATGCTTGATTCCCAGTATACTCAATAACAAGAAAACGAGAAGAATTACTTTTTTTTTTTTTTTTTTTTTTTTTTTTTTTATGGCCAGCAAGAACATGTCAGCAGTCAGGAAACTGGTGTGTCATCCCTTATTTAGACAATGTTTCACATCACATTGGTAAACATTTTACATCACAAACGACACTGAAAAGTATTTATGCAATAGTAAGGACAAAATTTAACCCCTATCACAGAGTGGTGTGTACAAGATAACGTCAAATATTGTGGGAGAATGTATGTTAGTTAGTCTGGCAGGGCAGTAGCTATTAGATAGTCAGAACACGAGAGAACATCTGCTCAGAGAGAACTATGATTACGATTGTCACTTGGAAATCCTACATTCCTTGTAGCAAAGCAGAAAGATGACACTACTGGAAATATTGGAAATCAATAAACATTTGGCTCAGGATGCCAGTTTAGTATTAAACGATCGGATCCAGTTCCTTTTCACATCTCTACTGAAACAAGTTTTAGTTTCCAACTTTCCTTTTCAACAAAGATAATTATATCAGTTTTGATCCTTTACATATACTTATCATATTTTATATAAATGTCAGTAACTCTCATTAAAACGTAGTTTTAATGTACTTTCCTGTGAACTAGTCGACTTTCTGTGATAACCTCTTTGTAAACCGTAACGTGTTTGTAACATCATTGAAAACATGTATACTGCTTTCAGCTGTCACCTCATGATGGCCTGAGAACCCGAAAGCCGGTTTGTGACGAATAAATAAGTTTTGCAGAACATCAGGAAGTTGTTCCTTTTTGATATTATTATCATGTTCTGTAAAGCACTGACGGAAAATTCAATTAATTTTATTGATTAAATGTAAATGTAGATCATTCAAAATTTTTGATGTTGCTGATAATTGTTTAAACAATAGTCCTTGAATGTTTATGAGCAATACTCAGGTACATCATGGCACTGATACTACTGCAGAGACAGACACACAGATGAGGAAAGAGCGAAAGGACAGATTATAAAAAGCAGTGGCTCTTATCGACAGGATTAAACCGTCGCATTTTGCAGACCCAAGCTAACCAATCGTCCTTTTGTTTATACCGGAAATAGGGAGACCGAAAGTTTAATCAAGTTATTGACTTTACAAAATGTCACGAGTTTCTCAGAAAATACGTTTCCTCTAACTTTTATTACCGTTCTTTTCACATCAGAGTGAGCACCAGCAAAGAGTAATCGTGTCGTGGTGCTTTGAGAAATGAACTTAATGGCTTTTCAGGAAAAGCCAAAACCAGGTATATTGTTGTCCAAGGTATCAGAGGATACTGAAGCTCATGTTGTCATGATAGTAAGTTGAAATATTTACGCGAAATTTTCAGAACTGTTGGATACGATAAGTTTAGCTGCAGAACAGACATGCATTTTTATTTATTTACATTTTAAAATAAATGTTCAAAGCCGCGGTGGAGTAGCCGAGCGGTCTAAAGCACCTCTTAAGCATGTCCTTAGGTTAGTTTAGTTTAAGTAGTTTGTAAGCTACGGACTGATGACCACGCAGTTTGGTCCGATAGAATTACAAACATTTGAACATTTTTTATTTTTTTGAAACTTGCATTCGTTGTTTTCAAAAAATGTTCAAATGTTTGTTAAGCTTATGGGACTTAACTACGGGGTCATCAGTCCCTGAACTTACAAACTACTTATCAACTACCTTATACTAAGGACGGCACAAATATCCATGCCCGAGGGGGAATTCGAACCCCCGACCGTAGTGGCCGTGCAGACCATGACTGGAGCGCCTCAGTCCCCTCGGCCACCGTTGCCGGCTCGTTGTTTTCAAACCATTGTTGGACTGTTCCGTCCAGGTAGAAATAAACGTTGACCAAACACACCGTATGATCCCACCTGTTGTACTTGGCGACTCGGTCGAACCCTTTTAGTCATTTATGGGGGTCCTGTCCAGCGTCTCCAGAGACACCGACGGGTGTCTGATCTGCAGCTGTCCTACCGTTGATTTCGTGTCCATGGTTCTTTGGTTCTTCTGATGATACGGACTTTTGGAAGGATGTACTCGGTAAATCCCTTGTATTCCGGTTCCAGTCCGTCTAAGCGCGGCTTTTATAATGCCTAATCGAAGCCACGGTGATGCAGCTGTTGCACGGGATACCCGGCGCCTCCATCAAACAATGTCGCGTTGAAAAGAACCAGGTTTGACTTCGAAGGCAACTGAACATAGCACTTACACTGAAAGCACGTTTATTACGAACTTAACATATACGTCGCACTGACTGACTCTCGGGAAGAGTGCACTGCTATTTATATACATACTGAATGTACCAGAAATTGGAAGAACAGCTAACATAAGAAACAAGTTTAAAATTTACAAGCGAACATAAGACAAATGTAGAAGATTCGGAAATTGTTAATTACAAAGACATAAATTTTTGCCGGTGGGTGGGATTGAACAGGCGACCTTCAGCACCGCAGTGTTTAATTTTTTATTTATTTGTTTTATTTTATTTTTTGTTCTTGGGTTAGATATATGCTTTGCGGTCGTTGTTTCAGTTCGTTCTTGTTTGTTCGTTGCATGTTTGAATATTTGGCTCAGCTTTTTGTTTTTATTACAGAGGGCGTTTAGGCCCTGACCTTAGCCACGGTGGCCGGCACAGTCGGTGACGCTATCCCCTGCGCCACGCCGGCAGTTGGTTTGGATGGTGTCTCGCGGTAAAATAGTGGAGACAGTGCCACAGAAACGATCCAATAGTTGGGGTTACTCGCTGTGGCGAGATTTATTTGTGAAATTTCTTTGACCAACTTTCTCCTCTTAATGTTAACATATTTTATTAGTACCCAACTGCGTAGGGAAACATGATAATCGCAATACAATAAATCAGACAGAAACAGAAAGATTTACGTATTCCTTTTTCCCGCACACTGTTAGAGAATGGAACGGTAGGCAAATATCATAAGAGCGGTACGATGAATCCTTTGTCATGCATTTCAGTGTGAGTTGCTGAGTATTCATGTAGATGTAACGTATATCCTGAGGAAATCTAATTAATGTTTGGGTTCCACCATCAGTTTCACAGTCATCTGAAGGATATTCATGCTTGCGGTGGTAGCCAGGTCTTACAAATTTAGTTTGAGGCGATTTGCAGGTGGAATAGAGAAGCTCGTATACCGAAAACTGTCTAGCAGGAAGTACAAAACTCCGCACGAGCGAAGCTATTTCGCCAAGCTACTTAGAGCGTAAATTTAAAGAAATCTTACACTCTATTTCCAACAGATATTTTTATTTATTTTTATTCCTTTTTTCTGTTCCTTAGGACCCAATTGAGGAGTGAGACTTCATGGTCATGGAACAAGTCAATCATTAATTGTTACACAAGAATGGTAATAGAAAAATTTTAAGTAGTCCTTTGCACACGACAATCTCAAGACAAAGTGAAAAGAATCAATAAAGAAAAATAAATTAGCTTAATTGTTTAACTTTTGTAGGAGCTACTCGACAGAATAAAAGGAGTGAGCCATGAGGTAACTCTTCAATTTAGATTTGAAAGCGTGTGGATTAGTGCAAAGATTCTTTAGTTCTTGTGGCAGCTTATTGAAAATGGATGCCGCAGAATACTGTACCCCTTTCTGCACAAGTGTTAAGGTGGTGTGATGCAAATGTAGATTAGACTTCTGTCTAGTATTCACCGAGTGAAAGCTACTAACTCGTAGGAATAAACTGATATTATTAACAACAAACGACATCAAATAAAAAAAGTATTGTGACGCCAGAGTCAAAACTCCAGACCACTGAACAGGGGTCGACATGACGATCGCGAACTTACACCAGATATTGCTCGAACCGCCCGTTTTTGAGCCAGAAATATCCTTTTTGCATCAGGCGAGTTACCCCAAAAAACAATGCCGTACATCATAAGTGAGTGAAAGTAAGCGTAATGGACTACTTTTCGTGTTGAAAAATCACTTGTCTCAGATATTGTTCTAATGGTAAATATAGCAGAATTTAGTTTTGGAACAAGATCCTGAACATGGGCTCTCCATGACAGCTTACTGTCTATATGACCACCTAGAAATTTGAACTGTTCAGTCGCACTTATCACATGCCCATTATGTGTAATCAGAATGTCAGCTTTCGTCAAATTATGTGTTAGAAACTGCAAAAACTGAGTTTTACTGTGATTTAACATCAACTTGTTTTCTATTAGCCATGAACTTATCTCTTGAACTGCATTATTTGATACTGTGTCAATATTACGAGCAACATCCTTCACTACCAAGCTGGTATCATCAGCAAACAAAAATATTTTACAATCACCTGTTATACTCGAAGGTATATCATTTATATAAATAAGAAACAGCAATGGTCCCAAAACAGACCCCTGGGGCACCCCATACTTAATTGTGCCCCAATGGGATTGTACGTCATAGCCATTTTCTACACTGCGGAGAATTACCTTCTGTTGTCTATTATTAAAGTAAGAGGTGAACCAGTTGTGGGCTACTCCCCGTATTCCATAATGTTCCAACTTCTGCAACAATATTTTGTGATCAACACAATCAAACGCTTTTGTTAAATCAAAGAAGACGCCTAATGTCCGTAGCCTCTTATTTAACCCATCAAGTGCCTCACAGAGAAACGAAAATATAGCGTTTTCAGTCGTTAAACCACTTCTAAAACCAAACTGTACATTTGACAATAAATTATGTGAACTGAAGTGATCAATTAATCTTGAATATACAGCCTTTTCAATAACTTTAGAAAAAACCGATGGCATAGAAATAGGTCTATAGTTGTCTACATTATCCCTTTCTCCTTTTTTATAAAGCGGTTTCACTACTGAGTACTTTAATCTGTTAGGAAACTGACCATTCTGAAAGGAAAATGTGGATCGTGAAGTGGACACTAATAACTCATCTTTGGTTTCGCGGGTAACATCGATTCATTCGACTTTCATAGAGGCGGGATTAGCCTATCGGAGACGGGATTGTTTCCTAGAGCCAACGTTACGTGTCAAGTAGCGTTTGCGTAAATGCTTCAGTCAAGGCAAAAATGGTGCTATGAAAAATACTGGGGAGGCAGAACCCGTGTCTTGCCCCAGCAAAGTTTCAGGTTTGGGGTAGTGTGGGGGAGACTGCTCCTCTTACAACCCCCCCCCCCCGCCGTTCCCCACAGTTGATATTACCTCGCACCACCACCGGTGGCAGCAACTCTGCAGTATTATATCGCTCCGAAAACCAACCTGAACAAGCGACTCCCAATTAAAAACATCTAGGCGACCCTCAACCATTTACCGAAACAAAATCCAGAAATCGATCTTCAGGGAAGAAGAAGAAAGGAAAAGAGAGCAGCCTCACAACACTGAGGAGCTCTGAAGGCAGAGATCAAAACGCATGAAATTAATGTGGGCAGAAAGGAAGAAGCAGCAAGAATTATTGATGTATTGATTTAACGTGCTCTGTAAAAGTTCCATTCCAATAAATAAATAAAAATAAAGTACTGTATTGTACAGCATAGGAAACAATTTAGTCCATTTTTTTCTGAATGGTACTTGAAAACAATTTTCAGGTCTTTAGTTTATTCGTTTTTAACACGATATACTTATTATAAAACAATATTTACCCTATTCTACTGAGACTTGTTTATAACAAGGAATTGCGCAAAGTTAATATAAAATACATTTCACTTCTCAGAACCATTCGACATCAAGACAGGTGTTAGACAGGGAGATGGCCTGTCACCCATTTTATTTAAAGCAGGTTTAGAGAAAATAATCAGGACATTTGACAAAGGAGTCAATGGGGTAAACATGGGAAAAACAAAAACATAACCTTCAACATAAAATGTCTGGCTTTTGGCGATGATATAGACATCATAACGAATAACAGAAAAGAAACCAAAGAAGCCCTAGAGACACTGCATGATATAACAGTCAGAACAGGACTATAAATATCGTATGAAAAAAAAAAAGAAAAAAAAAAGTTCATGGACTCGAAATACAAGAACAGAAATCCATTGGTAACACAGTATGGAGAGACAGCACAAGTAGAGTGTTTCAAATACCTGGGAGAGATTATACAGAAAACAGGACTAAATTCGTCAGCTAATGAAGAAACAGTTGCAAAGCTACAGAAAGCTTGCAGACTTACATGGAACCAGTACAACAGAAGAAGTATCTCTGTTAATGCCAAATTAAGACATTACAAAACAGTATTCTTACCAGAAGCCTTGTATGTCACAGAAACAACAGTAATAAGAGGAGCAACGAAAATCAAGAAAATGGAAAAGCAAGAGAGGAAAATTCTAAGGAAGGTCTATAAGCCAGTTGAGAGACAGAGGATCTGGATAAAGAGACCGACAAAAGAACTGTACAAACAGACAGAGACAATTACAGACTACATCAGTAAAAGAAGGGCAAAGTTCTATGGCCACATTTATAGGATGAATGAGAATAGGCTGATCAAGAAGATTTTTAACATTCTGATGAGTAATACGATAAAAACTAACTGGGCAAAGGAAACTATGGAAGACCTCAAGAAACTAAGTATCTCTACAGAAGACATAATAAACAGAAAAAAAATACAAAGAAAAAATCTGGAAGCAGAAATTCGAAGAAACACCGAAAAAGAAGAAACCAGGAAATAAGGGGACAGAAGATAGGAAGAAGAAACACAGTGAATATATGAGAGGTTTTTTGGAAAGAGAAAAGAAACAGACAAGAAAACCGCCATGAAAATTGATTGTGTTTAAACGCTCTCCTAAATGGAGAATTAACGATAATAATAATAATAATAATAATAAAATACATTTCACTTCTATTACGATATGTTTCCGCATTTCGGAGCACATAGTATTCAGGCAAGTTCCTGGCTGGTTGTTTTATGGGGTAAGTACATTGGGTGTGAAATTTTGTGATCAGTGGCTTGATTTACGCACAAAAAAAAAGAGATGATTAACTGAAATATGTAATAGTTTGTATTCCACAATATGAATGTAAGTGGGGGGATAATTCTGCCTTTCAACCAGCACATTAAGATTTGATTATCGCACCCATGTGGCAGGTTATAACCAGTGCCCGGACAGATGGTAAGGCCAGCATGACAAACATAACAGGTGCTACCGATGGGTTCGGTTCCCTTGGGAAGGAATGTAGGACAGGCCCACGAGTTGCTTCTACCGCACTTTGATTGGCTGATGTATATGGCAGTCGCATGCCAAAACACGATCATATTTGAATTAATATTAAAATAAACTAATTGTAGAACCCAGGTAAACTTCTGAGTAGAGAAAACCTCAATGATAAGCTGTGTCCTAGTAAATTAATTTTTATAAGAATCAACTTTAAAAGTGAAGAAAATACTAACGAAAAGACAGATAATGCGAGTCTGCCATATTTTGGCACCAACTGGAGGGAGGATTGGCCTACGGGAGGCCGCTCAGCCGAAGTCAGTTCAGGTGCGGCACTGAGACTGTTAACACGTACTAGTGTAAGTTCAAATCCGATGCTCAGACTGTTAACATGTACTAGTGTAAGTTAACACATTCTAGTTAAAGTTCAGATCCAGTGCTCAGACTGATAACAAGTACTAGTGGAAGTTCAGATCCATTGTTCAGACTGTTAACACATACCAGTGAAAGTTCATATCCGGTGCTCAGACTGTTAACAAGTACTAGTGGAAGTTCAGATCCATTGCTCTGACTGTTAACACATAATAGTGAAAGTTCATATCTGGTGCTCAGACTGTTAAGTACTAGTGGAAGTTCAGATCTGGTGTCTTGACTGTTAACACGTACTAGTGTAAGTTAAGATTTGGTGCTCAGACTATTAACAAGTACTAGTGGAAGTACAGATCCGGTGCTCAGACTGGTAACACGTATTAGTGTAAGTTCAGAACTGGTGCTCAGTCTGATAATATGTACTGGTGTAAGTTCAGATACGGTGCTCGGACTGTTAACACGTACTAGTTAAGTATAGATTTGGTGCTCAGGCTGTTAACAAGTACTAGTGGAAGTTCAGATCCGGTGCTCAGACTGTTAACATGTATTAGTGTACGTTCAGATCCGGAGCTGAGACTGTTAAGAAGTACTAGTGGAAGTTCAGATCCGTGCTCAGACTGTTAACATGTATTAGTGTAAGTTCAGATCCGGAGCTGAGACTGTTAAGAAGTACTAGTGGAAGTTCAGATCCGGTGCCTTGACTGTTAAAAAGTACTAGTGGAAGTACAGATCCGGAGCTCAGGCTGGTAACATGTAGTGGTGCAAGTTCAGATTCGGTGCTCAGACTGTTAACACGTACTAGTTAAGTACAAATTCAGTGCTCAGTCTGTTAACAAGTACTAGTGGAAGTTCAGATCCGGTGCTCAGACTGTTAACATGTACTAGTGTAAGTTCAGATCCAGTGCTCAGACTGTTAACATGCAGCACTTCAGTTAGGAAACATTGTTTGTGGGATTAAGTCAGTCACAGGAGATAAATGATTTATTTAATAGTTATTAAGTTACAATGCAAAGACAAGTAACAAAATAATTCTATACATGCAGTTTGCTAATTTAAATTACTTGCATCCCATCATCTGTAGTTCATCACTTAATAGAGTGATAAATGATATATATCGAACGTACGACTGTAAATCGATTTACTGTTTTTGAATCGCAAATTCCAGCGCTACGCGCCCTCATGTGCTAAAGAAAATCTTCTTGCTTAAGCTGTACCAAACCTTCTTAAGGCTACACTACACATACGTATTTTGATAGTAAAAGTTAGGTTAGGTATAGGTCAAACATTTTTTTTTTTTTTTTTTTTTTTTTTTTTTTTTTTTTTTTTTTTGTAGTAGTAGTAGTAGAGCGTGAGGGCTCGTAGTGCCTGAATCTAACACTCAATCGATTTACAGTTCTACGTTCAATATATATCATTCCAGGCCTTACAACTACGAGTGTAAGCTTTCTTGAAAATGACATTGTACAGAGCTTTCAGCAAGGAGGTGGGGGTTGTGGCAGTGGGGGTCGGAAGCGAGGGAGGAAAATGGGCGGGGCTTGGTGAGGGATTGTTTCCTGTCGCCAACGTTTCTGCTACTTGACAAGTCATCCTTAGTCAACTGAAACACCTCAACACCTCGGCTAAATGAAAGTTCCATACCCCCGCCCCCTACCCCCAGACCAAAATCCTGGAATCGCGTGAGACGACGTCAGTAGACAGGTGTTCTTCCTCCCCCCAGCTAGCACGCGGCAGACACAGCAGCCACGCGTCTGCCCGTGGTGCGCCGTCAGCCCAGCAAGTGGAGGGGCGGCGCGGCGGTCCCGGGGCGGCCGTTGCGGCAGTCTCACCTGCGCGGCGGTCGCCGGGTCGCACGTGCCCGTTGCCTGGCAACCGCGGGGGCGAGCGCGCGGCACGCGGCGCCGCCACGTGACTGCGCCGGCCTGCAGGGCTGACGCGGGCAGCCGAGCGGAAGCCTGCGTAAGCCCCAGGGTCACTGTGGGAGGACGGCGGCGAAGACACTGGCAAAGTCTCTGTAAAGACGTCAAATAAGCTGCACAAATGAAGCTCAAGAAACTATTTATTACCTAAACCAGCGATGTTAAATGTCTTTCTCCCATTTTACAAGTATTGGAGTTATACCGATTTGATTTCACTATGCTGTTCTGAACAGGTCTCAAACGAAGCCCCTACCAAACAACTCTCGCTCACTCTACCGAGCCTACTAAAATCCCGCACCAATCTCACCCTCATACCCTGGCAGGAATTCCGAATTTTCCTCGAATGCTGACTCTCTTCCATCAATTTTAACTGTAAGTTTCGCCACTAAAGTTACCACTATCCCTCCACCCTTCTCCTACCAAGAACCTGATGAGAAACTCTTTCCACTCTGTTCCGACACACATCTGTGTGAAGACATCAGTAGGAACTTCAGGATACACATCTGTTTGTTTGTTTGTTTGTAATCTATAGTACTTAACTACTCTGGTCTACAGACTCAAGGCTTACAAATTCCTTAAACTAACTTGTGCTAAGGAGAACAAATACACCCGTGCCCGAGGAAGGACTCGAAACTCAGACGGCGAGCAGCGGTGCACTTCACAGCTAGGCGCCCGGGAACGCTCGGCCACTCACTGCGGCTTCGTAACTACTGTTTTTAAATGTAAACATTTGTAAGTTTTTGTTTTATAAGTTATCTCCAACATTACATTTTCAAGGTACTATGTTTGCTTTCATTTCCGGAAATAACTTGTAACCCATTCTTCGTATTCCTTTATTCTTAACTAGCTAAACCCAGCCACCCTTTCCTGTGGCTCACTCTCATATGAAATAAATAGAAAAGAAATTACTATAATTAATGTGAATATAGAATCACCCAGAGAATGCTTCAATTATATCAATATCGTTCGTTACGCTACTGTGGCTATGTGAAACGAAAGTTGTACAAATATAGTTTCGCAGATACTCATTATTTTATACCCATAAGATAGATTACATTTTTGTCGTTCGTTTTCTTACAAAAGTACAGATCAGTTTACCAACTCTAGACAATGTTACGCATGATTCACCTTAGTAAAAAGCTGATTTTTCTTTATTCTTTCCATTTCCCATCAGCTGTATCTATGTCCGTTTCCCCATTATCTACCTCCATGTAATCCCCAGTCTCTGTTCATCACTCCCTTTCCTTCCATCCATCTTCCACCTCCTCTTCCATCTATATCTTTGCACTTATGGTCTTTCCCTCGTCGAACCTATATAAATGAAGAAATAAAAATTAAGGAATTACTTCCAATTATGTGTTATCTGCTGGAAACTTCACAAAGTTACTGTTACATAAAATAAATCAAATAACGACGCCCATTGACAACTTTTTGTTCAGAATTCGTTTCTATGGTGTTTTGATTTCCACTGCTAATATCATCATCGATCTTAATGAAAATCAATCATAAAACATGGACGTACCTAAAATTCGTTTCCACGAAAAGTAGTTACTTCAGTGTTGCATTTTTACTGTAGCACCTGACCGGTACGCAAGGCAGAAGGTGGTACCATTAAAATTTTCAACTCTTACTTATTTGGCAACTGGAGAATTTAAAACGTGATCAGAGCTACAGATATGAAAACATTTGCTTCCTTTTGCCTCTCTTAATGGCTTCATATACATGTGATTTTCGTTTTGCACGCATCTAAGGCAAAGTGCGTTTTTAATTATGTAAGTTTCATTGACCTTCTTGAATAATAATATTCGAAAATTGATATGTCATTTTCAATGTTGATGTATTTGTGTAATTTCGTTTAAATTTCACTTGCGGCAGCGGCTGATGTCGCCAAAATCTCTTGACTGCTATTTGAGAAGTCAGTTACATACAATGAGGCTAATAATGTTATGTGTTTACCATGAAATATTACATTAGAACTGATTGCCGCAGCTGCCGTAAGTAATATTAAACATTCATTCTACGATGGTAAACGTCGAGCTTTTGTCGGCAGGGATTTAGAAGCGCACATTTGATATATGTCGTTAGAGACGCAGCTACAGCAATTCCACACATCATTAGAAAGCATCTGGTTCAAGAACGTTACTGGGGAATGTTGTTTTCTGTAACGCAATGGTAATTTGAAGGAGATTCTCAACAGATTGAATATTTAAAATGAATCGCCTTTTGTTGTCCATGAAATAACCATTTAATGCAGTTCCTGCTCTGTCGTTAATACGTTCTTATACGAACCACAGTATCACCAATGATTCTTTGCAGGGTGGAGGGCTATTACTTGGCACTGAGGGAATCGATATATTTTCCGTATATCAATTCGTTGAGTGTCAGGATCGTCTTCCCAGTCGTCCGACTTAGTAGGCTACTTTGTAACCGATTTCGCTGCGCTCTGTTTGGTAATACAGAGTCTACCTTCGACAGAGATCACAACAGCTTGTAACGCGTAATATCTATATGTAAAAGGCAATATTCCGAGTGACTGAGTGATTAAATGAATGACTCATCATCGCCAAGCCAAAACCTGAAATTTGCAGCAGGTGTTCATCTTACACCGCAGGAGTCGTCCAAGAAGCATTTTTTCGATATTCCGTCCATAAGGGGGTGAAATAGGGGATGGAAAGTTTTCTGAAAATACGCTGTTATCCAGTTAATTTTGAAGCTAGACCTAAAAAAATTTTGTACGTGGATTCTTGGTTAGAATTTAAAAAAGGCGTATTTCAGCTTTTTCTGAAAATCATCCATTATGGGGGTGAAATATGGGATGAAAAATTTTTGAGATATGATACTGTGAAGCCAGTTTTGAGCCTCAACTACAAAAGTTGGTATTTGGAGTTTTGGTTACAATTAAACAAATACGTGTATATCTCCCCTCCCCCTCTTCATCATTGCATACCCTCCCTGTATCTCGTCTTAGGAATTTAACTTTGATTCATGTTTACTCTTATGTTCAAATCTTATATCTTCATATTTTCTTTACCGAATGCTTGAAATATTGATACAACGTAATACCGGATTACGCGCATGATTTTTCGAACCTGTTCTTTTTTTTTTATTTATTTATTTATTTTTTTTTTTTTTATTTATTTTTTTTATTTTTATTTTTTTTTTTTTAATATATACCATATAGGCTGCCCCCATGAACCACAGACATTGCCGAGGTGGGGTGGCTTGCGTGCCTCAATGATGCAGATAGCCATACCGTAGGTGCAACCACAGCGGAGGGGTATCTGTGGAGAGGCCAGACAAACGTGTGGTTCCTGAAGAGGGGCAGCAGCCTTTTCAGTAGTTATAGGGGCAACAGTCTGGATGATTGACTGAGCTGGCCTTGTAACATCAGCTAATGTGGCTTTGCCACAAGGTTACTGCGAACGGCTGAAAGCAAGGGGAAACTACAGCCGTTACTTTTCCCGAGGACATGCAGCTCTACTGTATGAAAACATGATGATGGCATCCTCTCGGGTAAAATATTCCGGAGGTAAAATAGTCCCCCATTCGGATCTCCGGGCGGGGACTACTCAGGAGGATGTTATCATCAGGAAAGACAATACTGGCATTCTACGGATCGGAGCGTGGAATGTTAGATCCCTTAATCGGGTAGGAAAATTAGAAAATTTAAAAAGGGAAATGGATAGGTTGAAGTTAGATATAGTGGGGATTAGTGAAGTTCGGTGGCAGGATGAACAGGATTTCTGGTCAGGTGAGTACAGGATTATAAATACAAAAGCAGTTGGGGGTATCACAGGAGTAGGATTGATAATGAATAAGAAAATAGGAATGCGGGTAAACTACTATGAACAGCACAGTGATCGCATTATCATTGTCAAGATAGATACGAAGCCAACACCGACAACAGTAGTACAGGTTTATATGCCAACTAGCTCTGCCGATGATGAGGAGATCGAAGAAATATATGAGGAGCTAAAGGAAATTATTCAGACAGTTAAGGGAGAGGAAAACTTAATTGTGATGGGAGACTGGAATTCGGTAGTAGGAAAAGGAAGAGAAGGAAAAATAGTAGGTGAATATGGACTGGGCAGAAGGAATGAAAGAGGAAGTCGCCTGGTAGAATTTTGCACGGAACATGATTTAATTGTAACAAACACGTGGTTTAAGAATCACAAAAGAAGGTTGTATACTTGGAAGAGACCAGGAGACACCGGAAGGTATCAGATAGATTTTATAATGGTAAAACATAGATTCCGGAACCAGGTTATAAACTGCAAGACATACCCAGGGGCAGATATAGACTCTGACCATAACTTGTTAGTCATGAACTGTAGGCTGAAACTGAAAAAATGCAGAAAGGTAGGAAAATAAGGAGATGGGACCTAGATAAATTGAAGGAACGTGAAGTTCTGGTGAATTTCAGAGGGAGCTTTTGGCAACAATTGACAGAAACAGGGGGAAATAAAACAGTAGAAGAGGATTGGGTAGCATTGAGAGATGAAATAGTGAAGGCAGCGGAGGACAAAATAGGTAGAAAGGCAAGACCAACAAAAAATCCTTGGATAACACAGGAAATACTAAATTTAAATGATGAAAGGAGAAAATATAAAAATGCAGTAAATGAAACAGGCAAAATGGAGTACAGACGACTAAAAAAAGAGATTGACAGGAAATGCAAAATGGCTAAGCAGGAGTGGCTAGAAGCCAAATGCAGATCTGTAGAAGAATGTATAAGAAGGGGGAAAATAGATACCGCCTACAGAAAAATAAAAGACACATTTGGGGACAAGAAAAGTAATTCTACGAATATCAAGAACTCAGATGGGAAACCAGTTCTCAGCAAAGAAGGGAAAGCTGAAAGGTGGAAAGAGTACATAGAGCAGCTCTACAAAGGAAATGAACTTAGAGACGATGTTGTAGGAAGGGAAGAGGAAGTAGATCAAGATGAAATAGGAGATACTATACTGAGAGATGAATTTGACAGAGCCCTGAAAGACCTAGGTCGGAACAAGGCCCCAGGAGTAGATGACATACCCTCAGAGCTACTAAAGTCTCTGGGAGAGCCAGCCATGACAAAACTATTTGAACTGGTGTGTAGGATGTATGAGACAGGCGAAATACCCTCAGACTTTAAGAAAAATGTAATAATCCCCATTCCAAAGAAATCAGGCGCAGACAGGTGTGAAAATTACAGAACCATCAGTTTGATAAGTCATGGTTGCAAAATTTTAACACGAATTATCTACAGGAGAATGGAAAAGCTGGTAGAAGCTGACCTCGGGGAAGATCAGTTTGGATTCAGGAGGAACGTAGGAACCCGGGAGGCAATACTTACCTTACGTCTTATCTTAGAAGATAGATTAAGGAAAGGCAAACCTACATTTTTAGCTTTTGTAGATTTGGAGAAAGCATTTGACAATGTTGACTGGACTACACTCTTTCAAATTCTGAAGTCAGCAGGGGTAAAATACAGGGAAAGGAGAGTTATTTACAATTTGTACAAAAGCCAGACCGCAGTTATTAGACTTGAAGGGCATGAAAGGGAAGCATCAGTTGGGAAGGGAGTAAGACAGGGTTGTAGCCTTTCTCCGATGTTATTCAATTTGTACATTGAGCAGGCGGTGAAGGAAAGCAAGGAAAATTTTGGAATAGGGATTAAAGTTCAGGGGGAAGAAATAAAAACATTGCGTTTTGCTGATGACATTGTAATTCTGTCAGAGACAGCGAACGACTTGGAAGAGCAGTTGAAT
Organism: Locusta migratoria; assembly: GCA_026315105.1. NCBI lineage: Eukaryota > Metazoa > Arthropoda > Insecta > Orthoptera > Acrididae > Locusta > Locusta migratoria. Next base: position 675,679,330 of record CM048746.1, on the reverse strand, counting down.
GGAATGGACAGTGTGTTGAAGAGAGCGTATAAAATGAACATAAACAAGAGCAAAACAAAAATAATGGAATGTAGTCTTATAAAATCAGGCGATGCCGAAGGAATTAGATTAGGTAATGAGACAATGAAGGTGGTAGATGAGTTTTGTTACTTGGGTAGTAAAATAACATGCGATGGTCGCAGTACAGAGGATATAAAATGCAGAATGGCAATGGGAAGAAAAGCATTTTTGAAAAAGAGAAATTTGCTAACATCGAATATTAATTTAAGTGTAAGGAAGTCTTTTCTGAAGGCATTTGTGTGGAGTGTTGCCTTGTACGGGAGTGAAACATGGACGATAAGCAGTGCGGACAGGAAGAGAATAGAGGCTTTTGAAATGTGGTGCTACAGAAGAATGCTGAAGATTAGGTGGGTAGATCACATAACTAATGAAGAGGTACTGAACAAAATTGGCGAGAAAAGGAATTTTTGGCATACCCTGACTAAAAGAAGGGATCGCTTGGTAGGACACATTCTTAGACATCGGGGAATCGTAAATTTAGCATTGGAGGGAAGTGTGTGGGGTAAAAATCGCAGAGGGAGACCAAGAGACGCGTATAGTAAGCAGATTCAAGTGGATGTGGGTTGCCGTTGTTATGAGGAGATGAAAAGGCTTGCTCAGGATAGAGTAGGGTGGAGAGCTGCATCAAACCAGTCTCCGGACTGAAGACCATAACAACAACATACCATATAGGAATTTATATAAATTTTACCACGTGGAAAAGTTGTTGCCAAAAATCGCAAAAGTGTCTATATTAATTATGAGAAACATGTTAAATAAATATCTAACAACCTTCCTGTATTACAGTGCAACGTTCTGACATATTTTGAGCTCGATCGTTGCAAAAGCAGCCACACAAGCTGCTCAAATTACATGGCTAAAGCAGGAGTTAAAATCATTGTGCGAGAAAAAACAAATACTTAATGAAATACTATACTAAATCCACCTTCAGATAGCCCAGAAATTGAACAACCCTGCTATTTTCGCTTCCATCATGGAAAAAGTCGAATGTTGCACATGCAGAGCAGTAGATAATATGCGCCTAAAACATCAAAAGAAAATAAAAAATCTCAAACTACATCACACAAATCCGAAAACCAAGAGTCACACATACACAAACAAAACTTCTACCGAAGAGTTATCAAACTCACAAATGTAACATTAAATAAACATTAACAAAAACTCCTAGAAATGGGTCTAAAATACAATGTTGACTCAGCAGCAAATGAAAGTCAAATAGAAAATCTCATTGTAGAAGCTGAGTACATCCTCACTACAGAAGGAAAAGACGAAAACAGTACTGTAAATACAGGGTTTACTAGTGAATTAATGAAAAATGATATTAAAAACATAAGATTCTAATAAATTTAATAATAGTTGTGATGAAACAAAACTTAAAAATCTAAAGAAAAAATTGCAGGCAGAAAATATTATTATAACGAAATCAGACAAAGGCAATAGTGTTGTTCTCATGGAAACAAAAGAGTAAATAGAAAAAACTGAAGATTTCATCACCAAAAACAACATAAAAAAGGCTGAAATCAAAACCCAACCAACAGATTTCAAACCCAGGTCAAAAACATAGAATATACAGTTTCAGACATGGAAAAACAAAGAATTGTGCAAAAAAATCCTCATGCACCCAGCATGAGATGCCAACCAAAGATCCATGAAAATCTTACTCCTCTCCATCCTTAGTAAATTTCAGAACAGCTCCCACATACCTACTATCAAAAGAAATGCTGTCACAGCTCACACAATACTATACAATTGAAAATGACAGAACAGTGAAAAACACCACTCAATTAATACTGAACATCAGAGACATAAACATCCCTAACACAGCTACACTGCTCTCTTTTGATGCAGAAAGCATGTACAGCTGCATCCCTGTAAATGAAACTATCAGGCTAATAGAAGAAAATCTAAAAACGCACAGCCAGATACCTCTAGAACAAACACATGAAATAATAAAATTGTTAGAACTAATAACAAAACAAAACTATTTTGAATTCAATGGGGACTACTACATACAAGAAAATGGGCTACCCATGGGTTCACCAATTTCAGGAACACTAGCAACCATCTTCATGAATCACATATAGAAAATAATATTTGAAGCTATAGTAACAAAGCAGAATCACAACATCATCTACTGGTACTGATACATAGATGATATAATATGTATGGTAGACGAACCTAAAAACTAAATACAACGACTACATAAAGATATAAATACCATACATAAAAACCTAAAGTTTACAATAGAAGCAGAACAAAAAGACACACACAATTTCCAAGACATAACAATAACAAAAGAAATCCACACACACACACACACCCATTTGACATACTTAGAAAACCCACCACCGCGGTCATCATTATACATTAAAAGACGATCGCCTGTCGTCTTCCAAATATTTTTTGCATAGTTTCTGTAAAGTTATAATTTATTTCATGTCGCTAGATTATCATTTTGTTAAAACTTGAACCCCACTCTTTTCAAGTTTGGAGGTATCGCATTTTTACTTTATGTGTTAAAATATTAGTTAATATTGCTAGTTTTTCTTATTTTGTTATGATAATAATTTATCATTATATTAATCAATGTGGTATAAGTACGGCTTCTCCGCTGCGCCACTGTCCCTGCGAGAATGTGCATTTGTTCTACTTTTAAGTGTGTGCGAGAATCTATGGCTGTTTGAATGTGGGGACTGATAGCTCGCTTTGCATCGTTCTCTCTAGCTCGGTATCGATAGCTGCTCATGCTACCACAGAGGTTTCCACACCCTTTGGTTGTGGGCTAGTTAGCGAACCTTCCCTACAGCGCGAATCTCGCTGTCCGTCCCCACCACTGAGGTTTTCTTGGATTTTTCAGCTTCCAGTGGCTTTCTGCGTCCGTTAGCAGTTTCCTGCCTCATGACCGCTGGATCGTCTCCCTGTGCTGATCGTCTGGTGAGCTAAGGGTGGTTCTGCTCTTGTTTCTGGAGATTTCATTGACTAGCACGTTTACCTCAGATTCGTGAACTTAGAATCATATTTTTGGAATATTTTCTCCGACTGTGTGCGGAAATGTGTTCTCGTTTTTCAATTCATTGATTTCCAATAGATAAACGCGGTCTTCATGATTCTAGTTGCAGTTTGATAATGGCTTGGTATGTTAAAACCCATTGTGATCATGTGGCGGTGTACGAACTCTGTGTAAATAGTTTCTAACCCTTTGGGGCCCGATTTCTAATAGGTGATACGTTCATTTTATGAAGTGCATGTACAAAACTTCTCATCGTTTCCTTCCGTGAGTGATATGTGTTCCACATGGTTGGTTCATTGAACAAAGCCTTCAGCATCCACTCTTGTTTGTTCCATGCCCATCAGGCAAGTAACTATGTGGGTATCTTCTGATTTCCACTATTATTTCGCGATCTTCTCTCCCCGCCTATTTTAATTTTCCTGATCTTCTCCAACCTATAGTACGCATTCTGTCTTCTTCAGAAATTCCCTCTGAGCCTTGTGCATTCCAATAGCTTTCTTATGTAATTCTAAACATTTCTATTTTTATTTTTATTTTTTATTTTTTTTTATTTTTAAAGTGATGGTAGGGATACGTTACATTGTATGTCACTTTTACGTTAGATTATGTTATAACTTAGGATTGTTTAACTTGTGAGGATTTCAAGAGTTTTTTATGTGTTTGTACATTTAATCATCTGTTTCTTTTTGTTTAGAGTTGCTTACAGGTGTAAATTTGTAGTGTTTATTTTATGTGCTTGCACACTTGACCATGTTTTGTCTTCTTTTTAATTTCCATGATTTATTATTATTAGTATTGTTAATATGTGTCATGGTTTTATCTCGCCTCTGCGTGATCGATTTGTGTATGACTGTTTCCAGGCCGTAAGCACGAATTACCGGCGTTGGGACCAGACCGACGGGCTCAAGTAAACTCCCTCCCCCCTTCGCGCTGTAGTTAGTTAATTAGGTTGCGCTTAGGCAGTAGGTAGTTATGCAGTAGTTAGTTCGCGTAGCGTTGCATAGGGCTTGGTAGTTCTTTTTTTTCTGTTCCATAGCGCTGCACGCTGCATGAGGAAAGTAGCTCTGCCTCACTAACACTTACTCTGACAGTCTTAACTTAACGTTTAAGTTGTTTATTATAAATATATTATGCTCCATGTTAAGTTACAGGATAAACTACTTTTTCTTCTATTATTATGTGTTGTTTCAATGTAACAAGTCAATTATTGTGTTTTGCCAGTCAATTGATGGGAAGTAGAACTTTTCTTGTATATATCTATGAACATTGTATCCTTAATGTTAAAATATTTATTAAGGACTAAAATCCTAGGCGTTCTGTTCGCCATATCGCTAATTCAAGTGTTAATATTTTATATCATAATGAGTGTTTAAATTTTAAAATGTTGTGTCTGAACATCTATAGATGTTATTTGTATTATTGTCAAATGTTTTGTTTAAATAAGAAGGCACTCCACGTTTGTGACACAATGTAGTTCCTCGTAAGTTTAATATTTCCTGTGCTAACATGGTTAACCAAAGTGTTAGCAGATATCTGAGGGTGTCCGAGGGCAAGACGGAAGCATGTGTCCGATGGACGTCACGCCAGCAGCGCTACGAGCAGCAGTTCCAGATCGACCTGCGATTTGGCAGGGTCCACAGGGAGATTGAAGACGAGCAGCCGCCCTACCAGACATACTAACTGCGTCCGGTCGAGCGGTTGCAGCCGGGTACACAACGCTACCGACCCTGGGCGCGCACAAAAGAGCTGGGAGGTTAGCAGCCACACACAAGCTGCGCGGCCGCCGCTGGTGTTGCTGATCCCGGTCGCTGGTCCGCTAATCTGTTCCGGTGGCGAGCCTCTCGCCGACGCCCCGCACTTGTCAGGCCGCCTGTCACGGGTACAAGGGATACCGGGCCTTTCGGACAGGTGCACTGACCACACCCTCCTACTCACGTCTGATGCAGTTGAATAGCTGAGGAAGAGACACAAAAGTAAAAGTCTCTTTTTATGTATGAGAGTTTTAGCATTCTCCCAGTATCTACTAGAAGATTGTCTCCCTCCTCCTTCAAAGAACCTAGTCGACGCTTCGAACTAATGAGAACAGTGTTTACTGATTTAAAAATCAGTATTGAGTGGACGACAATGTGAAGGACAGCATCAGTTTGAAAAGTGGTGTGTGTAGTCGAAACCGTGAACGCTCTGAGAGTGCAAAATACGATACACCTGCTATGAGGCCCTTTCTCTGTAGTAACCCTGGTCGCCCTCAGCCACTTTAAAAATCCTTCATAAACATGAACACACATTTTTTTCCTAATTTGGAGTGTTTTTAAAACCATTTTATCCATTTTTTATTGAGCAACTGTTTAGTATTACAGGACACATTCAAGATTGTGATATTTTTTTGTGTTTCAAGCTCATGTGTATGTTATATTTATGATTTATCTATCTATGTTTCCTTGTAAATTTTGCATCGTTATACATGTTGTACCAATCCCGTGGTCTAACCAGCACATCTGGCAATTATTATTTTTCAATGTGTGTTTTTTTGTGTGGCGTGCCCCAGCTGTCTATGTCGCCCAAACGGCAACCACATGTTAGTTTAGAAACTTTTGCTCTATATCATGCAATATAATTACTTCAGCGTACATCAAAATTTTCAGTTAATGAAGTGGTGATGATAGACAACCGTCTGTCGTCTTTCATAAATTTTTTGGATAGTTACTGTAATGTTATAATTTATTTAATGTCGTTAGATTATCATTTTGTTAAAACTCAAATCCCACTCTTTTCAAGGCTGCAAGAGTTGCATTTTTATTTGATGTGTTATAATATTAGTTAATATTGGTAGACTTTTCTTAGTTTGTTATGTTAATTATTTATTATAATTTTAATTAATGTGTCATAAGTACGGCTTCTCCGCTACGCCACCACTGTCCCTGTGAGAATGTGCAGTTGATTTACTTTTAAGTGGGTGCGAAAAGCCGGCCGCGGTGGCCGAGACGAGGGGACTGAGGCTCTTCAGTCACGGTCTGCACGGCCACTACGATCGGGGGTTCGAATCCCCCCTCGGGCATGGATATTTGTGCCGTCCTTAGTATTAGCTACTTTGTAAGTAGTTTGTAAATTTAGGGACTGATGACTACGTAGTTAAGTCCCATAAGCTATACAAACATTTGGACATTTAATTTTGGTGCGAGAATCTATGGCTGTCTGAACGTGTGGAGAGCTAGCTCCCTTTGCATCGTTCTCTCTGGCTCAGTGTTGATAGCTGCTGATACTACCAAAGAGTTTCCCACACCCTTTGGTTGCGAGCTAGTTAGCGATCCCGCGTCCGGTAGCAGTTTGACGCCTCATAACCGCTTGATCTTCACCCTGTGCTGGTCGTCTAGTGAGGTAAGGTTGGTTCTGCTCTTGTTTCTGGAGATGGTAGAGTTTCATTGACTAGCACGTTTAACTTAGATTCGTGAACTTAGAATATTATTTTTCTTTTTTTAATATTTTCTCCGATCGTGTGCGGAAATGTGTCCTCGTTTTTCAATTCAGTGATTTCCAATAGATAAACGCGGCGTGTGTGATTCTAGTTGCAGTTTGATAGCGGCTTGGTATATTCAAACCTTTTGTGATCATGTGGCGGTGTGTGAACTCTGTGTGAATATTTTCTAGCTTTGTGTACAGTGCATGTAAATAATCTTCTCATCGTTTCCTCCCGTGAGTGTTATGTGTTCCGCGTGGTTGGTTCATAGAACAAAGCCGTCCATTCTTGGTTGTTCCATGCCCATCAGGCAAGTAACTATGTGGGTATCCTTCTGATTTTCACTAATATTTCGTGATCTTCTCTCCCCGCCTATTTCAATTTTGCTGTTCTTCTCCCACTTGTAGTACGCAGTCTGTCTTCGTCAGTTATTCTCTCTGAGCATTGCACAACCTCCTTCAATAGCTTCGTTATGTAATTCTAAACATTTCTATGGGTTGCATTCCGTAATTCGTATTTTATTTTTCCGACATTGTGATTATTTCATTTTTGTGGTTTTTCTGAGACTGGGCTTCATCCGTCTCTGTAATCGCCCCCTATCGCCTGTATCTGTATTTCATTCGCTTCCTTAAATAATTCTGAGCATTTCTACGAGTTACATGCAGTAGTTAATTTTCTTTATTTTTCGGAAACTGAATTTATCGGTTTGCGAAACCACGTGGGACCGAATTCCGATTTCCGGGGTTTGCAGGTTTTCGCTTGAGTTCAGGCCACTTCACATATAAAACCAGTACCTAGATCGATTGCTGACAGACTGCAACTTCAGAATCCACCCTCATTGTGTATAATGAATCCGATTTTCAACCACTTCACCGTCATTGGAGTGCGTTCATGTAATGTAGCCGTGTGTCACCGTTAGCGTGTTTGCTCGCGGTGCAATTCAGATGTAATTTAACTTGGCTGAACACACGCACCATCTCAAAACAGGCACGACAGACTAGAGCCAGCTTCAAAGTGTTTTTGTATATTGTGTTTTGTGCTACCTCCGGCTTGCTGAATTTCGCCTACGATAGCGGCGCCTGCTTCCGCCTCGTCTCAGCACGCTGATTTTGGTGAGTTTCGCTGTGGCATTGCATGTTTGTGAGAGAATGAGTGTTGTTTGTGAATCCTTCCCCCCCAGTAGCGTTAAACCATGTATAATTTAGGCTGGGTACCGTCCGCATTAATCCATGTAAGAGATGCATTTTACTGTGTTAACAAAATTGGTTCCCCATTTTGGTTGTTTTCTATCTGATTAAATAAGTTTAAGTTCAGCTTAATCCGTAAGTTGCCTATGAATTGTAGTTTTAGAGGACCTTCCCTTTTTTATTTAATATTGTTCTTCACAAATGCTGAGAACTAGCCCAGATGCAGTTTTATGTGTAAATTCCGTTGCGCCATAAATGTTTTCTTAGCCTCCTTTCTAAGATAACTTTAATTGTGGTGGCTTGCTTATTAATGTCTGTGTGTAATAACGTGTGAGCTGTTATGTGTATTGACCGCTGTAGTATTAACTTCCTCTTACTGAAGTAATTTGAAACGAGTCAGTTCTCAATTTGGGCCAGGGAACAAGGCTTTATAGCAGTGAGTAACCAGTAGTTCACACGGACCTCATTTACCAATTTTAGTGATCAAAGCAAGGCTCTGGTTTCATACAGTGATCGACTTTTAACATGCCATTTCAAGCAATCCACAAAGTCACAAACAAGCTGCAATTAGGTACATGCTTAACAGACTCAATAGGATACCCCCAAACACTTCTAATTACCAAAAAGAGCTAACTATTATAAAACAAATAGCACTAAAATGGCTACGAAGAAACCATTGTAGACATACTGAACTGGAAAATAAAGCCACAGTTGAAGCAAAAACCAACACAAACCCAAACCACATTGACACTGACAAACAGCACACACAATAAAAAATGGCATACACTAACCTACCACAACAAATTCAAGATAGGTAATATATTCAAGATACATGGCATTTCTTCCTCGCTCCGTGCTAACAACCACTCAATCTCGTTCCCCTCACTGTTATCCTACATCACATATTAGATTCAACAAAAAATACAAGTCCCAATTCCTCTCAACCACACACACACACACACACACACACACACACACACACACACACACACACTACTTGAATTAACACCACCCAGAAGTTTCAATATTACCGTTACTTATTCACAATGAATATACAGTACCTTAATTATTTAATAAAAGCGAACTGACAAATTTCTCCCCTCTACCAACCCCCACCCCACCACCCTACCTCCTGTCCATCACTTTTGTCTTACATTTCACTTCACATCCCACTTTACCGCATCCAATCACCATTTAGTCATCTTTTCCCTACTTCTCAACACCCCTCACCAATAGTAATAAAAATAATAACATAAAAAATTAAATAAAGAAATAAAAACGATTTCTTTTGCCACTATTCCAGTCCACTTACATCAAAACTAAATACACTGAAACATAATTTATTATAAAACATAGAGAAGGAACTACATTCGTGACGTTGGCAACACTCCAATAACACAGTGTGCAGACTCAGTCAAAACAAAAACAAACACGTCTGATCTGTGAAAAACAAGTATGGGCAGTGCAAAAGTGACAGTGGAAGTAGTGGATAAAACGACATAGCATGAAGAACCGGAGGTACTGCATTAAACAGTCCGACATTCCGTGATGTGAAGCGAAAACAAGCCAAATTTCTGTAAGTAACAAAACGTTAGGCCTACTTTTCATGTTCCGTTAACGAACTGTTTTCGATCTAAAAATAAAACTGGTGAGAAAAAAATCGCATTTTTATTGTAGTTGCAAAGACGGACTAACACTGCTATTCACAATTATGAAAGCAACTACGGACATTGTGGCCACACGAACGAAGAGATGTATTACTCTGTCCTACACCAACATTGTAAAAAGGAGCTAATTATTTTATTTATAACCGTACTTCGGAGGAATACAATTACCTGTAATAATATCAAACATGTACCTGCACTTAACACGAGAGTTTGGCAAACAGTTTCACCCCCTCCACGAGTGACCACTATCGCAACTGCCTGCCCTCAGGCTATTCACCATCACTCCCAATTATTTTTTATCCTAATCTGCATATTAATTGAAAAAGTCTATATTTTTTCATTAACAATTAGAACATATAGTTGAAGTAATGTAATACATCGATCATTAAGTACAACTCGCAATTTTGCATTAAGAAATTCGGTGTACAGGTACGGGTGGGTGTACTCCAAGTGTTGTATGTTAATCAACAATTTTTAAAAACTATTCTAACCATACATTTAGGACTATACAAAAAATGTTCCCTCTTTCATAAATCGTTAAATTGTCCCGTCTTTCATAAATCGTTTGCATGGGCAAAATAAATGTATCTCTTCGCATAGACGATACGTGCAACAGCTTACTAACGTGTTTTTTAAACAAAATAGCGCACGTTAGATAATAAACGGAATGTAACGGTAACGAATGCCACAAACGTGTGTGCATCCATTTTAACAAACACTCTAGATGTGTAACATAACTACCTTATACAATTTCTCTCGGTAGACAGCACGGAAACGGTACGAACGATCTACAGCAGAACTTTATTTTAAAAATAAGAAGGTCTAACAGTAACATGAACACAGTTCGATCTCCAATGCGATCGCAAACACACTGTGTTCCCTGGGCAAGCTACATAAAACAAATCTATGAACATATGCCAAATGTCTACACAAAATATCATAAATTTTTATTACTGTAAATATTCTTTCCCGAAGTTCTTTATTGTAATACTTGCAATACCTGATATAAGTGTTAAAAAATTAAGCACGCTATATTATGAACGGAATGTAACAGTAATGAACGCCACAAACTTGTATGTTAAACATACTTTCAGTATCACAACAACAGCAGCAGAACACATATACAATACCGAAAATCGGCAAAGGCATTTTATGAGTCAAGCACAAATCCTGCATAGAGTCCATAGATTTCGAACACTGCAGTGTGTCCACACACAAGGAATTTTACCGAACATGCAAAGAAAGCCACTCGGTCACTCAGTCGCCGTTATTCGTGGAAGGAATGTGTTTAAATATACATCTGCAGGCGCCGTTGACACTCGTCCCACAGGAAAACTCAGGAGTAGCAGGTATACGCTTTTACTCTACCTGATCCACTGTGTAGACAGACCGGCCGCTACCCGCTCTCTCTCTGATATCATACCAGCTGCACTTCCGAAATTTAATACCCTTTCTTTCGCGACCATGCCCTGTTACAATGCACAATTCTTTTCGAAATGTTTCAAGTCTTTACAACACTTCCTTAGATCAATGTATTGCTGTCTTCTATTACCTCCTCGAAACCAGGATTTCAAGACGTAAGTTTTCCCACTCCATGTTGTCCTGTAATCAACCACTTTTACGGAGTTTTGATATCCAATTCTATGCCTTCTAACAATTCTTCTAGACAAGAGAATTCGGTTAGTTTAATTTAGCAGCTTATTTTATTCATAACACGTGTGCTAAAGCAGTACTCATCTCCTTGCGTATATCCTTCTCACTGAAACTAAACATTGCAAGCGGAATCTCTCCCTCTCTCTCTATCGCCCGTGCCCTGTTACAATATTAAACACTGCAAATCATCCATTTCCAAATGCTTCAAGTCTTTACAACATTTATCTGACACAGGTCAATCTTGAAAATACCGGTAATCGATCACCCCAAAAGACTTTAGAAATTGTTCTTTCTCTATTGTTAAAACTAAACCTTATTGCACAACGGAATGTCCATGGAAATTCAGATTAAACAATAAAAAATACATGAAATAATTTAACATCAGCTGTTTACCGATATCCGATGGTCTACACTAAAACATTTTTTCTTGAAAGCAGTGACCTAACAACATCCTTCTTCGTAATGACACTAGCCAATACCGCAACCAAGGAACCGCATCCAAGCCCCCCCCCCCCCCTTTTTCCCCGTTAACCGAGATGATATAGCGGTAGTACTTTACCTACTCGATAGCTAGGAAGCAACACAATTACAAGATATTTCCAACTTTTTACCAAAAATACAGACAGAGATTGTCAAAATTTATTACCTCAAACATAAATCAAGCTCCTTTCCTGTGTGAACTAAGATTTATTTTTTTCATTCCACTGAACCTAACTCGGATTTACTTTTTAAATCGGTAATTACAAGTAGCAGTCTACCGCAAATTAAGATGCTTACTCTGTTAAGTAGGAGGCGAATCTATTCACCAAAACACCTGACCCTTAAAAGAAAAAATGTTAGCCATCACCGCAAAACACCAACAATTCTCACATATTTCGAAGTGCCATGTGAAAGTACAGACGATAATATATGATCCACCCTAATAATAACAGGAGACAACGCTTAAATACAACGACGTTCAGTAGATCCTCCAGAGACCAAAACGTTTATTGACATCAGAATTGATTATTCGAAAAGATAAATGTATTATAATTTTTTTACTCGGCAATTCGACGTCAATCATATTAAAGAATCGATTCCAGTTGCCCTATCATTGTCCACAGTCATGTTGCTGTTCCCTATACAGCATCTTTCGAGGCGAAAGTCATAGGTGGATACATCTGACGGAATGATCATGCATCTTTTTGCATGAATATTTCTGTCAGTCACTAGATCACATATGTCGTACGTTTAACCATCACTCGCGCACAAAAAGTAATGGTATTCCCCCTTTCTAACAAATCAATACTCCCGATAAACATCTGTAGCACACCCAATTACATCGTAAAACTGACTGACACACATATAACAGCTAACAAGGAATGATCCAGATGAACACCATATATATATATATATATATATATATATATATATATATATATATATATATATATAATCCTTACAACCAACAACGCAAAATAGTCTACACCATTTCGAACTAATACAACGCCCGAAAAAATTTATCGAATGCCAAGAGCAATCCTTTACAGACTACGCAAACCAATTAAACGCGCCTCCAAACGAAGGTAACAGCCCAGCTTTAAATCACCTAACCACAGGGTTTATTGAAATCGATGCTTCTCAGCCGAAGAACAATAACTTACCACCGCAAGCACATCCACTACGCTAGTGACAGGTTCCATTCGTAAACATCACTAAAAGACGAGATAAATGCAACACAACCGTAACACACAACCATACTCCTAAGTACCAGTATGCAGACCACAAATGTAGAACACATACATGCTGCAACGAACTGTACGACTGAACAGATCGAAAACGGTATTTGGCTCAAGATAGGATACATCGTCCGCACCAGATTACGAATGCACGAGACCTTATATTACATTGCGTCAGCCATAAGAATAAAAAACAAAAACGAACGATTTGTCACAACTATACCATCGGTCTTCATGCACGATTTGCACTGTAAGCAGTGCAGCACTAACCTCTAGAGCTCATAAAGAGCAACAGTAGGAAATGCGTGTGTTTGATTTTAATTAACGTGTGATTCAAATTTTCTCAACTTTTGTTGGGCATTGCAGTAGATTGGTATTTCAGCCAGATCTGTTGGCAGACGCAATGACCCCAAGTCTCATCCTAATTTCATTCTTTTAATAAAAATGCGTGTTACAATTAACCACAAATAGAGGAGAAGTAAAAGTTGCTACAGGCAGGCAACGTGGTAATTGATTTGATGCCCACAAAAATGCTTCAAAGGTTCTAAATCTAAATTCAGATAGGATATCGTGAGATGAACTTGGTGAGTACCAGGGCGGACAATAAGGAGCGTTATTTGAAAGCCTTGCAGACGCAGAATTAATTGATAAGCAAAAGCATACGTCCTGAGTTTACTGTAAATGATAGGCACAAAACAAACGGGTGAAGAGAGTAGGATGTTTAAATTTAAGAAGTGTTGCATGCATTCTTGATATTCCTGTCCGGATAACCACTTAACTGCACAATATTAAAAAAAAATCTTATTTGCATTTCGAGCTTAACTGTAAAGTGGCAATATGCAATCAGTAGCACCATACTAACCGTGGTGGCTTTTCAGCCCTGAATAATTTCCCTTGCCCGTGCTTCAAGGAGACCTCGTTACGAGGCCACATTATGCTAATTCTAGTAACGGTCTGAGAACCGAGTTTGTTCAAATGTTAAAATTAATAACGGACATAGAACCAAGTTTTGTTTAAAAATTTTAACTGTGACATGATAGAAATAGTAAGAGAGCTATGACCCAAATAAATATGAGACAATAATTCAATACATGCTCTAATTTCATACCTCAAATCACTCCCCCGTAAATGAATGCACATGCTAACTAAATTGACTAAGATTTCACTGTTTAAAGAATAAACGAGGCTGTTGTAGCTGATGCTTAGTCCCACTGATAAAAGGCGCCCCCGTATGCTCAGATTAAAATTAATTGTTTCTGTTGCGCATTTGAACCGTCTTTTTGGGCCTTTTACTATTACACGAGTAGGGAAGTCCTATTAATAATCAGTGTGGCTAGCGCACTCGCCACTATGACGGTCTGCACTACAGAACTGTGTAGTGGGTACAGTAGCACTGTAATAAAAAGCAAAGGAGAGAGTAACATTTGGCAACAAATACATTAACAGCATAGACTTTAGGTGGCATGCTCAATCTCACAAAGAACGGTAAGCTCACAAGAGTATCCGTTCTTTAAGAAAACGGTACGGAGGTGGGAGACAGGCTGTCCGAGTCCGATATGAGACGTGCCTTGTGGACCAGCGTCCTAAGCACACCACTGGTGACTTCCACAACGTGCTGATATGAGGCAAGTTTCCAACAGATTTCTCATACACAAACAGCAGTTGACCGGCGTTGTCTGGTGAAACGTTGTTGTGATGCCTCGTGTAAGGAAGAGAAATGTGTACCATCACGTTTCCGACTTTAACAAATGTTGGATTGTAGCCTATCGCGATTGCGGTTTATAGTATCGTGACATTGCTGCTCGCGTTGGTCGCGATCCGATGGCTGTTAGTAGAATATGGAATCGGTGGGTTCAGCAGTCGAGATGACACGCATCATATTAGCATGGCTGAAACGGATGGTGCAGTCACGTCTCAATCCCTGTGTCAACAGATGGGGACGTTTGCAAGACAACAACCATATGCACGAACAGTTCGACGACGTTTGCAGCAGCGTGGACTATCAGCTTGGAGACTGTTGTAACAGTATAAGTCATTGAAAACACAGGACGGCACAACATACACACAATTGCACGGTATTGCGGTGGCAAGACACGGACACAGCTAATGTTTACATGTGCGACCGGCGAGAGCTACACATCACTAAGGCACGCCTCGCACACGGCGTGCTCGCCCTGTCGTGACGTCGCTGCAGGCCCTCAGAGGCCATCGAGCGGCGGACTCGGCCGTGGCGCGGCTTTCAGATGCCGCGGCGGACGGAACGCGGCTTGCAGTGGCGCGCTCCAACAGGGACCATGGCTGCGGTTACCCTTGACGCTGCATCACAGACAGGAGCGCCTGCGATGGTGTACGCAACGATGAACCTGGGTGCACGAATGCCAAAACGCCTTTTTCGGATGAATCCAGATTCTGTTTATAGCATCATGGTGGTCGCATCCGTGTTTGGCGACATCGCGGTGAATGCCTATTGGAAGCGTGTATTCGTCATCGCCATACTGGTGTATCACCCGCCGTGATGGTATGGGGTGCCTTTGGTTACACGTCTTGGTCACCTCTAGTTCGCATCGACGGCCCTTGAACAGTAGCCGTTACATTTCAGAAGTGTTACGACCCATGACCCTTCACTCGATCACTGCGAAAACTCTACATTTCAGCAGGATAATGCACGACTGCATGTCTGATTACGAAAATGTTCCACTGGTGCCTGGGCCACCACATTCTCTAGATCTCTCACCAATTGAAAACGTCTGGTCAATGGTGGCCGAGCAACTGGCTCGCCACAATTCGCCAGTCACTTCCCTTGATGAACTGTGGTATCGTGTTGAAGCTGCATGGCATCTGTACCTCTACACGCCATCCAAGCTCTGTTTGACTCAATGCCCGTGAGTATCAAGGCCGTTATTACGGCCAGAGGTGGTTGTTCTGGGTACTGATATCTCAGGATCTACGCACCGAAATTGCGTGAAAATGTAATCACATGTCAGGCCTAGTATAATATACTTGTCCAATGAATACCCTTTAATCATCTGCATTTCCTCTTGATGTTCCAATTTTAATTGTCAGTAGTGTAATTCAGAGGTGGTATTTAAAATCTCCGGTGCTACCCTGTCAATTAACAGAATAAATCCCTGGGAGGTGTCCGAAGGCTTTCCGTTCGCACTCCGGCTGACATTAAGCCTTGATTCGCGAATATTTTAGTACATAATCCCCCCCCCCCGAGTCGTAAGGAAGGTGGTAAGGTGTTTCTCTTCCTTACTGCGAGGTCTATAGGACTGAGTTTTGGTTAAAACAGCTGACTATTCTTGCGGAATTATCTTTTGTGGCAAATCTGTCAAATGAGCTTAAACATGATAACGTTTATTAAATAGTGGAGACTATACTTCGTTGTCCACTCCCGTGATCCACAGCTCGGCTGGCTTGCGTCCCTCAACTATACAGATAACCGTACCGTGGTGCAACCACAGTGGAGGGATATCTGTGGAGAGGCCAGACAAACGTGTGGTTCCTGAAGAGGGGCAGCAGCCTTTTCAGTAGTTACAGGGGCAACAGTCCGGATGATTGACTAAGCTGGCCTTGTATCTTCAGCTAATATGGCTTAATCCCTTAATCGGGTAGTGAAGCTAGAAAATTTAAAAATAGAAATCGATAGGTTAAAGTTGGATATAGTGGGGATTAGTGAAGTTCGGTGGAAAGAGGAATAGCATTTCTGGTCAGGTTGCTATAGGATTATACATACAAAATCAGTGGGGGTATTACAGGAGTAGGTCTAATAATGAATAAGAAAATGGGAATGTCGGTGAACTACTATGAACAACACAGTGATCGCATTATTATTCTCAAGATAGATACGAAGCGAACACTGACCACAGTAGTACAGGTTTATATGCCAACTAGCTCTGCCGATGATGAGGTGATCGAAGAAATATATGAAGAGCTAAAGGAAATTATTCAGACAATTAAGGGAGAGGAAAACGTAATTGTTATGGGAAACTGTAATTCGGTAGTGTGACAAGGAAAAGAAGGGAAGATGGTAGGTGAATATGGTCTGGCCGAAAGGAATGCACGAGGGAGCCGCCTAGTAGAATTTTGCATGGTTTAACAATCACGAAAGAAGGTTGTATAGGTGGAAGAGACCAGGAGACACCGGGAGATACCAGATAGATTTATAATGGTAAGACAAAGATTTAGAAACCAGGTTTTAAACTGTAAGAAACACCCAGGGCTCTGGCCATAACTTGTTGGTCATGAATTGTAGGCTGAAACTGAAAAAACTGAAGTAACGTAGGAAAATAAGAAGATGGCACCTGGATAAACTGAAAGAACTTGAAGTTCTTGAGAATTACAGAAGGAGCTTTAGGCAACAATTGACAGAAACGGGGGTAAATAAAACAATAGAGGAGGAATGGGCAGCAGAGGACAAAATAGGTAGGAAGGCAAGACCTACAAAAATGTTTGGATATCACAGGACATACTAAATTTAATCAATGAAAGGAGAAAATATAAAAATGCAGTAAATGAAACAGGCAAAATGGAGTACAGACGACTAAAAAATGAGATTGACAGGAAGTGCAAAATGGCTAAGCAGGAGTGGCTAGAAGGCAAATGCAAGGATGTAGAAGAATGTATAAATATGGGAAAAATAGATACAGCCTACACGAAAATAAGATATATATTTGGAGAGAAGAAAAATAGTTCTATGAATATCAAGGACATAGATGGAAAACAAGTTCTGAGCAACGAAGGGAATGCTGAAAGACGGAAAGACTGTATAGAGAGGCTCTACGAAGGAAATGAACTTAGAGGCAATATTGTAGGAAGGGGAGAAGAAGTAGATGAGGATCAAATAGAAAGTACTGCACTGAAAGATGAATTTGACAGAGCACTGAAAGACCTAAGTCAAAACACGGCCCCTGGGATCGATGACATTCCCTCAGAGCTACTGAAGTCTCTGGGAGAACCAGTCATGACAAAACTGATTCATCTGGTGTGTAAGATGTATGAGACAGGTGAAGTACCCTCAGAATTTAAGAAAAATGTTATAATACCCTTTTCAAAGAAGGCAGGCGCAGATAGGTGTGAAAACTACAGAACCATCAGTTTAATAAGTCATGGTTGCAAAATATTAACACGAATTATTTACGGGAGAATGGAAAAGGTGGTAGAAGCTGACCTCGGGAAAGAACAGTTTGGATTCAGGAGGAACGTAGAACCCGGGAGGCAATACTCACTTTACGTCTTATCTTAGAAGATAGATTAAGGAAAGGCAAACCTACATTTTTATCATTTGTAGATAGCTTTTGACAATGTTGACAGGCATACACTCTTTCAAATTCTGAAGTCAGCAGGGGTAAAATACAGGGAAAGGAGAGTTATTTACAACTTGTACAAAAGCCAGACCGCAGTTATTAGACTCGAAGGGCATGAAAGGGAAGCAGCAGTTGGGAAGGGAGTAAGACCGGGTTGTAGCCTTCCTTTAACGTTATGCAATTTGTACATTGAGCACGCTATAAAGGAAAGCAACGAGAAATTTGGAGAAGGAATTAAAGTTCAAGACGAAGAATTAGAAACATTGCGTTTTGTCGACGACATAGTAATTCTGTCAGAGACAGCAAAGGACGTGCAATATAACTTGAACGGAATGGACGGTGTCCTGAAAGGTGCATATGAGGCAAACATTAACAAGAGCAAAACAAGGGTAATGGAGTGCAGTCTAGGAAAATCAGGTGATGCTGAAGGAATTATATTAGGTAACGAAACAATAAAGGAGGTAGATGAGTTTTGTTATTTCCCAGTAAAATTACAAATGATGGTCGCAGTACAGAGAATATAAAATGCAGAATGGCAATGGGTAGATAAGCGTTTTTGAAAAATAGAAATTTGTTAACATCGAATATTGATTTAAGCCTAAGGAAGTCCTTTCTGAAGGCATTTGTGTGACTTGTTACCTTGTATGGGAGTGAAACATGGACGATAAACAGTGCGGATAGGAAGAGGATACAGGCTTTTGAAATGTGGTGCTACAGAAGAATGCTGAAGATTAGGAGGGTGGATCGCGTAACTGAGGAGGTACTGAATAGAACTGGGGAGAAAAGAAATTTCTGGCCTACCTTGACTAAAAGAAGGGATCGATTAGTAGGACACATTCTTAGACATCAAGGGGTAAAAACAGTAGAGGAAGACCAAGAGATGGATACAGTAAGCAGATTCAGACAGATGTAGGTTGCCGTTCTTATGTGGAGATGAAGAGGCTTGCTCAGGATAGGGTATTGTGGAGAGCTGCATTAAACCAGTCTCAGGACTGAAGACCACAACAACATACTTCTTTGTATACTATTGTTCCTATTGATGTTGATTTGGTAATTACGAATAACTCTGCTAAAACCGAAGGAAATAAGTACCGCAATTGACCAAAGAAGCTACACAAAAAATTATTCAAAAAAGAAAACACAATAATATATTTGCACATTTACGAGTGTACACCAGCGTAGCATAAAGTCAGAGCTGTAATTACATATATGTACGTTAACCGTGTGATTTCTAATATTTGTGTGTGTTTTTACGTATAATACTCTCATAAAGGAGTCAACAATCTTCGAAAGAATTTCTTTCTTTGGAGACAGCCTCGGTATATTTATTTCTAAAAAGTGAACTGTAAAGCACTTGTAGTGTGACGTCAAAAGTTATGTGGTCAATAAAGGACTTAAATATGTACCCAATCTCATTTTGGTTCCATAAGCGGGGAAACTTTAGTACACTTGTGAAGAGCACAGTGGAAAATTATTTACCCCAGTTATGTGGAGGTCATCGTTATTTGGTTGTCCGCCGTGTGGTAGGTTTAGACTGCATAGCCCTCCATGCTTCTCTCTCTTTTGCAATCATCTTCATTCTTTGGTACCCCCTAGTGGCTTGATGACGTCATCCAGCATCGGTACCTTCTTCTGCCCTGCCTCTGTGGCCTAGCCAGTTTACTTTCCTGTTCTTTACCGTCAGCAACATCCTCCGTTTCTCTCCAACTCTACTAAGTATTTCTTCATTTCTGACTTTATCCATCTATATTATCTTCTCTAGCCTACGCCATATCCACATTTCACAAGCTTCAATATTCTTATCATCTTGCTTTCTCAATGCCCACGTTTCTGCTCCATACAGCGTCACACTCCATATTAGACAGTTAACCAGTCTCTTCCTTAATTCTTCGTTTAAACTACTAGTTAGGAGTCTTCTTCGTTCTTAAACGCTCCTTTCGCCAGAGCCACCCTCACTTTGATGTCTTGTTGGTAATTCGTATTTTCCTTAATTCAACTCCCCAAATACTTGAATGCTGTATCCTGTTCTATGACTTCTGACTCCAACTTAATTTTCACTTTTCTTTCTTTTTTTTTTTTTTTTTTTTTTTTTTTTTTTTTTTTTTTTTTTTTTTTTAACCTATTACCATGCTTTTGGATTTCTTTTTATTAATTTTCATGCCGTATGGTGTACAGGCTTCACTAAGCAATTAAGTCAGCGTATCTTTATTTTTTGCAAGGTGGACCACGTCGTCAGCAAATCTATAATGTTAAATTTTCCGGCCACCTATCCTTATGCATCTTGTCCCATGTAAACAGCTTTCCGGTACTTCCTTCAGATGAATGTTAAATAAAATTGGCGAGAGACAACAGCACTGTCTGACACCTTTCCCAGTTTACTGTCTTCAGAGTTAACCGTTACCTATTTGTACTTGTGCCTTCTGATTCCACGTCACTGACTTCGTTTTCAAGATGTCTATCAGCTGTTGGTGAACAGGGTGTAGTTTCATAGTTAATTTACGTGGCAAATCAGGTTGCGTCACTAATAGTTCAGTAGCGTTATGGACGACCAGTTTTCCGAAACTCAAACTACTTAACAGTTGCCTAAGAGTCGAACACTATTATTTCTTGAGGAAATTTCTCAAGAGAAATTGAGGAACTAAATCAATCAATTTTGATGACGCATTATCAAAATTTGCTGCTGAGATACATAAGAAGTTATAAGATACGTATCACAAATATGATCCTTGGTTAGTTGTGCGGATTCATTAATTATCAGTTAAAGAAGTTTATTTATAATATATGTATTGTTTATTAGTTAACACTCATAAACACCGTTTAGAAAATGATTAGCCTTATATTTAGTTTAATTAATTTCATTTTTTTTAATATTCTCCGCCCTGCCCCAAAAGCGTAGATGGTGCAGCGTTTTACTGGGTTGGTTGCGGCGGTCCCAGCGGACCAGCGCCGACGCCAGGACGATAAGCGCCGCGGTGGCGTCGGGCGTGCTCTCGGTAGCGGCAGATGTGGTATCTCTCACCTCATATTTACAGAATCCCACACATGAAATGTATGCGTTTGTCTTTAATTCGAAGAGAAAAACTTTGCGAGCTACCCACATTTGCAGCTTATTTACTCGCTGAAGCTCCATTCAAAGAACTGCCGCAGTTCTACACTCACACTCCCTTTTTGAAAGAGATTATCGGACAGTAGAAGGTAGGTTGTCTTTTTCCTTTGACATTCCCTTGCAGTAGTGAAGAGGAATGTGAAAAAAGTTTTCATTGTATATCAGATGGTTTATTCACGAAGTCTGTACAGTTTACCTAGCAGAGAAATACATTTGACTCTGTATATTCAAGGGATGAATATTTTTTATGAGGAATTCTTTAGAAAATGGCACGTTTAGTTGCATGTTTACGCAAAGCTATCTGCTAGAATCTGCTGCCCGTATCTGCGATTTCGTTGTTTACTTTCTTTTCACCGTTTACAGTTCATATCTTTTACCTGAAATACACGTCAACATATCAGAGTTGTTTATGCACGTATACGGATGGCGTACAGCGTTATCTGAAGTGAACTGTTCTGTAGAGTCAGTTGGCGTGGTGCAGAAACAGGTCAACTACGTAAAAAGAAGAAAGGAAGAAACCTCTGTGAAGCAATAATGCAAGTTGGCCACGTGTTGATATACAAACAGTTATCGACGGAAAACATCAATGCTCTGCTGCAGAATGATGTTAAAAATTGGAGGTGCCGCCTCCAGGGCATAAAGTTTTTTTTAAGATTTTGCGAATTTATTTCCGCGTCCTGCAGCGTCTCAGAGACGAGTGTACCTGGGCTGGGAGGTCAAGAACCTGAAGTGGGCGCAGAGAAATCCAGATCAGGTGATTAATCATAACGTGGGTCCGACGTCCGACTGGAGTTTCAAAAACGACACAGACTTTGTGTGTGAATATCACTTCCATGCAGACACCTTCAGCTCCAGGCATGAACATACAAATGCCGTCATTACCGAGATGAGTGATGATTTATCTTCAATCGGAACGTGGCCGAAAAACCTAGGAGTAAGTTAACCGTGCAGTAGTCGCGTGAATTACAGACGTAATTCACCTGTGGAAATCGGAATAAATCTGGAAGTGCAGAGCGAGTGACAAAGCTTGGATCCCGCCTGCGCTTTGAGACGGAGCGCTGCGGGCCCCGCCAGTGTCACAGTCGCCGGCCTACCACCGTAGCCCGCGCTACCTGCTAGTCGAGTGTTCCGAAGAACAGTACATAACCACAGTGCAGAACGAGTGCAGGTTGCAATGAACATTTTACCCATCATTCCTCAAGGTCTAATAATGAACATCCTGGAAGAAATAGAAATGTGTATACACACAACACTACACCCTGATGACATTTTAAATGAACGATCTGATTTTGTCGTAATTTTATTAATTTCTTGACCAAAGACAGTGGATAAATGCGACTACTAACAAACCACAGACTACCTGACACACATAACGATCACAAAGATTATTAAATTATCAATCGTAACGCAACATTCCACAGCAATCATATTCAAAACACATCTTTGAACGACTGATAATAGATATCGAATAATTATAACCCACAGATCACAGACATTTAAATCACAGTATAAATTAATAAATACCGTAGCAACTGCCAACTGTAAACATGTAACATCTTTGGCCAACAGCCACAACATCAAGATAAAAAATATTAAAAATTTTGTTTAACCTTATTTGTATAGTAATACATAATTGTGACACAAAATTTCATGTTATTGGTAAATAAATAGCAAGACATTGTGCAAGAATGTCACATGGTCGTAACTTTAAAAACTTTACATCGAAAAAACAGTTCTAACATAAAGGTTATATAACAAAACGATGATTATTATACAAAATTTTGTGTATTTCCGGTGGTGGCTATTTGTGCCGAAATGGATCCATAACAACATTATAATAAAAGAACTTTAAAGCAGCATATTGGTATAAATATATGATGTCTCTTGGAGATATATTCTGTGCTGCGGGCCCATTGTAGAGAAAGTATTTCTTTTCTTTCGCCGTTGTTTCTTTTATTTGTTGGTACACGTATTACATGATTTCATTACTGCTTTCCGGTGCATAAATATTTGAAATAATAGCAAAATTTCACTGAATAGTTATGGATCAGAGGCGAGAAGCTCTAATTGTGGCATGAAGCCTCTGGGTTAGCGAAGATTACACAAAAAAATGTTGCCAAGACATCTGTCCTTCTAAATGAAGGTCCTCCTTGGCATTCCTCTGGTAGAAAGCCAGCCACAAACTTAGGCACTGAGACAGAGGAGTTCGGTGGGGTGCTACTATGGCTGCACAAGATGAAGAAATAGAAGTAGAACAAAAGTGGGTAACGCGAGTAAAAAATTTGATTACCCTGATCGTTCCAAGATCGTTTGCATTTCTTGTTCGAAAACTCATAATTAGATTTGCTTTACACAACTGTGTCTTTTGAAAGTAAGTCAAACGCTATGATGTTATCTTACTTAAAACTGTGACTTCCTGTGAAAAGTTTATTGTTTTTCAAATATTCAGTTGATATTTTTTAATAAATATTACTGTGGCTGAATAACAATGTCATCAGAAAAACGCAATGTTTTTATTTCTTCACCCAGAACTTTAATTCCTTCTGCAAATTACTCCTTGCTTTCCTTCACTGCTTGATAAATGTACACGTTGAATAGCATTGGAGACAGGCTTCAACCCTCTTACTCCCTTCCCAACCACTGCGCCCCTTTCATACCCTCCAACAGCTGATTGGTTAATGTAAAAATAGTAAATCTCCTTCTATTCCCATTATTTTACCCCCGGTGACTTCAGAATTTGAAAGACTGTATTCAAATCAATATTATCGAAAGCTTTCTTCAAATCTACAAAATCTAGAAATGTAGATCTACCTTTCCTTAATCTATCTTCTAAGATAACTCGTTAGGTGAGTATTATGTCCCGTGTTCCTACATTTCTCCTGAATCCGAACTGATCGTCCATGAGGTCAGCATCTCTCAGCATTTCCAGCCTTCTCTAAATGTGTTAAAATTTGGCAACTGTGTCTTGTTAAACTGATGGTTCTGCAATTTTCACGCCTGTCTGTGCCTACTGTATTTGGAATGCTAATTCTTACATTTTTCTTAAGGTCTGAAGGTATTTCGCCTGTCTCACCAGGTGAAATAGTTTTGTAATGGCTAGTTCTCCCAGGGCCTACAATAGCTCTGAGGGAATGTCATCTACTCCAGGGGCCTTGTTTCGGCTAAGGTCTTTCACTGGTCTGTCTATTCATCTGTCAGTATAATATCTACTGTTTCATTTTCGTCTACTTCCTCTTCTCTTCCTAAAATATTGCCTCGAAGTTCATTTCCTTTGTAGATCCCCTCTGTATACTCTTTTTACTTTTCAGCTTTCCCTTCTTTACTCAGAACTGGTTTTGCATCTGAGTTCTTGATATTCATGCAGCTACTTTTCTTGTCCCCTAATGTGTCCTTTATCTTCCTGTAGGTGGTATCTACAATTTCCCAAGTTATACATTATTCTACAGACTTCCATTTGGCTTCTAGCCAGCCATGTTTATCCCTTGTGTACTTCCTGTCACTCTTCGTAGTCGTCTTTGCTCAATATTGCCTGCTTCATTAACGGAATTTTTAAATCTTCTCCTTTCGTCAATTAAATTTCGTTTTTCCTGTGATATCCAGTGATTTGTTGTGGGTCATGCCTATTTCATCTCTTAAAGCTACCTATTCCTCTACTACTGTTTTATTTTCCCCTATTTCTGTCAGTTGTTGCTTAAATCTCCCTCTGAAACTCTCAAGAACTATAGTTTCCTCAATTTAATTATATTCCTACCTTTGTTCAGTTTCTTCGATTTGATTCTGCAGTTCATAAAGAATATGTCAGAGACTATATATGCCCCTGGATAAGTTTTAAAATTTAAAACCTAGTTCCGACATCTAAAAGTTATCATTATAAAATCTACCTGGTACGTTCCATTGTCTCGTGCCATCTTCCATGTATACAACCTTCTTCCATGATTCTTTAACCAAGAGTTACCTATGGTTATACCGAGTTCCGTACAAAATTCTGCCAGACGGCTTCCTCTTTCAGTCCGTTTTCCTAGTCCAGGTTCACCTCCTATTCTTTTTTACTTTATTTCCTTTTCCTACTACAGAATTCCACTCCCCCATCACATTTAAGTTTTCCTCTCCCTTAACTCTCTGAATAGTTTCCTTTACCTCTTCATACATTTCTTCGATCTCCTGGTCATAGGCAAAGCTGGTAGGCATAAAAACTTGTACTACTAGGTTCGGTGTTGGCTTCGTATCCATCTTGTCTACGATAATGCGAACACTCCGCTGCTGGTAGCAGTTTACCCGCATTAGTATTTAATTATTCACTATGAGACCTAATCCTGTAATACCCCCAACTGACTTTGTATTTATAATCCTGCACGCGCCTGATCAGAACACCTGTTCCTCTGTCCACCGAACTTCACTAATCCAAACTATATCTAACTTCAACCTATGCATTTCCCTTTATAAATGTTCTAACCTCCCTACCTGATTAAGGTCTTTAACATTCCGTAGGATTCCAGTGTTGTTTGATGACGACATCCTCCTGAGTAGACCTCGCCCGGAGATCCGAGAAATTTGTTAACACATAACATTAAGTGTTGGACAGAATTTTCTACTGGTATTTGTGTGGAGTCAAGCCTTGTATGCCAGTTAAGCGTCTAGGAAAAATAGTTCAGACATTGAGGATAGAGGACAGAGGCTTTCGAAATGTGGTTCTACAGCGAATGCTGAAGATTACTTGTATAGGTTGTGTGCCTAATGACGAGGTGCAGAACAGAATTGGTGAGAAATGAAATATCTGGCATACCTTGCCTAAATGGAACTTTCGATTGGTAGGACAATTCTGAGACGTCAAATAATTGTCAGCATAGTAATGGAGAGAATTGTGTCAGATAAAAGTTGTAGTGGGAGCCGAAGACACGAATACAGTACTTAAACTGTTTCAAAAGAATTAAGAGGTGAAGAGGCTTTTACAGGACACTCTCAGGATTGAAAACAGTAACAATAGTAGCCATCGATAGAAAACCGTATTGGGCTTATATTTCCGCAGGATAACACTCTCCCGCACACGGAAAGATGATCCAATTTTGGGAAAACTCTCGATTGGCTGGAAAGGTCGTCGAATCGGTGCACAATCCAGTACGTTTGTAGCCCTGTGGGCAGCTCTAGATTTTGACTATACAACGTAAGAGGTGGACAGGATTTGGTACGATATTCCTCAAGAGCTCGCGCAAGAAATAAATTCCCAGCCCAATAACCGCTTGTATGAGAGCTGTTTTGTACCCAGGCCCGCTATTGACTTACTCAATTAGTGCATTTGTTCCTCACAAATAAACGATCCATTTTACCTGCAAGAGTAATAGAGGAAAGGTGCTTAATATGAGACACACTTTTGTAAACCCATTTTAAAGATCTACAAGTAAGTGAAATTATATGTTTTACCTTGGTAACAGTATCTTGCATTATTTAATTTTATCGTGCAATTATCTTATTGACAATAATAAACAATGTTTCATAGTGTTTATTAAATCTTCACAAACAAGGCAATTCGTAGAAATGAAATCAAGGTTTCGTAATGTGAGTAATAATATCTTGCTTTAATTATTTTATTACGGAATAATTACGGTACATACCAATACACTATTTATACATTTTCATTCATTTCTGTTAGCCTTCACTCATTTCACATTACTTATATTTATATTTACGACACTCGGGGCAAACAAAATTGTCTTCCGTGACACCGCAGTCTTCATGAGCCCAGCGATAACATTTCGTACACTGTACCCATTTTCCCCCGTATTTGTCTTCAGAAAAGCGCCCAGTACAGAACAGACACTCTACCTCATCGACATCACTGCTGCCTGAATCCCCACTGCCATCAAGATAGACATTGGATGCCGAGTCATTAGACGATTGCTGTTTGCGAATCCTCGAATATCGACATTCATGTGACGGCCAAATCAAAAAAATATTTGCGAATCTGATCCTGATTTTCCGCAGCGACGTCGTCGAATATAAATACACTGTTCGGTTTTACCTTCTCAGGAGGTGGTATGTCATTGCTTTCACTAAAGGTATGGTAGCTAACACCATTAATATTGTGTAGAATTTCATTTAATATCTAGTATTTTGGTTGAAAAAGTGTTTTTGAAAATAGGCTTCACTTGTTCAAAGCGAAGTCCCTGAGGGTGTGTTCACAGAGACAGAACAAGGTTCGTCTTCCCACAGTCTGATGCCCCAACAATTAGTGTTCGTATGTTGTCCGGGAGCAGAGATCCATTTCTTCTTCTTTTTTTCACTTTATTAGCAATACTACTACAGGACCAATCGGTTACTGCGAACCCTGGTTGTTTACTACACTCACCCATTTTGGTAACTACAAGCTGCCAAATATCTACAGGTGGTTTTATATAGAAAGAGGAATACATATTTCCATAATCGTTTATTTCCACACACATACATAACGCATTGGCAAATACAGTTCTTTTTTTTTTTTTTTTTTTAACAACAAAGCCCGTTCCGTTCATTGCCGTCAATCAGGTGTATACTATTCCACCACTTCTCCATCAGCCTAACATTTAATTCACTAGTCACTGGGTCGTTTTTACTAATTCCACTCCTTTCCCACATCGCTAGAAGTGAGGAACAACCTTCCTCCTCCTGCCTGTACTCAGGCAGCAATTCCTTTATCCACTATACTTTCTCCAATCCTTTCACGAATACACGTGAAGCAGGAGGGATAACTGAACGTAACTTGTCCACCGTATGACGAAAACACCTGATGCAACCAGTGAACTTTGGGCTCCTCCAAGCATCCAATATGCTATTTCCTTTGGGATGAATTGATTGTCGACGGTGCGAAAACCTTGGCAGTCAAGAAACACATCATATGTCATTCTCAATGTGCCTGCACTGCAGAACTGGACATAAATATCCTGGGGACCTAGGGTCTGTGGTGGGGGATTTTGTGTCCCTGCTTCGTCGCCGCTTTTGTGTCTCGTTTCCGTCGTAGGTGTCGGTGGCCGAGTGGAATGAGACCGACACAGGAATAAAGATAGCACGCTGGTGCAGGTACGGAGGGGAGCAGCCAGAAACTAGAAACACTAGAGTAAATTAGAATGAGATATATATTGCACAGAATTTATACAATACCTAATTTTTACATGCTGATACATAGTTGAACTAGAGGTCTGCCTAGTGCCTGTACGATAGCCAAGTCTTCACTGGTGCCTATCTGATTCCGAAGTCTTTACTGGTTCCTAACTCAGTCCCAAGTGAACGATGTCGTTCACTGATGGCCACGAGCGGAGTTGCCGCAGAGGGCGCTCGTGGCTGTCGTTGTAAGAACGCCGCGCCGTGCGTGCATGGCGGCGCTCGGCGAAAGTAGGTGGCGCGCACTTTGGACTTGTGCGACACCACGGGGGAAACCTTGACGTAAGCAGCACCTGTGAGCCTCTGAATTCCCTAAATGAACGTGATAGAATGCACACTTGTGTAACCTGGGACAATGAAGTGGGGAAGGTGGGGGGGGGCCTCTGAGATAAGCCTGCAATTCCCGGGATGAATGTGACGTACGTGACTTAAAGTGATGACCTTGGCGGACTTCCCAGGAATGACCTCTGGATAGGGGTCAAGGCCATCTCGTATGCCCACTGCCCTCCTACTACTGTATGCACGCTATAACCTGAGGGCACAATTTATACGTCACTTATTTGTCCATCAATATGTCTAAATTTACGGATATCAGGACTGCAATGAATTTTTCACAGTTATCATTAGTGAAAAATTTAAGGAAAAGGGAGTACTGTATAAAATCTAACTGAAGAGTGTCCACGGTTTACTCTGGTAACTTAAGGTCTTTAAATAGCCACTCGGGTATTTTGTACGCGGATGGTCGCAAGTACTCCCTCTCAAACAAACACTGCATCGTATCGGTTCTGTTAATTCTAGACACATTAAACGAGCGCCGGAAACACCAGAACAGGGCTCGCCGACCGCCGGCCGCGCCGCCTGCAGCGCTCGCGCAGCCCAGTGACGTAAGCGTCCGGTCCAGGAGCGCTTCCCTCCCAACCCAAATCCTCAGCTTGTAGCCCCCTGCCCAATGATTCCTTTTGGTCGCAGCCTATAGTGGATTCCCGCAACGAATCGAGCATTTGAATGTGTCCACACTAAAACTGTCATTGACTGTTGGTGCCATAGCTCACAAGTATTGATGAGGTGTAAGCAGACAGACACCATGTCAAGAACATTGCATGATCACTGCCCTACTTATATAGGAACTTGCATTGTATGTGTATCATCTTCAGGTACTGGTCGGTCACGAGACAATTATTGGAATGTGGAAAATAATCCCACCTTACAGGGTAGCCGCATTTTCTTTCGCAAAAACAAGGGTGGATCAGAGCGAGCTCAACTTGCGGTGTGGGGTCCTCTTCGGTACAAGTCACAACTGGCGCGTCTGCAGGAAACTGGCCTACGTGAACGACTCCCTGCGACCCGAAACAACCGTAGCCCTCTCCACGCCAGCGCAAACGCCTCTCTCCGGCAAGACAACACGCGACCACGTGTCGCTACACGGTCGCGTGCCTTCTCGTTGTCGCGGGGTATCAGCTTATAGCGCTGGTAGCCCAGGTCGACAAACTGACCAAACGTGTGGCGTCTGGCGAGCCGACGGGTGCAGTGGTGTGGCGCAACGCCAGAGCCTTGGAACCAGGTGGATGGGCACACCACGGGACGTGATACGAGGCGATGCCATCAGACATAGACCGAGGTATCAGGGCCAACGGCGAAACCTGTGCCTACTAAGCAACGCGACACGTACCGAACCAGGTTAGCTGAAATTCTCATTATTTTATTTATTTTATTTTTTTTTTTCCAGAAAACAAACATGACGACGCCCCATCAATATCAATTTCCTATCTTTAGTCATTCAAGGTGTCGCTGGTATTTTTTTGTTGACATTATCATGTAAAAAGGGATTTTATGGAATTATTACATTCCAAAAGAACTGTTCGCAATACTGTACAGGATCATTTGATTTATTTATTTCAGATAAGTGTGTGAGATAAATGTAATACCGATATGGTGTATTACAAAAAGGTGTTTATACAATGTTCAGCAACTACACATCGGATTAAAAGCATTGTAA
This sequence comes from Locusta migratoria, assembly GCA_026315105.1. NCBI lineage: Eukaryota > Metazoa > Arthropoda > Insecta > Orthoptera > Acrididae > Locusta > Locusta migratoria. The sequence continues at coordinate 675,649,042 of CM048746.1, read as the reverse complement.
TTTTAAATGTCTTTGTCTCGAAGGAGGACAACAAATGATATTGAAACTCGTCCTCCTACGCCGTACGTCTAAGGCGGACATAAAAGTTTGTTTACTGGAGATTTTAATTTCCCAAGATAAAAGCTTGTATTCGTGTCAGATGGCGGTGTAATGTACAAAGAGTGGAGTAAGTAAAAATGAAGTTAAATGGGGATATCTCGAGATGCAGACATCCAATCAAAAAATTTAAAAGATGGTATATTTTTAATTAAATCCTCAGACTCCTGAATAAAGGTTAGAAGGAACAGGTAGTCATTGCGTAACTTTCAAGGAGAGATGCAATTATTTCAGACTTCACAACTGAACGTGAGCGCTGATCGCTCTGCAGTAGCTTTTGAAACGCCGCCTCAGTGCGCTACACCGCCGCAGTGGTGCACTAACAGTCACCTTTCTGTCTCAGCGGAGGGACACAGCGGTCCCATCAAAAGTTATGGAATGATTAGCTCTTCGTCCCACAGTCGGCTTAATTGAAACGTAAGCTCGTCCTTTTGATACGCGTCAGTCCTGCATGTGCAGGGCGGCGTCGTTAGTTGGGATCTGGCTTTGAGGGGTGACCGACCGCCCCGACCCTCGACACGCTACACCTCACTCTTTGCCTTCCCCTTTCCAAATCAAATGTTCAAATGTTTGTAAGTCTTATGGGACTTAACTACGGGGTCATCAGTCCCTAAACTTACAAACTACTTATGAACTACTTACGAACTAGGACGGCACAAATATCCATGCCCGAGGGGGGATTCGAACCCCCGACCGTAGTGGCCGTGCAGACCGTGACTGAAGCGCCTCAGTCCCCTCGGCCACCGCGGCCGGCTTCCCCTTTCCCTTCCACCACTAGCCCTCTGTGTTAAAAGAAACGTAGCCAACAGCGCGCGTATTAGAGATGGCCAAATAGTTCTTTTAGGAAACTGGTTCACTTATAATTGTTTCTCTTTGGCAACCGTTCCATTCTACTCGTACACCATTCATTTTTTTTTTTTTATATCCAATTGATGTCCACTAAGTTATAATCAAAATAGTTAGGAACTGACAATTTTATTTATAAAAGCTGAACAATAATTGCTGAGATAATGAGTATATACAGTATTACCGCAGTGTACAACTCTTGACATAAAAACATCCAATAATTACATAGCAGAAAGGAAAAAAGAAACTTAAATATATCAGCCATCTATGTGTCACGTATCAGATATGGATGAAAACGAAAAATTTATATACTTAAACAATCTATCGCTACATTTTAGCGATTTGATATAAAAGTCACTTAAATCTTAAATGTAGCAGATGTAATCCAAAAATGCAAGAATAATAATTAATAAGAACTCGTGAAAATTGTCCCTTCTGCCAGTGATAAAAATTACGAAAAATAAGCAGATTTGCCTTTATGAAGCCTGTTTGACAGATGTATCGTACGGAACGTACTTTCCGTGCTCGTTAAGTTTCAAAATTATGAAACACCGACAGACAGCAAATTACTGGTGCTGGACGCTAAACACAGTAAACGAAGAACTAGTAGTCCATAATTAAAGAGAGTGTGGGAAAACACAATGAGAATGGGCGAGTGCAGTGAACAAACCGGACAACAAGTCGATAGCGCGCAGTGAACTGGAACTGAAACAGAGCGACCGACACGGAGGCCCTCTGCACAGGGCTGCGACGCTTACACGGAGCAACACTTGCACGGAGGGACACACACAGACCGGGTCTCCCGGGGGCTAAGCGGCTTTTGGCCGGGCCAGGTGGTTTGAGGGAAGAGGCCAAAAATCCACTTGCCTTGTGTAAGCAGCTTGACAACAGATGTAGGAAACAGAAACCATCCGAATTCACCACTCGCGAACAGAATGTTCTGCCCTCATTATTTCGAAAATAATCGTCATTACTACAAACACATTTATCCCACTGTGAGGCAACATAGTGCATCTCTTCGTCCGAAGCAAAACGACAGCTGTGGATGTCTATTTTGACGTATGCTATCAAAAGCCCAGGTAAATTTTTTACGCTGTTCATTTGCTGAAAACTCCTCCCGAAATCAAATCCCGGCTGTGCCTATGTATACCCTTCTTTGGTTAACAAGCCTACGTCGAACCTGTTCACGATTGTCCCTCTGAACACAGCACACTGTTTGCACTTCTCCTACGCTTCCAGTCGGCCGTGCTGTGGTGCGTAACGGCGTCGGACGTTTTCATTTTACTATGAGCTCTCACAAGCCAGATGGCGAGCGAGCCCAGAGCTACCTGCGGCGGACAGGTCGGCGTGCCCTACTTGTGGAACGCCCTGTCCGCCACCTGCAATGCCCGGGCCTCCAGCAAGTGTCTCTCCGTGGGAGTGTCGCAAACTCGCGTGCGGGACCAGCTCGCAAATGGAACTGGAACGACCCGGCAGCTGCTGGTGGCGGATGCCGTCCGAACCGTTCCGAAATGGGAGCGCCAGTTCCTGGAGCTGGGATACGCCGCAGTTGTTCTGGCATTTGACACAATTTTCTTCCTTCGGCACATCCACAACAGTCGATCTTAATCTTTAGTAATTTGATCCGCAGCAGTTGTTAAAACTTCTTTATTTCTACGGACTACCCAGGTTTCCCATCAACAGGTGCATCTTAAAATTACAAGTAAATAAAATAGTGATGCCTGTCATGTAATAAAATGGCTACCTTAAATCTTTACTAAAACGATGCAGTACAAAGGCGTTATACTAACTAGTGAGTCCATAAAACTGTTATATGTAGCAACAAATCAAAATAGTGAGTCCTTTGTACATGCAACAAGATGGGAGAAAACTTGGCTAGCGCGCTGTTCTGCGGTGCGCGCGGCCGTTCGTCGTCTGGGGTTCGAGTCCCCCCTCGGTGTTTGTACTGTCCTTAGGTTAGTTAACCTTATTTTATGTAGTTTGTAAGCTACAGACTAATAACCCAGCAGGTGATTAGAACATTTTGAAACTCGGCTATGTCGAGCCCAAGTTTCCAACAGTGCATTATAGATATAAGATTTCACCTTCCCGTTTTTCGGCTCCATTTGCCAGTACTTCTAATTAAAAAAGAACATATAAATAATACAAGTAATGTAAATTTTAATCTATAAAAGTGACATATCTCATAATATTATGTTATACATTTAATTTTCTATTATATTATCAAACATTTTATATTACGTTATTAGGGTTTATATTATTCGTGTTTTAATATATTTTGCGCGCCACATTTGCGAAAATCATGACACTACACCAGTTCAATTCCTTAGCGACCGTTTGGTGCCCCTGTGCGAGTGCCGCCGGACTCACGAGAATCCGTCGGCTCTGTGCCTGCTGCTGAGGGGCGTATCGTCCGGTTTCTCTCCCGCGCGAATAGGCAGCCACGCGTGCTTTCTGCAGGACAAGCGCAGCTGCTTCTGACCTGCACTCGCGTGTAATGCGTCATTCGATACCTACGTTGTATTCCATTAAATTTTGTTCTAATCTGTGAGTCGTTCGCCTTATTTTCCAGGTTCAAGTACTTCCATTTATAAAGGGCTTAGAAGACAATTTCAGCAGCTCTGTTACACTGTTCGTGAACGATGCTGCCCTTTACAGATTAGTGAAGTCATCAGAAGACCACAAGGAACTGTAAAACCCTTTAGATACCTGGATAGTGCGAAAACTGTTAAGTCATCCATATGAGCACTAAAAGAAGACCATTTACACGACAAATCAGTGAAATTAACAGGGCCACGCGGGAATAGCGACGCGGTCTAAGGCATCATGCAACGGACTGGCGGCCGCTTCCGCCGGAGGTTCGACCCCTCTCCTGGGCATGTGTTTGTATGTGTATTTATGTGTGTGTATTGTCCTTAGTGTGAGATAGGTTTTAAGTTCCTTGTAAGTCAGTACCCTCCAATAGGTTTACAAACATTTGAAATTTACAAGCCATAATTTCAACAAATTACCTAGGAATTAGAATTTTGAACAACTTTCATCAGAAAGCCCACATAAAACTTTACTTTTCTTTACTTTTTCGTGTCTTGAAATTTGTTTCAAAGTCTTTAAGCCCAGTGTCGGGCCAAGTCCAATGCTTCTCTCTTCTCGAGTCATAGTTCATCAAGGGTACACCTCGTTGGGCAGATTGAACACTGTAGAAGTGTTCCATATCTTGAACATCAACGCAATCGAATATGTTGTCTCCTCCTTTGAACCCCCCTTTGACTAGATTTGCTTTGACTGGCTCTAAGCCTGCTCTGATACGATTCAGTGTCCTCCAGATCTTCCAGCTTGTTGTGCTGCCAACCTTCGGTGGTTCATTCAGATCACTGGCGGGGAATCTCTTGCGTGATTTTAGTCTCCCACGTCCGCATGAGGAACCATGGAGCGGGTGGCGGACTGATGACCCCGCAGTTAAGTCCCATAAGCTTTACAAACGTTCCAACATTTGAGCAGGGGGCGGCGCTCGTCGAAGGTCTGTTTGATTTTTTCTGTGTATTCGAGAGCGGTTCTTCGTCAGTCAGGAGACGAGAATCCAGCTGGTTTATAGAGTGCTTGAACAATACTTCATAATACAGTCGGTCTGGCTCCCCTTATACTGTTCGTCAGTTTCCTTAAGGTATTGCTCTTGGCAGCAACCTTTTGTTAGGTCTTTTCGCAGAGGTTTTTGTACGTCAGTGATCTATCCAGACGACACCCAGGATTGTTGGTCTGTCCGAATGTTCCAGCTTGCTGTCACTCCGGGTGACATTCCGCTTCCTGTTTGTTTTGAGCGAAGGTGGAATGCGCTGACTCGAGTCTTCGAATGGTATACTATTCGGACATTACGTTTAGCGAACTTTATAGTTTCTTTTCTACTTCCTCGAAGCAATTTCTTTGTGCTGTAATGGCCAGTTCATCGGGGTACAGGAAATGAGTAGTGTGTTCCGGTGTTGGCTGATCATTGGTGTATAGGTTAAACAGTAGGGGGCAGGAGGGCAGAACACTGCCCTGGGCGAGACCTTTCTTCTGTCGGCTTTTTCTTCCACCCAGCACTACAAAGAACTGTTTGTTTTGAAACAGATATTCAATTATTTTTGTGAGATGATGATCCTTGAGTGTACTGTATAGTTTTTAATGAGAAGTCTATGGCTGACTTTGTCATATGTAGAACTTAAGTCCACCAAACCTACACCTGTAATTTTTTTGTTTTAAAAACCTTCCACTATGTGTTCTGTGAGGGCTAGGATATGACTGGTGTATGATTTCCCGGGTCTCAATCCATCTTGTTGGGGAATGAGCTTTTGGTCTGCGATATTTGCTATGCGGTTACAGATCACTCGTTCGTACAATTTGTGCAAATAACATAGGAGTGCTATTGGGCGGTAGTTCTTCGGTTGGCCTGCGTCTTTCCCAGGTTTTAGTAGTTCCACTATCTTTGATTTCCTCCACATCTTTGGAATATTATACGTTTTTAAGCAATGATTAAAGAACTGTAAAATCCATAGTTGGGCATAAGTTCCAAGCTGTTTGATCTGTTCCACACATATATCGTCGACTCCTGCTGCTTTCCCATTTTTCATTGAATTCATCCCATGATTAAGTTCTTTTACGGTAATTGGTGTTTCAAACGTGCTCGATTATTGACTCTGAGATCTGTATATTTTTATTTTCTGACATTTCTTGTTGGGTTTACCACTTAATGGACGTTGGTGGGCAATTTGATTGGGTGTTACTCGAGGGCATTGTTTGACTGTCTCAGATTCACAGTTAAGTTTCCTGATTAGGTTCCAAGCAACCTTGCTACTGTGTCTCATATCGATTCTTTCCACGGTTTCGACTCATTTCCTTTCTCTCGATTCACTAATCATTTCCATTAGGGTTTCTCCACATTGGGCAAGTTATTCACTGAAAGGATCCTGTTCGTAGAGCACTTCATACTTCCTCGGGGTGTTCTTTGATTCGCCAGAGGCCTGGAATGAATTGCTGTCTACAGCCTGGGGGTATATGTCTTCGATAAAACTTTTGAAGGGTGTTTACGAAAGTTTGGTAGTTTTCTGGTATTGGACGGTGATTTTTTATTTATACATCCAGTTCCATAGCGTACTCTGTCCAAATGGCTTTTTTAAAGTTGAAGCGTCTGCGGAATTGTATTTTTCTTGTTCTCAGAGCGACTTATATTTGGATGCCGATAGGATATCGTAGAAAGGCGAACCAATGTTACCATTTCATTCACAGAACACGACTGCAGAAACTGACAACACCAACGACACTCGTGGGTCCTATTTTGCAGTATTGCTGCGGACAGCGGGACCTCCACTAAGTGGGACTGACGGAGGATGTGGAACAAGTCTGAAGGTGGGCAGTTCATTTTGTATTACTTTGATGCTGGGGAGAGAGGCGTCACTGAAGTGATGCACGGGGTGGAAATAATTAAAGGAAAGACGATATTCTTTGTGGCGAGATCAATTTGTGAAATTTCAATCTATGAAATTTCAATCTATGAATCCGAATACGAACATACTTTATTAGCAATTAGTGACAATAAAATAAGAGAAATCGGATCGGAAACTAAAAGACGTCGTTGCCCGTTAAATGTGCTTTGAAGAGTAAATATGTGGATCATTACTTAAAGCTTTCGGGCTGAGATGCCATGGTCCATATATGAAGCTTTCCCCTGACGTTTCGCCCTTGTCTGCGGAAGGCATCCTCGGAGGTAAAGCGGCGTACTGCAACGAGAGGGCGAGTAAGCATCGTATATATAGGCAAAACAGTGTGCGCTGTTATCAGTCACGTGGTGTCGGCTGTGCTGTGGTCTCTGCTATTGCCAACCTCCTCGATTGAATTTAATCGATTGTCTTGCTGTTGCTGCAGTGTTGACATCCATATCTTATCAAGTTTGAGAACTCCCTTTTTTTTATTAAAATTATTTCGATGTTTAAAAATCACAATGGGCTCTCTGTACAAGCGCGCATAATAATGCGACGTCTTTGCTATGACGGACGTCTCGTCAAATTTTATTTCGTGCTCACCTTCTTGATACACGTGTTCCGCTACAGCCGATTTATCAGTATGTCCGAGGCGGCAGTTCCTTTTGTGTTCGCTAAGACGAGTGTTGACACTTAGTTTAGTTGTACCTATATAAACTTGTCCACAACTGCAGGGGATTTTATAGACACCTGGTGTGGCCAGAGGATGTCGCTTATCTTTTGCCGATCTTAATACTTCTTTTATTTTCGTGGTTGGTCTGAAAACAGTTTCCACATCGTATTTACTTAAAAATTTTCCAATACGATCAGTGACCTTATTGATAAATGGTAGAAAAACTTTTGCCTTGGGTTGTTGTCGTTCCTCGTCCATCCTCGTTGTCCGTCTACGGCGTAGTGCACGATCTAGTTCCCTGTCTGAATAGCCATTCTTCTTAAATGTCACTCTAAGATGTTCAATCTCATCGTCTAAATACACTGGTTCACAAATTTTGTGGGCTCTGTCTACTAATGTCTTAATCACGCCTCTTTTTTGTCGTGGGTGGTGGTTAGAATCTTTTTGGAGATAACGATCAGTGTTTTTTTTTTTTTTTTTTTTTTTTTTTTTTTTTTTTTTTTTTTCGATTTCGATTTCGACCTTATGACCCAATGATCCGTCGTCTCGTTTGATAACCGTCACATATTAAAAGTTCAGTTGACCATTGGTTTCCTTTTCCATAGTGGATTGAATTCTAGGATTGATGCTGTTCAGATGTAACAGGAAGGCATCCAGCTCCTCTTCGCCGTGTGTCCATATAACAAATGTATCGTCAACATAACGATACAATTTGGCTCGTCTTTTTCTGCTGTCTGCAGCACCCGTTGTTCAAAGTTCTCCATGAACAAGTTAGTAACAGCTGGACTAAAAGGAGTGCTCATGGCAGAAAAATCGGCTGTGGCTGAACACAGTCTTGATTCGAGACACTGCATGAATTACGAAAAGACCAAGATCATTTCCTCCGCTTCCGCCTCCTGGGACCCAATAATTAAAGAGGCCGTCGAAATACGCATTGCAAAAAATTTAATTAATAGAGACACGGGATTCCAACTTAGTAAAGCATGGGAACCGGCCTTGGCAGTACTGAGACAACATCAGCCGCAGACAGACAATGGTCACCAATCGACGCAGATGGGTCCTCTAAGTCAAGACGCGTGAAACACGCACTTTTTCCTGCGGTTGGCGCGCGCACAAGGGGTCCACCGCCAGCGGCCGCTCTTGCCCGCTCGGCGCCGCGCCTGCGCAGACCACCAGCGGCCCTCCGGTAGGGCAGCAGGCTCTCCATGTTTACGCCGTCGACGCTCTGGTCTGCCATGACGTCACAGCAGCGGCGCCTGCGCCGTGGTAACAAGCCACCATATATATTGCGAGCAGAGAAGCAACAGCGGCAGTTCACCTGAAGATGGCGAGCAGTTGTCTCGCAGAAATATTCTGTGATTGTTACAATAGTATCCGACGGTACTCCCGTGAACCATTCTAGAATGCTTCTTGTCCTCCGAAGAGAAAGAAGACGCTTTAACCAATTGATTGCTCATTTCTAAAATCTTTGATGTCGGATCCTACCGATGTTGTTTGTAATTGCTGGGATCCAAAATGTCCATGATCTTTTCATGATAATCTTCACTCATGATTACGACAGTAGCATTGCCCTTGTCTGCAGATATTACGATTATGTTTTCATCTGCGTTGATGTCCCTCAGTGCCTTCCTTTGTGCCTCACACACATGATGTTAAAGATGGGAGCGAGAGTACCGTCCATTAAGACAAAGTCCTCAACGAAATGCTGCCGATAGGGTTGCACTACGGGTCGGAAAGGCGTCATCCCTTTACCGTACAGCCATTTCATTGTTCGTACGATCCCCAGTGGCGTACGGCAGCAGCACTCGATGCTGTGCGGAAACGTCAGGGGAACACTACGTCTTGGCAGTCGCTGCACGTTCAGGCTGACCAGGACGCCCTCAGAAATGTCTGCGGCGATCGTCCGGCTGCAGTCAGATGCGAGTCTCCGCTGTAAATAGAACTGGAGGCCCATTCTGACGAGTCCCTTCAGCGTGGTGTCAGCCCGTCTGTGCCGTGCTGAACGGTGTCTGGGTGTTTTAAAGCTGGACTTCGGGACGTCGGGACGTCGGGAGTGAAGTGGCTTCTCATGCAGCCTATTAAAAACAGTACGTGTCCTGTGGCTGCACGAAAATCAGTATAGTGGATTTCCTTTCTATGTCCCTCCGTGCTGAAATCCGTCAGTATCGGACATCGGCTTCTGTAGTAGGCCTTAGGGGTTCAGAGCGAGATAAGTCATTCACAATTCCTGTATTCCTGCACTTTCCACACGTCAGAACAACATCGGTTTGGTTCACTCCGAAACATCTGAAAACTTACCTTATCAGGAAGCCCCTCCTGACACAAAGTAACACTCAAACTTCGGAAATCAAATTGTAAGAATGGCGTAACTACAGTCAACACAAACAGTGCAGGTCCTGCCTGGTGTTACGACTCAAAAGATAGATCGTCTTACTCTCTCCGTCGTAACGGCACTGCTCATTCTTCGTCGTTTACGTATTTGTGCGGGTTGAGTGACATCTATGGGCAAACTAACAAACTCTGTTCTTCATGCATTATACACACTCATTGTCACTCTTCAGGAGACAAACAGGTTGCAGTAAAGTGCCTCCCTACCAAGCAGGCTTCGGGCGAATTCGCAGTAGTTGTGAGTAGGTGTTGTTGCTCACTTCTTACATCGAAGCTGTTTTCGAGAAATGGTTGAAAACGTCATAGAATATGTAGACGTAAGTGCTGCTTACTACGTTAAAGCTGAAGCAAACTCATTCCTACTTATCCGTGTATTTCTTTATGACAAAACGAGCAAATCGTATACTACCAATAATGGCCTACGACAAGGATCTGTCCTGAACCGACTATTGTTCCACGTGTATGTGACACATCACAAATTGCATCTAGGAAGTTCTACTATGCAGATAATACTGACTTTGCATTTCAGAGCAAAGACCTAGAGGATTCAGAAAACGTGTTCCCTCAAGATCTGAGGGTACTTCGTGACTACTACAGAAATTGTGCCCTGACTGTACCAAACCTAACGTGACAGCTTTTCACCTCAACAACCGCTTAGCAAATCAGTCACTTTAAATCGCTATCTGTAACAAATCAGTTGAAAAGAAACCCTCATCCTAAGTGTCTTGGAATCACACTGGACCGTGCACAGATGTTCAGCACTCACCTCACATCACTTGCAGCAGAGATGGAGACATGCAACAACATAATCCGCAATGTGGGTGGGTCTTGTTGGGGGCTGAAGCTGACACTCTCTGTAAAGTGGCCTCGTCTCTCGTATCTTCCGTGGCCACTGTGGTACAGGTGTGTGCAGATCAGTTAATTGCATACCCAGATGAACGACACCACGTAACAGGATCCCTGAGATCAACACTACCTCGGCTCTCCGCTCCCATTAAAAACGCCCACAACATTTCACACGACAAGAAGCATTTATTCGTGAATAGAATAACATGAAATTTCCGTGTAGATCCATAGATCGCTTGTTCGTATCCAGCCCTATGGACCAAAATGGTAGCACCCGCAATTGATGCCGAAGACCCAGGAAGATTACATGGACTGTAGGAATAGGTTCGGATCCATCCAGATGGTAATGACTGACGACTTGTTCTGTTAGTCACCTACTAACATGACGCGTACGGGGCGGCGGGCCACGCACGCAGCTGTTGCCGCTGACCGGCCGGCTCCATCCATAGCGACCGACGTCCGGCACAGGCGAGGGCAGCGTCAGGCGCCCACAGGTGCCGGACAGGTCACCAGAGGGCAGCACTCTCCAGCCACTGGTTCGGATGTGGAGACCGAACGCTATCTGTCCAGGAAACTGTGCTCAGTCCACCCCACATGCGTCTTACGTCAAGTAGACCGTTCTTGTCGGCTCGTGAGTCGGAGCCATTGGAGCTCGAAGATGTGAGATAGCAGGCGTGGCAAAGCGACACCAGCATACGCGGCTCGAAGACTCTATAAGGGTATCAGGCCTCCAACAGCCTAGAAAAACATGGTGTCAACTAAACAAAGGACGAAGCCCTTCATGTGCGAATGGGGACTTCCAGACACTCCGTTGTGTGACTGCGAAGCTTCAGAAGACCATCGAGCATGTCATAGAGGAATGCCTCGAAAGATCTTTCTGCGGAAACTGGAATGACATTACAGGAACCTCCCCAACAATACTGAAATGAATAGACTCTCTTGATATAACTTTTTAAGAATATTTCTTACCAAAACTCTTGTATATTCCTTCTGTAATAAGTATTACTTTTTATTGTGCAGATATTTTTGTGAATTTCATATGTACATTCATACAGTTCATACATAGACAGACCATCAAATCAGGGTGATGCAACACCTGTTTTGATTTGTGTATATAAATGATTAAAGTATGATGTATTGAACTGATGTCAGAGAATTCTGTTACCATGTCAAAAACTGCGTGCCATTAGAATCACACAACTGTACGTGTAAATCATTTATGGGATTGTAGTCAAGTCTACAATTGTTAGAATGTATAATTAAGTACGGAAACCAGCTGTGCTTCCCAATTACTAAATTTGCCTCTTGACTGGATATGCATAATACACTCCTTCGCTTAACTCTCTGGCCATCACTTCCTCCATCTACAGGCCCGATGTCTGTCCTGTTAGGGCCGCGGTGGAGTAGCCGAGCGGTCCAAAGCGTCTCGCTGCGGAGCGCGCGGTTGCTCTCCGTACAGGTTCGAGTCCTCCCTGGGGCATGGGCGTGTGTATTGTCCTTAGGTTAGTTTACCTAGGTTTAAGTAGTTTGTAAGCTACGGTCTGATGACCACGCAATTTGGTCCGATAGATTTACAACTAGTTGATAGTAGTTGTCCTGTTAGGCTCCTCCCTCTGTAAGGTCGCTGGGATCGCAGCACTGCCCGGCAGTCTCCCTAATCCAGAGCAGTCCAGTCACTCCCCTCTACGCCAATCTCCTCCTCCCTGTCTACCTACATTTGCCTCCAACCTCTTTTCATTTTATCAAAACCAAAATTAAACTATTGATTGGTGTCGGGGTCTATTCAAAAGTACCCTCAGCCATGGAGCGTGTCAGTTGTTATGCACACAGTGCCACGCCTCTTATTTCGAAGGCGAAGTGTACGAAATTTTGTCTCAAACGGAAGAACGATATGGAAACGCACAAAATACGAATCTAATCAGAAGAGTCGAAAGCCATGGATAATAACGAATTGCAATTTTTGCGATTTTCCAACTGTTCGTTTTGGTCTTTTATTTTTATCCCTTTTTTTTCTTTTTTAATATAAACCACTCTTTTATTAAACTGAACAAGAAAACAAAAAAAACCAATGTAGTGATATGACTCAAAAGGTCGAACCCAAAAAGTACCTGTTATAACTCTAATTGCCAAATGTATCTGTCAATTTAATTGACGTACTAAGAGTGTGGAAGATAACCTGAGTACGAGAAGGGTACTGTAGTGGTACGGAGATGTCGGCGAAGTAGCCATATTCCATAAAGAGGAAGTTTTAACTCAAGCTTGCACACTTTCTACGGTCTTTTAATTGCAGATGAACTAATCCGGCACGAGCTAAGTTCAACAAACGTTGAACAACAGTCCAATGTTAAACTGAACGGCAACAATGTAAAAATTAATGACTGTATTACCCAGTTTCAAATTTTGAAAGACAATATTGTATAAATCTTTCATTTCAACGCAGCTCTGTTCTCCTAATCGTCATTGTGAAAAAATACTTACACGTTCTTGAGTTTAAAGTGCACAAAGTTTGTAAGCATTTCTTTTATGAAATGGTTGGGGCTGTTGGAGCCTTTAAAAATTTCTCATGGAGCTAATTCCCGTGAACAATGCCAGCAGGCAGTGGCGGCAGTTGCCTCAGATGACTCGGCGTTCCCCTCTGTTCTTCCAGTGGCGACACAGCCCCCCCCCCCACCCAAAAAAAAAAAAAAAAAAAAAAAAAAAAAAAAAAAATCACTCGGTGTCCAGAGAGACAACCTGGCGCACCTCTGCGAGTAGCGCTGGGTAGAAGCGCCCCGGTTCCCCCTCCCCCCACCCCCTTTAGATATATTTTCGTTACAAGATCTGCAGAATGTCTTTCCTCGGCTTGTTTGCGCTGGCTTCAACTGGAGCTGAGGCATCGACTACTAAGCTTCTTTACTCCACACTTGTCTTCCAAACTTAAAGCTGAGTAATTAGTTTCTAAAAGATAGTGAAAGTTGTTCATATTACTTTGATAACAAACACCATGAATATATGAATATGCATGTGAACACTAAAATACAGTAAGTAACTGATTACAGTGTTAAGTGACTGTAACAAAATGAATCTGTTACGATGAAGAGACAAGCTACCTTCGTGTCACCTGACACTGTAGGCAGAAGCCCCGCCCCCTTACCTTCCGCATGCACAAAGGCTGCGCTGCCCCACAGACGTCACTTTTGATCCTGCAGTTATTATCTATTCATTATCACGAATTGCATGACATAAACTGCGAATGGGTAAAGTTGAAAATGCGCACCCAGCCAGGATTGCAACCCGCGCCTCAGTTGCGCTAACCCTTACAGCACTAGGGACGCAGCGGTCACCACTTCAGCACGCCTCCCTTCAGATAAAAATCCTCAACCTTACCCTGCCCCCTATTACTCAAACTAGTAGTCAATGTGAGTTAAATATTTGTTACAATGAAGACTACAATGTCATTTACTCTCAAAATCGCGACACATTTCAAATCGTCCAAAGTATTTGTAGCAAGTAGCAATACTAAAGTCATTGTTGTTCCAGTTTCCGTTAAAAAGAAGACAGGGGTTTAAAGAAATCGCTTGCAGCCGGTCTGGAATCCACTACCTTCGACAACGCACGGCGATGCCACTAAGCACACGGCTATTTTTACTAGATGGAAAGTGTAGACATCATGATTATTCATGATCGGAACTCCTGAAGTCTTTTACTGTCGATACGCCTCTAATTTATAGGTATAAGATATTTTACCAAATGTGACGTGTTCTTGACAAATCTTCAATGACCCCAAACAAATACGAAGGACGGATGTTGCCTTCATGAATATTTGCACATGCGCTAGGAGAGGTGCGCAACAGCTCAATTGTCTTGCTTCTGGACCATTCAAGCGTAACCGCCAGAGCTGGAGTAGCCAGGAGCTGGCGTCTCTACCAGCTTCAAGGCCAATGTCAAAAGATTCGTTTCCCTTCGCCCCTCCCTGCCACGGGAGCGCCCAAATGCTGCCTCCAGAGGGTCCAGAAGAGAATCTGAACCTCAGCCGCGCATGCGCATTGCAACGCTGCGCCCACTGCCGCCTACATTAAGCGGCCGCACTACGACTCGTATACGTACTGGCTCTGCGACGTAAAACGTTTATCATGCGATAAAAATACTTTGCACTTTGCATATGTATATAAAATTATCTGATAGAAGAACGATACGATAGTTTAATACACTTTTTCTTTTTTTTTTTTTTTTTTTTTTTTTTTTTTTTTTTTAGCCACGTCCCCGGGCTTTGGTGAACCGGTGACCACACGGGTGAATCATTTGAAGACAATGGCGGCAGAGTTAAATTATGTTTAAAAAGGTATACTTAGATGAACTTACATGTGACATTATACATATGCTCAAACATTACGAAAATTCAGCGAGTAACACCGTTTGACCGTAATACAGAAAACTTCGTGGCAGCCCACTTTCCATGTGCCGGCAGATCACCCAGCCAACGACTATCTACTGACCGACTGCGTCACTAACTAACTCTCTCTGACGTCACATATGTACTACACAGCTATCAAAAACATTTTCACAAATCTGAAGCCAACCAAACGCAGTGACCTCTCGGCTGGGACAATCGCCAACCTGGTACTGAATGCGCGACCAAGAAGAGTGTTTTTCATCTTGCCAGAAGTCACTGTCAGGTAGGTCAGGTTCGGTCGATGTAGTTCCATCTTATTCTAGAGTTGGGATTGCAGCTGGTATATTTTTAAATCCAAGTACTTAATGTACTTACCAACAACCAAAAATCCTTGTATCTATCTTGCCGTTTGGAACGCAATGAGTAATGATTACGCCATTACTGTCGCCGAATTTGGTCACCAATATTTTTTCATCATTGGAGCTTATTCGCAAGTTTATGGTGAAGAGAGTTTGTTTCCATCCACTGAAGTGACTGACGTCTTATTTCAAATTGTCTCTCATATCGACGAGAGTAATTGCCATTCGTGCTGTCGCCATTACCTGACAGCGTGGCACGCCTCGGGGTCATCCGTCACAATCCGCGTCATCCGCTTTGTGTGAGTTCCGGACACCCACCTGGATTGTGTGCGCAGATCTCGCGAAAGGACGAACCCTACGGCAAAGTGTTTCACAGTCCTCTAAAACAAAACGCACTCGCTGGAGCACGTCGTCAGAGGCGGCACCCTGCAAGTTCCGGACCGCCGCCGCCGCCAGCGCACAGTGGACGCGCCCGCGACACGCCCCATGTTGCCACTGTACGGTGTGTATTAATAGCAGTCCCAACTCCAGAGGTCTGCATGCCGTACAATACTGCCACGAGTTCACATATTCAGAATGAGTGCCCGGATATTTTAGTGTTAGATTATATCCAGCTACGGTAGATCGCGTCTATCTGAAGCAGTGTAACGGAATGGTGGACCGCGGGAGGGGGAGGGGGGCAGGTACGTGGGTTAAGGATGGACGGAGCCGTCTCTAACATTAGGTATACAGTATAAACCCTCCACTACGACCTTGGATGGTCCTTCAGTCCGGTTAGCCCGACCATCCTCAGGCTCGCGAGTCTGTGCCGACTTGTCACTGACTGGATGCCTCTCGGCCCATTGTTGCGGTGTCTATCGCTGTGCATATTGTTATACTGTACGTTGTTGTGCTGTTTTATCCTTTGTTGGAATTAGAAACGTCCTTGTTTGCTTTATTCCGTGTTCTCTACAGTACTTATTAGATTAATTGAGTGTACAGTTATGAGTTTTTCAACATGTCTGGATTCAAACGTAAACACGTAACTCTTTTACTAAATGAAAAATTAGCATTGTTTCAAAGACTGGACAAAGGTGAACCGCACCAAAAATTGCAAATTCAAATGTTCAAATGGTTGTAATTTTATGGGACCAAAGTACGTTGGTCATCAATCGCTAGACATACGAACTACTTGTACGAGCCTCTGGTTGCACGTACATTAAGTGAAGGCGTATAAATGTGAGACTAGAATCTCCCCATCGTTTCCACCTTCTCAATTAATCAAGACGTAAACTGAATTATAATATTTAAGCATTTATTAGTAACAGTTACACAAATGTTTTGCCAGCCGCGACTACTGTGTTACAATATGAGGAGCCTACAAGCGGTAGCCCTCAGAGACGTCCGACATGCGTCCGTTAGCGACGGAGCCTCGAACCAGTCTGCCGTGCCGAGTGTCGCGCACCCAGCACGAGGGCCGGGGCGGCATTGGAACAAAGGCAGTATACCTGCCGGCGGGCCCGCGGTGGTGGTCAAGCTGCCCTTGGGGTTCCAGCATTTCTCCCAGGGGGCAGACCTGACTAGGCGGCATCTCCGCCCAGCTACCAACCACCACCAGATGGCAACTGCGAGTCCAAACACTACTTAACCTAAGTTAAACTAACCTAAGGACACATCCATGCCTGAGGAAGGATTCGAACCTCCGACACGAGAGACCGCGCGATCCGTAACTTGTCGCTCCAGACCTCTCGGCTATTTCCGCGTGGCCAAAACTTGCAAAGAAACTGAATGTAGGTTTTACGACAATTAAGGATTGTAGTAAGAACCGGAAAGACATTGAATCCTATGCAGTTACGATTGATGGTGAAAACACTCTTGGGAATCGCAAAACATTAAAAAAGACTAAACTTGAACTGCTTGATAACGCATTGTGGATGTGGTTTTGTCACGAATGAAGGAACTCTAATATCCGGACCATTTCTCAAAGAAAAAGCGATAGCTTTAAACAGAAAAGTGGAAGCCGATTTGATTCCATTTCCGGTGAAAAACTATTCGCCGATGCCACAGCTGCTAAGGAATTTTCTGTTACGTTTCAAGAATTTGTAGAAAAAAATGAACTGTTACTCTGCCAAGTGTATCACATCGTTTTTCCTTTCAGAATCAATAACTATTATAGTGTATGTAGATGTTTTTTTAGTTAATTCCGCCTGTTCAAAAGGTTCAAATGTTTGTTAAGCTTAAGGGACTTAACTACGGGGTCATCAGTCTCTAAACTTACAAACTACTTATGAACTACTTACAACTAAGGACGGCACAAATATCCATGCCCGAGGGGGGATTCGGACCCCCGATCGTAGTGGCCGTGCAGACCGTGACTGAAGCGCCTCAGTCCCCTCGGCCACCGCGGCCGGCGATTCCGCCTGTGACGCGTCGTCAAACTTGTGACGCCACAGAGACCTAAGTAGTAAGTTTCGCGCTTAATATTTTATCTGGTATTCAGCGGAACACTTGTAAGGGAGGAACGCTACAGGTGCACTCCTGGAATTCCTTAGCGCGGCTGACTATCCTGGTACTGAAAGATTTATGGGGCACAGTGACAGACTCCATTGTACGGCAGCTCCACAAAGGGAGGGAGGGCTGGAGAGCGAAGGCGAATGAGCAATTACTGCTGGGCGCAGCGGCCGCGCTAGTCGGGCAGTAATGGGTATCATCGCGTGCCGACGTGACCGGCCGCCGCAGATGGAGATCTCGATAGCGATCCGACGGCAAGCGGTCAGCCGCCTTATCGGCCGACAGGCATCTGCCAGCTGCGTCAGCTGCGGTGGGGGCGGAGAGGGGCGGAGGGGGTGGCGGGGGCGGAGGGGGCGGAGGGGGCAGGGGGGCGTCTGTCGGCGCGGTCAGAGGCCGGCGGCGCTAATTGCGCCCGGCAGCGGCTGGGCGGCCGTCTGCGCATGCGCGCCGCGCCGCGCCGCTCTCAATTAACTGCGACGCCTCCCCACGGGGCTGGGGCTGGCCGAGTAGTGGCGCAGCACAGATTTATGAACTGCCCTCGGCTCTGGGCGGCGTCCTCACCAGCAAACCGCAGCGCCGCTGCCGTCTCTGGGGGGCTGAGACGCCCCAGGGAGCCGGGGCTGACGCACGCGGCGGCTGCAGCAGCAGCGGCCCATAACTCAGGGCGCCGCCGACACCACAAGCACCAGCGGCTGCACCGAACACGTCCAGACACCTGCTCTGCCCATACTTGACAACTGCTCTTCGACTCTGATCCCGTACATCAGCAGTTCGCCATCTTTTCTGTAATGGGAACCAGAGGCTTCCTGGAAACGTATTCGCGACCCAACGTTAATAGAAGCTAAAATATCCCAGTAAACATGGGTCCGAAAACAGGCCGTTTGTGAAATAATTACGAATGTATGGTTCCACGCTGCCACTTGCAGAGATCGACCAAGTTAGTACTTATTAATCTAGAATATTAGCTTTTATATCCCATTTAGTTTTCATTTCACGTATGGTTATCTGTTAAAGGAGAAATTCAAAGAGTCTTCCTTGCATCTGGACGCAATACTAAGCTTTTCTCTGTAATGAATTTCTGATTCTTTTAAAACCCCTTGGATCATTTCAGAATCCTTGACAAGAGTGTACAACTCTCCTCTCCAGTTCTTCAACCGTGTTAACGAGTAAGCTGTACACTTCGCTTTTGAGATGACCCCAGACACAAAAATCCAGAGGTTTTATGCAAAGTGATTCTTGTGGCGTAAAGTCAGCGCCACACGCCAGATGTAAGAGAACGATCGTGGAGAAGGCAGCGATCGTCCGAAAGCCAATAGAAGCAGGCGGCGCACGTCTTGGAGTGAGTAACCGAACATGTGTTTATTTCTGGGCCGACATTGTTCTTGACAACCTGTCAGTTACTAGCGACAACCCGTCAGTTAATATTTAGAACACAGTCAGTTACTAATCAGACATAGGACAGTACTAAGTCAGAACGCGGCTACGAACGTAGCAGTAACTAGGTCTCAGCGCAGCTAGCATCTTATGGACGACTGCTGCGGGAAGCGAGAAGAAACACACTTATGTTCCAAAGCTGAGTATTATAATTTTCAATCAACAAAACTTGTATTATTAATCTCAATAGTTGTTACTGTTGCCATCGATACCACCATCAGAACCTTTCCTCACTACTAGATCTGGACGATTAAACAACAAAAATGCGATGAGGTCACAAGAGTTACCTTGGAGCCCAAGGTACATCTTTAGCCTAACCATTCGATAGATGATGTCTGACAACAGCAGAAAAATATGTAGGAGTTCCATCATGCATGTAAGCTGCTGAAGGAGAACATTCTCAAGTAATCGTGGAAGACAGTAAAGTCTAAATATCAAATTAATGGGTACTAAACAGGACCATGTTTACACCACGACGTCAGTGGCGGTTTGACGTTTCTAATTACCTCGCAAACGGCTCGTTTGCAGACACATGTTTACTGAGATAGTTTTGCTTCTATTATCGTGGTCTTTCAGGCGTGGCACCAACCTTTTTCATACACGTTACATATATATGATACACTAACAGCACAGCAATTTGTAATATGTAAATTGCCGGTCGCGGTGGCCGAGGGGACTGCGGTGCGCCAGTCACGATCTGCAAGGCCACTGCGGTCAGGGCTTCAACTCCCCCCTGGGGCATGGATGTTTGTGCCATCCTTAGTGTTAGCTAGTTCATGAGTAGTTTGTGAGTTTAGGGACTGATGATCCCGTAGTTAAGTCCCATGAGCTATACAAACATTTGAAACATTTGAATATGCAAATTACACATGATATGAAATTTATATTTTCGTAATATGTAAATTCTTTGTCGGTATGACTATTTCAACTTTTAAAAAGAACATTCATAAAAAATGCAATAAATGTTGCTGTTGTTGTTATGGTCTTCAGTCCGGACAATGGTTTGATGCAGCTCTTCACCCTACTCTATCCTGAGCAAGCCTTTTCATCTCCTCATCAGAACAGCAACGCACATCCATTTGAATCAGCTTACTATATACGTCTCTTGTCTTGGTCTACCTCTACAATTTTTACCTCACGCACTTCCCTTTAATGCTAAATTTACGATTCCTCGATGTCTAAGAATGTGTCCTACCCAGCGATCCCTTCTTTAGGTCAAGGTATGCCAAAAATTCCTTTCCTCACCAATTCTGTACAGTACCTCTACATTAGTTATGCGATCTACCCACTTAATCTTCTGTAGCACCACATTTCAAACCCCTCTAATCTCTTCCTGTCCGCACTTTTTATCGTCCATGTTTCACCCCCGTTGAAAGACGACCGTCTTTCGTCTTCCATATATTTTTTGTATATTTCTATAAGTTCTAATGAATCTGATGTCGCTAGATTATCATATTGTTAAAACTTGAACCCCACTCTTTTCAATATTAGTTAATATTGCTAGGTTTTTCTTATTTTGTTATCTTAATAATTTATTATTATATTAATTAATGTGGCATAAATGTGGCTTCTCCGCTACGCCACTGTCCCTGTGAAAATGTATACTTGTTTTACTTTTCAGTGGATGTGCGAGAATCTATGGCTGTTTGAATGTGGGAAGCGATAGTTCGCTTTGCATCGTTCTCTCTGGCTCTGTGTCGATAGCTGCTGATACTACCAAAGAGGTTTCTTCACCATTTGGTTACAAGCTAGTCGGCGAGCCCTCTCCAGCGTGAGTCTCGCTCTCCATCCCCACCACCGCTGTTTCCTGGGCTTTCCAGCATCCGGTAGCTTTTCGCGCCCCCGTGGCTGCTTGACTGTCCATTCTGTGCTGGTCTTCTGGTGAGGTAAGGTTAGTTCTGCTCTTGAGTTTGGAGATGGTAGCGTTTCATTGTCTAGAACGTTTAACTTAGACTCGTGAATATAGAATCATTTATTGGAATTTCTCCGGTCGTGTGCGGAAATGTGTTCTTGCTTTTGAATTCAGTGATTTCCAATAGATAAACGCGGTGTGTGTGATTCTAGTTGCAGTTTGATAACGGCCTGGTATGTTACAACCTCTTGTGATCATGTGGCGGTGAATGAACTCTGTGTAAATACTTTCTAGCTTTGTGGGGCCCGATTTATAATAGGTAATATGTTCACTTTTGTACAGTGCATGTAAAAATCTTCTCATCGTTTCCTTTCGTGGGTGATATGTGTTCCACTTGGTTGGTTAATAGAGAAAAGCCTTCAGCTTCCACTCTTGTTTGTTCCATGCCCATGAGGCAAGTAACTATGCAGGTATCCTACTGATTTACAATAATACTTCCCGATCTTCTCTGACCGCCTATTTTATTTTTGCCGTTTTTCTTCGATTTTGTCAGTAGCTCTTGCTGAGCCTTGTACAACCTCTTTCAATAGCTTCCTTCTGTAATTGTAAACATTTCTATGGGTTGCATGCTGTAATTATTAATTTTATCTTTCCAACTTTGTAATTATTTCATGTTTGTGGCTTTTCTGAGACAGGAACTCATCCGACTCTGTAATCGCCCCCTATCGCTGCATTTCATTCGCTTCCTTATATAATTCTAAGCATTTCTATGGGTTGCATGCTGTAGTTAATTTTCTTTATTTTTTTCATGCTTTTCTTCGCCTGATTTCTTTGACATGGGGATTATTATATTTTTCTTCAAGTCTGAGGGTATTTTGCCTGTCTCATACAACTTACACACCAGGTGAAACAGTTTTGTCATGGCTGGCTCTCCCAGAGTCTTTAGTAGCTCCGAGGGAATGTCATCTACTCTCAGTATAGTATCTCCTATTTCATCTTGATCTACTACCTCTTCCCTTCCTACAACATCGTCTCTAAGTTCATTTCCTTTGTAGAGCTGCTCTAGGTACTTATTCCACCTTTCGGCTTTCCCTTCTTTGCTGAGAACTGGTTTTCCATCTGAGTTCTTGATATTCGTATAGCTGTTTTTCTGTTCCCCTCGCGTCTCTTTTATTTTCCTGTAGGCGGTATCTATTTTTCCCCTTCTTATACATTCTTCTATAGTTTTGCATATGGCTTCTAGCCACTCCCGCTTAGCCATTTTGCACTTCCTCAATCTCATTTCTTAGTCGTCTGTACTCCATTTTGCCTGTTTCATTTACTGCATTTTTATATTTTCTCCTTTTATGATATAAATTTAGTATTTCTTGTGATATCC
Source organism: Locusta migratoria (assembly GCA_026315105.1). Classification (NCBI taxonomy): domain Eukaryota; kingdom Metazoa; phylum Arthropoda; class Insecta; order Orthoptera; family Acrididae; genus Locusta; species Locusta migratoria. The sequence continues at coordinate 675,626,858 of CM048746.1, read as the reverse complement.
AAGGATTTTTTTGTAGGTCTTGCCTTTCTACCTATTTTGTCCTCTGCTGCCTTCACCATTTCATCTTTTCAATGCTACCCATTCCTCTTCTTCTGTTTTATTTCCCCCTGTTTCTGTTCAAATGTTCAAATGTTTGTTAAGCTTATGGGACTTAACTACAGGGTCATCAGTCCCTAAACTTACAAACTACTTATGAACTACTTACGAACTAGGACGGCACAAATATCCATGCCCGAGGGGGGATTCGAACCCCCGACCGTAGTAGCCGTGCAGACCGTGACTGAAGCGCCTCAGTCCCCTCGGCCACCGCGGCCGGCTGTTTCTGTTAATTGTTGCCTAAAGCTCCCTCTGAAATTCTTAAGAACTGCAGTTTCCCTCTATTTATCCAAGTGCCGTCTCCTTATTTTCGTACCTTTCTGCAGTTTTTTCAGTTTCAGCCTACAGTTGACGACCAATAAGTTATAGTCAAAAAAGTGATTGTATGCAAATTAAATTGTAAACCCAATGACATTTGTGGTACTATTTAGTCTTGGTGTTAATGTAACTTCTGTATGGATTGAAACTAGTTGGTTTTAGGCGTACATCTCTTACAACCTAAACTCTTTCCCTTTTTCTTTTTCCCAAAAATTTTACAGGCGAGAAATATCGTGGCGTATGTAATGAGGTATGGTTTCCACCAGAGTGAGGAAGTTCACCGGCCCGTCGTTAGATTGCGCAAGTGCTCGTAACGTGACTGTATAAACTACAGGCTGAGCTACGAAATCATTCATTAGTGATCATTGTAGCCTGACTAGCGGGTTTCTAATCAATGGAGAAACCAAGCATTAACACTACCAAGTACATTAAAGGTATAATAACTGAACATATTGTGGTATTTTAATGTAAATACACGGTGTGGGAACACACGTAAATGACGCAAAAGGTGTAAGGACACGAACAGGACAAAGAAAAGGAGAACGATGCCTTTGAGGCGATCTATTCAAAAAGAGAAGAGAATAAAATTGCCCGGAAAGATTTAAACTGAGAAGAAATAATCGAATTTGGAATGTTTCCCATAGCAAAAGGAATCTACACAAGTAAACAAACAGATCAAGCCAAATCTTAGTGCTGGAATCTTACAGAAACAACAAAAGCAACATTCATCAGAAACATCATCCGAGTTGTCAACCAGAGGGCCACGGTCTGCACATCGCAGGAGCTTGGTGGGATATCTGCACCGCAGCTTGCCGCGGATCCGTCTGCGCTGCACCAAGACAACGCTTCCAGCCGAGCAGAGTGACCGACGGCGGCCCCGTGGTCGGCATACCTTTATCAGTTGATTACATCTGTGTTTTCAGTGAGTTCAGTGTGTAAAGCGAAAACCCAATATTTGATTTATTTCAATAGCACGTCGAATGGACGCTGAGGTAAACCAAGAGTTATCTAACGCCGTTTTAAGGTGGTTACAATGGATGAAGGATGCATTGGCGCTGCAGACACAACACGTGGCACAAAAGATACAACTTCTAGCACAATTATCAGAAAAACAAGAAGGAAATACTAAGACCTTAACACAATTATCAGAAATAAGCAAATAAATAAATAAAAGAAAAATGAAATAAGGACAGGAAAACAAGATAACACTACTGAAGCATTATCTGGATTAATCGCTGAATTAGATAATCATGTGCAACACGTCGATAATATGGACATCAAACTTAAATAGCGTCTTATGTCATGACATTTCAAGACTAAAACATGTAATTGTTTCTTAAGACGAAATAGTAGAGCTTTCCACTCAGATAGTTCAGGAGCAATTTGAAAAAGAAAGAGATTTACTTAAAGAGAATATCTTGCAATCTGTTAAAGAAAATACTAGTTATGTAGATATGCTAGAAAAGAAGTACATCAAAAACTTCAGATTGCAGATCAACATTTGCAAAAGACTCAAACTTAAATTCAGGTGTTGGAACACAAATCCAGTTCTGATATATCACAGACGATTCAAAGGGTTAGAGAAACTTCAGTTACAATAGGGGCATTAGAAAAGCATGCAAACACTAATGAAGTTATATGAAGTACCGCATTGGATACGAAAGCTTGAGGTTACTGTTAATAAAGATATTACGGTACAGTAGATATTGTTTTAAGAATTGCATGTTGTTGATGTGGTTTTCAGTCCGCAGACTGCTTTCATGGAGCTCTCCACGCTACCCTGTCTTGTGTGAGTCTCTTCATCTGACAATAAGTTCGGCAACGTACATCCTTTTGAATCTGTTTACTGCATTCGTCCCTCGGTCGTCCTCTACCATTTTTACTCCACACACTTCTGTCTAATGCTAAGATGACGATTTCTAGATGTCTCAGAATGTGTCCCACAACCTATCCCTTCTCTTAGTCAGGATATGCCAGACACTCCTTTCCTCCCCATTTCTATTGAGCAGTTCCTCATTAGTCACGTCATCTACCCATCTAATCTTCATCATTCGTCCGTAGCACCACATTTCGGAAGCGTCTACCATCTTTCTCTCTGAAGTTCTTATTGCACACGTTTCACTGACGTATAATGCTACACTCCAGACCAATGATTTCAGAAAGGACTTCCTAACATTTAAACTAATATTGGGTATCAACAAATTTCGCTTCTTCAGAAATGTTATTCTTCCCATAGCCATTCTTCATTTCATATCTTCTTTACGACGAGCATCAGAAGTTATTTTACTACACAAATATTAAAAATCATATCCTACTTTTATTGTCTCCTTATCGAATCTAATTCCATCAGCATCGCCTTGTTTTCTGACACTACATTCCATTACCTTCGTTTTGTTCTCTTTAATGTTCATCTTATATCTTTCTTTCAAGACACTATCCATTTCGTTTAATTGCTCTTCCAGGTCCTTTGCTGTCTCTAACAGAATTACTATGCCGTCAGCAAGTCGCAGGGTTTTTATTCCCTCTCCCTGGACTTTAATTCCCTCTCCAGATTTCTCCTTGAATTCCATCACAGCTTGCTCTGTTGTGGGGTAAGGTCGGCGCCACACTCCAGACGCACGAGAACGATAGTGTAGAAGGCAGCGGACGACCGACAGCCAATCGCACGCCGGCGCCGCGCATCCTGGAGGGAGTAACCGAGAAGCGCGCTCTCTACAAACGACTACATCTAGGCCGACATGCGTCAGCACGGGTCCGTCTGAACTCGTCTCCGAAATAGGACGCAGCGCAGCTAGCACCGTACAGGAGACAGAGAGAGAGAAGAGAACAGACAGAGAGATATAAGTTGAGTAACTTTGTACATACTTGTAAATAATATACTTGTATTACTAATCTGTTCAAATGTTCAAATGTTTGTTACGCTTATGGGACTTAACTACGGGGTCATCAGTCCCTAAACTTACAAACTACTAATGATCTACTTACGAACTAGGACGGCACAAATATCCATCCCCTAAGGGAGGATTCGAACACCCGACCGTAGTGGCCGTGCTGACCGTGACTGGAGCGCCTCAGTCACCTCGGCCACCGCGGCCGGCATTTCTAATCTGTCTAGGCGTCATAGATGTCCACGCATCCTGAACGGAACCTTTTCTTAATGCCAGGAAAACGACAAAACAGGGCTCACCAGGACGACAAAACAGGATATGTGACAAAAGCACCCAGCGAAATTTGCACCCAGCCCCAAATCTGCGACATTTGCACCCAGTCTGACCTGTTTACTGCGTCACGACCTACCTGCAGCCCGTACCCTCGCTAATCCGCCACTGTGCCCGCGGTAATGCCACGCCGCCCAGTCCCCGCACACCGGAAACGCTCTCTCGACACAGTCTGCCTGCAGTCCCGAGGTTCTTGTCCACCTCAGCGGATAACAGCTAACTGTCAGTACGATTCTGAAGGTCGTACGTTCAGTTCATGCAGCTTGTGTGTTTGTGAGCTTATAGGTTCGATATGAAGACATCAACGACCATCAAGAGTAAGCCATGTGGCCACTATGAAGGCTACTCTTACATCATGAAAAGAACCGAAGCAGACAGAACAGTGATTTGATGCTATTCAAAACATAAAACAAGCACTGTCAAGGAAACCTTGTGTCAAAGGACTGTGTGGTGCTTAGTACAAACGAGCATCAGTATGGAGCACTTAGAAGTACAAAAGACTATTAGTCAGGCGAAGAAGAGGTCACAAGAAGGACAGGCTTCGATTGCAAAAATATACACCGAAGAGTTAATGACTTGCACAATCTAGATATGATTTTGTGACTGAAATGCCCCAACAGCAGGCAGCGAAGAGGACATCATACCGCCACCGGGACAAAACTCACACAAATAAGAAAGAACCAGAAACGAAAGATTAAATTGATCTTTCGGAAGCGTTATTAACAATGAATTATGGTTCCAATTTTCTTTTAAGTAATGATAACTTAGTCCAGTCAATATGTATTTTTGCCAGGAAACTTTTGGGGTAGTTTTGATTTCTTCGATTTTGTATGTTCTTTGGGGTGCTGAATCCGAATCTGGCATTTCCCAACAAACTTTCTTCAAAAAATGGTCAAATGTTTGTAAATCTTATGGGACTTAACTACGGGGTCATCAGTCCCTAAACTTACAAACTACTTATGAACTACTTACGAACTAGGACGGCACAAATATCCATGCCCAAGGGGGGATTCGAACCCCCGACCGTAGTGGCCGTGCAGACCGTGACTGAAGCGCCTCAGTCCCCTCGGCCACCACGGCCGGCCAAACTTTCTTGACGCAACGCTGAACAATATGCAATAATTCGAAAAAATAGCATTTTCGGCGGTTTTTGCTTATAATTGGAAAACTGTCAACTTTCACAAATGACCTCCAAGTCCAAAATTTAAGTTCATTAAATTTTTTACAGATTTCACTATTTGTGTTTTCCTGTCGAACGAGCCGTTCCGACTCAAGCGCTAATTGAAAATTGGCGTATTTTGGCTGTCTCCGCTAAAATCCACTTTTCCACTCAAGAAATCTAATTCATTATTAGAAGCTAACATTTAGTGAATTCCTGCAAGTTCTATGTCGAATAGAATGTAGACTGGTATCGACTGTTTCTCCCAGTTGTCTATGCACACTTTCTTTGGATCACACATCTTGCTCATTCGCAGTTCATGTCATGTATTCTGTGAATATAAAAGAATAACTGTAGGATCAGAAGTGACGTCTGTTCTTTCGGAACAGACGCCACATATATATGCCAGAGACGGGCAATGATCCTTTCGTTAGAGGGGAGGGATGGACAAGTTTCAAGCCCTTACTCTTACGATAATTAGTTTCAATAATTACGAGTTTGAGTACTGTGGGCAGGGTAAAGCTGGGAATTTGTGTCTGACGGGAGGCATGCTTAGGTAGACCTTGCAGGTGCGCTGATCACTGTGTCCCCAGTGGTGTAGTGGTCAGCTTAAATGCCTTAAATGCAGGAGACCAAGGTTCGAGTCCCAGCTGGGTACACAATTTCTGCTTTGGTCATTCACAGCACTTATTCGGAAATAAACACCCAAATATGTGTTTCTTCCATAGTTTTCTAATCATAACATGCAATACTGTACAAAATCCTTTTAATATACAATAAAAACGCTTAGAATCAGGATTTTGACTTTTATCTCTGATACATCGGCGATATATCAGCGGTATATCGCTGTTCAAACCATCAATGTTTTTGGGCAAAGCATCTGTGTTTTCAGAGCATCGATGTCTCGTTTGCATCCGTAGTCATCAGATTGCTTTGATGCGACCTGTCACCAACTCCTTAGCGAACTGTTTCATTTTAGAGTAGCATTGCAACCTACATCCTCAATTATTTGCTTGATGTATTCCAATCTGTTTTCCCCTAGTGATGTAAAATGCCTCGACATTTGCAAGGTGGGGCAAATGCCCAGAATAAATGCCTGGGAAAATGCCAAAAATTCAAGAATACCCAGGCATTTATGGATGTAAAAGCTAAACTTACAAGCAGTACGTACAATAAATAAATAAATTACGAGATATTTTGTACCAGTCTCTAACTACATCTTAAATGCTTCATTTCTCTTCTGTTCTCATTTCCCAGCAGTCCTAGTATCGCAAACATACCATGTTGGGCTGCAAACGTATGCGCAGAGAAATTTCTGCCACAAGTCCAGGGCGATGTTTGACAGCAGTAGATTTCTCTTTCCCATGTATGCCATCTTTGCTTGTGTTAGTCTACTTTTTATGACCCTCTTGCTTCTTCAGTCGTGAGTTAGTTTAATGCAAAGGTATCAGAATTTCTTGTCTTCGTGTACATTGTGAACACCAATTCGGTTGTTATTTTCTCGCTACTTTTATTTCTGTTACTTCTCATGACTTTCGTCTTTCTTTGGTTTACCTTCGGTGCTCATTACTCTTTTCATTCTATTCAACAGGCCCTGTAATTTACCTTCGCTTTCACAGACGATAGCAATATCATCTGCAAATCTTATCATTGATATCCTTTTACCCAGAACTTTTATCAGAGCCTTGAACCTGTTCTTTATTTCCTACATTACGTCTTCATTTCTTACCCCCTTTTTAATTTGAGCATTTCGTTCTTGACTTTCGATGCTTATTGTATCCACTTGATTCTTACACAAACTGTGTATTACCCGCCTTTCCCTACAGCTTACTCCTATTTTTCTCAGAATTGCGAACATCATGCAGACCTTACATTATCGAAGGCTTTTTCCAGGTCACATATCTTATGAATATGCCTTGGTTCTTCTTTAGTCTCGCTTCCATTATACATTGTAGCAATGCTATTGCGGCCACGCATTGCCGTCAAGTACGGCCCGTGTCAATGCGACCTCACAGCCCTCGGCTCTTCTACCTGCCGGGCAGAGACCGGACTGGGAGATGAGCCGACCAGAACTGGGTGCTAATGTCACTGGGTGCTTTTGTCACTGGGTGCTTTTGTCAGGGCACCGACAAAACATGCTCAATGCACAGATGGAACAACATTGGGGAAAGGCTAAAAACCTGTTTTACTACCTTCCCAACCACTGACACCCTTTCTTGCCCATCGACTCTAATTATTGCTGTCTGGTTTTTGTACAAGTTGAATATAGCTCTTTGCTCCTTATACTTTACCCCCGCTACTTTCAGAATATGAAAAAGTGTAGTTCAGTCAACATTGTCAAAAGCTTCCTCCAGATCCACCAATGCTAAAAGTATAGGTATCCCATTTCATAATCTATCTTCTAAGATAATTATTAATGTTAGTATTGCCTGCGTGTTCCTATATTTCTCCAAACGCCAAATTGATCTGCCCCAAGGGCGGTTTCCACCAGTCTTTCCATTCGTCTGAAAATAATTCGTGTTATTATTTTGCAACCATGACTTATTAAACTGATAGTCTGTAATTTTCGCATTGTTCTGAATTTGCTTTCTTAGGTACAGGAATAATATGTTCTTCCTAAAATCTGAAGGTATTTTCCATGTCTCATACATCTTGCATACCGCGTCAAACAGTTTCTTCATGACTGGCTCTCCTAATGATAATAGCAGTTCAGACGGAACATCATCTACTCCAGGGTCCTTGTATCAACTCATATCTTTCAGTGCTTTGTCACATTCTTCTCGCAGTATAGTGTCTCTTATTTTCCTCTACTTCGTCTTCGATTTCTAGAATACTGCCTCCAAGTTTATTTCCTTTATATGGGCCCTCTATATACCCCTTCCACCTCTCAGCATTCCCTTCTTATCTTAGTACTGGTTTTCCATTTAGTTCTTGATATACATGCTGTTGCTTTTCTTGTCTCCAAATGTAGCTTTTATTTTCCTGAAGACGGTATCTATCTTTCCCTTGTTATACATTTTGCTACGGTTCTGAATTTCTCCTCAAGCCACTCCTACTTAGCCAGTGTGCACTTCAAAAAAGCTCCATTTTTCAGAAGCTTGTACTCTCTTTTGCCTGCTTCACTTGATGTATTTTCATATTTTCGCCTTTCATCAATTAAGTTCAGTATCTCCTGTGATATTCAACGATCAGACCTTGTCCTTCAGGCTATATGGATCCTCTGCGGTCTTCACTACTCTGTCCCTCTGAACTATCCATTCTTCTTCTACTGTGTTACCTTCCTCCGTTTCAGCCAATCCTTGCCTAATGCTCCTTCTGAAACTCACAAGCATCTCAGATTCCTTCAGTTTGTCCAGGTTTCATCTCCTTAATTTTTTGCCGTTTTCCAGTCTCTTAAGTTTAATCTACAGTTCATAACCAATAAATTATGGTCAGAGTTTATATCTTCCCCTGGATATATTCTACAGTTTAAAACATGGTTTCTAAACATTTGCCTTATAAAGTCAAAAACGTTCAAATGTTTGTTAAGCTTATGGGACTTAACTACGGGGTCATCAGTCCCTAAACTTACAAACTACTTATGAACTACCTTATAGTAAAGACGGCACAAATATCCGTAGTGGCCGTGCAGACCGTGACTGAAGCGCCTCAGTTCCCTCGGCCACCGCGGCCGGCTTATAAGGTCAGTCTGTCACTTACCACTGTCCCCTGGTCTCTTCCGTGTATATAACCTTCTTTCATTATGAGTAAACCGAGACAGTGTTGTCCATATTCATCTACTACATTTCCTTCTCTTCCGATCCCTACTACCGAGTTCCAGTCCCCATCACAATTAAGTTGTCCGAACCTCCTTTAAATGTCTGAAAAATTTCTTTTGTCTCCTCATCATCGGCAGGGCTAGGTGGCATATAAACTTGTACAACTGTGGTTTTGGCTTCGTGTCTATCTTTGCTACGATAATGGATTTATTATGCTGTTCATAGTAAATTAACCACATTCCTAATTTCCTATTCGTTATCAGTTACCAGTTGTGTTACTACCAACTGATTTTTTTTATAACCCTGTTCTCACCTAACAAAAAATCCTGTTCATCGTGCCACCGAACTTCACTAATCACCACCATATCTAACTTTAACCTATCCATTTCTCTTTTCAAATTTTCTAACTTACATAGCCGACTGAGGAATAGGCCATTCAACGCTCCGAGCCATAGAAAGCCTGTTTTGTTTTTCTTGATTACGACGTGTTTCTGAGTAGTCCCCGCCCGGAGATCCGAATGGGGGACTATTTTACCTCCGGAATATTTTACCCGAGAGGACACCACCATCATATGTTCATACAGTAGAGCTGCACGTCTTCGGGAAAATTAACGACTGTAGTTTCCCTTGCTTTCAGCCGTTCGCAGTAACTGGATGGCAAAGCTTTGTTAGCTGATGTCACAAGGCCAGCTCAGTCAATCATCCAGACTGTTGCTCCTGTAACTACTGAAGAGGCTGCTGCCCTCTTCAGGAACCACACGTTTGTCTGGCCTCTCCACAGATACCTCTCCGCTGTGGTTGCACCTACGGTACGGCTATCTGTATCGTTGAAGCACGCAAGCCACCCCACCTCGGTAATGTCTGTGCCTCATGATGGTGTCAATAATGCATAAAGCATACAAATGAAACTAAGTGTTCCAAACTAGTTCTTCATGGTGCAAGACAAAGTACCATTCATAATAAAAATACAGAAGACATATGTGAAGAAATTTAAAATCTTTAATACTTACTCTCATTTGTTAATAAAGTATAAGAGAGAATTTACGAACTAGTTCCTTTAGGACACTTCTTATCCAAACCGAAGTTCTACATTTGAAATACAGGCCAGTTGCTTACGGAACGGTTAGCAGTTTAACATTTGTTTTAATTTATACACGGTTCTTGTTGTACAACCTAGTTTACAATTGTATTTATAACTCTGGTATTTGAGAAACAGTTGCAGTTCATTGTGATGTAATAATTCCTCTGTATATTTATTTAAACCTCTCACCATTTTTTGAATTTGAAATCTGAATAATAACACGATTGTCCGTTCTGTTCAAATATTTGTTAAGCTTGAGGGACTTAACTGCAGTGTCATCAGCCCATAATCTTATAAATTACTTATGAACTACCTTATAGTAAATACCGTACAAACATACATGCCCGAGGGGGGATTCGAACCCCCGACCGTAGCGGCCGTGCAGTCTGTGACTGGCGCGCCGCAGTCAGCTCCGCCTAGTCCATTCTTAGTTATAAAATTACAAAGAAATGCTTAGTCATAAGCTAAATACATTTATTCTCTCGTGTGTTGAAACGGTGTCTTATTTTCTATAAGTGTCACAATTTTACGAGTTTGTGCAAACGCAGGGATCTAACACCAAAGTTGTAATAGCTGAAACACGTGGCAATCATGTTTTCATTCTTGCTTCTGAAAAACATTTTTCTCTTCTCTAGGAATACATCTCGTTTTTCTGGTGTATGGTTTAGATTTATCGACATCATGTCGGCGCTATAGTGATCTACAAATCGACAGTCTCGTTTCACGTCGCCCTCACAGAGCTAGTACCTCACGATTATGCCAATTTCTGTGAAAAGTTGGGTGAAAATTGTTCCGCCCAAGAAATTATGTGCGAAAGGAGAGGTCTTCGACTTCACGTTCGTCACCTGGGCCGTATCGGCTTATCCGTCTGCTCCCACACAGCTGGCGCGGCGAGACACGATAATGTGGAGAGGGTGTGAGCACAGGTGGACAGGGCATCCGCCGCTGCCTTCGCACCGCGCTTGTATCCGCTATCGTACGACAGGTCTTCCCGAGAACCCGAAAAAATTCTGGTCGTATGTAAAATCGATAAGCGGGTCAAAGCCCACTGTCCAATCACTCCTTGATCATTCCGGGGCAGTAATAGAAGAAAGCATACGGAAAGCTGCGGTTCTAAATTTAACCTTTAAGAAATCTTTCCCGCAGGAGGACTGCACAAATGTACCATCATTTGATCAACGTACTAATTCCGAAATGGAGGACATAGTAATAGGTATTTCCGGTGAAGAGAAGCAGCTGAGAGAGCTAAATACGAAAAAGTCTGCTGGGCCGGATGGAATACCAGTTTGGTTTTACAAAGAGTATTCTGTGTCATTGGCCCCCTACTTAACTTGCATTTATCGAGAATCTTTAATTCAGCACCAAGTTCCTAGTGATTGGAAAAAAGCGCAGGTGACTCCCGTGTATAAGAAAGGAAAGAGAACTGACCCACACAATTACAGGCCAATATCGTTGACATCAGTTTCAGGTAGAATTTTGGAACATATTTTCAGATCGGATATCGTAAATTTCCTTGAAACGGAAAAGCTTCTTTTTATGAATCAGCACGGGATTAAGAAACATCGTTCATGTGAAACTCAGCTTGCCCTTTTCTCACATCTTGCGAGCCATGTATGAAGGGCAAAATGGCGGATTGTATTTCTCTCGATTTCAAAAAGGCTTTCGACGCGATGGCACACTGCAGACTGCTAACGAAGATACGAGGTTATGGAATAGGTTCATAGATTTGTGACTGGCTGGAAGAGTTCCTAAGTAATAGAACGCAGTACGTTGTTCTCGACGGCGAATGTTCATCAGAAACGAGTGTGTCAGGCGTGCCCCAGGGGAGTGTGATACGACCGCTATTATTTTCTATCTATATAAATGATCTGATGGACAGAGTAACTTGTAATTTGCGGCTCTTTGCTGATGATGCTGTGGTGTATGGGAGGGTGTCGTCTTTAATTGACTGTAATAGCATACAGGATGACTTACACAAAATTTCTATTTGGTGCGAAGAATGGCAGCTAGCTCTCAATGTAGAAAAGTGTAAGGTGATGCGCATGAGCAGGAAAAACAATCCCATAATGTTCGAATACAGCATTAGTAGTGATTTTCTTGATTCTGTCGCGTCGTTCAAATATCTAGGCGTAACATTGCAGAGTGATATGAAATGGTACGAACATGTAAGGACAGTTGTGAGTAAGGCGAACAGTCGACTTCGTTTTATTGTGAGAATTTTGGGAAGATGTACTTCATATGTAAAGGAGACCGCGTATAAAACGCTTGTACGACCACGTCTTGAGTTTTGCTCAAGTGTTTGGGACCCGCTGCAGATGAGTTTAGAGGAAGACATAGAAGCAGTTCAGAGGCGAGCGGCTAGATTTGTTACCGGTAGGTTCGACCAATGCGCGTCACGGAAATGCCCCGGCAACTCAATTGGGGATCGCTGGAAGAAAGACGACGTTCTTTTCGTGAATTCCTGTTAAGTAAATTTAGAGAGCCGGAATTTGAAGCTGAGTGTAGTACGATCTTGCTGCCTCCAACTTACATTTCGCGAAGTGATCACAAAGACAAGATAAGAGAAATTAGGGCTAGTACGGAGGCATATAGGCGTTCCTTTTTTCCTCGTTCTATTTGGGAGTGGAATAGGTAAGAAAATACCTAGTAGTGGTACTGTGTACCCCCCGCCACGCAGCTTACGGTGGATTGCGGAGTATGTATGTAGATGTAGATGTAGAAAGTTGTATGCCTGGACTACTGCCTGTCGCCTGATGATGGCTGATAAGAATACAAGGGAAACACGGTACTAACATGTCATGACGATCAAGTTAGGGAATCTCTACTTTGTTTGGTATTCGAAGGAAACGAGTTTAGTTTACACTAGAATTCTTTCATAAATTTCACATGCTGTTAATAAAAGTGTGAATAATACGACTGCAGATCATTAGCAACATTGACAGCAATCATTACAAAATAAAGACGACAGGGAGACTGTAAAATAATGTTCACTTAATGTTTCTCTATTTGTTTTCCTATAAATTGTGGCTAAAGTGTTAAAATTTTACGACAATGAAGTTTCAAGTTTCCGCAACAGAGGATTTTTTCTTGTCATGTGCAGGTTTAACGATCGCCGGCATGCTTCTACGCTGACCAAAACTGCATGTTCCTTGCGGAACACAATTGTATGGAATCCTGTTGACTGTTTTGTAATTGGGTAAGGTCGTACAGTTGCGATCATTTCGGACAAACGTTATTGTAATATTGAGCGAGGAAATAATTATAACTAAGGCACTTGTTCTTGCGTGTTTAATGAATATGTAACGCAAGTATTAGACAATTACAAATGTTAGTATAAACGCAAAAAAAGGTCATAGAATTAAGAAAAATTGATCGAAATTGTACCACACTAGGAATAATTGTGATCATTTCCTGGAATTTTCCACATAAGAAGCACGTTTTCCCTCGGACACCAGTAGTGGGGCTACCAGAGTTCTACCCCTCTGAGACTCTATCCACGATGCACTGCGCGAGTACCGCTACCCTCATCCCTCCTCTCTCGGCCGCTTGCCCGACCGCCGATATACCGTTACAGTCCTCACCCCTCCACCCCTAGCAGACACCCATCCGCCCAACCTCCGCCACCAATTGCTTTAATTAAATTTGCATATAAATTTAATTGTAACAATCTTTGTTTTTGTCAGTGACAAGGGCAGCAGCCACCACAAGTAAGCTACTTGCATGAGCACAGCCCCTGCCCCTGTGGCCACTATCGCTTCCACCCCACCGACTGCTATAAAGCCACCTCTTGGAAGCCGGTCCAGGACGGAACCCGCGCCCCTAAACTGGAAGAAAGAAATTACAAAGCCTTTACTTATCGAAGTACCAGCATCTGGAAGAAAAGCCAATTATTCCCTACTTCGGACAGTACAATTACCTGGAATAACATCAAACATGTACCTGAGAGTTTCCTAAACAAATCTCTACCACCCCCTCCTGCCGCTGCCGCCAATTATTTTTTATACCTAATTTGCATATTAATTGCTACATCCTATGTTTTAATTAGAACATTATGGCACATACAGTTTAATACATTGAATCTAAAATACAACTCGCAATTTTGCAGGTAAATAATTAAATTCGGTGTAATGATAAAGAGGGGTGATGTACAAACATTTAGGAGTAATGTTCCGTCTTTCGTAAATCGTTCGCTGTATAGATGATGCTTGCAACAGCCAACGAACATGTTAAAAATGGCGGGTGTTACATAATAAATGGAATGTAACGGTGACGAATGCTACAAACTTGTATGTCAAACACTCTTTCGGTAACACAACAATGACAGCAGAAGACCTATTGTTTATAAAAAAATTAGAATTTACTGGTGTAAATAACGAAAATCGACAAAGACATCTTATTATTCAAGAACGAAGCCAACATAGAGACTAAAGATTTCGATCACTGCAGCTGACACACACGGTATTTTACCGAATATGCCGAAAGACGCTCTGTCACTCAAACATCATTATACTTGGAACGAATGCGTCTAAATTTACGATAACCTGCTCTCTCTTAGAAATCATACCAACTGCACTTTCTGGCCGCTTTTAAAATATCAAGCTCCAAAATGTTATAATCTCTCTCTCTTTAGCGACCATTCCCTGCTACGTTTCCTTATATATATCGCTGACTCTCAACCAGTATTTCGACAGGTAAGTTTTCGGTCTTCCTGTAATTCACTTAATATCCAGTTCTGCAACTTCTGAGAATTTGGGTAGTTTAAATTCACCTCTTACTTTCTTGCCACAGCAGTACACGTTTCCTTCTGTATACCCATCAAAACATAGCAAAGAAATCTCTCTTTCGCGCGGTGGCCGAGGAGACTGAGGCGCTTCAGTCACGGTCTGCACGACCACTACGGTCGGGGGTTCGAATCCCCCCTCGGGCATGGATATTTGTGCCGTCGTAGTTCGTAAGTAGTTCATAAGTAGTTTGTAAGTTTAGGGACTGATGACCCCGTAGTTAAGTCCCATAAGAATTACAAACATTTGAACATTTTTTCTCTCTTTCGCGACCATGTCCTGTTACACTGCAAACGATTCCTTACAACATTTACCTGAGACATGTCAAATACCTATAATCGAACATTCCAAAAGACGTTTAAACACAACTAAACCCCATTGTACAACGGTATCTCCTTGGAGAGTTACAATAAACAATAGAAATGCGTGAAATAGTTTAAGATCACCAGTTTACCGATTTCCAACCGTATACACTCAAACCTTTTTCGTCTTTGAAAGCACTAAACCCATAACACCCGTATTCAAAATGACACTAGACAACACAGACACCACAGAACTGTGGTAGTACTCTACCTGTCAAATGTAACACAGATTTTCACTTCTGCAAAACATGTTCGAGCCACTCCTTACACTAAATACAGACAAAAATTCCTACTCCAAGCTCCTTTCCTGTAATTTCATTTATCATTCCACTAAACAGAACTCGGATTTATCTTTTAAATCGATAATTACAAGTAGCTAGCTACCGCAAACGAAGATGCCTAGAATGCTAACACACACCGCAACACATGCTCATTAAAAGAAAAATTTATAGCCATCACAGCAAAACACCAACAATCCTCGCATATTTCGAATTCCTGTGTCTAACTGCAGACGATGTCCGATGATCCATCCTAATAATAATAGTAGACAATGCTGAAACACTAAGAAATTTAGGAGACCCTCTAGAGGCCAAAACATTCAACAACGAGATGGTCTGAGCTATCATCCTCTCTCGTATTAGTATTACACAATCAGAAACGTGTAAACAATCAAAGACGATAGCTGTTTTTTTTTTAAATTTTTTTTGTGGTTTTAGGGGCCACAACTTCTATGGTCATTAGCGCTCAGACAAGAACTTAGATTCACTAGATCTCAAAAAATTTGGTGACTGTCAGAAAATCAAAAAAAGGCTAAAAACGAAAGATAAAAGACAATTAAAAGGGTTAAATATCCTTCGATAAGTTGGCCAATTTGATAAAACGCAAAACTCGAGCCGCTGCTCGTGTGTCATCAGCTAAAATTTCCTCCAGAGTAGACGGAAAGTGAAGGGCTACACGGAGATGATTAAAAATTACGCAAGACAATAAAACGTGTCGCACCATCAGCAATTCACCGCAGGAGCACAGCGGTGCAGGATCGGCGGTTAGCAAATGACGGTGGCTGTAACGGCAGTGACCGATCCGCAATCGGTTTTACAGTTCGCAATTTATTGTTGTACATTGAAAACCACGCACTGTGCCATTGCGACACGATACTCCGGCGAAGAGCCCGTTGAACATCGTCCGATGGGACGCAAAAGGTAGCCATACGAGGCAAAAGAGCTGCGGCCTTGGATGCTATGTCGGCGGTCTCATTCCCGGGCACTCCCACGTGGCCAGGGACCCACAGGAAAGAAACGTGACAGCTGTCATCAGCTAGCAACTGGAGGGAGCGTTGGATCCGATACACGAGAGGATGGTTCGAGAAAGGGTCCTTAAGACTCTGCAGGGCACTAAGGGAGTCCGAACATATGGCATAGAAAGGTTGGCGGTGCGGGAGGTGTACAAAACAGCCTGGTGGAGGGCAAAAAGCTTAGCCGTGAAACTCGAACACCGGTCAGGGAGCTTGTATTGGAACCGGTTGTCCACGACGACGAAGGCAGATCCGACACCGGCAGTGCTCTTGGAACCGTCAGTGTAAATAAATATGGCATTATCGAACCGCGAACGGAGTTCGACAAGCCTCGAGCGGTATACCAAATCCGGAGTGCTCTCCTTGGGGAGCGAACTAAGTTCGAGGTGAGTGTGAACCTGGGCCTGATGCCACAGTGGCTATGGGCTTTCGCTCAACCGAAAGGTGGAAGGAAGGGTAAAATCGAGCCGCTGTAGTAGGCGGCGAAACCGAACTCCAGGTGCAAGCAAGGCAATCGCAGACAACTGATATTGGCGATCGAGCGAGTCGTCAAAAAATAATCGGTAAAATGGATGGTTGGGCATCGACCGCAGGCGGCATGCGTACCGAAACAAAAGTATGTCACGCCGAGTGGTCAAGGGTAATACAGCAGCCTCGGCATACAGACTTTCAACAGGGCTAGTGTAAAATGCACCGGTCGCAAGACGTAAACCCCGATGATGGATAGAGTTGAGACGGCGGAGAATCGACGGCCGTGCAGAAGAGTATACAAGGCTTCCGTAGTCGAGCTTCGACTGAACAATGGCCTGGTAAAGGTGAAGCAGGACGGTACGATCCGCTCCCCATGACGTGCCACTGAGGACACGAAGAACGTTAAGGGATCAGGCACAACGGGCAGCCAGGTAGGACACGTGTGTGGACCAGCAAAGTTTACGATCCAACATGAGTCTCAAGAATTTCGTAGTCTCCACGAAAGGGAGAGCAACAGGGCCGAGATGTAGAGAAGGTGGAAGAAATTCCTTGTATCTCCAGAAGTTTATACACACATTTTTCTCAGTGGAGAATCGGAAGCCGTTTGCGATGCTCCAGGAATATAGACGGTCAAGACAGTGTTGAAGAGAACGCTCCAAGAGACACGTCCGCTGGGCGCTACAATAAATTGCGAAATCGTCAACAAAAAGAGGTCCGGAGACGTCGGCTGTAAGGCAATCCACGATCGGATTCATTGCAATGACAAAGACCGCCACACTCAAGACGGAGCCCTGTGGTACCCCATTCTCCTGGCAAAAGGTATCTGACAAAACAGAGCCCACCCGTACCCGGAACTTGCGATCCGTCAAAAACGCTTGAATGAAAAGAGGAAGGCGGCCCCGAAGGCCCCATGTGTGCAATGTGCGGAGAAAGCCCGCTCTCCAACAGGTATCGTATGCCTTCTCCAAGTCGAAGAACAATGGTACTGTTTGACGCTTCTTTAGAAAGTTGTTCATTATGAAGGTCGACAACGTAACGAGGTGATCAACAGCAGAGCGGTGTCGACGAAAACCGCATTGGATATTAGTCAGGAGGCGGCGAGATTCGAGGAGCCAGACCAACCGAGCGTTAACCATGCGTTCCATCACCTTACAGACGCAGCTCATCAGAGAAATGGGGCGATAACTGGAAGGAAGGTGTTTGTCCTTCCCTGGCTTGCGGATGGGGACAACAATGGCTTCACGCCAACTTGTGGGAACAAGACCTTCAGTCCTTATAGGTACTAAGAAGAAAGCACTTGCCCGCAGGAGAGAGGTTCTTCAGCATCTCAATGTGAATGAAATCGGGCCCGGGAGCAGAAGATCGGGACAGGGCGAGAGCACGGTCTAGCTCCTGCATGGTGAAGGCGACGTTATAATTTGGGCAGAGCTCGAAACCTCCGCAAAGAAACGGCCCAATGCGTTGGAAACAGCAGCGGGGTCCACGAGGACTGCGTTCTCCACGGTCAGGCCAGGAATCGGGGAGTGGACCTTTATGCCGGATAAACGGCGTAGGCCACCCCAAACAACCGTGGAGGGAGTAAAACGGTTAAAAGAACTAGTAAAAGCAGTCCAGCAAGCTTTCTTGCTGTCGTTTATGATACGACGACATTGCGCTCTCATACGTTTATAATTGATTCAATTCTCCAAAGTTGGGTGGCGGCGGAAGGTGCGTAAAGCACGGCGCCGGGCTCTAAGCGAGTCGCAGCAGGCTGCAGTCCACCAAGGGACCTGGACGCGACGTGGAGAAGGGGATGTACGAGGTATGGAACGTTCAGCAGCGGTGAGAATAACCTCTGTGAGGTAAACGACCTGACTCTCACAGTTGGGAAAGTTCTGATCGTGAAAAACAGCCACTGAAGAATAAAGCCCCCAGTTGGCTTTGGAAATGTTCCAACTGGTGGGACGAGGAGATGGGGAATGATGCAGGAAGTGGATGATACAAGGGAAATGGTCACTTGAGTACGTGTCAGAAAGTGCATACCACTAAAACCGACCAGCAAGCTGAGGAGTGCATATTTCGAGGTCTATATGGGAGTAAGTGTGTGTTGTGTCAGAAAGGAAGGTCGGTGCACCGGTGTTGAGGCAGACAAGATCGAGGTGTTGGAGAAGGTCCACCAAAAGGGAGCCTACAGACCAGGTTCCGGAGAGCCCCATAGGGGGTGGTGGGCATTAAAGTCGCCTACCAACACGAAAGGTGAAGGGAGCTGGTCAACAAGGTGTAGCACATCTGCCCTAGTAAGGGCAGATGACGATGGCGAATAGATATTACAGAGGGAGAAGGTAAATGTGGATAAAGTGATGCGGACGGCAACTGCCTGTAGGTGAGTGTGCAAGGAAATGGGATGGAAATAGACATCGTCTCGAAGGAGCATCAGAACCCCGGCAGAGGCCGGCAACTGTTGGACGGCGTGACGGATGGGTCACGCCTCGGCGGGGAAGGAGAGGAACTCTTTTTCTTGTCAGCTCTTCTGGAAGAGTGACGGCGGGAAGAGGCAGTTGACGGTTGGGAAGCCTGAGAACGAAGAAAATCCTCACGGACGGGTTCCTTTTGCAAGGTCCTGGCATCTTGTTTAGGTGCCTGCGGTTTACTAGAGGTTGACGAAGACTGTACCTTAGAAGCAGCAGGAGGAAGCGGGGACGTGGAACGGGCAATCTTCGGGCTGGCGGATCGCACAACTGTGTCAGCGAAAGTGAAGTCACAAGTCTGGGTACTGGAATCCTTGGTAGGTCGAGTTGAGTTGAGGACCTTACTGTATGTACCCGCTGGGAGGACAGTGGGCTTTCGACTCGCCAGCAACTTTCGAGCGGCAGATGTCGATACCTTCTTCGTAACCCGAATTTGCTGGATTACCTTCTCATCCTTGTATACAGGGCAGTCGCGAGAGGAAGCTGCATGGTCACCGTTGCAGTTTAGGCAGTGAGGGGACGGAGGTGGGCAATCCCCCTCATGGGCGTCCCTATCACAAGTGACTCACTTTGCTGCATTTGGGCAATGTTCACGGGTATGGTTGTACCTGTGGCACTGAAAACAGCGCGTTGGGTTAGGTACATAAGGGCGGACGGAGATGACTTCATATCCTGCTTTGACCTTCGACGGGAGGTCAACTCTGTCGAACGTCAGAAACACAGCACGAGTCGGTGTCAGTTGGTTATCGACCGTTTTCATTACCCTATGGACGGCTGTCACACCCTGGTCAGACATATAGGAGTGGATGTCTTCATCAGACAACCCGTCAAGGGATCTCGTGAAGACTACCCCCCGTGACGAGTTGAGTGTGCGATGTGCTTCCACCTTGACAGCAAACGTGTGTAACAGTGTAGTCCGGAGTAGTTTTTGAGCTTGGAAGGCACTTTCCACTTCCAGCAACAATGTGCCATTGCGCTGACCTGAACAGGTTTTAACAGGGCCAGCAATTGCATCTACACCTTTCTGTATAACGAAAGGATTGACAGAATTGAAATCCTTTCTGTCGGTGCGAGAGACAACAAGAAATTTCGGTACATTAGGCAGAGTCTTTTTTTGCTGAGGCGAATCTAACTTACGTTTCTGGGTCAACGTCCTTAAAGAAGAGAAGGAAGTCATCGCGGAAGTGTCCCCCGTGATTACCGGCGTCTCCGATGGCGCGCTCCTTCCTAGTGGGGGCCCTCTCCGAGGGCTTACCCGCCTTAGGTGATTGTTCACACCTCAGGTCACACCTGACGGAGAGACCAATCGGCACGTTCGGAAGGTACCAGCTCGGGTAATACCCCTCCCTGGGCCTGGCCTTTACCAGGGGGTACGTACGTGCCCTACTTGTCTACCCGGGGCGGGGAATTACGCGTTATCCCGTCACCTGCTACGCATGATAATGCGTGGGTCGGCCTTCAGACACGCACAGGGAGGAAAGAAGAAGGACAGAGGAAGTGAAGAGGAAGGAAAGAAGTGTCTCAAACGCCACGGCGGAGACTAATGAGGAGAAGAAGGCTAGGAGAGTACAAGGAGAGAAAGACAGAAAACAAAGGGTAAGAAAGTAAGGAACGAAGGAGTAAGAGAAACGACAACAAGAACCATCGTAACTCACGAAATTCGCCCGTCTCCGGGCGAAGGCATAAACCTGGAGGGAAAGTGAAGCAGCCTGGGGCAGAAGAAAGGCTGCTCCGGCTCGGGGCCCCGTGCGCGCCACACACGTACCCACAAAAGAACTGTGGGCCCCCTGGGGGGAAAGGCGATAGCAGTACACCTTAGGTCTCCCAAACGACAGCACACAGTGCGAGAAGAGGGTCGGATAAACAGGTATCGAACATGATGTGTCTACACTTTTTTTGGTTTCAGTAGTTACGTGTAAGGTAATGATCTGAAATGAGGTCATCACAATGCAAGAAAACGCGACTATATGCATACATTGACCATCATATTTCTACACATTAACATGCAAACGCAATGTACCAATCAAGCAATCCTTAAGACCGCAAACGTCCAACAGTTCGCTAGATTTACGGAAACACCAGTCAATTACCATTGTTCTTATTAGCCCAGCAACAAATCTGCAAAGAAACAACATGACTAGTATCTAAGGAATTGTTAGCCGAGGGCACGGTGGATGGAATTGATGAACAGTGCATAGCTGCTCTTTGTACATATTGGCTATCCTCGTTTAAACAGTATTCCAATCTAGTCCATACGTGTATATTGTCGCCGAGTGGCCGTCCTCGAGTGCACACCTGTCCAGCGACAGCAAATTTCCAGTTGTAACCGGCTTCTCACAAGCAGCTACATATTTTGACTTTTCTGTGCGCTTTCCCTTCAGTCCTGCGTGGAGGCCCGGTACCGCCGACTGCGGCCTCTCACCCCTCGCTGTCGGCCCTCCGGTCAGAACGCTCCTCGGGGTCACGCGACCAGAGCGCCAGACGCCCCGCCGCACCCCCGGCGCAGCTGGCTGCCTTCTTCTGTCCCGAGCATCCGTCCTAACAACGTTCCAATCCTTAACTGTTAGCTCCGGCTACCTTCCTGCCATCCGCGACCATGCTCCGCAGGAGCTGAAGTTCCTATTAACTTCCAACTTTGTAAATTGCCTTCTCGCCACCCTGTATTATGTTGGTCAATTAAACTTCGTTTTCTCTAAGTCTTCGACTAGCCCACACCATGCCCACATTCCGCCAACCATCCTCTTGCAGATTATTCTGGCAGCTAATAAGCTGTTTAATAGTGTCATCCACAACAGTATCCAAGTAGTAAGCAATTCTATATGGTTTTGTTTTATAGATCGAGTATTCACCGTCGGAATATCGTGTTCCACTAAATCAGTGGCAGGCAGGTAAGTACGTTCTTAGAACAGCTATGCAAATTCTGATAATACCTACATTAATGCCGTTGGGTCGTTGGTCGGCAGATGCCTCAATTTGTGTGTCAAAGTTTGTTGTAACGAAGAACTAATAGCAAAACGGACGACACAGGTAATGATCGTGAATGTGTATAACCATTGTGTTGAGGAGGCACATCATCTGAATTCAAGATAAAATCACTGCCAATAACGGTACCATGTGATATAAGCACATTTTTACTGCTGAAATTGTCAATAGCAACAGGTACATAATTTCTCTGTTTGACCCGAATGGGGTGGCACAAATTTCTCTGAGCGTGTACTTGTAATTGATCTAGTACCTCGTTCTGCCTATGTGGATGTACTAAATGGTCGCTTCAGTTCTGTCTTTTGTTATTGTAGACACCCAGAAGGTTTTAACGATTCCTGCCGGTAGTTCCAGGGCACTACTCGTGAATAGCTGTGGTTCAACCACCCTCGTTCTCGTGTGGTCGATCTGGGAAAATTTTTGAATCGGCCCGCCCAAATCGGTGCACGTGTTCACCGAACAGCACGGTTCCATTCCGATAATTGATAAGGCTCTGAAACTTCCGCAGGAAATCATAACCTAAAATAATATCAAAATCAACTGCCCTTTTTCGCACCATCTCCATCGAAAACTAGAATTAGTGTGGCACTGGCGACCCAAATGACCGATTGTGTTGCATTTAGAGCAAAATGGAGCTCTACGTTGTTCAGCTGTGTGGCCCGATTTTCCCCATCGACCGCAAATTATCTCACTCGTGAATATAGTTCTACTTCCTGAGCCTCGCGAAGGACCTGCTACAAACCTGTCTGCATCCTCATGCAGTAAAGCTAATCTTACTGCCTCGTGCAATGAACAGGAAGATGCTATCTTGATTGGACCACCATATTTGGGATCTGTTCCCCGAATAAAGACATCTACCGCTTGGAACTCCGCCTCTTGTAGGATAGCCTGGTTCCTTACGTGGTCAGAAGTAGGTGTGTATGTTTTGCAACCTACCACGCGAATCCTATCAGCAAATGTCTCATAGTCCTCATATGCTTTCTGTCGCAAAGTGTACAGTTGATGACGATAATAACTGACCGATCTTTTGTCAGAATACCTTGCAATTAATCCTTTCATTAGTGACTCAAAAGTTGTTGTACCGCCGGCCGCGGTGGACGAGGAGACTGAGGCGCTCCAGTCACGGTCTGCAAGGCCACTGCGGTCGGGGGTTCTAATCCCCCCTCGGGCATGGATATTTGTGCCGTTCTAGTTCGTAAGTAGTTCATAAGTAGTTTGTAAGTTTAGGGACTGATGACCCTGTAGTTAAGTCCCATAGACTATACAAACATTTGAACATTTGTTGTTGTTGTACCTTTAAGTTTCCACTGATTCTGCGTAAACTCTCGCATCTCCGGCGGCTTCACGCGCACGACGTTCAGCAGTACGTCATCTGAGCATGCACGTACTCTATCTACATCCCTGATATTCTGCAAAAAAGGTCTCCATATTTTCCCTCTGTTTTTCCGAAAAATAAGGAAGAACGGTGACCACAGGAAGAGCGGAAGCCATATTGGCAGTAGGGATCGAGACAATCGGTTCCGCTTTAGGTGTAGCGCAACTTCGCAAAGAGCGTGCTACATGAACCTCCACGTCAGTTTCAGGAGATCTCTCTTTCAATTCTTGCAACTGCTTCCCTAAATTCGCAATGTTTCATATAAGCTGAGCCACCTGCTCCTGTATTCCTGCCAAAGGGTCAACACCTGACCAACATTCTTCCATCATTTTGGTGGTTTGAGGCGCTCTGTCGTCCGCTGAAGACAAAACAAAGAAAGAAGACACTGGTGTCTCATTTATGAGGAGACTTTGAGAGTAGCCTGTTATCAAAACTAGCAGGATCTCGGCCAGCTGAGACCTGTTACTGTAAGTCAAAACGCTCACTGCGGCTCTAAATTACTTTATGAGTGGCCACAGTACATGCGCAACGGAAATTTATCTAACTGCTGACTCCTTAAGGGAGCGGCCAACGTTCTAAGAAACACAAAATAACAGTTAAAAAATAAATGAATAGATAATTAAACATGCGACGGGGAGCATGATATCATAATCTATTCAGTTAAATAACAAGCAAATAAATGTGGGGAGACCAAATTAAGCACACACCTTGTAAAAAAGTGAATTAAGTCATATAACTACTGCCTGTATTAAAGTTGTTTCTGCACTCTATGAATATGGAGGTAACGTGGGAGAAAATTTGCATACACACATTCATTCATTCACAGACACGCGCATAATGCTTAGCAGTACATCACTCTCCGGAACACTTGACAGCAGCGGCGAAACGAAGCGTCGGCAGCATCTTGACGAGATGGCAGGTGTCTTGATCACAAATTTCGAAATATATTCTGCACTAAAACGAACTCATGTGTTGGGGAGCAGTTGCTCACTACGCTTAAGTGAAACGTGGTGTGTGACCACGCCAAATATCATAGTATTTACAAACAGAAATTAATTTAGAATAAGCGAGTAAAAAAATGTTTCAAATGTTTGTATAGTCTATGGGACTTAACTACGCGGCCATCAGTCCCTAAACTTACAAACTACTTATGAACTACTTACGAACTAGGACGGTACAAATATCCATGCCCGAGGGGGGATTCGAACCCCCGACCGTAGTGGCCGTGCAGACCGTGACTGGAGCGCCTTAGTCCCCTCGGCCACCGCGGCCGGCCAAGCGAGTAAAGCACATTCAAGAATTCGTATAGAAGAAAGGTGGTATCAACACAAGCATGGCTGAAGGCCATAGTAACGAGCGTTACGAAAGCACGTGATGCAATCGCTCATGCAAGACAGGGAAGACGGAATCAAATCAGAAAATCTGAGAAATATTTAGAATACTTGCGGAAACAGAAACGACGCGATCAGTCAGTTAATAATAGTAAGGAAATTCACACACACTAAGTGTACACAAAGACTGAAAAACACACGCGTGTATTCCAACATGAGGAAAACTGGACACACAATCATAACTGAAATGAAACTGCAAATAACAATTTTACACAGAATTTACTCGAGTTCTGTACAATAAGAAACACTCCGCCTCTCATAGCGAAAGAATTACTCCAAACATCAATTACTGAAAAACCAAGACTGCCTGATCACAAGTAAATCAACGTCCTAACAGCGTGCCTTCCCCTCAGCATGATTCCGTGGAGTACTTACCTCCTCAGCCGTCGGAAGCAGAAGGAAGTGTGAAGTCTAAAGCACTAAGGCCTCGGAAAAATTGAAAGCAACCGTCTGTCATCTTCCATATATTTTTTTGTACATTAATGTAAAATTATAATTTATTTAATGTCGCTAGATCATCATTTTTTTAAACCTTGAACGGTACTTTTTTCAAGGCTTGAGGAATAACATTTTGATTTCATGTCTTAAAATATTAGTTAATATTGGTAGGTTTTTCTTATTTAGTTATGTTAGTTATTTATTATTATATTGACTAATGTGGCATAAGTACGGCTTCTTCGATACGCCACTGGCCCTGGCATCATCTGAATGTAAACCTACTTGCTTTTTCCGTTACGTGGACGATACTTTCGTCGTATGGCCACATGGTATGGATAAACTCCTTGACTTACTTACACATCTGAACTCCATACACCCCAAAATCAAATTCACTGTGTAGACTGAAACGGAGGGTAAATTTCCGTTCCTTGACGTCTTGGTAATGAGAATAGCTGATGGCACCTTGGGTCATAGTGTGTATCGAAAGACAACGCACACTCATCTGTATTTACATGCAGACAGTTGTCACCACCCTTCACAGAGGAATGGGGTACTTAAAACCCTAGTACATAGGGCGCGCACTATCTCCGACGCAGAGAGTCTACCCCAGGAATTGGAACACTTGAGAACTGTATTACTCAGAGTGGCAGATTCAGCGGGCTCTCCGCCCAACCACTACAGCACAACCTGTGGAAACGGATGAAAACACGAGGGAGGATGTAGGCACTGCGTTCGTTCCATATACCGGCGCACTCTCGGGGAAGGTCGCTCGCATCTTCAAGAAACACCAGGCTGGAACTGTATTTTGTCCGCCGAATAAATTTCGTGCACTGGTGGGGAGCGCCAAAGATGATCTCGGCTTGAGGAAGGCCGGCGTGTACCAGATTCCGTATCAGTGTGGCAGACGATGCATACCGTCGAGGATTGATGCGTTGAATACCAGAGGCACACACGATTGATGTATCCGAGCAAGTCGGCAGTCGCTGAACATTGTTAGTCGGAGAATCACAAGATGGAGTATGAACGCACTAGGATTCTAGTACAGACTTTGAGATACTGGGACTGCGTCGTTAGAGAGGCCATTGAAATTCGTACAAGTGACGACCTCAAAAACCGTGACTGTGGCTATATCTTAGCAAAGCTTGGGAAGCAGCGATTGGGTTAATTAAGAGTAAATCTAGGAAACGTAACGAAGTGACGACCACGGCGGACAGAGCCTTCACACCGACGTCATTCAGACGCCGTCGCAATCGGTTCCACTGCGCGGCCGCGGCGCGGGGCGCGGACCGCGGAGGGGTCGCTCCACGGGCCGAGGGTATTTATATCGCCCGCTACCGCGCTAGAACCCAGTTCCCTTCGTGTAGCCGTAGCGTGCGGATCTCCGTGCCGGCGCGTTTCAGAAGCTCAGTCCGTCAGTTCACCTGATGATGGCGACATGTATGATCGCCGAAATATTGTGCCCGTGGGCACTATAGACCGATAATACACCCGTGGATATTTTGATTAACAAATAACAAACTTTCAGCCGCTAGCTAAAAGCCTACAGAAATATTAGGGCACTCAATCCTGTTGTTATGAAGGTTAGGTTACACTGAGATTGTTGAAACGGTTGTCAACAGCTGTTTATTGGATATTACGATGGGAGAATCTCCGTCAGCAGCCTGGATAACATATTCATCACCAGCTGAGTAATAGCTAGTAACTACGAAATTATACCGGTATGTTACAACATTTCATTATGGACATTTGAGCTTAGGTTTTAATTGTTAAAGAACGAGCAGGTCAATTGTAAAATCATTATTCTATATTTCTGCGAAAGACTATATGAAAAACTTTTGTATTAGGCTTCAATAACTGTTGTAGTTATGTTTATACGACGAATTATTAGTGGCTTGGATGTCTTCGCAAGGACTTTCTGATTTTATAACTGCCAGTCATGAAACATATTTGTCTGATGTCTTAAATAAAGCTTTATTTTATATTTCGTGACTTTAAATAATCCGAAGGAAGCCCAAAAAATAACTAAGTCTTTTCTAGAGAAATATGAAGGCATACGTGGTGTGTTCAAGAGTTTCGATTTCTGCTTCCTTGTCTGTATCTTGTAAATCATTTCAGCCATACAAAAGTTTCATGTAATTTCTATTCATTTGGAACTTTCAATTTACGTCCACCTCCACGTGTTCCTCTGGACTGTCTTTCACTTACGTTGGAAGCTTCACAGGACGAGTAACCATATTATGTAAGAAATTTTCCAAGTAAAATTTCAGGTTTGTTAAACATTCAGTAAAAAGCAGATTTCGTATTAGAACTTTAGAAACACTGCTAAAAGCGTACTTTTGTGAATGAGACTTGCCAGATACAAACAATGACGAACATATGACGAAATTTCAAAATCGGTACGTTTACGTTGCAAAATTATTGTTGGTAGTAAAATGTGGACTGTTTTGAAAGAACAATACTTTTAAGGCCCACAGAAAATTTTTCACACAGAACATCACAGTAAATTTTTTATCATCAAAATTTTATGATCTGTTGTCCCCCTCCGTGGTGACGCTCTTGTTTCCGACAGCAGCTGTGAACTTTCCCACTGACATGGAATCAAGAACATCACTTCACATTTCACCCAGGTACATAGGCCTGTTTAGATGCTTTCCTTTGTTTCCTCATTTCATTTATTTTTGTTATTGTTGTTCAAATTTCAGTAACAAATAGTTAACCACTTTTTCTTACTTTATGAATCGCGATTTTTTATTCAATTTTTTGGAAAAAGACTAGAGATTTTAACACCTTTTGAAATGCCCAGATGCACACGCCTCGTATGCACAAGTCGTGCGTCTCCGGGCGTTCACACGCTCCATGTGCTGACGGCTTAACGTGCGGTTCGCACGTTGTGACATCAGAAAGTCGCCACGTTGGCCACAGTCGTTCAGATACACGCTCCGTGTGCCGAAGGCTGTAGGGACAGGTAAGCTACCTGAGGCACCCTTGTAGAAAACCCCACAGTAGGAAAACCCACGTAGCCATTCTGCACTGCAGGAGGTACTCAATTCTGCAAACTTGGAATCCAACTTTACCCTCAATTCTACATCTTGTGCACTCAGTTTCGGACTGATTTCGAAGGTTTTGGATGTAATGGCCCCAGCACGTGGATCAAGACATCTTGTGCCGCGGCTACGGCAGCAGCTGTTTGCGAAGTGTCACTCACCTGTTGGTGGTTTTTTTCTACGGCGGCGCCACGCTCTGCTCGACGCCAGCGTGCTGGTGGGCGTCGGCGTCGGCGTCGGCGTCGGCGTCGCCCTGGGCTCTCAGTCTGACTGCTGGCCGGAGGGGCGCCAGCCTCGCCGAACGTTGGCTGTTAAACACCCCTATACGCATTGCGATTTATCGCCTGACCAACCAACTGACAAACCAACCAACCAAATTATGAAACAGGATACACACATTCCGACAGACTGCACGCAGCAATTGCAGCACCTTCCTGCTCTGGTGTCTGTTTGTCGAACAGTTTTTGTTTCCGCATGTTTGCATGTTTGCTGTGCAGAAAATCGCAGGCAGGGAGTTGGTCGGGTAGCGCTACACACGAACAACTTGTTGCGTGCCGTTGTGTGAGGGTAGGATGTCGGACGGCCAGGCCCAACCAACCATCCGACAATATAAGTTGGTTGGAAAATGCCTCCACACGTCCAATTTGTCGCACTGTCGAAAAATTGGTGCTGAAATATCGGAACTTGTGTAGGACCTCAACAGACGCGGACTCCATAAAAAGGCCGCAGTTCACTGTCATAGGAAGAAGGGACTGAGCACCTTCCCGATCGTCCAGCTTTTCTCCTTCTCTCTCCGCCGAACCACCTGTTCTGTGGAATAAACATTCCATCATGGCAAAAGTGGAGCTGTACCCAACAAGAAGGGGAAACAAGAATCTGCTCTCTCGCTATGAAGTACAATTTGACATCGCTCGCCACCTACAGAGAAATAATACCGCGGAACAACTCGCGTTCTTGTCGCCGCTATGATTTCGCCAAGAACAGCTAATAACGTAAACTGCAGTGAGCGACTAAAAACCGCAATCAGGAAAATAAGGAAATTTTTCTGGTTGTGAAACCTTGTCTGTTGGGTCTCATCCCAGTCTAGCTTTGAGGAAAGGTTCGGTGCAGAATGCGTAGACAGCTAAAAAAGCGATATAGTTGCTATGGCAAGTTTTATTGACTGAAGAATACAATACTGAACTTCTACCTGTTCTTCTCTGTTCTCGCAGCGTCGTTTTCTAAACGATGCTAGCTGCACTGTGACCTTGAGTCTGCTTAGTTCGTAGCCGAGTTCTGACGGGCTCGTCTAGACGCATGTTGACCTATATATAGCAGCTTGCAGAGGGCGCACGTCTACGGTTTCTCTCTCCAGGATGCGCGGCGCCGGCGTGCGATAGGTTGCTGGTCGTCCGCTGCCTTCTGTAGAATCGTTCTCTTGTGTCTGGCGTGTGGCGCTGACTGCATCCCACAACATTGTCGCTCCTCTCACGGTCGCCATATCAGCAGCCAGGCGATGTTGTGGGAAGCAGCTGTAATCTCTCGTTTTACGAGTTAATGAACTAAGAAAAGACAGAATAATGAATTTTTAAAGTAGCCCTGATTAACGTCATTTCCTAAATATCACTCACATGCAGAAGTTCTGTCCCAGACGATTGGACTTTGTATCTTCAGCAGGTGTTCCATTGCCTAGTAGATGATTAATTCTGAAAATGGCACAGTAAGGAAATCCACAGATCATGAAAGTTGGGAGTTCCGGTTGAAAAATATATTCTGAATATGGCACATATATTAGAGATAGCACTATCACAAGTTTTCAGAAACAGAACAACTGTTCACCGAATACAGTCATTGAAACAGAAATGGACTTGATGTAGGGTCAGTCGGTAATATGTTGTTTTACACAGGAAAAGAATTAAGATCAGTCATCAGAAAGAGCTCGTAGATGAAACAACTGTGGGTTACGCAAACGATCACAGAAACAACGTTCTGGCGTAGGTACATACTGTTTTGCAAAACAGACACGAATATAGAGGTTAAAATGCAATATTAGCACTATCACAACCATCACTATAGCGGAGTACTTCGAAGAACGATACAACACGAGTCCGTCGCAGCTAGCTAAGAGAGACTGCTGCCTAGATAAACAAGCACGAGCTACTCAATGGCGTTTTGGGTGTTTTCTATATCATTTAAACAGGGACTGCAAACATTATTTTGCCCCCTTGAACTGTACTCCTCTATGCATTCAATCTGTAAACATCTGAAAATTAATTCAATAGTGGTAATGACACAAGAAGGTCTGAATGATTTAATTAATTAATTAATTAATTAATTAATCAGTCTGTGTCTGTTATCAGTTTGCTCGTAATTTAAGTTGGAATTAGAATCTGGGGTGATGAATAAGGTTTCTTTGTTTGAGGACTGGTGCGGACAGGAGCTGCCTCCTGTTCCTCACCCTCCTTCTTTTTCTCCTCCTCCTTGTCTTCTTCCTCCTCTTCTTCCCCCTCTGTCTACACGTATTGACCAATGTGCCAAATTTCCTGGTGATTGGTCGGATGGTGTCGATATCAAGAGGAAGGATGTCAAGTTTTGCTTCCTTTGTAGGTAAAGTGCGTAATCGCATCAATGATATGGGAGAGCAGAGAACATGAATGTAATCCAAAGTGTCGATGCCTGTAAAAATTACTAACAAGGATTTTTCGCTCTTGCAGATGTGCCTCAGGTCCGCTTCTCTCATTTTTCGTCAGAAATGAGGGTGTTGTGCACTAACTTAGCAGCTGTCAGTGCCCAAGTCAATATTTGCCGAAACGTCCACACACTTTCACGTGGATGGCACTACGCTACCCAAGAGAGATAGTGTACAGTAATTCCTTATGAGTGACAATTCCACATCCGATGCCCAGCATGACGACAACATGTAGACTGAGTACCTCTCTGTTCTGATTGTTGTCGTAAAATTATTCAGTTGTACAAAATACTCGTTGCACTTTGTTTATAGATTCTGAACATGGAGGTTGGAATATAGGGAGATGCTCTTACGCCGCATAAGCCATGCATTGTTGCTACATTGAAGAGCCAGTAACATATGCGGCATCGAGTGTAAATCTGGTTGAATGTTCAATATATGTCGTACTTTAGCGACCAACAATCAGAGATGGAACATATCTGCAACCATCACAGGTAAATATTGTAGTTACACCAATGGTGTCCTGACAAAAGCACCCAGTGCAAAAGCACCCAGTGACATTAGCACCCAGTTCTGGTCGAGGGGCGGTCGGCTAATCTCCCGGTCCGGTCTCTGCTCGGCAGGTAGAAGAGCCGAGGGCTGTGAGGTCGCATTGACACGGGCCGTACTGTACGGCAATGCGTAGCCGCAATAGCATTGCTACAATGTATAATGGAAGCGAGACTAAAGAAGAACAAAGGCATATTCATAAGATATGTGACCTGGAAAAAGCCTTCGATAATGTAAGGTCTGCATGATGTTCGCAATTCTGAGAAAAATAGGAGTAAGCTGTAGGGAAGGCGGGTAATACACAGTTTGTGTAAGAATCAAGTGGATACAATAAGCATCGAAAGTCGAGAACGAAATGCTCAGATTAAAAAAGGGGTAAGAAAAGGTAGTGGACTGTCGCCATCAGCTTGCGCCAATGAAGACGTAATGTGGGAAATAAAGAACAGGTTCAAGGCTCTGATAAAAGTTCTGGGTAAAAGGATATCAATGATAAGATTTGCAGGTCTGTGAAAGTGAAGGAAAATTACAGGTCCTCTTGAATAGAATGAAAAGAGTAATGAGCACCGACGGTAAACCGAAGAAAGACGAAAGTCATGAGAAGTAACAGAAATAAAAGTAGCGAGAAAATAACAACCGAATTGGTGTTCACAATGTACACGAAGACAAGAAATTCTGATACCTTTGCATTAAACTAACTCACGACTGAAGAAGCAAGAGGGTCATAAAAAGTAGACTAACACAAGCAAAGAGGGCATACAGGGGAAAGAGAAATCTACTGCTGTCAAACATCGCCCTGGACTTGTGGTAGAAATTTCTCTGCGCATACGTTTGCAGCCCAACATTGTATGTTTGCGATACTTGGACTGCTGGGAAATGAGAACAGAAGTGAATTGAAGCATTTAAGATGTAGTTAGAGAGTGGTACAAAATATCTCGTTATTTATTTATTGTACGTACTGCTTGTAAGTTTACCTTTTACATCCATAAATGCCTGGGTATTCATGAATTTTTGGCATTTGCCCAGGCATTTATTCTGGGCATTTGCCCCACCTTGCAAATGTCGAGGCATTTTACATCACTAGGGGAAAAACAGATTGGAATACATCAAGCAAATAATTGAGGATGTAGGTTGCAATGTTACTCTGAAATGAAACGGTTGGCTAAGGAGTTGGTGACAGGTCGTATCAAAGCAATCTGATGGCTACGGACGCAAACGAGACATCGATGTTCTGAAAACACAGATGCTTTGCCTAAATAGATTGCTGGTTTAAACAGCGATATACCGCTGATATATCAGAGATAAAAGTCGCAAACCTGATTCTAAGCCTTTTTATTGTATATTAAAAGGATGTTGCACAGTATTGCATGTTATGATTAGAAAACTAAGGAAGAAACATATATTTGGGTGTTTATTTCCGAATAAGTGACAATTTTCGAATGTGTGGTTACGTTACAAAAAAATAAATAAATAAACAAATAAAAATAAACAGAGCTATTCACAGAATATATGAGATCAACCGCGAATGACCACAACTGAAAATGTGTATCCAGCTGGGACTCGAACCTTGGTCTCCTGCATTTTAGGCATTTAAGCTGACCACTACACCACTGGGGACACAGTGATCAGCGCAACTGCAAGGACTACCTAAGCGCGCCTCCCGTCAGACACAAATTCCCAGCTTTACCCTGACCACAGTTCTCAAACTCGTAATTAATGAAACTAATTATCGTAAGAGTAAGGCCCCATACTTGTACATCCCTTCCCTCTAACGAAAGGATCATTGCCCGTTTCCGGCATATATATGTGGCGTCTGTTCCGAAAGAACAGACGTCACTTCCGATCCTGCAGTTATTCTTTTATATTCACAGAATATATGACATGAACTGCGAATGAGCAAGGTGTATGATCCAAAGAAGGTGTGCATAGACAACTGGGAGAAACAGTCGATACCAGTCTACATTCTATTCGACATAGAACTTGCAGGAATTCATTAAATGTTAGCTTCTAATAATGAATTAGACTTCTTGAGTTGAAAAGTGGATTTTAGCGGAGACAGCCAAAATACGCCAATGTTCAATTAGCGCTTGAGTCGGAACGGCTCGTTCAACAGGAAAACAAATAGTGAAATCTGTAGGAAATTTTATGAACTTTAGTTTTGAACTTGGAGGTCATTTGTGAAAGTTGACAGTTTTCCAATTATAAGCAAAAACCGCCGAAAAGTCCTTTTTCTTTAATTATTGCATATTTTTCAGCGTTGCGTCAAGAAAGTTTGTTGGGAAATGCCAGATTCGGATTCAGCACCCCAAAAAACATGAGGAATCGAAGAAATCAAAACTACCCCAAAAGTTTCCTGGCAAAAATACATATTGACTGGACTAAGTTGTCGTCACTTAAAAGAAAATTGGAACCATCAGGCATTGTTAATAAAGCTTCCGAAAGATCAATATCTTGTTTCTTTTCTGGTTCTTTCTTATTTGTGTGAGTATTGTCCCAGTGGCGGTATGATGTCCTCTTCGCTACCTGCTGTTGGGGCATTTCAGTCACAAAATCATATCTAGATTGTGCAAGTCATTAACTCTTCGGTGTATATTTTTGCAATCGATGCCTGTTCTTCTCGTGATCTCTTCTTCGCCTGATTAATAGTCTTTTGTACTTCTAAGTGCTCCACACTGATGCTCGTTTGCACTAAGCACCACACAGTCCTTTGACATAAGGTTTCCTGGACAGTGCTTGTTTTATGTTTTGAATAGCATCAAATCACTGTTCTGTCTGCTTCGGTTCTTTTTATGCTGAAAGAGTAGCCTTCAAAGTGGCCACATGGATTACTCTTGTTGGTCGTTGATGTCTCCATATCGAACCTATAAGCTCACAAACACACAAGCTGCATGAACCGAACGTACGACCTTCAGAATCGTACTGACAGTTAGCTGTTATCCGCTGAGGTGGACAAGCACCTCGGGACTGCAGGCAGACTGTGTCGAGAGAGCGTTTCCGGTGTGCGGGGACTGGGCGGCGTGGCATTACCGCGGGCACAGTGGCGGATTAGCGAGGGTACGGGCTGCAGGTAGGTCGTGACGCAGTAAACAGGTCAGACTGGGTGCAAATGTCGCAGATTTGGGGTTGGGTGCAAATGTCGCTGGGTGCTTTTGTCACATATCCCCGTACAATGCCTGGGTACAGTTCGTATTTTCCTTAAAGCAGCTACTGTCCCTCGATTGGTTTTTAAAATGGCAGCAAACAGTTGCTGTTAAATTTCTTTCATTAAGACCTGTTTCGGGCACTTAATGGGCTTCTTCACTCATACAATGTCCAATGTAATTGCAACTGATCGTAGCTATTTTAGAGACAAACTTGCGGTATAGCTTAAATACGAACTGTGTAAGACGGGGGCTGTAATTAGTCTATTTTTTCATACTAACCTTGTGTTACTGTATCTTTCTCTTTATGCTAATTATTGAAATGTGTACCATTTTCTCTGTAGATCATTCTTTATTTTGATTTCAGTGCCTTTGGGGACACATCAGGCTTGATGGGCTGCTGGGATTGTAGTACATTCTATGTTTATATGAAAATTTCGGGCTTTTAATGTTTATTGGCGCACCTTGGCTGCTAAAAAGTGGTTTTCCGTGTTGGGTACAGTCAGGCCGGCAGAGCAGAGAAGCTCTTGGGGGTCTCCCCCTCCCACCAACTTTCGCTCGCCTTCAGGAAAGGACGAGAGGGGCTGGCTTGACCTGTTTGGCGCCACACTACGTCCGGGGGGCGGAGTATACCTGGCAGAATTTTTTAGAGTGTGTGGGACGCTTTACACAATGCTGGCCCGCGGTTTACGGTGGGCGATAGCGGGGACTGCATTTTTAGTCATTCGGCCGTTTCGCAAGAGAGGAATTTGCTGGATACAAGCCTTCTGCCCGTCTGGCACCCCAGGGGTTTGGCTCCAGTGGCTGTATATATAGCACAATGTTAACATTTTTAGATTGTGTAACCGTAGCTAGGAGCAAGCTGAAATTCCTTGCATGGCATTTACCCCAGAAACGGTGAAATCCGCGGGAAGCTTTGGTGGCGTGGGCGGAGCCTCTTGGTAGCCGCAGAGAACGCGTCCTTATTCGGCAAATTATTTTAGTATGACAGCTAAACAATTTGTCAACGGCGCTACGCCATCCGATTGGTTTGAGTATTAGCCGTTAGAAGAGACTGGTGCGTCTTCTCGCGCGTGGGTGTGGCCGCCCGTCACTTGCCGTGAGCTGTTGTTGTTGTTGTTGTTGTTAGGTTGTTTAAGGGGGACAAAACTACAATGGTCATCAGTCCCCCATTCCACCTCTAGGCGGCAAAAGTAAAACCATACACGTGAAAGATATCACGCACAGAGTTTAAAATTGCGATGTGGGAGAGGAGTCCCACTGAGTCCATAAAACATAATCAAAAACAAGACAAAACGAAGAGATGGTCACACAAACACAACTTACAACAAATAAACCGATGGCCGTGGTTGACCGACCATAAGAATAAAAAAAAAGGAAAAGTCAACCACTCGGTAACACACAGAAATCTCCAGTTAAATCGAATGATAAAAACCCCCTGCTCGTATAAAACGTAAAACTGTATCTGCCATTGCAGCATCGTCACCTAAAACATCTGATAAAACGGCAGGCAGGTTAAAATTCCGCCGCAAAGCAGCTAAAACGGGGCAGTCCAACAATATGTGGACGATTGTCAGACGGGAGCCGCACCGACATTGGGCTGGGTCCTCACCCCGAAGGAGATGTCCATGGGTGAGCCATGTATGCCCAATGCGGAGGCGACACAAGACCACTGAGTCCCGTCGTGAACCGCGCATGGAAGAGCGCCATGCAACCGTCGTTTGCTTGACCACCCGGAGCTTGTTGGGCGTGCGCAGGCTACGCCACTCAGTATCCCAAAGCTGACGTACTTTCTGGCGCAACAATGAACGGAGATCAGAAGGCGGGAGGCCGATCTCTAGACAGGACATACCTACAGCCTGCTTGGCAAGCCTGTCAACACGTTCATTGCCCGGGATACCAACATGACCTGGAGACCAGACGAAGACCACCGATCGCCCGGACCGTGTAATGGCATAAAGTGTCTCCTGAACGGCCAACACCAGGGTAGACAGCGGGTAACACTGCTCCAGAGCTCGAAGGCTGCTCAGGGAGTCGCTGCAAACAACAAAAGACTCGCCTGAGCAAGACCGGATATGCACAAGAGCTCTGTGAATGGCCACCAGCTCTGCAGTGTAAACACTGCAGCCATTCGGCAGAGAGTGCTGTTCCACATGGTCACCGTGTGTATAGGCAAATCCAACACGGTCATCCACCATTGAGCCATCGGTGTAGATCAGGTCATAACCACGGAACTCCGCTATGACAGCCAAGAACTGACGGCGGAGCGCCTCCAGTGGTACCGAGTCCTTGGGCCCATGGGCCAAGTCCAGCCGAATAGACGGCCTTGTCAAACACCATGGAGGTGTATGCACCTTGACCCGATATGGACACGGAAGGGGCAAAGACTCAAGTTCCAGGAGGAGGGACCGAACTCTACAGGCTATCGTATGACCTGACCTGGGGCGTCGCTGATGGTGAGGGACGACCACATTAGAAAAAAGAAAACGACGGTTTGGGTGGCCTGGGGAGCAATACACGTTCGCTGCATAAGCTGTGAGCAGGTGTTGGCGGCGGATCCCCAAAGGTGGGATCCCAGCCTCCACTAGTAAACTGTTCACCGGGCTGGTGCGGAAAGCGCCCGTCGCAATGCGGACCCCACAGTTGTGAATGGGGTCCAGGAGATGCAGTGCCGAAGGTGCCGCAGACCCATAGGCAATGCACCCAAAATCGAGACGGGACTGCACCAGCGCCGTGTAAAGCCACAACAGTGTCGAGCGATCAGCACCCCAGGTCGTATGACCCAGGTGGCGGAGAAGGTTGAGATGGCGCCAGCACTTCCGTTTTAGCTGACGAATGTGGGGGAGCCACGTCAGCCGGGCGTCAAAGACCAGACCCAAAAACCGATGCGTGTCTACCACTGTCAGGAGTTCGTCGTTAAGGTAAAGTTCAGGGTGAGGGTGGACGGTCCGACGCCGACAGAAGTGCACCACTCTAGTCTTGGTGGCAGAAAACTGAAAGCCATGACTTAGGGCCCAGGTATGTGCCTTCCGAATAGCACCTTGCAACCTACGCTCAGCAACCTGGGTGCTGCAGGAACTAAAAAAGATACAAAAGTCGTCAGCGTAAAGAGAAGGGGACACCGACGATCCAATTGCTGTCGCTAGACCATTGATGGCAACTAAAAATAATGGAACACTTAAAACTGAGCCCTGAGGAACGCCATTCTCCTGGATGTATGAGGCGCTCAGGGAGGCACCAATTTGAACACGAAAGGTACGGACAGCTAAAAAATTCTGGATAAAAATCGGTAAGGAGCCCCGGAGGCCCCAGTCATATAAAGTGTTGAGGATGTGGCGTCGCCAGGTGGTATCGTATGCTTTGTGCATATCAAAGAAGACGGCAACAAGGTGTTGGCGCCGGGAAAAAGCTGTGCGGATTGCAGACTCGAGGTACACCAGATTATCGGTGGTAGATCGACCCTGGCGAAAACCGCCCTGGCATGGAGCCAACAATCCTCGAGTCTCAAGAATCCAACACAACCGCCGACTGACCATCCGCTCCAGCAGTTTGCACGGCACGTTAGTCAGGTTAATGGGCCGATAGCTATCCAAGGAAAGAGGATTTTTGTCGGGCTTAAGCACTGGGATGATGATACTCTCCCGCCACTGTGACGGGAAAACACCATCACACCAAATGCGGTTATAGACCGCAAGTAGGTTTCGCCGACTATCTGCTGAGAGATGTTTCAGCATTTGA
Source organism: Locusta migratoria (assembly GCA_026315105.1). NCBI lineage: Eukaryota > Metazoa > Arthropoda > Insecta > Orthoptera > Acrididae > Locusta > Locusta migratoria. The sequence goes on along the minus strand of CM048746.1, from coordinate 675,588,554 downwards.
CTATGGATGCTATCAGGCCCTGGAGCCGTGTCAGGACATTGTTGAAGAGCACTGAGGAGCTCCCACTCAGAAAAGGGAGTGTTGTAAGATTCAGAGCGGCTGGTACGAAAGGAGAGAGACTGGCGTTCTACCCTCTCCTTTACTGCACGGAAGGCCGGTGGATAATTTGCAGAGGCAAAGGCACGAGCATAATGCTCGGCGAACATCTCTGCAAGTGTGGCCGGGTCCGTACATAGGACTCCATTTGAGGAGATCCCAGGGATTCCCACTGGTGTCTGTAATCCCTGTAGCCGTCTGATCTTACTCCAGACCTGCGAGGCTGAGGTGCCTGTCCCAATAGTGGAAACGTACCTCTCCCAGCACTCCTGTTTCCGTCTTCTTATAAGCTGGCGAGCACGAGCGCGAAGCCGTTTAAAATTGATTAGGTGCTCCTGAGAGGGGTGCCGTTTGTATCGCTGTAAGGCCCGCCTGCGGTCTTTAATGGCCTCAGCGATCTCCGGCGACCACCACGGCACTGTCTTACGCCGTGGGCACCCTGATGTACGCGGAATGGTCGCGTTCGCAGCAGAAATGATGGAATGTGTGGCACTCTCGACCACCACATCGATTTCCTCGAGTGGGGGAGGGCCAACGATGGCAGCGGAAGCATAGTCTTCCCAGGTAGCCCTGTGCAGAACCCACCTAGGTGGGCGCGCTGGGGACTCGCGTTGTGGTAGTGACAAAAAGACAGGGAAATGGTCACTGCCACACAAGTCGTCATGGGTTCTCCAGTGAACAGATGGTGGAAGGCCGTGGCTGCAGATCGACAGATCAATGGCCGAAAAAGTGCCATGTGCCACACTAAAATGCGTGGGGGCACCTGTATTCAAGAGGCAGAGGTCAAGTTGAGTTAGGAAATCCTCGACAACCCTGCCATGACCAGAGATCGTAGAACCACCCCACAAGGGACTGTGGGCATTGAAGTCGCCCAACAGTAAGAAAGGTGGGGGTAGTTGAGCAACGAGTGCAGCCAAGACGTTCACAGATACGTCACCATCTGGCGGCAAGTAGATACTGCAGACGGTAAACTCCTGTGTGGTCCTCACCCTGACAGCCACTGCTTCTAATGGCGTTTGAAGTGGCACAGATTCACTATACACAGAGGTGAGGACATACACACACACTCCACCTGATACCCTGTTATATATGCTACGGTTGCAGTAAAATCCCCTGTAGCCACGAAGGGCAGGGGTCCGCATTGTTGGAAACCAAGTTTCCTGAAGAGCAATGCAGAAAGCAGGTGTCGTGCTCAAAAGCTGCCGTAGCTCAGCCAGGTGGGGGAAGAAACCGTCGCAGTTGCACTGGAGAATGACATTGTTCGGGTGCTGGGAAGACATGAATCCGAGTCGGTGGGCTACAACTCAGCATCACTGGCACCCACCGGTGTAGGCGTGTCATCGGGATTGTCCGTTTTGTCAATGGCGTCCCCGAGAGCGAGGTCCTCGGGTGACGCAAGAATCTCCACCTCATCCTCAGAAGCAGAGGTGGAGGTGGAGGGGAGTGGTGGCACTGTAGCCACCGTGGTGTCACTTGTGATGCCTGTCTTTGGTTTCTGTTTACCCCTCCGTTCCCTCGGGGGCTTCGCCGGTGGGAGGTGCTCCTTGGACTCAGCCACAGGGACTGAGGAGGAGCGCGAAGCCCTACGACCAGCAGTCTGCGAGCGCGCCGGCTGCTGGTTAGTGTCGATATCGACACTGGCAGAAGGGAGTGTCCCAAGGGACCCCTTCCGCCTGAGGGAAGCCGGAGAAGGTTGTTCTTTCTCCGGCGGAGAGGTGGTTGCTGACCCTGAGGCTTTCGCCTTGGGAGCTGTGGAAGGATGGCCCCCAACCTCCGTGGGGGCAGGCTTAGGTTGGTGGCCCTGGGGGCCCACAGGAACAGTTGAAGTAGAAAATACTGTCGTCGCCAAGGAGAGTGGCGACGACGTCACTGCTGCGAATGAATTTTTCATAGGTACTGGGTGCAGACGATCGAACTTTTTCCGTGCCTCATTATAGGATATACGGTCCAGGGTTTTGTATTCTGTAATTTTCCGCTCCCGTTGAAGTGCGGGACATTGCGACGAGCAGGGAGGATGGTTCTGACCACAGTTGACACAGATGGGAGGCGGTGTACATGGGGCGCCCGGATGTGCTGGACGCCCACAGTCCCTACACATAGCATTGGACATACAACGGGACGACATGTGGCCGAACTTCCAGCATTGGAAGCACCTCACAGGGGGAGGAATATAAGGCCGCACGTCAACACGGTAAACCATCACCTTGACCTTTTCGGGCAATGTATCACCCTCGAAGGCCAAGATGAAGGCACCAGTTGCGACCCTATTATCCTTGGGGGCCCCTATGGACACGCCGGATAAAATGAACGCCTCGTCGTTCCAGGTTCGCCCGTAGCTCGTCATCCGTCTGTAGCAATAGATCCCGATGAAATATTACACCCTGGACCATATTCAGGGACTTGTGTGGAGTAATAGTCACTGCAACATCACCCAGTTTGTCACAAGCGAGTAACGCCCGTGACTGGGCAGGAGATACTGTGTGGATGAGGACAGAGCCGTTGCGCATTTTAGACAGTGACTCCACTTCCCCAAACCTGTCCTCCAGATGGTCCACAAAGAACTGAGGCTTGGTCGCTGAGAATGAGTCCCCATCAGTCCTGCTGCACACGAGATACCTTGGAGCATATTCATCAGTCGGATTTGCGCCCCGACGTCCCTCCCAAGATGCAGTCAGGGAGGGGAACGTTTTGGGGTCATACGTGGAAGCATTGAATTTTCCTCGCTTAGAGACGGCGGTTGTACCTCCGCCAACGTCACCCGATTTTTGTCTCTTCATTGCGGGTGATCCGCCCCGATGCCACCCACTCCGATCAGGGGCTCTCCTCATGGGCGCCACCCAGCCACAGCAACGTCACCTGGCGGGATGACCGTTGCCGGGAGTCCTGATGCCCCACAGAGACAAGCATCGACTCCTTGGCTTGCACGAGGAGTATGCAGCTCTGGCACCGGTAGAGCGATCCCTGTGTTGTCAGGGGGCTACATCCAAGAGGGTACATGACGACCCCACCACAACGGACTGGCTACCGTGTTGGCTTTCTGGCGCTACGTGAACCATCAGAAAGGAGAGTGCTGAGATGGCAGTGCACAATGGACGCGACTTGCACGGAAAATCAGTGACGTGCCCAGTGGCAGAAGAGAATCCGCAGTCGCAAGTCCATTCCATGATGGGTGCATCAGATGGCATGGCACAAGAATTACATGTTGCACCACGTAAGGTGTCCTTCCCCAAATGGGTCGCTCTTCTGAAAAATTTTGAAAAATGGAGGGTCAAACCCACATAGGGGACCACAGATGGAAAACCGAAAAGTGTGAAGACTCCTTTTAGTCGCCTCTTACGACAGGCAGGAATACCGCGGGCCTATTCTTACCCCCGAACCCGCAGGGGGGCCGTGAGCTGCGGCAGAGCGCGAGGAGGCATGAAGACTCCTGTTTGTGCGTTCGAGTGGTACGGACTTTGGGAGACTGCGGTTGGAGCGTACGAAGTGTACGGACCTCGGGAGACTCCTGCGTGAGCATCCGAAGTGTACGGACCTCGGGAGACACGCAATACTATGTTTAGATTCGCGGAGAGGACATCGTTTTAAACGGTCCTCTGGTTAGACTTCTGTTTGATTCCGAAGATTCGTACCTTGTAGAACTTTACCGCTCGGACGTTACATTGTCCGGTGGTTACACAGTGAGCGGCAATAGTTTAGTTTTCGTTTTGCTAGAAGTCTCTATTTGAGCATTCGCGCCTTTGCGAATCGGGCATTGTTTTTACAGATCCTATTACGCAAGTGACTGATCAATTTGTGCCAAAGTGGCCTTTGTGTCACCTATGCAAAATATTGATTAGTCTACTAGTATGATAGAACCGCACAGCAACTGCCTAGCGACGCCGACGCCAGTGACGCTGTGTTAAGTTACATGTCGACCCTGCTTAACAGGTCGCAGCAATTACGGTCGGACAAAAAATTTCATCTCATCCACTCCCACCGCCTGCTGCCTGCGAGCCTGAGACGCTGCAGTCAATTATCATCTGTGTGGGTAAGGTGACACACTTGCTGGAGGGTTATATGGATCAGACTTGTTGGATTCTGCCCCTTATTTTATTCTTTTGAGATCTGCCTATTTACTCTGGGGAGCTTAGGGCTAACTATAATTTCAGCCCCCTGTGTAGACAATCTAATAGCATTCTGTTTTGCAAAACCTCCGACCTTTGAATAAGGCAGTCATTTTTGTGTCTCAATATTGTAACATTTGTAAAAGATTGTTTGAATACCATTATCGGTTTTTCATGATAGAAGTGTCATCTAATTTTGTGTCAAGATAGGATTTTTCATGTTTAATTGTAATAAATTGTTTTTGAGCAGATCGTCTTTCATTTAAGAACATTCCTTTTCTCACTATTTTGGAGGGGAAACCTAATAGTTAAATTCCACAGTTTAGCAATAATTTTTCAAGTACATGTTTTTGTTTGGTACAACTGATACATTGCAATATAGTAGGAATATTTATTATATGTTTCAAAATATCTACGATCATATCATAGCTGATCAGTAACATTTTAACTATCCATATTCTGGAGAAATATGGTGGTGGCCCAAGATAATTAATTGCTGTCATATATATATATATATATATATATATATATATATATATATATATTCAGAACAAAGATTTAAGGACATAGTTTACACATGGGGACACCTGCCATAGGATTAAGGACATGGTTTACAACTGTCCGTTTAATTGTTTCCGATAAAATACTTCTAATTTTCACTTTTACGCTCTTTAGGTTGTAAAAACTTACAGGGAGGTCAGGTTCGGTGTTCTGAGAGGTACAGAGGTGTGGGAGATGGGAAGAACAACGACGAGGATGGACTGGCACAACCCTTCTCATCTACGCTAAAAATGGGCGATAATTGATTCTGGTCTGCTTTTCTTAAACAGCCACCAAACGTGTATAGGCCTATACGGGGATCTAACTAAAAAAAAGATGCAGGGTTGAATAAAATGCACCGTATTTATTTCACAAGAATAAGTGAAAGGAGGAGATACATTAATTGACAAAAAGAAAGAAGGACACTATGCTTATGAATTAAAAAATATGTCAACTATGTCAAATTAAGGGACAGGAATCAATTCAAAAACTACACTTATAAATAACTGGGCAGTTCCTAAGAAAACGGTAATTTCTGATAGTAACAAATCACTCACAGCACCAAGGAGACCAAGGGAGTATGCTATATTACTAGCGCTTGCCATCTTAACTGATATTCAAGAAAACTGTTAAGAAAGAAGAATTCTACCTCTCGACCAGATAAGCATTTGCAAGCGATACTCGAAAAGTTGCTGCTGACACCGGCGTGACGGTGACGATGGAGGCGTCGAAGTGCTGTAAAAACGTGGCGCGATAGAAAGAAAAACACTTCTCAAAGTAGAAGCGTGTGCCCTGTTCTCAGTCTCTGTGTTCAGGGTCTGCACACAGTGTCCAACGAAACCACAGGCTTGTCTTTGTCTCGCCAACTCAGACCATGTGTACTAGACACACGTTTGTCGAGTGTGCAAGTGACACCAGAGTTCTCGATTACATTATCAGCGTCTGTGCAACTGATTTAAATTGGCTGAGCGTATTCACGTCTATGGTGCTTAGGTCGACGGATACAAGTTTCAGACAATGTCGGAAAAATGAATCATGAACTCTAAGTTCACAGAACGTAATAGGTGACAAAAATGACAGCAGTGTGAAGACACACTAGTTAAGTCGCCCACCCAGTCGACTTTCCAACAATCAAGACTCTTAAGTCAAGACAACCATGCGGGTCGGCTTCCCAACACAAAGTCCCATCTGGAGCGCTGCTCCACATACTCTCCGCTCACCAAAGAACACGAGCCAATGGCTCTTTAGGCGCCAATCCTCCTCCAATGCGTGGACAGGGCGCCGAGCCCGCCTTGAGAAACCGTGCTGCGGCCCGGCACCACCCAGTGACGAGTATTCCCGCGCCAGACGCCCACGCGGCTCCACTCAGAATGCATTCCCCCCGCGCTGGTCACTGCCCGTTGTCTAACGGCATGTGTTTGCACGGTGTCCGGACACTTGCCACGCCGGACACTTGCCACGCCGGACTTTTGCCACACTTTTACCTGCTCCGAAGAGTCGGGTGCCCCCGTCTCCTCCTCCTCCTCTTCCCCCCCCCCCCCCACCCCATGGCCCCTGCCACCCGACCCGAGAACTCGGTGGACGGTGTCCCGACTTATGCACACTGGTCACTTCCGCTTTTCGTAGTACTACCGTCGGTATGGAAGTTATTACAATGGCCAAGGGCAGGAGGCCTTTTTCCTACTACAATGGTTACGCGATAGTAAGGTGTGGATGTGCTTACGCCGAAAACACGATCATTGCAAGGGAAAGCTGCTTTCGAAGAACGGAGACGTTTTGAACGTAGAGAACACATGTGAGGACCACCTAACGATGCGACCTTTATATGACGTAAAAATAAAAATAGTGTATCAGACGTCAGTATCCTTAAATAACTTAATGGTGAAGCTAGCTGGTCACAGTCCGGTTCACTAGCGTTTAATCAATACGCGGTGAAATTTGACTCAAGTAAGCAAATACATTAAACATCACTCAAATGATCCTCCTGCAAACAGAACTTATAGTTACATCTACCGTTTTTCAATTTGCTATTTCCTATATAGGTAAAAACTCCTACAATTGACACGTTAAGAGAATTATTTTCTACCTTCTAGTATTATGGCCATGCCGTCAATGATTGTGAGTTCTAAAATTATTCCTGTAACTTCAGAGCCGCAGTTAGCTCCTAAAAATATCATTTTTGTTAAACAGATAAGGTTCACTTTAGGTGGTAAGAAGAATCTGAACTTTAGAATTGCACCTAAAATACACACCCTAAAACAGATCTGCTCTTAAGATTGACAAGTTCGGCAGCTGTAGTGTTGAAATAATTCCCATAGCTCCAAAATAAGACAAGGATAGAAATAACATAATAGCAGACGTAGATCTCATGAAGTACATTTAGCTGTAGTCCTTAAAAATTAAAGTTTCTCACCATGTTGTTGATTATCTTTAATCAGGCCAGTAAAAGCTATGGAAACAACGCAAGGAGCTCTATGTTTAAAAATAATTGTTACAAAAGAATATCATAAACAAATGTATTAGACGTGTTTTTCTTATGCATTAGAAAGTTTTGAAAACATATTTGATCATTTCGTCTGCCACATCACTTATTTGATAGGGTGATTTCTTTTGGATCACCAAGCGTATTTACTTTTATGTTATGTTTTAGTAGTTCTCATTTCGAATTGTGGAGTATTTACTTCCGTCTTATTTGATGAAATAATTTCTGAAAACTGCATTTAATAACTCCGCTTTAGTGACACTGTGTTCAGTAACATTACCGTCGCTATCGTGCAATAAAGGCAGTCACATAGTCTTTCCGCTGCTGTAGATAACATAGGACCAGAATCTCTTTGGATTTTCCGCCACATTTCTACGAAGATTTTCGTTGTGAAAAATATTAAACGAATGTCTCATTGAAGGCCGCGCTAAATTTCTAGCTTCAGTAAAACATATGCAATCTTTAGGATTTTGAATTCGTCTAAATTTTCTGCAAAAGCTTTCTGTTCTGTTTTATGTACCATGGGGGACCAGTTCAGTCTCTTATTAATTTATTTGGTAAGAATCCCTTCAATGCTGTTGATACTATTCCTTTGAATGTAAGCCACATATGGTCTTCACTTACATAGTTAATATAGAAAAAATTGAGACTGTCTCCTAGGAAGATTTCAACCGAATTATTATCTTTCTTTAGTAGACGTATTTAGCGTTTAGTTTTGGTGAAAATCTTTGTTACAGATTTGACCTCGCTACAACTTTGGGTTCACTTATCCCTGTATCCGTCGTGACGCTCAGGAGTATTTGTGACTAAGAGCTTAAGTGTGTTTCCGAAACCATTCTCAGTTTTAATGGGCTCGTGAACTAATTGTTCAAAATAATATTTTAAAAAAAGCATTTAGAACAATTTCGGAAGATGTATCTGGTCAGAAGGTGTATTTTGGTCAACATACGGATGGTAGATTTAAGTCACCGCCAACTATAATTGTATGAGTAGTGTACCTATTTGTGTTTAGACTCGAGTTTTCTATGAACTGTTCAGAGGCTGCATTATAAGAGTGTCGGGGTCGGTAAATTAAAATGTGCAAATGTTTGATAAGCTTAAGGGTCTTAACTGCGGGCTCATCAGTCGTTAAACTTACAAACTACTTATGAGCTACCTTATACTAAAGACGACACTAACATCCATGCCCGACGGGGGATTCGAACCCCCGACTGGGAACGGCCTCGCGCATCGCAGCATAGCGCCTCAATGCGCTTGGCCGCTCAGCCTCGGCAGTTATTAATTTATTCCGGTAGTCGAGTATAACATCTGCTCACACTAACTGACAGGCTCTATCGAAATCAGTTTCGCTTGTGAGCTAGTACACATATTATATTATGCTTTTTGTTTCTTTTGTAGTGCAGCTCGTAGGAATTATGGCATTTCCATTGAAAAACTAGGGTATTTCCTCTGCGACTCAGCTAAACAATGTAGAACAACAGTGTACGTTACAAGCATAGAATTCTACATTCCTTCATTTCTTTAATTCAAATCTGTATGTCGTTTTTAGGTGATCTGTGAAACATAGACGCTCTTATCTATATTTCGTAAACGTATTTTCTGTCATTGATTTGAACATTGTCCCAATTCACTTTATTAACTAATATTTCGCCAGAAAAGAGTAAATTTATGAAGTATATAGTTTTTATTCTTCACACAGTTGCAGCAATTAATGTATGTACAAATGCTGTGGTCAATCTTGAATATAAGCGAACATTCGAATGCCTTTATATCGTTCCTTTCATGTTCCTTCCATGGCGACGGACTGTTTCTATCGCAATCAGTAAGTGTGGAAGAAAACAACCATGGATCCATATTTGTGGTTGGAAGAATTAATTATACACTGACGTAGCTGACGATATTGCTTTCGTTTCCCAAAAGTTATAAATATTTCGATTTCGGGATATTGAAAAGAAGTTGTAAATTTTGGAGAGATGTCGAACAAAAATATCGGAGACAGGTTTGGAAGCAAACAGCAGCAGTACGGGGAAGGGCGTCCCTTGCCTGAGGGGCCGCTAATCCGACTACCTGGCGAAGGGTCAGGTGTGGCAAAAGTCCGGCGTGGCAAAAGTCCGGCGTGGCAAGTGTCCGGCATCCATTTGCACGGCTCCGCCGTTCCCCTGGGACGGCCTGCTGCCGTTCCCCTGGGACGGCCTCAGCAGGTATTGACACCGCAGGGAGCGGTGGCCGCCAGCCAGCGGCCTCGGCCTTTGTACTAAACGGCCGCCTTCTAGGAAGGCATACTCTCTGTCTCTGGGCGCTCTTGCTCTCTCTCTCCCTCTCTCCCTCTCTCAACCACGGAGCCTCGCCTTAACAACCAGTGGAACTTGCCGTCTTCGTCTTCAGTCCGTAGACTGGTTTGATGCAGCTCTCCACGCTCTCCTGTCCTGTGCCAGTCTATTTATCTGAGAATATGTTCGGCAACCTCCATCCTTTTACTATATTCGTCCCTTGGTCTCCCGCTACGATTTTTACCCCACACGCTTCCTTCTAATGCTAAGTTCACAATTCCTTGATGTCTCAAAATGTGTCCAACCAATCTATCCCTCCTCTTAGTCAGGATATGCCAGAAACTTCTTTTCTCCCCGATTCGGTTGAGTACCTCCTCATTAGTTACGTGATATACCCAACTAATTTTCATCATTCGTCTGTAGCACCACATTTCTATCATCTTTTTTTCACTCACATACAATGATAGACTCCACACAAATCCTTTCAGAAAGGACTTCCTAACATTTAAATTAAGATTGCATGTTAACATTCAAATTGTATCCCGATCTCACATCGTTCTGGAAACTTCCACCGAAGTACCCCTGACGACAAAAAATTTCTTAAAACAAAAAATAATGCTAATTTGGAAACACGAACCTTCGTTTGACCTTGATTAAAGGGATTAAGGTTATTTGAGATAGGTATTCCGAGAATTCCTTTTTTTTTTTTTCTTTTGAATTGTGCAGCTTTAGAGATATCTGCCGGTGTAGATTTGTATACTACAGAATGAGATGAAACCGCCAGGGGCTCACAGTTGTTTCCTGCATGGCGAGCATGGGACCCCGACCTAATGCAGTCTTCCTTCCGTCTTTACTTCCCGGACTGCATTTCCTTTCCCCTCCCTTCCTTTCCTATCCTCACTCCTTCCCCTCCCAACCATGGGACTGATAACCTCTGTAGTTTAGTCCCCCTACCCCAAACAAACAACCCAACTCATTGAGATGAAATCTGCAGGAATAATTTTCATGTTGTTATGTAGCATTCAACGTAAAACAGTGTGCCTTCTATACCGAACTGCGGGACTTGCGTAGGGGCGTCTTATATATAACAAAGCAAGAGCGCGTTAACATCCTTATTTCTGATGACCTGCGGATTTAATTATTATTTTTGTTTGAATCATATATTGCATTAAAATTTTATCAATTATTTCGAACAGAATGATCTATTGACACAAGACCAACACGGTTGTAGAAAGTATCGTTCATGCGAAACACAACTAGCTCTTTATTCACACGAAGTGATGGATGCAATCGACAAGTGTTCGCAAATTGATTCCGTATTTCTTGATTTCCAGAAGGCTTTTGAGACGGTTCCTCACAAACGGCTTTTAATCAAATTGCCTGGTTATGGTATATCGCCCCAAATTTGCGATTGGGTAGGGGATTTCATGTCAGACAAGACAAAGTTCGTAGTAATCGATGGTAAGGCATCGACTAAAACAGAGGGCTTTCCACAGGGTAGTTATTGATCCTCTGCTTTTCCTTATTTACATAAACGATTCAGGGGAAAATCTAAGTAGCTCTCTTAGCTTGTTTGCAGATGACGCCGTCATTTACTGTCTAGTAAAATCAACTGAGGATCAAAACCAACTTCGGAACGATCTAAATAAGGTATCACTATGGTGTAACGTTAAACTTTGTTTACAAGATAAATCAATCAAAAGTGAAGGCCGTAAACTCCACAAAATACCTAAGAATTACAACTACTTCAGACTTAAACTGGAAAGAACACGTAGGGAATGTCGTGGAAAAGGCGAACCAGAGACTCCGTTTTATTGGCAGAACCCTTAAAAGATGCAACCGTACTACAAAAGAAGTTGCAGACACTACGCTTGTCCGTCCATTTTTTGATTATTGTTGCCCAGTGAGGGATCCTTATCAGGTGGGTTTGACGGAGAACTTCGAAAGAGTCCAAAGAAGGGCAGCTCGTTTCGTATTGTCACGATACAGGGGAGACAGCGTTACGGAAATGGTACAGGATCGGGGATGGGAATCATTACAACAACAACGCTTATCGCTGAGTCGTGGGCTACTTACGAAACTCCAATCGGGCTTATACTCCTCCGAGTTCGAAAATATATTGTTGACTCCCACTTACATAGGTAGAAATGATCATCAGAATAAAATACGAGAAATCAAAGGTCGATCGGAGAGATTCAGGTGATCTTTCTTCCCGCGCGCTATTCGAGAATGGAATGGGAGATAAATAGTGTAACGGTGGTTAGATGAACCCTCTGCCAGGCATTTAAATGTGATTCGCAGAGTATTCCATGTAGATGTAGATGTCGATTTAGAATGCTGTTCAATGTAACACTGAGTGTGAAACACCTAACACTTGCACCGAAAATATTGCGGATACGGAAAGTACGATTGATGTGCGGTTTTCACAGAATGCATTGGTAGTGAAAGAGTTGTATTGTTTGCCGACAAACAGATTGTAAAAATACCTAGAAAATGTATTTCTTATGCAAACATATAATTTTTCAAATGGAACAATGGTTGTTTCCATCGTTCACTGGAATTTTTACAGCAGCTGTGTACAAATAATTTTGAATGACATTTTTATCATGTTTAGTTTGGCAGCAACAAACATTCCAAGTTTTGGGTGCGGAGGCTACGACAGCGTAACTGATTGGCTGATGGTCATGAGACGGTGAGCCGTGCCCCAGGGGCTAGCCACTCGGCCAGTGAGCTACGCTATCGCAGCCTCCGCACCCAAAACTTGGAATGTTTGTAGCTACAAAACTGAACTATATAAAAATGTCATTCAAAATTCTTTGAACACAGCTGATGTCAAAAATTCCAGTGCATGATAGAAAAAATCATTGTTCAATTTAAAAAAGCGGTATGTTTGCATAAAAAATAAACTTTTTATGTATTATTAAATATGTTTCTTGGCTTAAAATACCCATGACTACCAAAAAATTCTATGAAAACCGCACATCAATCGAAACTTTCGTTTCCGCAATATCTGCGGTGCAAGTGTTAGGTGATTCACCCCATATGAATCAATTGCTGTGCGTCTGTGCGTTGCTTCTGATAAAACTCAGACACACCTTATTTTTTGTGAGTTTCATACGTTTAATACTAATATGTTGGGAATTTCCAAAAGAACAACAGAAAAATAAAAAATGGCACAGCTTCATACTGTCATAACTGGAGAAATCTTCTTCTCCGTTTGCTGTGTAATAAAACAACTGATAATTTCAGTCCACAAACAGCGTTAGGATATCTTTGCAATATTTAAGTGCTGCTTAGCGACTGAGCTTGAAATGTTGCGAGATCCTCTGCGGCTGTTAATTTCACAATGGAACGACGCACACCTTCACTGCATGTGGGATGGAGCGCATGATCTTTTCCCAAACCACGTCCGCGAGGCACATGGCTGGCCGGGCGTTATAAGGCGCCTTGACCCCGATTGCGTGGCCGCTTCTTCGAGCATAGACGTGTGTATTGCTGTAACATTGGTTAGTTTAAGTAATTTGTGAGTCTACAGGCCGATGACAGGGGTAGTTTGCTCCCTTAGCTTGACAAACATTTCCTGCCCGCGAATGACTGCACGAACATTCCCCGGAGCGTTGGATTGCGAAACGTGTTACTCATAAAAGGCCTGCCCACAGCCCTGAGTTAGTGCCTTGCGACCTTTTCTCTGGGAATGGACTACGTTAAGAGGTTCCCGAGAGAAAAATCACACGCTCGCAAGAGAAACTCTTGAAACTCTGAACGGTTGAAACCAATAATGTTTGATATACGACCTCTGAATTCCAAACTTTTCGATTGTTACAGTACATTAAAATGAAGTTAAGGATTTGTGCGGGACCGGACCAGTTGTTATCTCAACCAGTTGGAGAGTCCGTCCACGCTTTCCGTTGCGCCAGCATTTCCACCTTACGCCACACTAGGCTGGTAGTGCCCCAGCGCATTACTTCCTCCACTAGTATTCCCGCAAGTGATTAGGCATATTTATGATGATCCACTCAGAGTTAGCCATTTTACTTCATTATTACCTTCTGGAAAGGACAGACCCCATACATATAATCGTATGTATGCAAGGCAAATGAAAATTTCAGTGCAGATGTTCAGATTCGCCCGACACCTTTCGGGAATACAGGTGAAGCCGTGAACAAAAGGAAGTGATGGCCATGGGGTACCACTATCCAAATGTGTGCTTAGTTGAGAGTCTGGGCAGGATGGGAATCATGTGTGAGAGATTGGTTAAGGCAACCAACGGGTTCGAATTCCGGCCTAGCAAAAATTTTCAAATTAGCCATAGAATTTATTTCTACGTCCTGTAACAGTCGAGATGTGTGAATTGCTAAATCAGCGGCTGTTGGGGGCCTATATATAATGTACTACCCTATATATAATGTACTACCGAACCCGGCAATGCGTCGCTAAATGTGCATGGGAACTGGATGCACCCGCTAGACTCGGTACCTTGCCCTCCTACGCTTCTCTCCGTGTTAGCTACCAGATAGTCCCGCGTGACTCGGGCATAATTTGCTGCAGCGTTATCTCAGTCCGTGTACTGATCCCTGTGGATCCAACTCCTCGTCACCCCTCTTGCTCTACTTCTTCCTCCTCCGCCATCAACTCCTCCTCCTCCTCCTCAGTACGGTCCTAATCCCTTTTTTCTTCCTTCTCCGTCTTAGCTGCACTTTGGTATGCACACATCCATGCATCTGCTTCTGTCATTATCTCCCCCGTAATCTCTGGCAGTTTCCTAATGTCCACTCTGTCTGTTCGTCTCCTTTCTCCCGTGTACATAAAAATTAAATAAACCCGTCAAATATTGGTGGAGGTGTATAACCGCATCTCGATTATATGTCAAACGCTGTCGACGTCTGGAGTGATGCCCTATCCGTCAGGTCACGTACGGAGTCTTGCAAGGACAGTGATGTTTATCTTGTTTCGTAGGTCAGTTGTACAAAACGTCATCAAGTTAGGAATAAAACTGCATTTTATGTCGAAGTTTGTTGTAAGGTACCCTCCGCCATGCATCGTACGAAATCTTGGCACACAGTGCGCTTCCTCCTTTATTTGAAAGTGAAATACGGAAAATTTTATCGCATTCGGACAAGTCGTAGGGAAGAGCCCGAAACTTAATCAGAAGTGCCTATTAGAATTACCAATTTCAAGTTTCTCTTTTTGTATTCAGCAGTTCCTGGCTTGGCCTCATCTTTACTACTCCTGAATTAAAGTTACTAACTGAACAATATTATTTAAAACAGTCAAGCGATTTCTGCGTTGTTTGTTTTTTTTTTTGTGGTTTTAGGGCGCACAACTTCTATGGTCATTAGCGCCCAGCCAAGAACATAGATTCGCTATGATCTCAAAGAAAAAAGGTGACTGTCAGAACATCAACAAGAGACTAGAAACGAAAGATAAAAGACAATTAAAAGGGTTAAATATCCTTGGATAAGTTGGCCAAGTTGATAAAACGCAAATCTCGAGCAGCTGCTCGTGTGTCATCAGCTAAAATTTCCTCCAGAGTAGAGGGCAAGTGAAGGGCTACACGGAGATGATTAAAATTAACACAAGTCAGTAAAATATGTCGCACTGTCAGCAGTTCACCGCAGGAGCACACCCGGGCACACCCACGTGGCCAGGGACCCACAGGAAAGAAACGTGACAGCTGTCATCAGCTAGCAACTGGAGGGAGCGTTGGATCCGATACACGAGAGGATGGTTCGAGAAAGGGTCCTTAAGACTCTGCAGGGCACTAAGGGAGTCCGAACATATGGCATAGAAAGGTTGGCGGTGGCGGCAGGTGTACAAAACGGCCTGGTGGAGGGCAAAAAGCTCAGCCGTGAAATTCGAGCACCAATCATGGAGCTTGTATTGGAAACGGTTGTCCCCGACGACGAAGGCAGATCCGACACTGGCAGAGCTCTTGGAACCATCAGTGTAAATAAATATGGCATTATCGAACCGCGAATGGAGTTCGACAAGCCTCGAACGGTATACCAAATCCGGAGTGCTCTCCTTGGGGAGCGAACTAAGTTCGAGGTGAGTGTGAACCTGGGCCTGATGCCACAGTGGCAATGGGCTTTCGCTCAACCGAAAGGTGGAAGGAAGGGTAAAATCGAGCCGCTGTAGTAGGCGGCGAAACCGAACTCCAGGTGGAAGCAAGGCAATCGCAGACAACTGATATTGGCGATCGAGTGAGTCGTCAAAAAATAATCGGTAAGATGGATGGTTGGGCATCGACCGCAGGCGGCATGCGTACCGACACAAGAGTATGTCACGTCGAGTGGTCGAGGGTAATACAGCAGCCTCGGCATACAGACTTTCAACAGAGCTAGTAAAAAATGCTCCGGTCGCAAGACGTAAACCCCGATGGTGGATAGAGTTGAGACGGCGGAGAATCGACGGCCGTGCAGAAGAGTATACAAGGCTTCCGTAGTCGAACTTCGACTGAACAATGGCCTGGTAAAGGTGAAGCAGGACGGTACGATCCGCTCCCCATGACGTGCCACTGAGGACATGAAGAACGTTAAGGGATCGGGCACAACGGGCAGCCATGTAGGACACGTGTGTGGACCAGAAAAGTTTACGATCCAACATGAGTCCCAAGAATTTCGTAGTCTCCACGAAAGGGAGAGCAACAGGGCCGAGATGTAGAGAAGGGGGAAGAAATTCCTTGTATCTCCAGAACTTTATACACACAGTTTACTCAGTGGAGAATCGGAAGCCGTTTGCGATGCTCCAGGAATATAGACGGTCAATACAGCGTTGAAGAGAACGCTCCAAGAGACACGTCCGCTGGGCGCTACAATAAATTGCGAAATCGTCAACAAAAAGAGATCCGGAGACGTCGGCTGAAAGGCAATCTACGATCGGATTGATTGCAATGGCAAAGAGCGCCACACTCAAGACGGAGCCCTGTGGTACCCCATTCTCCTGGCAAAAGGTATCTGACAAAACAGAGCCCACCCGTACCCGGAACTTGCGATCCGCCAAAAACACTTGAATGAAAAGAGGGAGGCGGCCCCGAAGGCCCCATGTGTGCAATGTGCGGAGAAAGCCCGCTCTCCAACA
The DNA here is from genome assembly GCA_026315105.1 of Locusta migratoria. Lineage (NCBI taxonomy): Eukaryota > Metazoa > Arthropoda > Insecta > Orthoptera > Acrididae > Locusta > Locusta migratoria. The sequence goes on along the minus strand of CM048746.1, from coordinate 675,571,983 downwards.
GGTATCGTATGCCTTCTCCAAGTCGAAGAACACTGCTACTGTTTGACGCTTCTTTAGAAAGTTGTTCATAATGAAGGTCGACAACGTAACGAGGTGATCAGCAGCAGAGCGGTGTCGACGAAAACCGCATTGGATATTAGTCAGGAGGCGGCGAGATTCGAGGAGCCAGACCAACCGAGCGTTAACCATGCGTTCCATCACCTTACAGACGCAGCTCGTCAGAGAAATGGGGCGATAACTGGAGGAAGGTGTTTGTCCTTCCCTGGTTTGTGGATGGGGACAACAATGGCTCCACGCCAACTTGTGGGAACATGACCTTCAGTCCATATGCGATTGTAGGTACTAAGAAGAAAGCACTTGTCCGCAGGAGAGAGGTTCTTCAGCATCTCAATATGAATGGAATCGGGCCCAGGAGCAGAAGATCGGGACAGGGCGAGAGCACGGTCTAGCTCCTGCATGGTGAAGGCGACGTTATAATTTTCACGATTAAAAGAGTGGAAAGAAGGCGGCCGTGCCTCCTCTACCTGTTTGCGAGGGAGAAAGGCAGGGTGGTAATTGGCAGAGCTCGAAACCTCCGCAAAGAAACGGCCCAATGCGTTGGAAACAGCATCGGGGTCCACGAGGACTGTGTTCTCCACGGTCAGGCCAGGAATCGGGGAGTGGACCTTGATGCCGGATAAACGGCGTAGGCCACCCCAAACAACCGTGGAGGGAGTAAAACGGTTAAAAGAACTAGTAAAAGCAGTCCAGCAAGCTTTCTTACTGTCGTTTATGATACGACGACATTGCGCTCTCATACGTTGATAATTGATGCAATTCTCCAAAGTTGGGTGGCGGCGGAAGGTGCGTAAAGCACGGCGCCGGGCTCTAAGCGAGTCGCAGCAGGCTGCAGTCCACCAAGGGACCTGGACGCGACGTGGAGAAGGGGATGTACGAGGTATGGAACGTTCAGCAGCGGTGAGAATAACCTCTGTCAGGTAGTCGACCTGACTGTCACAGTTGGGAAAATTCTGATCGTGAAAAACAGCCACGGAAGAATAAAGCCCCCAGTTGGCTTTGGAAATGTTCCAAGTGGTGGGACGAGGAGGTGGGGAATGATGCAGGAAGTGGATGATACAAGGGAAATGGTCACTTGAGTACGTGTCAGAAAGTGCATACCACTCAAACCGACCGGCAAGCTGAGGAGTGCATATTGCGAGGTCTATATGGGAATAAGTGTGTGTTGTGTCTGAAAGGAAGGTCCGTGCACCGGTGTTGAGGCAGACAAGATCGAGGTGTTGGAGAAGGTCCACCAAAAGGGAGCCTACAGACCAGGTTCCGGAGAGCCCCATAGGGGGTGGTGGGCATTAAAGTCGCCTTCCAACACGTAAGGTGAAGGGAGCTGGTCAACAAGGTGTAGCACATCTGCCCTAGTAAGGGCAGATGACGATGGCGAATAGATATTACAGAGGGAGAAGGTAAATGTGGATAAAGTGATGCGGACGGCAACTGCCTGTAGGTGAGTATGCAAGGAAATGGGATGGAAATAGACATCATCTCGAAGGAGAATCAGAACCCCTCCATGGGCTGGGACACCTTCCACGTGTGGCAGGTCGAACCGCACAGTGGTGTAGTGTGGAACGTCTGCACGATCACGTGGACGCAACTTAGTTTCTTGTAGACAGACTAGAAGCGGGCAGTGCAACCGAAGGAGTAGTTTTAACTCCTCCCGATTGGAACGAATGCCGCGAATATTGCATTGAAGTAGCGCCATGATAAAAATGAGAGAAGAAATAAGGATAAAAACCAACTAGCAAGCGGGGTCACCTCGACGGCCGCTGAGGACCGGATTTCGAGGGAGCACTGCTATCGCTGTCTAGGGCAAAGGGTCGTGGTCCATAGGTTCGACCGACGCGCCTGCCACCTCCCTGAGTTGATCAGGAGGGGCAGTTTCCACCGCCGGTAAAGGGCCGGGTGCCCGGCAGACGGAGCGAGCCGGTGAAACAGAAGACGGCCGAGGTCGGCAACTGTTGGACGGCGTGACGGATGGGTCACGCCTCGGCGGGGAAGGAGAGGAACTCTTTTTCTTGTCAGCTCTTCTGGAAGAGTGACGGCGGGAAGAGGCAGTTGACGGTTGGGAAGCCTGAGAACGCAGAAAATCCTCACGGACGGGTTCCTTTTTCAAGGTCCGGGCATCTTGTTTAGGTGCCCGCGGTTTACTAGAGGTTGACGAAGACTGTACCTTAGAAGCAGCAGGAGGAAGCGGGGACGTGGAACGGGCAATCTTCGGGCTGGCGGATCGCACAACTGTGTCAGCGAAAGTGAAATCACAAGTCTGGGTACTGGAATCCTTAGTGGGTCGAGTTGAGGTGAGGACCTTACTGTATCTACTCGCTGGGAGGACAGTGGGCTTTCGACTCGCCAACAACTTTCGAGCGGCAGATGTTGATACCTTCTCCGTAACCCGAATTTGCTGGATTACCTTCTCATCCTTGTATACAGGGCAGTCGCGAGAGGAAGCCGCATGGTTACTTTTGTATCCCGACTTCGTCGCCGCTTTTGTGTCCCAGCCTTGTCGTAGGTGTCGGTGGCCGAGTGGAATGAGACCGACACGCTGGTGCAGGTACGGAGGGGAGCAGCCAGAAACTATAAACACTAGAGTAAATTAGAAAGATATATATTGCACAGAATGTAACAATACTTAACTTTTACATAGTACTGCAGAATGTTGATACATAGTTGTTAGAGGCCTGCCTAGTGCCTGTACAATAGCAAAGTCTTCACTAGTGCCTATCTGATTACGAAGGTCCTAACTCGTTGCTATCTCAGTCCGAAGTGGCCGATGTCCTTCAGTGGTGGCCACGAGCGGAGTTGTCCCAGAGGGCGCTCGTGGCTGTCGTCGTGAGAACGCCGCGCCGTGCGTGCCTGGCGGCGCGCGGCGAAAGTAGGTGGCGCGCACTTTGTACTTGTGCGACACCACAGTTACCGTTGCAGTTTAGGCAGTGAGGGGACGGAGGTGGGCAATCCCCCTCATGGGCGTCCCTACCACAAGTGACACACTTTGCTGCATTTGGGCAATGTTCACGGGTATGGTTATACCTGTGGCACTGAAAACAGCGCGTTGGGTTAGGTACATAAGGGCGGACGGAGATGACTTCATACCCTGCCTTGACCTTCGACGGGAGGTTAACTCTGTCGAATGTCAAAAACACAGTACGAGTCGGTATCAGCTGGTTATCGACCTTTTTCATTACCCTATGGACGGCTGTCACACCCTGGTCGGACATATAGGATTGGATGTCTTCATCAGACAACCCGTCAAGGGATCTCGTGAAGACTACACTCCGTGACGAGTTGAGTGTCTGATGTGCTTCCACCTTGACAGGAAACGTGTGCAACAGTGTAGTCCGGATTAGTTTCTGACCTTGGAAGGCACTGTCCACTTCCAGCAACAATGTGCCATTGCGCTGACGCAAACAGGTTTTAACAGGGCCAGCAATTGCATCAACACCTTTCTGTATAACGAAATGATTGACAGAATTGAAATCTTTTCCGTCGGTGCGAGAGACAACAAGAAATTTCGGTACATTAGGCAGAGTCTTTTTTTTCTGAGGCGAATCTAACTTACGTTTCTGGGTCAACGTCAATAAAGAAGAGAAGGAAGTCTTCGCGGAAGTGTCCCCCGTGATTACCGGCGTCTCCGATGGGGGCGTCTCCTAGTGGGGGCCCTCTCCGAGGGCTTACCCACCTTAGGTGATTGTTCACACCTCAGGTCACAACTGACGGAGAGACCAATCGGCACGTTCGGAAGGTACCAGCTCCGGTAATCACCCCTCCCTGGGCCTGGTCTTTACCAGGGGGTACGTACGTGCCCTACTTGTCTACCCGGAGCGGGGAATTACGCGTTACCACGTCACCTGCTACGCATGATAATGCGTGGGTCGGCCTTCAGACACGCTCAGGTAGGAAAGAAGAAGAATAGAGGAAGTGAAGAGAAAGAAGGAAAGAAGTGTCTCAAACGCCGAGGCGGAGACTAATGAGGAGGAGAAGAAGGCTAGGAGAGTACAAGGAGAGAAAGACAGAAACAAAGGGTAAGAAAGGAAGGAACGAAGGAAGAAAAACGACAACAAGAACCACCGTAGCTCACGAAATATGCCCGTCTCCGGGCGAAGGCATAAACCGGGAGGGAAAGTGAAGCAGCCTGGGGCAGAAGAAAGGCTGCTCCGGCTCGGGGCCCCATGCGCGCCACACACGTACCCACAAAAGTACTGTGGGCCCCCTGGGGGGATTTCTGCGTTGTAACGCGACTAAAGCTCGGCAGTTAACTTAGATACAGAAAGACTTGAGATCATGTGTTAGTCATTGTAATCCTGGTAAGAAGTAGGTGCAAAAATTATTACCTGAAAACAAAAAATTATGAGCGTATAGGAAATTAAGTTTCAAACAGAGTTTCTATTTACTGAAATTCGAGTCGAAATAGAGAAATTGGTCCAAAAACTTCGCAAAGTTAATAAAAAAGTTTTTTTCTTAAATAAATAACGCTAATTCCGATGGTAAAAAAAAAATTCAAATGTTTGTAATCGTATGGCACCAAACGACGATGGTCATCAGTTCCTAGTCTTACAAAATGCTTAAACTAAGTTAAACTAACCTAAGGACAACACACACATCCATGACCGAGGGAGGATTCGAACCTCCGACGCAGGAGTCCGCGCGATCCGTAACTTGGCGTTCCAGACCGCTCGGCTACTCCCGCGCGCGGCTGTGAAATTTTAAATCAGAAACTTATGTGCCTTACGATTATCTACCGATTGCTTTTCCGTACGTAGTGATTGCTTTGTTACACTTCGAGACATTTCGAAACAGCCTTAAAAACCTGTAAAAACTAGATCTCTTGTAACTAGCCCGCATTCAAGATTCCAAACTTGTTACTTGCCGTATGGCACAAATTAACTAAAAAAAGAGCCTTTTAACAAAAATTAAAGATATTCAATATTTTTCGAGATATATATAGAAAGTGCTTCTCGGAAATAGGCAAGAGTTGCGAGTTGCTGTGGGGATCGAACTAGATTAAAAGTATCCGGCCTTTCTTAATGAAGAGTGGTAATATCATTCTATTAAATAACATTTTGGATTTTGTTAATTATAAGAATCAAAGAATGACTTGGGAAATCTTCTAAGGAAATATGTGTGTGACATTTTTTCACACATATTAAAATTAATGATGTTGCTCTACGATCTTCTGAAACCGACATAAATATTTTGGTTAGATAAAATTTAGTGGACGTAATTAGCATTATACAGCGCCGTTGTTCCTGGAGCTTAATACTGAATACTTGTACTGGTAAGAAAAAATACCTGTACGTGTTGCATTGTTTTCTACAATTACTAAGCGATTGTTAGCGTAAAGCTGACGAGCGCGCAGTGCCTTGGGGTGGTGGGACAGACGGCGGGGGACACCGGCACGAGCTCTCTCCGAGGACGCTCTGAACGGAGCGCGCGTCAGTGCTGTGCTGACGTTACAATAGGCATAGAACTTTCTGATTTAACATTTTCCCATCGTTGTTTATTTACTTAAGAAAGACCGTATTATGCAACTCTGCCAATGTTTTGCGCAAATTTCGTGATTTCGGCTCGAGTTTCATTTAATATGAAATAAAATTCTGTTAAAGGCAATCTCAAGCAGTGTTCTTTCTGTCAATATCAGTTGTAATAAAAAGGCGTTTATGAAGACATAGAATGTGTACAATATTTTAAGGGTCTCGACAGAATAGTGTCAGACGACAAGTGAATAACGCAAGAGGTAAGCAGCAGCGTCAGAGCAGCTGCAAACACCCGCAGTTCGGTACGCCACCTCCTGTGGGGTAAATCTCCGCTCAGTCTGCACAAGTATCGCTCTATAAAACCTATTTCCTTGATAGCTTGATATGTGGACCAGAAGCGGCATACATATTTCAAACGTTTGTAAATCTAAGGGGATTAACTACAGAGGTTATCAGTCGGTAGGCTTACAAACTACTTAATCTAACTTATCTAACTTCAATACACCCACACATGCCAAACGGAAGACTCGAGCCTCTGACGGCGAGCAACCGCACGCTTCACAACGAGGCACCCGAGGGAGCTCGGTCGTACCACCGCGTGTTAGAAGCAGAAACTCTAACAAGAAGAGACATCACCAGATTACTAGCGGTACGGCACAAGACATAGGATTCCTTAATGATTGTATTCAAAATAGCTACAGGGGTAACATCAGAGAGGAATCTGTCAGACTCGATCTGGAAATCGAAGAGGGTATACTTAGTACACAGGAGACTGCAGTTGTTCGGTCATTCCATGAGAATGGAGCCACCAATGACACTTAAGCCGTACTTGGAATGGAAGGTGGTCGATAAGAGACCGAGAGGCGGATCGAGTTGTGTCTGGCAAAAACGAACAGGAAAGGATCTGCCGAGGACGGAAGCAGAGGGGATGAAATTGGAGGAAGAGTGGGGGCAAGGCAGGAGGATATGGAAATGCTCGTTTGCTCCTGCAGTCGGCTCGCTTGAGGGCAGAAATGATGATGATGGAAAGAAGTGACTACCATTCTCAGACGATTGGCCACACAGAGGCGCGGACAATTAGCCGGGTGGCCGGGGGCCCACGCAGAGGGAAGCGTCTGCTCGCTTTCCGCGACGCCCCAGCCCCGGCCCCGGAGTCGCGGTGTCGGCCAACATTCCCCTCACACGGCGGTGGCGGTTTATTAGCAGCCTCAGCCGCGCAGCCGACACGCGCCCCGAATTAATCCTCGGCGCCGAACAAAACACGGCGCCTCGCTGCCGCGCCGCTGCTTAATTATCTTAATGAAGGCTGGCTGGCGCTCCACCTGGGGCTGGGATCAGCGTGTGTGTGCCCCTGCCACACCAGACTGTCTCTCTCTGTCCCTCCCACTGCCTGCTCTCCGTCCTGCCACACGAGGAAAAGAGCAACATTTCACCGCGCCTTCCCATGCTGTGTTGTGGACGGCGGGTGACATTTCGCTTCGTCGGCGGAAATTTCGTTTCCACCGCGACACGGTAATCGAGGAGGCCGCGTTACACGTGGTTGCTGCATGTACCAGCACGCGTTACGAATCCGGCTGCCGCAGAGGTGAAATCCGAGTACGCTCGTGAGCGAGAGGACTTCCAGCTTTGTTACAAATTCGAGCTCGAGGCACGTGCAACATACCTGCTGACCTGCATAAACAATTTTTCTGTCCGCTATGCAAATACTGGCGAGCAATGGCGACTTGAGAACAGAAGATCTTCTACACTTACCTCAACGTCATCTGATATACTCACATAGTACGAACGATTACACACAGGCCTGATTCCCTACATTAAGTTTTTATGTTGATTTTCATAATTACATTCATTTTATTCTTATCATGCCTGGATGAGTTAATCTTTTCAAAAATAAATTCTATACTGCTAACGTTAAAGGAATGTTCAAATTGATTGAAATTTACGTCGATGCTTCACAGAACATGACACTTTAGAACATGATACCTTAGAACCGACTTGGACATAATTTCACCGATTACAATGAAGGCGCTCATATCCGTACAAAAAGAAGTGGTGGAGACATCTACATTCTGCAAGTTAGCGTATGTTGCACGGTTCAGGCTACCTCGCAGTCAAGTTCAACACTGTTTCGTCAATAGCCAGGAAATTTGGAGGATATGCAAAAAAGAAATGTCCAATGTTTGTATAGTCTATGGGACTTAACTACAGGGTTATCAATCCCTAAACTTACAAACTACTTATGAACTAACTAAGACTAAGGACGTCACAAATATCCATGCCCGAGGGGGGATTCGAACCTCCGACCGTAGTGGCCGTGCAGACCGTGACTGGAGCGCCTCAGTCTCCTCGGCCACCGCGGCCGTCGGCGGATTTGCGCAACATTTCATGGACGGTGAGAGAACAGATGGAGTGAAGGACGAAACGGAGGAGATGGTACTGCGGGGTTTTATAGTCTGATTTAAACTAGTTGTCACTTGACAGGCAGCGGGCCGCACGGCTCCCGCCATCCATAAACCAATGGGTGGTCGGCCCGGTCGGCGGTCGGTCCCACTGTGTTGGCAGTTCCGTTCCGCTGTGCGCTTCCCAAGGCATGTGGCAGCCAGTTCTCAGTGAGAAGCTGTAGACGTGCGACTGACAAGTTTCTGTGAATTTAGCTTAGAGTGCTTTACGAGGTGCGACGAAAGTAGTCGAAAGAGAGGAAGACCGAGGCTGCACTCACCTCAGAAACTTCCGAAAAGTGGCGGACATGGCGTCGTTATACGGAGTCAGGCGCGTGAATACGTGTGTTCTCTGAGGGAGTATTTTGAGAGAGAGAGAGGGATGCAGGAGGGCCTGTTGCTCCTTTGGATAAAGTGGTGGAGCGAACTGCAGCTGCTCTGCAAATCAGCGAGCGATCAGTGATCAGGATCTGCAAGGAGAAATTCGCAAAAGAAGACGCCGGTGAATCATCGAAGTTGGAGACACCTGGGAAGAAGAGGCGGCTCGAGAAGAGAGTTGTTACTCGACTCTTTTCAGGAAGATGCGATTCGACGGCAGATATACGCATTTTATTCGAGGAAGCAGTATCCAACACTCAAAAAACTACATGCTACTCTTTTAGCAGCGGACCTGTTTGAAGGCAGTAAATCGTCCTTGTTACGAATCGTGAAAATGTTAGGTTTTCGCTATAAATCAATTTCTGGAAGAAAGTTGTTAATGGAACGGCAAGATATTGCAGCTTGGCGATGCCGCTTTCTTAGAGAATTAGTAGGGACTAATTTTGACGATATCGTTTGGCTTGATGAGACATGGGTGAATGCAGGACACACTTTAAAAAAAGGTTGGACAGACGATACCATCAACTAGTATGGCAACCCCGATAGGCAGAGGAAAGAGAATAATTGTAGCGCATGCCGGAAACTCAAAAGGTTTCATCCCAAATTGTCTGCTTTTATTCAGTTCAAAGAAGACCTCCGACTACCACGAAGAGATGAACCACAATACTTTCGTGAAATGGTTTGAAGACTCTGTGCTTCAAAACTTAACGAAGGCATCTATAATTATTATGGATAACGCTCCACACCATTCAGTTATACAGGGCAAGGCACCCACAAAGGCAACGAAGAAAAACGACATTGTTTGCTGGCTACTGAAACGTAAGATACAGTTCGACGGCAATTTGACGAGGGCGGAATTATTAGAACTTGTATCACAACACAAACCAAAGAATCCCATTTACATTGTGGATGAAGTAGCCAAAAAATACGGGCATAAAGTGCTCAGATTGCCTCCCTACCATTGCCACTTTAACGTAATAGAGCTGATTTGGGCACAGGTTAAACAGCATATTGCTGTAGAAAATAGAAAATTCACAATAACTGAAGTGGAACGCCTGTTGAAAGAGGCAGTTGAAACAGTGACACCAGAAGACTAGCGAAAGGTAGTGCATCATGTGAAAGGAGTGATTCAGGAAGCCTGGAAGTATGAAGGTGTCTTACAACAATCCGTCAAAGACTTAATAATGTCCATCAATACCAGCAGCGACACAGATAGCTCCAGTGACTCTGAATTAAGCGGTATTTTCCCGTTGTCTGATTAGTGTATAGTGTACGTACTGCCAGCAAATAATGTGTGAATTTATTTAGTTTCACATCTGATTCTTGTTGTGAGACTAAAAATTACTGTTCAGCCAGCTCCCGTCACCTCTGTATGGTAAGTTACACTGAATTTTAATTAAAATTTATTTTTGTAGACACTAAGATGTTATTCAATGTGTGTAATAAATAGTTTTCGTGATCTGCAATGAAAAGAAGGAAAATGTTTCGGACGCCAAAATCTCGTACTTCAATAGCCCATGTAAAACTGGCGCTAAGTAAAATAAAGAAAATATTTTCTTTTTGTGCTTAGAAATATCACTGAGATTGATACTGTATGTAAATTTCAAAAAATTTACGTAAAGTTTGTAGGAAATAGAGATTTTAAACATCATACTTGTTACGAGTTCAATATTGACATAGATGCGTAAAAACGTAGTTTTCAGAAATTTATATACCGGAAACGCAATGCACTACGAAAACTTTTAAAGATTCGTTGCAAAGCGTGTTACTTTAGCAATGAATGGAAAAAAATTATTGTTTTGAGACCAATAGTTTTTAAGATATGAAGTGATAAGTTTGAAGCTGTTAGCGAACTAGAAAAATTTTAATAGTTTCAAACAAATTAACGTAGCTCTTGCCCTAATTAAAATCAAGGATAGATTTTTGACATACTGTGAGATTTTATAGATACGTACATCGTGTGTGAATTTGAAATTTTTTACTCGATTCTTGTAGAAGTCAGAGGCTTTAAAGCGATTTTCTACGCCGCGTGGAGCGATGCGCTGTGGCGGCTGCCGCCAGCCAGTGCTTGACGTGACAACGCTGCAGCTTTGGCCCGCAAACGTCAAGTGACAACTAATTTAAATCAGACTATATATATGAAAGATACGTGGAAAGAGCTTTAGATATCAGTCATCTGGCCTTCACCTAATTTACGTCCCTTTCTCTCACTCCAGTACTTCCCTCGGCGATATTGCTACGGCACTCGTGCCAATGTCACGAGATTTAATCGCGTAGCACTGCACATGATGGCCGTAGAACTACCTGCATCATCAGTGCGTGTAGTAAAATTTTCTGGTCACTAACCTGGCTTCTTCGTTATATCTGATGCCCCCACGCAGAAGCAGTGCACACGTCATGGATCTTCTTCTCTTGAAGTGATGTGCTATGGAAGCTTTGGAACTGGAGATTAGGCTCGTAGTTGATATTTCAAAAAGTCGGGATGCCAGTTCTTTCATAATTTACGGTCATGGCACGAAACAACAAACGACATCTATCATACCGTCCGTTGTTATAAAGCTGTACACACATTTCACTGCCACATGACAGTCAGTCTTCGCTTCCCCCCTCGCGCGACTCCCAGCCTGGTCCGCCCTCGCGGACCTGCCTGACACCTCCCAGTGCCGTTCCCGCGCACTCTCACTTTTGGCGGGAAGCGCCACTTCTCCAACATAGTTATTCATTGGATTTACATAATTGAAGCCTCTCTAAATAAACAAAACGCAACATAATGAACCTTACTCTAAACATAATATTTACAATAAATCAAATCAATTTCTATTTAATTAATCTAATTTTTATTACTAAAGAAATGTAGATGCGACCCTACAAAGAGATGGGGCGGGGGGAAGCCAATGAGAATGTTTCTGGGTACCTTCGGCGCAACTTCTCACAGTAATGCAGTATGCTGCAGCATCTGCTATGTTTTCCCACCCATTCCACTTGTGGCGTGTCCTCCCAGCTACAAAATTTCTTAACAACTGCTACCTCATGGCCCTACGCCAGCCATCCTACAATGGACAGACTGAAAGAAAGAGGAGGATGAGACAGAGACGAGCCCTGCTCCCGGTGCATTGTTTACTTTCAGTACTTCACAATGACAGTTCACACAAAGGTGCTTGACAAGGTAACTCTCTCGGTAACTTTCGATACTCGTGATCCCCAACGCGATGTCGGGAACTTCTCAGAACACCGCGGGGCTGCCCGGTGTGGAGCGCTGCGGCAGCTGCACGCTCTGCACGGCTGGGCCGCGTGGACGCGTCTAGTCTCGCGCACAGGGGAGAGGCAGCCGCGCCGCTGGACCACTGGCTCAGCGCCTCACATCCGGAAGTCCACCGGGAGGCAGCGGTGTCGCCCGGGTCGCAGTCGCTCCAGTGTCGGCGCGGCGCCTCGCTTCTTGCCACGTCGACGTCACGCTGAGCCTCACACCTGTGGGCGGTCCCTGTTAAAGGGCGCGCACGTGGTGCTCTAGCGGCTGTCCTGCTGCGCTCTCTGTTGGGAGACAACTATTATCCGGATTGTATACCCACTAGATTTCCATCTGATTATGCTGAAGCGATACCTCCTCACTTAACAGCCATAATACAACCGCTCTCTCAAAGAACGATCTGTACCAAAAGATTGGAAAGTTCCACAGGTCACACCTATATTCAAGAAAGACAGTAGGAGTAACCCACTAAACTACGGGCCTATTTCATTGACATCAATTTTCAGCTGGTTTTGGAACATATCCTGTATTCAAATATTATGAATTATCTCGACAGAACGTTCTATTGGCCCAAGGTCAACACGGATTTAGAAAATATCATTCATGCGAAAGACAACTACCTCTTTACTCACACGAAATTATGTGTGTTATCGACAATGGTTCGCAAATTGATTCCTTATTTCTTGATATCCAGAAGGCTTTTGACACCGTACCTCACAAACTGCTTTTAATCCAATTGCGTGGTTATGGTATATCGCCCCAAATTAACTACTGGATAGGGGATTTCCTGCCAGAGACGACACAGTTCGTAGTAATCGATGGTAAGGCATCGACTAAAACAGAGGTGATGTCGGCCGTTAGACAGGGTAGTGTTATTGGTCCTTTGCTGTTCCTTATTTACATAAACGATTGAGGGGAAAATCTAAGTAGCTCTCTTAGATTGTTTGCAGATGACACCGTCATTTAGCGTCTAGTAAAATCACCTGAAGATCAAAACAAACTGCAGAACAATTTGAATAAGATATTACTATGGTGTAAAAATTGGCAATTGACTCTAAATAATGAGAAGTGTGATGTCGTCCATATGAGTAAGAAAAGAAATCCGTTAAATTTTGTTTACATGATAAATCAATCAAGTTTGAAGGCCGTAAACTCCACAAAATACCTAGGAATTACAATTACTTCTGACTTAAATTGGAAAGAACACATAGATAATGTCGTGGGAAAGGCGAACCAGAGACTGCGTTTTATTGGCAGAACCCTTAAAACATGCAACAGAAATATATAAGAAACTGCATACACTACGCTTGTCCGTTCATTTTTGGAGTACTGCTGCCCACTGTGGGATCCTTATCAGGTGTGTTTGACGGATGACATCGAAAGAGTCCAAAGACGCGCAGCTCGTTTCGTATTGTCACGATACAGGGGAGACAGCGTTACGGAAATGATACAGGGTCTGGGATGGGATGGTAATTATTACAACAACGGCGCTTATCCCTGCGGCGTGGGATACTTACAAAACTACAATCGCCATCATTCTCCTCCGAATGCGAAAATATATTGTTGACTCCCACTTACATAGGTAGAAATGATCAGCAGAATAAAATACGAGAAATCAGTGCCCTAACGGAGAGATTCGTGTGTTCTTTCTTCCCGCGCGCTATTCGAGAACGGAATGGGAGATAAAATAGTATAAAGGTGGATCGATGAAAGCTCTGCCAGGCACTTAAATGTGATTTGCAGAGATGTAGATGTAGATCAGTTCTTTTACCAATACCTAGATGGCAGGCGCCGTCATCCGATGAAAAACGACGTCGTCTTTCTACGTGTACATTTTTTTAAAATTTCATTCTATTTTTTAACAGCTAGCAGGAACACCGAGGACCTGTTGCCGGCCCACCACTTGTTCTCTGTCTCTGAAGCGGCAGCACCTCTCTGGGAAAGCCCTCTCGTTCGCTAATGGCTCTGAGGACACGAGCTAACAGGCCAGAACAACGCAGCCCAGAGCTGCTGTTGATCTCTCGCTGAGGAATTTTGTTCCCGGTTCGTAAGTGTTCGAGAATGAGGTTCACAGTGACAGAGCAAAACTAGGGTAATGGAGTGCTCTCTAAGAAAATCAGGTGATTCTGAATTATATTAGGTAACGAAACAATTAAGGAGATAGAAGAGTTTTGTTACTTGTGCAGTAAAATAACAAATGATGGTCGCAGTACAGAGGATATAAAATGCTAATTGCAATGGGTAGAAAAGCGTTCTTGAAAAAGGGAAATTTGTTAACATCGAATATTGATTTAAGCCTAAGGAAGTCCTTTCTGAATGCATTTGTGTGGAGTGTTGCCTTGTATGGCAGTGAAACATGGACGATAAACAGTACGGACAGGAAGACGATAGAGGCTTTTGAATTGATGCTGAAGATTAGGTGGGAGGATCGCGTAACTAATCAGTAGGTACTGAACAGAATTGGGGGGAAAAGAAATTTCTGGCATACCTTGACTAAATGAAGTGCTCCATTGGTAGGACACATTCTTAGACATCAAGGAATTGTGAATTTAGCGTGTGGAGTAATAAGCGCAGAGGAAGACCAGGAGATGGATACAGTAAGCAGATTCAGACAGATGTAAGTTGCCGTTCTTATGCGGAACTGAAGAGGCTTGCTCATGATAGGGTATTGCAGAGAGCTGCATCAAACCAGTCTCCCGACTGAAGGTCACAACAATATACCAACAAAGAACTTATTGGCATTGTGTAAGCGAAAACAACAAAAATTCTTACTTTTGTGTGGCCATCGTGTCCGTAGTTGCTTCATAATTATGAAGAGTTGAGTTTTATAGTTCGTCTATGCAAATACAATGAAAAGTTGCAATCTTTTCTGCCAGACGCGTTTCGTTTTAATCAATGTAAAACATCTTCAGCGGTCTGCAATTACCGATATATTTACAATTTTTCTCTGGTATCAAAAACTGTTATTAGACACGAGTAAGATATTGGTGCCTTTAATTACGGAATGTGGCCTCTATTTTCGCCTCAGATCCTAATCGCCGATATGTTGCACATTTCACAAGAAGCAAAAACAAGAAGTGCAAAGTAATGCTACCTACCAGAACTGACTTAGCCTTAGGTGAAGGTGGCCATACATGCATTCTGAATGTAGGAACTAATGAAGCGCGGAGACACTAGGCAAACGCCAAAAGATGTGCAGAAGAAGAGGATACTCCATCCAGTCCCAGTTATTTAATTATGCAGAAGAGTGGCCGTAGTTCAAATGTTCATATAGTCTATGGGACTTAACTACGGGGTCATCAGTCCCTAAACTTACAAACTACTTATGAACTACTTACGAACTAGGACGGCACAAATATCCATGCCCGAGGGGGGATTCAAATCCCCGACCGTAGTGGCCGTGCAGACCGTGACTGGAGCGCCTCAGTCTTCTCGGCCACCGCGGCCGGCCAAGGCCGTAGTTCTATCGAGGCTAATACATAGGCACGTCATTATGGTCACACGAGAGTACAAAACAATCGATGCATCTCACTGGAACAAACATTTCGGGAACTACGCAAGATCCGATCGATACTGCGGGAATATTTCTTTAACACCATCATTTGCTAATGAACGAAGGAGGCAAGGTTTTAATTGCACATGACGACAGGGAAATGAGTGGCAGGATTCTGGTGTTTGCCAGCGAAAGGGGAATAACATGCTGATCAACCTGTAATTCGATGCAACATTCAAAAGTTCCAGCAAACAATTTGGACAGTTATTTATTGTTCATGCTGATGTTAAAAGTTATATGAAGGAAACAAACCCTGTTCCAGGCGTGCAATCCTTCTTATCCAATATAAAGCGATAAACATACAATCGCTTTTTCATAGCTATTAAGAGCAGTGTCGGATACAGAATTTATTTTTTTTTGGGGGGGGGGGGGGGGGCACAAGCCCGAGGAGGGTGAACATGTCCTTAACGGCTTTGTGAGACTAATTTAAAACACACACACACTATATATAAGCTTTATTACAGTTATTGTCACATATAACTGGTATACGAAGCCCACAAAATATGTATCAAAGCCACGGTCACTTCTTAGAAAAAAAAAATTGTTATTTACTTCCATCTAACTACCAATGCAGTATTATTTTCTGCGCATTATGGCTTCATTTTCAAATGCCTATGATCACAAAAATACCACAATTATTCAATCACATTAAACAGTATAAATTGTCCAAATTAACCACAAAAAAAGAAAGATAACCAATTTAGAGCGTGGATGCCCTGTATTCAGCTGGGGCACACTTGCCAACAGCTGAACTCTGGGCATTCAGGCTTTAAATTTACTTCAATATTTAACTGATTCTGAGCTTTGCCATGTGGGTATGTGCGAAACCGTATACAGTGGAATCCATGCGAAACTGGCATAGGTTTTTTTTACATATTTACGACTTTGGAATAATTAGAGTGTAACGAAGTCGATAATCCTTTGGCGGGAGTTGCTAAGTGTAAACTATATCGTTAATCCTTTGGCAGGAGTCGCCAAGTGAAAACCAGGTCGTTAATCCTATGGCCAGAGTTGTCAGGTGTGAACTATGTCCTTGGTTACGAATTTATATAATTATATATATTTAGGACAGCAATTAATTATCTTGGGTCGCCACCATATTTCTCCAAAATATGAAAAATGGAAATGTTACTGATCAGCTATGATGTGATCATATTTTCAAATATATTCCTACTCTATTGCAATGTATAAGTTGTACCAAACAAACAAAAATGTACTTGAAAAAATATTGGTAAACTGTGGAATTTAACTAATCTGTTTCCCCTCCAAAATAGTGAAAAAGGAATGTTCTTAAATGAAAGACGATCTGCTTAAAATCAATTTATTATAATTAAACATACAAAACATAAATTAGATGACATTTCCTATCATGTAAAACAGATAAAGGTATTTAAACAATTTTTTTAAATGTTATAATATTGAGTCACAAAAACGACTGGCTGTGTCAAAGGTCGGAGGTTTTGCAAAACAGAATGCTATAAGATTGGCTACACAGGGGGTTGAAATTATCGTTAGCCCCAAGCTCCCCACAGTAAATAGGCAGATCTCAAAAGAATAAAATAAGGGACAGAATCCAACAAGTCTGATTCATATAACACTCCAGCAAGTGCGTCACCTTACCCACACAGATGATCATTGACGGCAGCGTCTCAGGCTCGCAGGCAGCAGGCGGTGGGAGCGGATGAGCTGAAATTTTTATCCCACCGTAATTTCTGCGACCTGTTAAGCAGGGTCGACATGTAACTTAACACAGCGTCACTGGCGTCGGCGTCGCTAGGCAGTTGCTGTGCGATTCTATCACGCTAGTAGACTAATCAATATTTTGCATAGGTCACACAAAGGCCACTTGGCACAAATCGATCAGTCACTTGCGTAATAAGATCTGTAAAAACAATGCCCGATTCGCAAAGGCGCGAATGCTTAAATAGAGACTTCTAGCAAAACGAAAACTAAACTGTAACCGCTCACAACGTAACCACAGGACAATGTAACGTCCGCGAAGGTCCGAATCTTCTGAATCACGCACAAGTCGAACCAGAGGACCGTTTAAGACGATGTCCTCCCCGCGAATCTAAACGGAGTATTCCGTCTCCCGAGGTCCGTACACTTCCGACGCTCAGACACGAGTCCCCGACGTCCGTACACTTCGGACGCTCAAACAGGAGACTAGCGAGGTCCGTACACTTCGGACGCTCAGACACGAGAGACTGTCCCGAGGTCCTTACCCCTCGGACGCTCACACAGGAGTCCTCGTACGTCCTCGCGCTCTGCCGCAGCTCACGGCAAGTGCCGGCCGGCCACACCCACGCGCGAAAAGACGCACCAATATCTGCTAACGGCTAATAGCCAAACCAATCGAGTGGCGTTGCGCCGTTGACATATTGATTAGCTGTCATACTAAAATACTCTGCCGAATCGGAACGCGTTCTCTGCGGCTGCCAAGAGGTTCCGCCCATGCCACCAAAACTTCCTGCGGAATTCACCGTTCCCAGGCTGAATGCTCTCCAAGGAATTTCACCTTGCTCCTAGCTACAGTCACACGACCTAAAAATGTTAACGTTGTGCTATATATACAGCCGCTGGAGCCAAACCCCTGGGTGCCAGACGGACAGAAAGCTTTCCTCTCAACCTAACCATTTGTCTCATAAATGTGTTCAAACTCTGCTGCTCTCTAGGAAGTTGTTTTAGATAACGCCAAAGGGCAATACGTCTCCATAAACAGCCTGGGGCCCAGAGCAGTCTGCTATTGTTTGTATCCGGCAAATTCCTCTCTTGCGAAACGGACGAATGACTATAAAGGCAGTCCCCGCTATCTCCCACGTTAAACTGCATGCCAGCATTGTGTAAAGCGTTCCACACACACACTAAAAATTCTGCCAGGTATACTCTGCCTGCTGTAGCGTCGGCGCCAAACAGGCAAGCCAGCCCCTCTCGTCCTTCCCCGAAGGCGAGCGAAAGTTGGTGGGAGGGGGAGACCCCAAGAGAGTCTCTGCTCTGCGTGGCCTGACCGTGCCCAACACGTAAAATCACTTTTTAGGAGCCAAGCTGCGCCAATAAACATTACAATCCCAAAATTTTCATATAAACATAGAATATACTACAATCCCAGGAGCCCATCACCCCTGATGTGTCCCCAAAGGCACAGAGATCAAAATAAATAAGGATCTACAAAGAAAAATGTCACATATTTCAATAATTAGCGTAACGAGAAAGGTACAGTAACACAAGGATAATATGAAAAATAGACTAATTACAGCCCGCGTCTCACAAGAGTACAAGACAAAATAAGACTGACAACTTCAAAATTAAAACAATTGTACAATTTGGTGGAAAAATGTTTTTTACATATTAAATGAGCCACATAACTTAATGGTGACTGTACAAAAACGTAAGACATATTGTTTCATAAAATGTTCAAATGTTTATAATAATTGGACTATAAGACTGAATATGGAAAAGCTGGTAGAAGCCGACCTCGGAGAAGATCAGTTTGGGTTCAGGAGAAATGTAGGAACACGGGAGGCAATACTCACTTTACGGCTTATCCTAGAAGATAGATTAAGAAAAGGCAAACCTACATTTCTAGCTTTTGTAGATTTGGAGAAGGCTTTTGACAATGTTGATTGGAACAAATTCTTTCACTTTCTGAAGTCAGCAGGGGTAAAATACAGGGAAAGGAGAGTTATCTACAACTTGTACAAAAGCCAGACAGCGGTTGTCAGAGTTGAAGGGCATGAAAGGGGTGCAGTGGTTCGAAAGGGAGTAAGACAGGTTTGTAGTCTTTCTCCATTGTTGTTCAATTTGTACATTGAGCAAGCTATAAAGGAAAGCAAGGAGAAATTTGGAGAAGGAATTAAAGTTCAGGGTGAAGAATTAAAAACATTGCGTTTTGCCGACGACATAGTAATTCTGTCAGATACAGCAAAGGACCTGGAAGAGCAATTGAACGGAATGGACAGTGTGCTGAAAGTTGCATATAAGATGAACATTAACAAGAGTAAAACTCGGGTAATGGAGTGTAGTGTAAGAAAATCAGGTGATGCTGAAGGAATTAGATTGGGAAACGAAGCAATAAAGGAGGTAGATGAGTTCTGTTACTTGGGCAGTAAAATAACAAATGATGGTCGCAGTACAGAGGATATAAAATGCAGAATGGCAATGGGTAGAAAAGCGTTCTTGAAAAAGAGAAATTTGTTAACATCGAATATTGATTTAAACCTACGGAAGTCCTTTCTGAAGGCATTTGTATGGAGTGTTGCCTTGTATGGGAGTGAGACATGGACGATAAACAGTACGGACAGCAAGAGGATTGAGGCTTTTGAAATATGGTGCTACAGAAGAATGCTGAAGATTAGGTGGGTGGATCGCGTAACTAATGAGGAGGTACTGAACAGAATTGAGGAGAAAAGGAATTTCTGGCATACCTTGACTAAAAGAAGGGATAGATTGGTAGGACACATTCTTAGACATCAAGGAATTGTGAATTTAGCATTAGAGGGAAGTGTGTGGGGAAAAATCGCAGGGGGAGACCAAGATATGGATACAGTAAGCAGATTCAGACAGATGTAGGTTGTCGTTCTTATGTGGAGATGAAGAGTCTTGCTCAGGATAGGGTATTGTGGAGAGCTGCATCAAACCAGTCTCCGGACTGAAGACCACAGCAACAACAACAACAAGACTGAATAAGACTGACCACACGAAAATTAATAATATTGTAGAATGTGGTCGAAAAATGTGTGGTACATATTAAATGAGCAACATAACTTAATGGTGACGGTACAAAAACGTAGGACAAATTGTTTTAAAAAAAGTTCAAATGTGTGTACTCCGGAGGGGCCAAACTGCTAAGGTCATCGGTCCCTAGTCTTACAATCAACTTTAAATTATTCTAAGGATATCACACACACCGATGCCCGAGTGAGGACTCGAACCTCTGGAGGGGGTGGCCGCGTATTCTACGATTTTACCTGGTGACGCCAGCAGCAGAAAACATCTGCGCTACTTGAAGGACATCCATTTATTTCGGAGCGCTGTCATCGTTACGCTGCCCCTAGACGCCAAATATTGCTGTACACGTTGTTACGGGTGACGTTTCCAACACTGCGACGCTGCCTTCTGATCGCTGATGCTCACCCCTTACCACCCCCCCCCCCCCCCGCGCCCACCGCAGCCGTGGTCCACGCCTCCTGTCGCTGCCAACAGCCAGCGCACGAACCTCAACTTACCGTGGACGAACAGTACTGTATCCGGAGTAGCTGTGTCATTACCAAACAATGCAGAAATTGGAAATACAGCGTATTCTGAAAGTCGCCCAGTTACGGGTCAGTAACAAACAGCCAGTAGGATCAAGTGTTCAAATGTTTGTAAATCTATGGGACTTAACTGCGTTGGTTATTTGTCCCTAGACTTACAAACTACTTAAACTAAACTAAGGACAACACACACACCCATGCCCCACGGAGGACTCGAACCACCCATAGAGTCTTGTATTATGGTATAGTAATAAAACCCGTTAATCGGCATCCCGGATTTCATTTAAACGAATTTCCTACCCGTAACTGGTTAGTGTATTTGAGCTCTTTTAACAGCGAGTTTGCTGTCCAGCTTCCCAGGGACTACGTCGTCGAGAGCATTCCTACAGAACAGGTCGACTCACAAGTCTGGTCAGCTTCTTTTGCAGATCCTGGACGTAAGGTGTGGACCGGTAGATCCGCACGCCGCATACACCATCTTCTACCGACTCCTAACTAAACCTATACTTTGAAGCTAGGTTTAGTCACAAGGAGGGGATTCTTGAACTTGGCATCCCTTGAGCGGAGGATAAAATTTTTGAAGTCGACTGCCATATTCGGCACGAGAAGGCACTGTAAATTGAAGTGAACGATTTCGCAAGTTAAGTGCCGTCAAAATCTGTGGGAAAAGTGGAAGTGCAACTCTTTTAAGTGGATGTACATAAATAAACAGCTGTTACATGCAGTGAAAATTTAATACGATATGGGTAGTGCCGGTAATATAACGTGTCACAGAGTACGAAAAAGTCTATCGTGAACCGTAATAAGTCGTGACGTGTAAAACAGAAATCGCGTCTCTAGACTGCGAACACTTCACGATTGAAACCTAACGAAACGGAAACGGAAGTGTACATTGCAACAAAATATCTTGTCTATTGTTTTCCTATGCATTTATTCACTATTTATGGAATATATTAAAAGTCATTAATTAGAACCATGCATCTAGTAAAATGTTTGTCTTTGACATGGTTGCTATGGACGCTTTTAACGTAGATGGTATTACCTATCCTGTAATTCAGATATGCTTCGTCCATGTTACTATGTTCTGCGCTAAAATGAAGAGTAAATATTCTATTTCAGACCGTGATTATGTTTTCTTTTACAGATAAACCACCAACGGAATAAGACTGGTAATACTGATTTCCACATAACTCTAGTAATTGATATTTATACACAGTTTTGTACACGACATTAAGACAGTCATTGTAATATTATCTCTCCAGTGTATGTACATGTGATAAAGAATTCGTTGCTATGTATTTCATGGGATGTTCTTGAAACAGAACAAATGCAGTTTTCAGAGAAAGCGCTGTTACCTTTGAACAACTCGGAATCTTGCAGAATATAGTTGTGTTCAGTTAACAAAAGTGTGCGAAATCTTTTTAGGAAGCAAGAGGAAAAATAAAGTGGGCAAAAAGAAAATGACTGTGATGGTTATATGCAGTGAGATCGATGCTTTGCGGTCGTTTGTTCATATTTGTTCTGGGTTGTTCGTTGAGAATTTCACTCAGTTTTTTTATTACAGAGGGTGTTGAACCAACACCGTCTGAAAAGCATGTGCACTGCCGTGCTACTTCATGTCACGCAGAGTAGCTCGCGATCGCGTAGCTTACTGGCTGGCCGATGGGGCACGCCCCACCGTCTCACTGCGGCCAGCCAGTCAGCTACGCGATCGCGACCTACTCTGCGTGACTTGGCAAGGGAGCACACAGGCCTTCTACTCAAATGGTGTTAGTTGTACCGTCTTTCGTTCTCTCTCTTTTCATTGGTTCGAAAGGGTACCTTGTGGACCTTTGTTTGTTTTGGTCTATTTTGATCGTTTCGGATAACTCAGTTTTCTCGTTACCGAGGGAGTCGAGCTACCATGCCGCAACCTTCTGACCGAGCGCGCTGAGCCATAGCGCACTAGCATGTTCCCAAACACCGTCTAACATGTTCGTACATTACAAACTAATTCCCCGCCGCCGGCTGCGGTGGCCGCGGGAATTGAGGCTCTCCAGTCACGGTCTGCACGGCCATTACGGTCGGGTGTTCGAATCCCCCCTCGGTCATGGATATGTATGCCGTCCTTAGTATTAGTTAGTTCATAAGTAGTTTGTAAGTTTAGGGACTGATGACCCCGTAAGTTAAGTCCCATAAGCTTTACAAACATTTGAACATTTTGAACAATTCCTCGCCTATTACGCTATGGCGAACAGCTGAGAGGGTAATTCGTGATTCTCGTACCATCCATGGTAGGTGTTAACTAACTAACCAACATTAGATTATAATTCATTGCCTTAAGAAGGACGTGTTTTTGATAATTTTCAGTGCGCCATTGCTTTGAAATGACAACACTTCTGTTATAGTAAGAAAATCGTTAGGTAGAACAAGCAGCATGGCGTACGCAGGAGATTTTGGAGCGAGGGATGTCACGTGACAGATTTACGAACGCCAAATGTACGCTGTGTTCCATCCAGGCTATAGTCACTCGTTCGAATGCCAAATTTACGTTATGTTCGTTCCAGGCTGTAGCGTTAATGGAACACAGCGTACATTTTGCGTTCGTAACCAGTACAAGCCAACAAAATAAATTCTGAACTACCAGGGCAAACAGGTGATGATATTTTAACGGAAAAATATAATGATGATGTGGGAGAGATATTAAAATGGTAGTTCAAAGAAGTAAAAGTTAAAAAAAAAAAAAAAAAGAAAAGAAAAGAATATGTTTGTCAAAGCTAAACTCAAATATCGTATAATTTTGGCTGTTTGTTAAAATACGGTCAGAAAGAATATTACATGTTGGGTGCATAGATATTACCACAGTAGTCGTAATCTTATTACCATATTTTTTTATTATTTAGATTATTATTTTGGTCCGAAATGTTTGCAAAAACTTATAAAACTACAAATCTAAAGTGGGCCGTAAAACAAGTCAGTGGGATATTTTGTTTGATGATAAACACCAAGAACATTTGAATATGCACATGAACACTAAAACGCAGTAAGTGCTGATTACACTGTAAAGCGACTATAACAAACTGAATCCGTTACGATGTAGAGACAATATACATTCTAGTCACATGACACTGTAAGCAGCGTTTCTTTCTAACCTTACGCATGCGCAAAAGCTGTTCTCCCCCACATCTTTTCAAACAGTTAAATATTTGTTACATATAATAAAAATGCATCTCTTACATGGATTAATGCAGACGGTGCCCAGCCTAAATTATACATGATTTAACGCTACTGGGGGGGGGGGGGAGGATTCACAAACAACACTCATTCTCTTACACACACGCAATGCCACAGTGAAACTCACCAAAGTCAGCGTGCTGAGACGAGGCGGAAGCAGGGGCCACTATCGTAGGCGAAATACAGCAAGTCAAAGGTGGCACAAAACAGGTTATACACAAACTTTTGAAGCTGGCTCTGGTCTGTCGTGCCTGTTTTGAGATGGTGCGTGTGTATAGCCAAGTTCAATTGCATCTGAATTGGACCGCGAGCAAACAAGCTAACGGCGACACACGTCTACGTTAGATTAACGCACTCCACTGAAGGTGAAGTGGTTGAAAATCGTATTCATCACACAAAATCACGGTGGATTCTTAAGTTGCAATCTGTCAGCAATTGATCAAGGTACTGATTTTATATGAGAAGCGGTGTGAACTAAGGCGACTAGCTGCAAACCCCGGAAGTCGGAACTCGGACCCACGTGGTTCCGAAAACAAATAAAATTGAATAAATTCAGTTTCCGAAAAATAAAGAAAATTAACTACAGCACGCAACCCATAGAAATTCTTAGAATTATATAAGGATACGAATCAAATACAGCTACACGCGATAGGGGGCGGAAAAATAAAAATAAGAATTACGACATGCAAGCCATAGAAATGTTTAGAATTACATAAGGAAGCTATTGAAGGAGGTTGTTCGAGGCTCAGAGAAAACTACTGACAAAGACACAGTACGTACTACCAGTCAGAGAAGAGACAGAAAAATTAAAATAGGGGGGGGGGGGGGGAGAGAAGATCGCGAAATATTAGTGGAAATCAGAAGTATACACGCATAGTTACTTGCCTGATGGGCATGGAACAAACCAGAGTGGAAGCTGAACGCTTTGTTCTATGAACCAACCACATGGAACACATATCACTCACAGAAGGAAACGATGAGAAGATTTTTTCATGCACTGTATAAAATGAACGTATCACCTATTAGAAATCGGGCCCCACAAAGCTAGAAAGTATTTACACAGAGTTCATACGCTGCCACATGATACGCTGGCCGTTATCAAACTGCAACTAGAATCACACACATCGCGTTTATGTATTGGAAATCACTGAACTGAAAAGAGAGAACACATTTCTGCACACGATCGAAGAAAATATTAAAAAAAAAAAAAAAAAAAAAAAAAAAAAAAAAAAAAAAAAAAATTGTAAGTTCACGACTCTAAGTTAAACGTGCTAGTCAATGGAACGCTACCATCTCCAGAAACAAGAGCAGAACCAACCTTACCTCACCAGACGACCAGCACAGAGTGAATCGCCGTGCGGCCACCAGGCCGCGGGAAAACGAACGGAAGCCGGAAAATCCACGAAAACAGCGGTGGTGGGGACGGACAGCGAGACTCGCGCTAAAGAAAGCTCGCTGACATAACTGTAACCAAAGGGTGTATCTCTTTGGTAGTTTCAGCAGCTATCGGTACTGAGCCAGAGAGAACAATGCAAAGTGAGCTATCACTCCCCATGTTCAAACAGCCATAAATTCTCGCACCCACTTAAAAGTAAAAAAACTGCACATTCTCACAGGGACAGTGACGTAGTGGAGAAGCTGTATTTATGCCACATTAATTAATATTGAAAAAATTATTAACATAACAAAATAAGAAAAACCTAGCAATATTAACTAATATTCTAACACGTGAAATAAAAATGTTATTCCTCAAGCCTTGAAATGAGTGGGGATTCAAGTTTTAACAAAATGATAATCTAGCGACATTAAATAAATTATAAGTTTACAGAAACTGTACAAAAATATATGGAAGGCGACGGACGGTTGTCTTTGAAGCTGCATAATGTCATCACCATATGCATCCCCTTTTTGCCCTTTTCACTGTATGCGGCACTAACCCCTGCATCCGATGCAACTTATCCTTCATTTGCCGGAACTGCGGTATTTCCCGAAACCTTGTGTGTTTGTTCGTCCCCTCCTTCAACGTACCCAACTCCATCTCGAACCTTCTTAGTTCATTTCGTAGCGACCATAAACTGTAATCTAGAAAGATAGTCCACTCGTGATTTGTTAGTGCTGCCTGCCCTTGTTTTGCAAATACTACACCGCCCTACAGGTGATATACTCGTAGTCCATCGCCTACATCAATCCAATAAGCTAATCCTAGGAGCACCAGTAACCTGAGCCGCTCCAAGGCACCCAGCGGTATCCCCTGCAAGAAAAGAAAGAAAGAAAAAAACATATTGCTTAACACAAAAAATTACTACTACCATGCATCACCGCTACTGCTAAGTACGTTTTCTTAAATTATAGCGCCCCGAACCCCCGTTGTGAATTCCAATCGGTACTGGCGGTGAGCTCGTAGAGTCTACTGCCCCTTTGAAAATTTCACTCTACCTACATGCACTATTGTTGTTCTCGTTGGGAGCTGCAACTTAACGTTCAGTGGAGATGTTACTTCCACAACCTGATATGGTCTCGTATAAGTAGCAACTAGATTTTTAGTTCTCCCTTTGCCTATATATGAGCTTGATAGCATAACCCACTGGCCTACTCTGTAATTGGGATACTCAGCACCTGCTTCCGCTATCCTCTATTGCCGCTCGAGTGCCTTGGTATTTGCTCTGTGCACTCTCTTCCAAATTTCCCTCATAAACTTTGCAAAATCTTTCACCGTTTCGCCCGCTTTTCCTTTTTTTCTCCTAAACGCATCGAAAGGGACGGCCTTTTCCTTCCGTACATCACTTCGTAGTAGAGATGGGTAGGTCCGAGATTGTACAGCAGTCGGAGCTGCATCCAGGTTCCGTGTCCGCTGCACCCGTATGGGTCCGGCTCTGCAGCCGGCCGGCTAGACGGACCATGTCTGTCAAGTGGATCCGCCGCCACTGGACCTACACTGGTACAGCTGCACAGATGGCGGCCGAAGCGTATCTATCGAGCGAATCTTGTCTAACCGAGAAGGATTGCAGTTGCGTTACACAGGAATATGTAGAAATTTATTAATATATAGTAACGATGTAAAAGATAGACCAAGTTAACTGTGATACGAATGTTTTATTGCCAGAAAATCACAAACACTGTCGCATTATAAAATCACAGTCATCATTTGCTATACATGTCACCAAGATCACATTAGTATTTTTCAAATTATTTGTAGAAAACTAAAATCTTCGAGAACTAAGCTCTTACTGTAAAACATTTTGCAAGACTGTGTTTTCATCAATTGAATTTAGCTGTCTTTTAATAGAAATTATTCTGATTATTTTGTGATGCCCAGCCATCAGCAGTTAAAAGACATATCTGTTCCTCCCATCAATAAATGTCGAGTTTCCTCTTTTAATTCCTTGTGGATGGCAGGCAACAAACTGCAAGATACTGATTTTCTAGTTGGTATCTTATATAGTGGACAAAGTAAATTCATTAGTTTTCGGAACTCTGAATCTCTGCAATTTTAAATGGATGGTATTCGTTTACAATCATTTTTGTCACTATTATCAATTTGCTAGGAACGATGAATTGGAACTGATAAACAGTTCAATGCTGAAGTGGACGGTAAAATTTGTTCTGAACTGGATGGCACAGATTCAGGTAAAGAATTGTGATTAATTTTATTAGAATTGCCACTGCTATTGGTAAATTCTTCATTGCTAGGTAAATTTATTTCAAGTGGTTTTCCTCTTCATATGTCTGACGGGATTTCCTGCTCGAGTTCTTGGATTGTGCGAAAGATCCAGACAACAATATCGGCATTTAGCTTTATTATCTTCGACTGTAAACTGATACCAAACTTCACTGATCTTCGGTGGTGGGATAATGAAATCTACGAGGACAAGAAAAAACTGTTATATGACACCTGGGCAGCACGGGCACACATACATGTGTGTATCACTAAAAAGCTCAATTCGTTCAGTAAATAAATCACTGGACCAAGATTAGTGTCCATAACATCGTTTGCAATGGTCAAAACCGACTTGCAATGTTTGCTTGACAGACATGAGTGCATTGTCCATTCCTTGTTGGCACCCTTTCAAACCATATCATAAAATACACAATTACTGTGAACTCAAATCTTACTACCAACTTTTTTGGGGGGCACAATCAAGAGTTACTGTTATTGGGAATAACCTTACAATAATAATCTTCCGTTGAACAGTTGTGCAGTGAATGGCAACACAAATTCAGGAAATCGAACAAAATCACTATGTTTGTTGAACTGTTTCAGCCAAACATCTGTTAGTAATGCGACACCTGTTGGAGGATGCTACCCAAGGCCAGTACAGTCTCAGACAGAAAAACTAGGCCTGTGTGCCAGCCTCGAGTGTTGTGCAGCGAACTGCCAGGCCAGCGTCACACACAGCTGACGGAATTCGGCGAGCAGGTAGCCGCCCAGCCACCTCAGCATGTCGCCTCAGCCTGCTGTGTTTATGGCGGGTCCACATCCGGCGTGGGCTTTACAACTGTCTCCCTGCCACTCCACCGCTGTGTTTCCATCTCCGGCTGCACCTGACCTTTTTGCTGGCCTGGGCCACAGAGTATACAGAGGAGCAGCTCTCCCTAAACCACTGTCCTACGCTCCCCTCGAAGTTCCGCAAGATGCTAGCAGGTGTCAGGCCGTTCCCTGGCTTAGGGTGCCTCTCGCACGTCAGATGGTAGCGTGGAGGGGAGGCTGAGGGGAGAGCTCGTGCCACCTGCCACGAGGCCACGGCTGTGTCCGGCTTGCTGGCGTTTGAGGGGAGGTGGTGGTGGGGGCAGCCGCTACCTGCCGCCTGCTCTGGCCAGTTTAAAGGGCTGCTTCTGACCTCAGCGCCGTCATGGGACATCTTACGGAACTGCTGGAAACCCTCCCTTCCCGCACCCCTGAGCGTTGACCGGGCCCTTATGGATGTTTCCCGTCTGTATATATTTGTCTGTGCCTGGACCCACAACCGATGCGTGTCCGAAGATGTGTGTCCGACCTGCACTCGGATTTACATTCATAACAAGTGCAGCTGATGCGGGTCCAAGGAACCGTTTCCATCCGGACCTACCCATCTCTACTTCGTAGGGCGATAATGCAGTCGACTGTTGCATTTTTGCATTGTAAGTCGAGACAATCATTCCCAAATAGAAGTCCCAGTTGCTATGCTGTTCGTTCACGTAATGTCCAGAATTTTACAAATCGTTCTATGAACACGCTCGGTCGCACTTCCGACATGAAGTTCAAACCCTGGTCGGTGATAATTGCTTCCAGTATTCTAAACTTAAGTATCCAGTTGTTTATCAAAGCTTGTGGTCGGGCAAACTAAGCATAACTAAGATTCGGAAAAAATGGTCAACGATTGTTAGAACGTACCTATTACCCGCTGGAGTTTTATGGAATTGACTATAGATGTCAAGCCCACACATCTGAAACGGAACTGAAGCCTCTGGACGCCTCTGCAATGGAATCCTATTATGGCATATGTCTGCCCTTTGAGTACATTCCACGCAATTACGCACGTCCTGCCTCACATCTTGCTTCCGAGTCGGCCACCAAACCTCTCTGCCACTCGCCGCTCCATCCCTCTGACCTCCATGCCCTGAGGGAATATGATCGTGTCCCTCTCGCATCTACTCCTGTCTGAGATGTGCTGGGACGACGATTCTAGGCCCTAACTTCGTTTACCGGCACAACACCTCCTCCTCCAGACAGAATTGTCTCTATTTGTCTCTTTACATTCTGCATCCTTTGCTTGTTCCTTCCGCCATCCTTCAGCATCCCTTCCTACTGCTTCCACGAACGCGATCTTCCTACTTAACCCGCTGCATTGGTGTGTTTTTTCAAAAAAAAAAAAAAAAAAAGAGTTCAAATGTTTGTATAGCTTATGGGACTTAACTACGGGGTCATCAGTCCCTAAACTTACTACTTATGAACTAGCTAAGACTAAGGACGGCACAAATATCCATGAACGAGGAGCGATTCGAACCCCTGACCGTAGTGGCCGTGTGTTTCTTCCCTGGTTTATGTATCACCTCGTAATCCATCTCTGCCAAACACAAAGAGCAACGAATTAGTCGACTCGAGGGATCCCACAATCCAAGTAACCACGTGGGCGCTGCATGGTCTGTTATCACCTTAAATTTTCTTCCATATGAATACCATTTAAAATACTAAATGCCGTATATCATGCTGAGTAACTCTTTCTCTGTGGGTGAGTAGTTTTTCTCCGCTGTCGTCAACTGCCTAGATGTGTATGCTATCGGCCGTTCTATTCCATCAAATACCTGCGACAACACTACCCCCACTGAATGTCTGCTTGCATCGCATGACAACACAAATTCCTTACTGTTGTTGTTATGGTCTTCAGTCCGGAGACTGGTTTGATGCAGCTCTCCACCCTACTCTATCCTGAGCAAGCCTTTTCATTTCCTCATAAGAACGGCAACCCACATCCACTTGAATCTGTTTACTATACGCGTCTCTTGGTCTCCCTCTGCGATTTTTACCCCACACACTTCCCTCCAATGCTAAATTTACGATTCCCCGATGTCTAAGAATGTGTCCTACCAAGCGATCCCTTCTTTTAGTTAGGGTATGCCAAAAATTCCTTTTCTCACCAATTCTGTAAAGTACCTCTTCATTAGTTATGCGATCTACCCACCTAATCTTCAGCATTCTTCTGTAGCACCACATTTCAAAAGCCTCTATTCTCTTCCTGTCCGCACTGTTTATCGTCCATGTTTCACTCCCGTACAAGGCAACACTCCACACAAATGCCTTCAGAAAAGACTTCCTTACCCTTAAATTAATATTCGATGTTAGCAAATTTCTCTTTTTCAAAAATGCTTTTCTTCCCATTGCCATTCTGCATTTTATATCCTCTGTACTGCGAGCATCGCATGTTATTTTACTACCCAAGTAACAAAACTCATCTACCACCTTCATTGTTTCGTCACCTAATCTAATTCCTTCAGCATCGCCTGATTTTCTAAGACCGCATTCCATTATTTTTGTTTTGCTCTCGTTAATGTTCATTTTATACGCTCTCTTCAACACGCTGTCCATTCCGTTCAACTGCTCTTCCAGGTCCTTTGCTGTCTCTGACAGAATTACAATGTCATCAGCAAAACGCAATGTTTTTATTTCTTCCCCCTGAACTTTAATCCCTATTCCAAATTTTTCCTTGCTTTCCTTCACCGCCTGCTCGATGTACAAATTGAATAACATTGGAGAAAGGCTACAACCCTGTCTTACTCCCTTCCCAACTGATGCTTCCCTTTCATGTCCTTCGAGTCTAATAACTGCGGTCTGGCTTTTGTACAAGTTGTGAATAACTCTCCTTTCCCTGTATTTTATCCCTGCTGACTTCAGAATTTGAAAGAGTGTATTCCAGTCAACATTGTCAAATGCTTTCTCCAAATCTACAAAAGCTAAAAATGTAGGTTTGCCTTTTCTTAATCTATCTTCTAAGATAAGACGTAAAGTGAGTATTGCCTCCCGAGTTCCTACATTTCTCCTGAACCCAAACTGATCTTCCCCGAGGTCGGCTTCTACCAGTTTTTCCATCCTTCTGTATATAATTCGTGTTAATATTTTGCAACCATGACTTATTAAACTGATGGTTCTGTAGTTTTCACACCTGTCTGCGCCTGATTTCTTTGGAATGGGGATTATTACATTTTTCTTAAAGTCTGAGGGCATTTCGCCGGTCTCATACATTCTACACACCAGGTCAAATAGTCTTGTCATGGCTGGCTCTCCCAGATACTTTAGTAGCTCTGAGGGTATGTCATCTACTCCTGGGGCCTTGTTTCGACCTAGGTCTTTCAAGGCTCTGTCAAATTCATCTCTCAGTATAGTATCTCCTATTTCATCTTGATCGACTTCATCTTCCGTTCCTACAACATCGTCTCTAAGTTCATTTCCTTTGTAGAGCTGCTCTATGTACTCTTTCCACCTTTCAGCTTTCCCTTCTTTGCTGAGAACTGGTTTCCCATCTGAGTTCTTGATATTCGTAGAGCTGTTTTTCTTATCTCCAAATGTTTCTTTTATTTTCCTGTAGGCGGTATCTACTTTTCCCCTTGCTATACATTCTTCTACAGATTTACATTTGGCTTCTAGCCACTCCTGCTTAGCCGTTTTGCACTTCCTGTCAATCTCATTTTTTAGTCGTCTGTACTCCATTTTGCCTGTTTCATTTACTGCATTTTTATATTTTCTCCTTTCATCAATTAACTGTAGTATTTCCTGTGATATCCATGGATTTTTTGTAGGTCTTGCCTTTCTACCTATTTTGTCCTCCGCTGCCTTCATTATTTCATCTCTCAATGCTACCCATTCCTCTTCTACTGTTTTATTTCCCCCTGTTTCTGTCAATTGTTGCCTAAATCTCCCTCTGAAATTCTCCAGAACTTCACTTTCCTTCAATCTATCTAAGTCCCATCTCCTTATTTTCCTACCTTTCTGCAGTTTTTTCAGCTTCAGCCTACAGCTCATGACTAACAAGTTATGGTCAGAGTCTATATCTGCCCCTGGGTACGTCTTGCAGTTTATAACCTGGTTCCGGAATCTATGTCTTACCATTATAAAATCTATCTGATACCTTCCGGTGTCTCCTGGTCTCTTCCACGTATACAACCTTCTTTTGTGATTCTTAAACCACGTGTTTGTTACGATTAAATCATGTTCCGTGCAAAATTCTACCAGGCGACTTCCTCTTTCATTCCTCCTACCTAGTCCATATTCACCTACTATTTTTCCTTCTCTTCCTTTTCCTACTACCGAATTCCAGTCTCCCATCACAATTAAGTTTTCCTCTCCCTTAACTGTCTGAATAATTTCCTTTAGCTCCTCATATATTTCTTCGATCTCCTCATCATCGGCAGAGCTAGTTGGCATATAAACCTGTACTACTGTTGTCGGTGTTGGCTTCGTATCTATCTTGACAATGATAATGCGATCACTGTGCTGCTCATAGTAGTTTACCTGCATTCCTATTTTCTTATTCATTATCAGTCCTACTCCTGTGATACCCTCAACTGATTTTGTATTTATAATCCTGTACTCACCTGACCAGAAATCCTGTTCATCCTGCCACCGAACTTCACTAATCCCCACTATATCTAACTTCAACCTATCCATTTCCCTTTTTAAATTTTCTAATTTTCCTACTCGATTAAGGGATCTAACATTCCACGCTCCGACCCGTAGAATGCCAGTATTGTCTTTCCTGATGATCACATCCTCCTGGGTAGTCCCCGCCCGGAGATCCGAATGGGGGACTATTTTACCTCCGGAATATTTTACCCGAGAGGATGCCATCATCATATGTTCATACAGTAGAGCTGCATGTCCTCGGGAAAAGTAACGGCTGTAGTTTCCCCTTGCTTTCAGCCGTTCGCAGTAGCTGTGTGGCAAAGCCACATTAGCTGATGTTACAAGGCCAGCTCAGTCAATCATCCAGACTGTTGCCCCTGTAACTACTGAAAAGGCTGCTGCCCCTCTTCAGGAACCACACGTTTGTCTGGCCTCTCCACAGATACCCCTCCGCTGTGGTTGCACCTACGGTACGGCTATCTGCATCGTTGAGGCACGCAAGCCACCCCACCTCGGCAATGTCTGTGGTTCATGGGGGTGGAATTCCTTACTATAATGTGGATACGCCAAAATCGGACTTGCCACTTATTTTTGCATTAGTACCCCGAAAGCTTCTTCACACTGAGGTGTCCATTGAAATTTTGCTCCCTTTTTTAACAACTGCGTTAGTGGAGGGGCTATTTCCGCAAAGTCCTTTATATATTTCCTATAATATAATGCGAGCCCAAGTAACGACTGCAGTTCTTTAACCCGCTGTTGCATTGGGAATTCCTGAACTGCGGATACTAACTGAGGATCCGTCTTAACACCTTCACCAATAATAAAATGTCCCAAAGCAGTCAAATTCAAATGTTCAAATGTTTGTAAATCTTATGGGACTTAACTATGGGGTCATCAGTCCCTAAACTTACAAACTACTTATGAACAACTTACGAACTAGGACGGCACAAATATCCATGTCCGAGGGGGGATTCGAACCCCCGACCATAGTGGCCGTGCAGACCGTGACTGAAGCCCCTCAGTCCCCTCGGCCACCGCGGCCGGCCCAAATCAGTCACTTCCTTCACAGCGAAATTATATTTTTTTCAAATTTACCGTTAACCTGCCATCCCTAAGCCTCCGAAATACTTTTCGTAACCGTGCCATGTGTTCTTTATAGCCCGAACCGCATCCTCTTGTACTGCCAATGACCTCCTGGCGTAGAAAACGCAATCTTATGCCTGTCTTTCGGCGCTATTTCTAGCTGGTGGTATCCACTCCTAATATCTATGGTGGAGAAGTACTTGCTGCTACCTAGACTGTCTAAAATGTCCGTAATGATCGGTAATGGATAATAATTTTCTGAAATTGTTTGGTTTTTTAAATGCCAGTAATTGCAGCAAAATCTGTACCCCTTTGTACCATCAGGAGACTTCTTAGGCACGATTACCACGTTGGCACTGTGTGGGGAATCTGAGTTCTCAATATTTCCATCCTTCAGCTGCTCAATAATTTCATCTAGTATTGGTTGCAGATGTTGTGCAACACCATATGGTCGTTTATAGACAGGAGGACTATTCCCGGTTGAAATTTTATGCTGCGTAATTTTTGTACCTGGCAACGGTCCTTTCGAATTAAACATATCCTGAAATTCACTCAAAACAGTTTCAATATCATTACGATCATTTCCCTCCAAATGCGACAGTTTCTGGTGCAACACAGTTTTATAGGCTGCTGGCTGGAGGCTATTTTCAGTAGCTGACCAAATAAAATCTTCTTCTTTTACGGTGCTGACTGTTGCTAACAACTTTCTCAATTCTCTATCTTCTGCCCCAAAACTATCAACTAGTACCGGTACTCTTTTTGCCCCATCTTTTCCACTAATACGCACTATGCTGCTACGTACAAAACAATGTGCCCTGTCTAGTTCCTCATTTTCCTATAACGGCTCCACAAGACACACTGTATCCACTGGTAGGCTGGTATTGTTGTTTATGCAGAGCAATTTCCCTGTACCTAATGGTACTCTATCACGCGAATCTACCTTCAAGGACATCGTCTGCAGTTTAATTGATTCCTCCTCATACGTCGGGAAATGTTGCAGCGGTAAGCCCTTCGCAGCCGTGTCGCCTAACCAGAACAATGTTCCGCTTAGCTCCACTGTTTGCTGACTGGGTTGATTGTGGCACCTACATTTCGACCTACATTCCCTACTCAAGTGACCTATTTTCCCACAATAATGGCACTGAGGCTGTTTACAGTTTCTAGGTATGTTATCCTGTCGGTCGCAACGAAAACATCTCGTTCCTGCTGAAAACATTGCGGCGTTCCCTATCTCTAGTTGACGCATGTATCTCTTCGAAAGCAGTAGCGCTAGCGACTGCTTCCGCTAGTGTTTTGGAAAATTCCGACCTCACTCTACGTGATACATCCGCTGGTAGCCCTCCAATGCTCTATTTTCGCTTCCTGTAAGATTATCCTATTTGCTTCGTCATTATTTGTCAACTGATATGTGTCTACATTTATCCTCCTTATCCTATCCACACATTTTTCTAGCGTCTCATTTTGCCTCATGCTCATTCTGTTCAATTTCTCGCGAAAGAATCTACTGCTATTTTTCTTTTGGAATCTCTTTAACAACTCTTTTTTCAGTTCGTCAAAGGTCAGTGCATTAGGCAGTTCCTCATGGTAAAGTACATGGGCCTTAGCATCCCCTGTTAAGCATAATTTTGTCATTTGGAGTAGTTGATCAGCCGTCGATTAACACAATTTTGCTGCAGATGCCAGGTCGTCAAAGAAAAAAAGAGAAAAAAAAAAGTCCTCACGCGGTTTACCTGCAACCGCAGTTACATATGTGGCTGCTGCGGAATTCATGGCGCGGGAACTGTGCCCGTTTGTCAACACTCACATAACTGCTTACTTAATTGGTTGTTATCCGCCCTTAATTGTGCAACTTGGTCTACTAAAGATTGTATGGCCTCTCCTGTAGAAACACCCTTTGCGCTGTCCCCTTTTATCATTTTGAAAAAATACTATGTGGATAACCTAGTGTAAAAACTGAAATAATACATAAATTGCTAGGTAACTTGCCTTCAACAAAACCCCCTAAATAACTATCACTATGAAAGTACCGTGACTTCCCATGCAATATCCACAACCATCACCCTGAGTCAAGTTTTCTCTGACACCAAATGAAGAGTGTTTTCTGCCACTTTGTTATTTGTTGTACTTTATTTACTATTCCGTGGCTCTTGTCAGGATATTCCACTTAGTAGGCTTCCAATAATTCACTTTCACCTATTTCACCCCTACACAGTGGTTGTCCTGAGTACCTTTAAGTAACGAGGTTGGGGCACGTGCCTTGTAATCGCGAGCAATCTCCCTGGTTTCGAAGTATCTCGAAATGGATGGCAATTTAATTTTTAATGTCTTTCCTCTTCCATTTCCATC
Organism: Locusta migratoria; assembly: GCA_026315105.1. Taxonomy (NCBI): domain Eukaryota; kingdom Metazoa; phylum Arthropoda; class Insecta; order Orthoptera; family Acrididae; genus Locusta; species Locusta migratoria. The sequence goes on along the minus strand of CM048746.1, from coordinate 675,535,857 downwards.
GTGGTGTTTACATTTACACACAGCGACGAAACCGTCGAGGCTGTGCGGTATCGACGATATACGCCCTCTGAGATCTCCCGTTTGTTTTCCAATCTCTTTGTTTCCTTTGCGCTCCTCGGGGTGTGTGAGATGAGCGATTCCATGTGACCGAACGGCGGATGCGCTGCGACAGGACGTCGCTGCGAGGCGGACATTCTTCTCGTTCGGCGTTAAATTTTAATGACGTCGCCGAGGGGCAGGGCCGGGCCTGCCTGGCCGGGCCTTTTGTTTAAACAATTCCCGGCGCGGCGCGGCGTGGGGCGGCGCCTTTTATCATCTTCCGGTGGCGGCGTGACAGAGGCGGCACTTCCTTAATTGCACGGCGCGTAACGCACCCCCGCCCGCCGCCCCTAATGAACGCCGCCCCCTACCCCCGCCAGCGCGCCACCCACCCCGCGGCCGCGTGCAGGGGGTGTCGCGACTCCCCACGCCGTCCAATTAGCGGCCTCTGGGGACGCCCTTCAGTCTCCACACCGCTGTCATCGCGTCATTTGTTAACACCCGAAAACGAGACGATGCCCGGTTACGATGTTGAAGTGTTATTGGTAAGGCGTGCGTGGTAACTTCGTAACAGAAAGGCCCCACAACTTAAACACCATTTAAGAATTTACTACAAATATAATTATTCAGTTTTATTAGTATAACTATCTGGTATTAATCTGTATTCAGCGCTATTGCTTCTTTCACCTCCCACGATTTCTCTCAAATTTCTCCTTTCGATATTGACTAGTCCCTCGAGACCTCAATTTCTTGTTAGCTTAACCCTCTCGCGGGCAGTGGGGGGGGGGGTATACTTACCACTAACAGTATTCGTTTGCTGCTTGAATGGGAATACCTTTTATCACTTGTGTATTGTTCTGGGCCGTACAAGTAATCCGCTGTACTAGCTCTGATTTCCCTATGTTGTTAAAACACCTTTTAGGGCTGTGGGAAGCATATTTATCACCAAATAACGGTTTTAGTGTCGTTTCTGTGGAGTACGCTTACCACGCAATAAATAATGACAGGAGCCTCGAAAATACACATACCACAGTGTCTCCTGTGATCCTTAGGAAGCATATTTACCACCAACCTCAATGTTTTTGGGAATATGTCCTTTCATCTCTGTATGTGCCTGACATCTTCGCTTAGTAGACTGTAGCAATTGCAGGAAAACTACTACAACAATCAGTTTCTGTTGTCGCAGTATCACTACTGTCGTCGGAAGAGATTATGACGAGGACTTGAACATTTGGTTGAGATAGTCCCCATCTGCTGAGTACGTGCCTGGCGACCATTTGGTCTATGCCTCACGCGTCAACGGATGTGTGCAATACAGCTCCCGAATAATACTAGTCAAACTTGAAACTTCTTCTTTGGCTGTTGGCTTGTACACATACAAAGAAGATGCAATTGTTGACGAAATATATGAAGAAATAAGCAATGCAATCAGAAATGTTAACGGAGATGAAAACCTGATAGTTATGGGGGACTGGAATGCGACTGTGCATGAAGAACCGGAAAGAGAAATTGTTGGCAAATATGGACTTGGAAAGAGAAATGAAAGAGGTGACCCACTAATTGAATTCCGCTCGAGACACCAATCAGTTGTTACAAACACGCTTTTCCAACACCACAAACGAAGAAGATACACATGGAAGGTTCTGGAAACATAGCGAGACACCAGATTGAGTACAACCTAGTGAAATCACGTTTTAGGAACCAGGTGAAAGATAGCAAGAGCCATCCATCTGCAGACATAGGCAGTGAACATAAACACGTCATGATGAAAAGTTCAATTAGATTCAAACGTCTGAAGAAGAAGAAGACAGTAAAACTCAAATGGGAATTAGAAAATCTAAAAACTGAGCCACTGGCAAAGCACACCGCTAATGAAACAGATAACTTAGCTTTAAACGTCGAAGGCAACTGAACACAGCACTTATACTGGAAGCACGTTTATTACGAACTTAACACACACGCTGCACTGACTGTCTCTCGGGCAGAGTGCTATGCTGTTTACACAGAGACAGAATTTACCATAAATTAGAAGAACAGTTAACATAAGAAACAAGTAAAATTTACAAGTGAAAATAAGAAAGATGTAGCACATTCTACAATTGTTAATTACAAAGAAATAAATTCTTGCCGGGAAGCGGGATTGAACCGGCGACCTTCAGCACCGCAGTCGGTGTACGTGGTCTCTCACGGCAGTATCATATAATGCGGTTCAAGAGGTACGTTCATGGCTTTTAGAAAACAAGTTGATGTTAAATCACAGTAAAACTCAGTTTCTACAATTTCTAACACATAATTAGACGAAAGCTGACATTTTGATTACACATAATGGGCATTTGGTAAGTGAGTCTGAACAGTTTACATTTCTAGGTGTTCAGATAGACAGTAAGCTGTCGTGGAAAGCCTATGTAAAAGAGCTTGTTCCAAAACTGAATTCTGCATTATTCACCAAATGTTCAAATGTTTGTAAGTCTTATGGGACTTAACTATGGGGTCATCAGTCCCTAAACTTACAAACTACTTATGAACTACTTACGAACTAGGACGGCACAAATATTCATGCCCGAGGGGGGATTCGAACCCCTGACTGTAGTGGCCGTGCTGACCGTGACTGAAGCGCCTCAGTCCCCTCGGCCACCGCGGCCGGCGCATTATTTACTCTTTTTTTTGTGGGGGTGGGGCGGTGGTGGTGGGGGGATGGTAACTCGACTGAAACAAAAAGGATACTTCTGGCTCAGAAGCGGGCGGTTCGAGCAATATGTAGTTTAAGTTCGCAAACGTCATGTCGACCCCTTTTCAGTAGTATGGGAATTTTGACACTGGCGTCACAATACGTTTTTTTCTGTAACGGAGTTTCTTGTTAATAATATGAGCTTATTCCCATGAGTTAGTAGCTTTCAATCGGTGAGTAATAAACATAAGTCGAATCTACATTTCCATCACACCACCTTGACACTTGTGCAGAAAGGTGTGCAGTTTTCTGCAACATTCATTTTCAATTACCTGCCACAAGAACTCGAGAATCTTAGCACTAACTCACACGCTTTCAAATCTAAACTGAAGAGTTACCTGATGGCTAGCTCGTTTTATTATGTCGAGGAACTCCTAGAAAAAGTTAAGCAATTAAGCAAATTCATGTTTTTTTCTTTGCAGCTTCTTTTCATTTAGTCTTAAGATTGTCGTGTGCACAGGATTATTTAAAAAATTTCTATTACCATTCTCGTGTAAAAATTCATGTATTGACCTGTTCCATGACCATGGAGTCTTACTCCTCAATTAGGTGCTGCGGAACAGAAAACCATATTATTATTATTATTATTACGGAATTAATACTTGGTAAAGGCGTGTATAACCGAAATTGTACGTGTCCCAGATAGAGCGGGAATAAATTCTGAGTTATTAATCGCTAAATATCCAACAGCAGCTACAAAGCAACTGTTCAAACGACCCGGCTTCAGTCATTTCAGAATACAATGTTATAGCCGCGAAGACAACAGACTTCTGCCAGAAGGTATGAAACTGGGCTTTGGATGAAAAAGTGATGCTAGTATGGCAGCTTTTATTTATATTGAACCTTGTGGTTTTATGGTTATGATTATTAGATGGTGTAGTTTAAATACCTGAATTTCAGAACGAAAAAGTTGACCTCTGTACCTAGATAAGAATTTACTGTTAAAAACCAAAGCTTAATTTTAGTATTAAAATTAGCAGAAGATCCATGTGAGCTACCGGCTACTGCCTGCTGCAAAACCTTTTTTCCTGGCCCAAATCGATAACTTACTTGGGTCAAATTATTCTAATAACAGGAAGTTAACGACACAGTGGCCAACATCCGTAGCAGCTCACACGAAATTACACACAGACATTAATAAACAAACCACCACAATTAAAGTTATTTCATACAGGTGGCTAAGAAAACATTTATGGTGCAACGGAACGTAAACATAAATAAAATTGAATCTGAGCTTGTTCTCAGAACTGGTGAAAGATAATGTTAAATAATAGGAGGAAGGTGCTCGAAAACTACAACTCATAGGCAAGTCATAATTTTACTGAACGTAACTTGTTTATTCAGGTCAAACGCAAGCAAAATTGGGAACCAACTCTGTTAATACGATATAAATGCATCCCATTTACAGGATCTAATACTGACGATGCCCAGCATTGAAATTAACATAAATTACACAGAACTTAACGCTATGGTGGGGAGGATTTACAAACAACAGTCAGTCGCTCACACACACGCAATGCAACAGAGAAACTTGCCTAAATCAGCGTCCTGAAACGAGGCAGATGCAGGCGCCGCTATCGTAGGCGAAATTCAGTAAGCCCGGAGGTACCACACAATACAATGTACAATAAAACTATGAAGATAGCTCTGGTCTGTCGTGCCTGATTTGAGACGGTGCGTGAGTATAGCAAAGCTAAGTTGCATTTAGATTAGACCGCGAGCAAACACGCTTACGGCGACACACGGCTACGTTATGTGATCGCACTTCGCAAAAGGTGAAGTGGTTAAAAATCGAATTCATTGCGTAAAATCTCGGCGGACCATTTAGTTGCAGTCTGAGAGTAAACTGTCTAGGCACTGGTTTTATGAAAAGTGGCGTGAATTCAGGTGACTAGCTGCAAACCCCAGAAGTCGGAGTTCGGACACACGTGGTTCCAAAAAGCGATAAAAATATATAAATGCAATATCCGAAAAAATAAAGAAAATTTAGTACGGCATGCAACCCCTAGAACTGCGTAGAATTTCATAAGGCAGCTACTGAAATGCAGCAATATGCAATTGGGAGCGTTCACAGAGACGAAAAATGTTCCGTCTCAAAACCCGGAACATTAAAATAATTACAAGGTCGGAAAAATAAAAATAAACACTACGGCATGCAGCCCATTGAAATGTTTATAATTTAATAAGCAAGCTATTGAAGGAGGTTGTACAAGGCTCGGAGAGAATTACTGAGAAAGACTGAGTGCATACTGCAAGTTCGGAGAAGAAACAGCAAAATTAAAATAGGTGGGGAGAGAAGTTCGGGAAATGTTAGTGGAAATCAGAAGGATACACGCATAGTTACTTGCCTTAAGGGGAATGGAACAAACAAGAGTGGAAGCTGAACGCTCTGTTCTAAGATTCAACCACGTGAAACACATATCACTAACGGAAGGTAACGATAAAAAAGGTTTTTACATGCACTGTACAAAAATGAATATATCGTCTGTTAGAAATCGTGCCCCACAAAGCTAGATGGAATTTACACAGAATTCGTACACCGCCACATAATCACAAAAAGTTTGAATATATAAGGTCGTTATCAAACTGCAACTAGTAACTTATATAACTTATACACCGCGTTTATCTCTTGGAAATCACTGGATTAAAACACTAGAAGTCATTTCCGCGCACAATCGGAAGGAATATTCCAAAAAATTAATCAATGTTCAAGAGTCTAAGTGAAACATGCTAGACAACGGATCGCTACCATCTCCGCGGGCACAAGAGAAGAACCTACCTTACCTCACCATGATCCCAGCACAAAGTGACCACCGAGTGGCCAGGAGAGGGGGAAGCTACGGGAAACTGGGCTTAACTATCATAACAGCGGTGGTGGGGAGAGAAGATCGTGAGACCCGCCCTGGACAAAGTTCGTCGACTGGCTTGTAACCAACGGGTGTAGAAACCTCTTTGGGAGCACCAGCAGCAGCAGGGGTTGGGGTAACGACTAACTATCGTCTCTGAGACAGTGAGAATCATGCAAAGCGAGCTATCACTACCCACAGTCAGACAGCCGTTAGATTCTGTCACATCCACTTGAAAGTAAAACAAGTACACATTCTCACAGGGACAATAATAAATTATTAAAATAACAAAACCCTAGCAATATTAAATAATATTTCAGAAACCAATATTTTAAATCATGAAATAAAACTGCTATTCCCCATGCCTTGAAATGAGTGGGGTTCTAGTTTTAACCAAATGCTAATCTAACGACATAAAATTAATTACGAGTTTATAAAAGATACGGTCGTCTTTCAAACAGTATTATCTAAAAAATAATTTCTCACTGTAAGTTTAATCACAAGTCTTCTTCTGTGGCTGAAGGTGGGAGGGTAATGGTTGAAGGTTCCCGTTTCTACCCCTAAAATTTGAGAAATTGTCACCTCGCAATCTGCCTACAGTGTATGATCTAAGTCCTGCAAACTCAACAGTAGGTGATCCATTCGTCTCATCTTCCATGAAGCTGAGATCATTGTTATTCTGGTTCAGATGTATCAGATATTTTTTCTGGTCTCCAAATTTTAAAGGTACAAGGACAAGATAATGAAAGTATAAAACTGATTAAGAAAAGTTAACTATCTCTAAAGTGAAATTATTAGGACAAATTAGGTTTTCGTTCCATCTAATGGCCGGCGTTACAGACATATGGTGTTAATGTCTTTGGGAGTAGGTAATTTTAGATTGGCGCTAGCAAAGTTCCCAAGGGCGGATTTAGGAAGAGGCGGTACACGTGCCCACCTCCCCCCTCACCAAGACAGACTGAAAAAAAAAGAAAAAAGAAAAGAGAGAGAGAGAGAGAGAGAAAGACAGAGAGAAACAGTGAGAAGGGAGGAGAGAGGGAGGTAGGGAGGGAGAGAATTTCTGCATAATAATAATTATCTTTAACTTACAGACAGCAGGTAACTGCGACTTTAAAAACGCAAAATCTCTGTAATTAACATAACGTAATTTGACTTTTTCTGTTATGCTTCCTTTTAATTGCATCTTGCTCTTTTTTTATCAGTGATTTACGAAAAAACTAAATAAAAATCGTTTATTGGTCTGTAATTGCTTGGGATATAAATGAGATATTGTGTACGTTTTATTCAGACTAAATAAAGTTAAAAGATTTAACTATATGAAAAGAATCGTGAAATTTTATGGCTGCGTTGAGGCTGGCGCATTCAGGTTTTCGGTAATCAGTTTATCACTATGGATTCTTTTCATAGACACTAAGAAATAGTATTGCCACGCATTAAAGTCAGTTTTATATGAAACCATATATTTCGATTTTCCAGCTATTCGAGGAAATTAAAAATTTAAAAGGCATTTATCCTCATATCAGATACAAAGGATTTTAATGCTAGTAGAAATTCTTCCAGAAACGCTATCAATTGTCATTCCGTTGATCGGGAAAGCTTTCTTGAAAATTCATCACATTTTATGTAGTAACATACAAAACAGAAGAAGAAATGTGTTCTCGTTTTTCAATTCAGTGATTTCCAATAGATGAACGCGGTGTGTGTAATTCTGGTTGCAGTTTGATAACTGCCTGGTATGTAAAATCCTTTTGTGATCATGTGGCGGTGTATGAACTCTGTGTAAATACTTTCCAGCTTTGTGGTGCCCTATTTCTAATAGGAGATGTGTTCATTTTTGTACAGTGCATGTAAAAATCATCTCATCGTTTCCTTCCGTGAGTGATATGGATCCCACGTGGTTGGTTCATAGAACAAAACCTTCAGCTTTCACTCTTGTTTGTTTCATGCCCATGAGGCAAGTAACTATATGGGTATCCTTCTGGTTTCCACTAATATTTCGCGATCTTCTCTCCCCGACTATTTTAATTTTGCCGTTTCTTCTCCGACTTGTAGTACGCCCTCTGCCTTTGTCAGTAATTCTCTCTGAGCCATGTACAACCTCTTTCAAACGCTTCCACATGTAATTATAAACATTTGTATGGGTTGCTTGCTGTAACTCTTAATTTCATTTTTCCGACCTTGTAATTATTTCACTTTTACGTGTTTTTTGAGACTGGACTTCATCCGTCTCTGTAAGCGCTCAGTATCGCGAGTAGCTGCATTTCTTTCGCTGTTTTATGTAATTCTAAGCATTCATATGGGTTGCATGGTGTAGTATATTTTCTTTACTCTTCGGAAACTGAATTTATTCAATTTTATCGGTTTTCGGAACCACGTGGGTCCGAGTTCCGACTTCCGGGGCTTGCAGCTAGTCGCCTGAATTCATACCACTTCTCATATAAAACCAGCACCTAGATCGATTTCTAGCAGACTGTAACATAAGAATCCACTGTGATTTTGTATAATGAATCCGATTTTCAACCACTTTACCTTCAGTAGTGTGCGTTCATGTAACGTAGCCGTGTGTCGCCGTTAGCGTGTTTGCTCGCGGTCCAATTCAGATGTAATTTAACTTCGCTATATACGCTCATCATCTATAAGCAGGCACGACAGACCAGAGCCAGCTTCAAAGTGTTTTTGTATACTGTGTTTTGTGCTACCTCCGACTTGCTGAATTTCCCTACGATAGCGGCGTCTGCTTCCTCCTCGTCTCAGCACGCTGATTTTGGTGAGTTTCCGTGTGTGTGAGAGAATGGCTGTTGTTTGTGACTCCTTGCCCCCAGTAGCGTTAAACCATGTATAATTTAGGCTGGGCACCTTCTGCATTAATCCATGTAAGAGATGCATTTTTATTGAATTAACAAAATTGGTTCCCCATTTTGCTTGTTTTCTATCTGAATAAACAAGTTTAAGTTCAGCATAATCCGTAAGTTGCCTATAAATTGTAGTTTTAGAGCACCTTTCCTATTTCATTTAATATTGTTCTTCACAAGTGCTGAGAACAAGCTCAGATGCAATTTTTCTTATTTCTAAATTCCGTTGCGCCACAAATGTTTTCTTAGCCACCTTTCTAAGATAACTCTAATTGTGGTGGCATGCTTATTAACGTTTTTGTGTAATAACGTGTGAGCTGCTATGTAGTATTAACTTCCTGTTATTGAAGTAATTTGAAACGAGTCAGTTGTGAGTTTGGCCCAGGGAACAAGGCTTTCTAACAGGAAGTAACCGGTAGTTCACACAAACCTCATTTGCTAATTTTAGTTATAAAACAAAGCTCTTGTTTCGTACAGTGGTCATCTGTGAACCTACATTTCTAGCTTCTTTGGATTTGGAGAAGGCTTTTGACAGTGTTGATTGAATAAACTCTTTCAAGTTTTGAAGCAAGCAGGAGTAAAATATAGGGAACGGAAAGTTATTTATAACTTTACAAAATCCAGGCAGCATTTATCAGATTTGAAGGGCATGAAAGGGATGCACATGTTGGGAAAGGCGTAAGACAGTGTAGTAGCCTTTCTCCAATGTTATTCAATTTGTATATTGAGCAAGCTATAAAGGAAAGCAAGGAGAAATTTGGAGAAGGAATTAAAGTTCAGGGTGAAGAAATAAAAGCAATGCGTTTTGCCGATGACATTGTAAATCGGTGAGAGAGAGCAAAATAACGGAATGGCCAGTGTGCTGAAAGGTGCAGTCTAAGAAAATCATGGTGATGATGAAGGAATTAGATTAGGTAACGAAACAACTTGGGCAGTAAAATAAAATAAGTACAGAGGATATATAATTCCTAATGGCTATGTGAAGAAAAGCCTTTTTGTAAAAGAGAAATTTGTAATATCGCATATTAATTTAAGTGTAAGGAAGTTTTTTCTGAATGCATTTGTGTGGAGTGTTGCCTTGTATGGGAGTATATATATATATATATATATATCGTATGGTATATTGTCAGCTACTTATAATACTTTAGTAAGATATACTAGTGTCTAATTAATAAGATAAAACATATCTCTGTCACAGAGCCAAGTCCAACTCCTTTAACCACTGGACAGCTTCCTGACTGACTATATGGAGTTCGGTCATCCCTCCTGAGAATGATCGTAATGGGCAATTAGTAATTATGTGGGTCATCGTTTGTATGTCTGCTCCACAGTCACATGACTGCTCGTCTGTCTGTCCCAATTTGAATTTCCAATAGTTACAGCGACCAACACCAGTTCGGAAACGGTTGATCAAAGACCATTCTCTCCTGGGAAGGTCCATTCCTTGGAGCTGCTTAGAGAGATCGTCTATCCAGATGCTGTTTTTTCCATTAAATGAATCCCAAATTCTTGCCCAGTTTGATTTAGGCGAGAAGCCACTCTCTTGTAGTTGCACAGCTGTTTTAAGAGGTGGTTTACGTGATTTAAGCCGGCTTACCGGTGGTGGTAGGTCTTGCAGGATAGGAAGCTCAGGAGTGGACAAGATCTTATAATACTCTCTCATTAAGGCTTCCTTCCGTCTTAGGTCTGGGGGAACGATGTTGCATAATATTGGGAGCCATTGAAGTGGTGTAGCCATCAGAGTGCCACTGATCAATCTCATTGCTCTATTTAATTGTACATCAATGTCTCTCACATGAGCACAGTTGAGCCAGACAGGAGAACAGTATTCAGCTGCAGAGTAAACTAGAGACAGAGCTGTTGTACGCAAAACCTTAGCACTGGCTCCCCAAGATGATCCTGCTAAGTGCTGCAATATGATATTCCTAGTTTTAACTTTGTCTGCTGTTTTATGAAGGAGGTACTTAAAAGTAAGAGATCTATCCAAGATGACTCCCAGGTATTTTGGATGTTCATTATGTTCAAGTTGAACACCATAAAACGAGATCTTAAGTTTATAGTCGGCCATCCTATTATTGAGATGGAAACAAGCTACTTCCGTTTTATTTGGGTTTGGCTTTAGTTTCCACATTGCAAAGTAATTTCTGAGGAGAGTTAGGTCAGATGTTAAAGTAGTTTCCGTCACATGGATGTCTCTGTGTTGTGACGCTATGGCAATATCATCGGCATAAATGAATTTTCTAGATTGCGTAGCTGGAATATCAGCGGTGTAAACATTAAAAAGAATGGTAGCAAGAACCGAACCCTGGGGGAGGCCATCGTAAAGCTGTCTAAACCCACTTTCTGTGTTGCCGAGATAGATCTTGATCAGACGGCCACTTAGCATTGAGTTCACAAGTCGCAATAAAATAGAACAAGGAATGAGATTGTAAAGCTTTACTAGGAGGCCCTTCTTCCACACGGTATCATAAGCTGCCGAGAGATCCAGAAAAGCAACGGAAGTAGTACACTTCTTTTCGAAACCAGTCTCAATGAAAGATGTCAGTGCTAGGACCTGGTCACAGCAATTACGGCCTTGTTAGAAATCAGCTTGTTCAACAGGGATACTAGCAGTGAGAATGGGAACAATACGATCGTAGATGAGTCTCTCGAGCAGCTTGTAACATACACTGAGAAGTGCAATTGGGCGGTAGCTATCTGCACGTTCGGCTGGTTTACCAGGCTTCAAAACAGCTATTACTTTAGATCTCTTAAAAGCTTTTGGTAGAGAGCTGTCTTTAAGAATGTTATTGAATAAATTTAGAAGCCACAATCGGGTCTTGAGTCCAGTATGTTTAATAAATTCTGGGAAAATATCATCTATACCGGCAGCTTACCCAGTCTTCACATCAGAGATAGCCACATGCAGTTCGTCTATGCAAAAAGGTTTTGATACTTCCAGGGGAGCCTGCTGCCATTTCTTAATTTCATTTAGTTTATAGGATATAAATCTGTCAGACTGTTGCCGTTTTGACTTGGATAGTGCTACGATTCGTTTGGCTATGTCAGAATTATCAGGGTGTGTGGGAGGCAGTTTTTCTCGGATACACTGGTAGACAATTTCCTCAGAAGTGACCAAGACCTTCTGCTGCTGTGAGTGAAATCTAAACTCTGAACTTTTTTCACCCATTTCTCTCTTCTGGCATTATCAAGGGAGTTCAGTAGGATGTCGGCAGTGTTTGAATCTTCAGTGCTGATAAATTCGTTATACAGGTCTTCACACTCTTGGTTCCATCCCGGAATATATGTCTTTCTGTAGCCTCGAGGTATACAGGCTTTAGCTATAGCTTTAAGGAGTCCAGCGAATCTGTCATAATTTTCTATTGTAGGAGGAATGAATCTAAAGTTGTCCTCTAGTTTGGAAGTAAATGCCTCCCAGTCTGCTTTATTAAAATTCCACCTGGGTCTCGGAAAAGATCTTATTAGGGGAATTTTAATCCCGACTGATATCAGCACTGGCCTGTGCTGCGACCGTGGGAATGTGCCAAGTACCTTTCTCGGAACTGATAGAGATCTTAATGTCTGATCACAGGAACAAAAACACAGATCAGGTGAATATCCACGCTTCCAGCGGGCTGAGAAAAATGTGCTGGAGTCTTTTGCGTCAAAAACCAAGGAAAGGTTATTATTTTCAACCCATTCAGCTAAGGCTATTCCATTTTCATTATCAGACGAGTACCCCAATGGCTACTGTGGCTGTTGAAATCGCCGACATATAGGGAAGGGTGTTCGAAAACTGGGAGAACCGTATCTTGCCACTGTATGTTGGGAGACTTGTAGACATTAATTATGGTAGTTCCAGACACTTTCACTGCCAAAACATGTCATCGTCACAGCTTTCATGAATTATAGATACATCATCCAAGACCTGTCTAGCATATGTAGCCACGCCATATGTTCTATGGCCTCTATCTCCCACAAGTCTGTAGCCATGGATATTGCCTCTTGAACAACTTTTAAGATCTTCTGCATGGGTTTCTTGTAGAGCAAGGACGTCAATATTGTTACTCAGCAGATTTTTACTGAGGAAGTCACATTTTGACCTACTTATCCCCTCAATATTCAAATGGCATTGGCCGCGGTGGAGTAGCCGAGCGGTCTAAAGCGTCTCGCTGCGGAGCGCGCGGTTGCTCGCCGTGGAGGTTCGAGTCCTCCCTGGGGCATGGGTGTGTGTGTTTGTCCGTAGGTTAGTTTACCTAGGTTTAAGTAGTTTGTAAGCTACGGACTGATGACCACGCAGTTTGGTCCGATGGATCTACAAACATTTGATTTGAAATGGCATACGTTTAGGACTGGACCTATTGCTCTGTTCAGATCGTTTTGTTGACAATTTTGTTGGCCCTGACAAGAGCTATTCTGGATTGTCTTGCTAGCTGACATAGCTGGGAGATCACCGTGGTGACAGGACCAGCTACCAAAGATTGTTGTCCGTTTAGAACCACCCAGGGGGCACGTGGAGCTTTGAGGATTGCTTCCGGACGCGAACAACTTCGCGTATGGGAGTGAAACATAAACGATAAACAGTGCGGACAGGGAGAGGATAGAGGCTTTTGAAATGTGGTATTACAGAAGAATGCTGAAGATTAGGTGGGTGGATCGTGTAACTAATGAGGAGGTAATGAACAGAATGGGGAGAAAAGGAATTCCCGCCATACCATGTCTAAAAGAAGGGATCGATTGGTAGGACACATTCTTAGACATCAAGGAATCGTGAATTGGCATTGGAGGGAAGTGTTTGGGGTAAAAACCGCAGAGGAAGACCAAGAGATGGATACAGTAAGCAGATTCAGACGGATGTGGGTTGCCGTTTTTATGTAGAGTTGGAGAGGCTTGCTCAGGATAGGGTATTGTGAGGAGCTGCATCAAACCAGTCTCCGGACTGAAGACCACAACAACAACAACAACAACAACAACAAAAATAAATACTTGTATTACGGGGGGCGTCATTTTGTTTTGCCGCCGCCCTGGTCCTACAGGAAGATTAGACCGCCACTGACCGCGGGGTATCTCATACAAACAGGCACCACATCTTCCATGCCCTATGCGAAATTGATTCAGAGACGTCCATAGTTTTCTGGGAAGAACCAATCCATTCACACGTTTTGCAGGGTAATTTATATGACGAGAGTTATTCGGAGGAAACGTTTTCCAAACATTTTTACACCCCTGACAGGCGTCGTAAAACGAGGGGCGCATCTTGCATTGGCCAAGGTGATGTTCTGGATTTAAGTCTGATTATTCCCGTTATCAAAGAGAGTTATCGACCAATGTGCAAAACAACAGGCCTATACAGTGGCGAAGCCACGGAGTGGAGGTGGAGAGGGTATTATTTTTTATTTTTTTAAACACGGCGGCACCGGAAATTTGAAATGTTGTTATGATCCTCAGTCCGAACAATGGTTAGATGCAGCACTCCACCCTACATTATCCTCAGCAAGCCTTTTCATCTCATCATAAGAAAGGCAACTCACATCCATTTGAGTCTGCTTACTATATGCGTCTCTTGGTCTCCCTCTGCGATTTGCGATTTTTACCCCACTCACTTCCCTCCAATACTAAATTTACAATTCCTCGATATTTAAGAATGTGTCCTACCAAGCGATCTCTTCTTTTAGTCAAGGTATGCCAAAAATTCCTTTTCACACCAACTACGTTCAGTACCTCTTCATTAGTTAATAAAATAAAATAAAATAAACTGTAAAGCTTATGGTATTAACTACGAGGTCATCAGTCCCTAAACATACAAACCTCTTATGAACTTGCTAATACTAAAGACGGCGCAAATAACCATGTGCGATGGGGATTCGAACCCCCGACCGTAGTAGTCGTGCAGAACGTGACTGGCGCGCTGCAGACCGCTCGGCCACTGTGGCCGGCTCTTCATTAGTTATGCGATCTACACACCTAATCTTCAGCATTCTCCTGTAGCAACACATTTCAAAAGCTTCTATTCTCTTCCTCACCGCACTGTTTATCGTCAATGTTTAACTCCCGTTTAATACAACACTCCACAGAAATGCCTTCAGAAAAGACTTCCTTACAAATAAATTAATATTCGACGTTAGCGAATTTCTCCTTTTCAAAAATGTCTTTCTTTGCCATTCTGCCTTTTATATCCTCTGCACTGCGACCGTCATGTGTTAACTTACTACCCAAGTAACAAAATTCATTTGCCACCTTCATTGTTTCGTTACCTAGTCTAATTCCTTTAGCATCGCCTGATCTTGAAAGAGTGCATTCCATGATCTTCGTTTTTCTCTCGTTAATGTTCATTTTATACGCTCTCTTCAACACACTGTCCATTCCATTCAACTGCTCTTCCAGGTCTTTTGCTGTTTCTGACAGAACTACAATGTCATCAGCAAAATGCAATGTTTTTATTTCTTCACCCTGAACTTTAATCTCTATCCAAAATTTTTCCTTGCTTTCCTTCACCGCCTGCTCCATGTACAAAATCGAATAACATCAGAGAAAGGTCACAACCTTGTCTTACTCCCTTCCCAACTAATGCTTCCCTTTCATGCACTGCGGTCTGACTTTTGTACTAGTTGTAAATAACTAGTTGTAAATGACTTCAGAATTTGAAATAGTGTATTCCAGTCAATATTGTCAGAAGCTTTATCCAAATCTACAAAAGCAAAAATGCAGGTTTGCCTTTCCTTAATCTGTCTTCTAAGATAAACCGTAAAGTGAGAATTGCCTCACGGATTCCTACGTTCCTTTTGAATCCAAACTCATCTTCCCCCAGGTCAGCTTCTACCAGCTTTTCTACTCTCCTGTAGATAATTATTATTACTTTTTATGGGACTTAACTACGGGGTCATCAGTCCCTAAGCTTGCAAACTACTTATGAACTACCTATAACTAAGGACGACACAAATATCCATGCCCGAGGGGGGATTCGAACCCCCGACCGTAGTGGTGTAGGTAATTCGTGTTAAATTTTTGCAACCGTGACTTATCAACTGATAATTCTGTAATTTTCACATCTGTCTGCGGCTGATTTCTTTGTAATGCGGATTATTACATTTTTGTTAAAGTCCTAGGGTCTTACGCCCGTTTCATACATCTTACGCACCAGGTGAAATAGTTTCGTCATCACTCTCCAAGAGACTTCAGTGGCTCTGAGGGAATGTCATCTACTCCCGCGGACTTGTTCCGACCTAGGTCCTTCAGGGCTCTGTCAAATTCATCTCTCGGTATAGTATCTCCTATATCATCTTGATCTACTTCCTCTTCCCTTCCTACAACATTGTCTCTAAGTTCATTTTCTTTGTAGAGTTCCTCTATGTACTCTTTCCTTCTTTCAGCTTTCCCTTCTTTGCTGAGAACTGGTTTTCCATCTGAGTTCTTGATATTCGAAGAGCCACTTTTCTTGTCCACAAATTTGAAATAGTACACATGAAATAAATCACAACCTAACTTAATTGGCCAAACACAAGTGAATGTGACAGTGGGTCGCCAACGTGATGCCGCCACTGAGAACGTGTGCTGCTGTCACTGTGAGCGGTATCGATGCCGCCGGGAGTAGCTTTGATGCTGCCGCTGTTGTTACTGCTGTGCTGAAGTTACGAGCCGACTGTTCATATGCGGCCACCAGCTCCTTAGGTCAGCGGCGTCACCGATTGGAATCTTATGAACAACAGTAGGTTATTTCAGTTCAATTTGTAGACATGTGAATTAAACTATAAAGACGTTTCACTTTACCTAGTAACATTGAAGCTGCTTAATTATTTTACGAGCTAACTATATACACTCCATTTCCACCACGTTGTTCCTCTTCCACTTTTAAAGTAATTCAAGTCTACTCATTTTATTTCTTGTGTATGCGTTTTTGTAGTATATTTGGTTAAATTAAATCAGTGTAAAAATAAGTTATAGATTAATGAAGTCAATAGGCTTTATTAAAAAAAGAAAAAAAAAAAGCCCCTCCTCAGAACCAAATCTTGGCTGCGCCACTAGGTTCATATTTGGCCACTAGGCTTCATGTTTTGGTCAGTTTGTATATCATAATCTAATATCGAAATCCTCACATCCCATTTCTGAGTATTCAAATGTAATGTACGCTTTTTCTCGATTCATTTGATACCTCACGTGTAATATTTGGGATTGTAGTTAACTACAGTGATTACTGCAAACGAAAGAATAATTGCTCTTCATATGCAACGTGCATTAGTGGCTGGTAAAAGATATATCACATTTAATGCTTCTCGCGCTATTAGAGAAATAATGCGTCGTCCGGGAGCGGATCTGAAAAGAGCCATTGTAAAACCCTGTCCTGATGGATGGGGGACCCTTTTAGGACACGTTGAGCTGAAACGGCGGCTCTCAACAAAAGTGGCTTGTTTATGACCTGCAGTAGCCCACACCTGTGTCCTGCACATTTTCACACGATACCAATTTTTTCAGCATGTTGCGTCAATTTTAAACGCTGCCGTAATATTTATGAGACGAGTTATTTCACTGGATGCGGACAATGCGAGACATTCTAAAATTCCTTTACAATTTGTCATTGCTTCATGGAACAGGTCATGCACTTAAGCGCGGCTGTAGTGAGAGAAACGTGTGAGTTATGAGCAACTGAACAAGCGTCATTGCGAACACTGTTTTCCCGCAGTCAGCTGCGATCGAGGAGAAACCGCTGGTGTTTGTGTGTGTGGTTCTGCCCCCTGACATAAGGAAAAGTATCCAACCGATTTCTCATACATAAACAGCAGTTGACAGGCGTAGCCTGGTGAAACGTTGTAGTGATGCCTCGGGTAAGGACGAGAAATGCGTACCATCTCGTTTCCGACTTTCATAAATATCGTTTTTTATCCTCTCGCGATTGCGGTTTATCGTATCACGACATTGCTGCTCGCGTTGGTCGCGATCCAAGGACTGTTAGCATCTTACACAGATCCATGACCACAATCCTCCATCCTGGTAATGCCATCTTCTCGATCCAGCGAAAAAATAAAAGTCCTAACAATCAAGTGTCTGGACGCTCTATAAAACAGATAACTTTGCTTACACCAGGGCTCGTGATTTTTCGACAAATTTATTATTATTTATTTTGATTGTAAAATTCGACGCCAACCACGTTAAGCAGGCGTTTCCAATTGCCTTGTCGTCGCCCGCAACCACGTTGCTGTTGCTCCTTCCATCCGAAAGTCATGCTCGGATACGAACGCCACTCGGTTAAGAAGAAAAATCCCTTCGAAATCTTGTGTGTAGTCCACATCCAGGAGATAGAAGCCATCTACACGAAGCTACTACTGTAGAATAGATGGTGGTAACTCCATTAAAAAAGATCGATTAGTTGCACTTTATAAGATATATACCCACAGGACGTACATATTTCCCCCCTGTATTCCACAAATAGTAACTTAGTCTACCTCCAGCGTTCCCAGTATCGAACTTGATGAATTTACTACGCAGGTAGATCCGCACGTCTATAACAATACCTTACCACAAACGCCCTCCAGTGGCTACTATAACTATCGCACTTTAAGTTACCAAACTATAGGAGTTTTATAAAACACGTTGATTTTCGACGAAATAATTATGATTTACCGCAGCAGGCATATCCGCTATGTAACATAATGCACACCAGCCGTAAAGTAGACAACACTAACATACGATTAAACAGGTAATGCTTCGACGAAAGATCAGATAACGTACACACTGCAAAGTTTTCTTACAACCACCAAAGTCGGCTTCTTCAGAGCTCTACCGTAACGTGTATTTAGGGTATATCAACTCTTTTTACTTCAATTCCGTCCCATGCAGCCTACCACACTCTCTGCAAGGGCCAAACATTTCCAACACAGTAACAGAACTACACCTTCAGTCGATACTAGCCTACAACAAACGGATTTAGCCATCCCAACTCGTTTCTTACAAACTTGCATACTGCAAGCTCTGTACATGTACTTAAAACCTCCTTACAGTCGTCACTAACCCAGTACCAACTCTAAGTTCCTCCGCATAAACAAGTTACCACAGACGATGTTATAACCGCGATCAGTAACAGAGAAGATCTGCCAGACACGCAACGCGTTTTAATAAACTTTCGATTTCACTCTCCTCCCAATAACTGCGTTCGTTGCTTGACCAGTCCCAAAGATCCAACCACAACTTTGTTTCCAATGCATAGTCCGGCAGACAATATATCTGGAACGCTTTCTATCAGTCAATACACTACATACCTCGAGCATTCGCGCCGGCCGTGGTGGCCGAGGGGACTGAGGCGCTCCAATCATTATCTGCACGGCCACTATGGTCGGGGATTCGAATCCCCCCTCGGGCATGGATATTTGTGCCGTCCTTAGTATTAGTTACTTCATAAGTAGTTTGTACGTTTAGGGACTAATGTCCCCGAGCATTCGCGCACAAACCACCATCGTTTCCACTCCTTATAACAAATTATTACTCTCGATAAACATCTGTTAACACAGTGTAAAAAATGATCGACGTGCGCACACATAGAACAGCTAACAAGATAAGATCAAAGCCAAGTTGTTATAATCCTTGCAGACATTTGATATCGATCTCCAAGAGCAATCCTTTTAGAGACTAAACATATGATTAAACGCAACCCCTCCCAATGTAAGTAACTAACCCTCTTTAAGTTATGTAACTCGATGCTTATAGACCAAAGAACATTAATTTACCACTGAAATCATCTCCGATACGCTACCGAGGGACGTCCACAGCTAAAAGAAGATATAAATACCCCACATCCATAGCACATAACCATGCGACTAAGTATCAATATGCATTTCCACAATTGTGGGTCATACCTGCGTTGCATCGAATCGCACGACTAAACAGTTCGAAATAGGTATTTCGCGCAAGCTAAAATGCATACTCACATTCCATGCTATTTCTGGCTGCAGGCGAGTGCCGGACCTGTTGACTTACCGTAGACGCTGGTTTGGAGCGTGTACGTCTTGTAGATATAAAATACCAATCGACGCTCGCACCTGACCTGGAGAAGTTATGGGTTTAATTTTTCCTGGCCACACCAGATTCCAAATACAGGAGAGCTATTTTTACGGTGATAGAATTATGTTGGTTGTAACAACAGACATAAGAATTGAAAACGATCGAAATGCCACAGCTATACCATAGCTCTTAATACACCATCATCTCAATAGACAACCTTTACAACCCATAAAGAGACAACCGCACACATGCGTATTACCGACAAATACTTCAACATTTCCTGGCAGCTGACACAAACGACGTTTTACCATACGAGATGACTACAGCAGTCATTATAACTTTTATACGCAGATACATATACAGACAGTAGCATGAGCGCAAATTTGCGATGTAGCTATCACAGAAACACAGTTTTTTAGAAAATCGATAAGAAGAAGAACGAAATTTATATATGATGAACCATTGTGCAGTGAGGAAGTGTGTCCTTAATATTTTTCAGGAGCTCATTTAAGTGAGCACGCATCACGTTTGTACCATCATAACACTGCGCTACTAATTTTTGCTCGTACTCAAATGGGCCCAAGTTGTTGTCAAACAAAGCAAACAAAGTTTCCGATGATCTCTTGGCACTTACATCATAGAAACATAAAAAACGCTCCACTACATATCCTTCCGCATTGACTAATCTGGCTATTAAAGAACATCGCGACACCTGTGTAATGTCTGTTATATTGTCCACCTGGACAGAAAAACAATTCAGTGCTTTCGAACTCAGTTTTTACATAATCACTGATTTGGTCTGAAGTTATGTGGGCACGTATAACAGGTCTAAAAGAAGTTAAGTTAATAGTTGGGTGTTTTTACCGGACCCCCAGTGCTGCTGTAGCAGTTTTAGAATCATTCAAAGAAAGTCTACACCAGGTAGTACATAGGTATCCGGGCCATGTAATATTAGTCGGGGGAGACTTCAACCTTAAGATTATAGATTGGGACCTCTCTAGTTTACATTTCAGGCGGTAGAGACAAGCAGTCTTGCTAGCTACATTTGGACACATTCTCCGAAAACTGTCTTGAGCAGTTAAACCGGCAACCCACGCGCAATGGAAATATTTTAGACCTTATAGCCTCGAACAGGCCTGGCCTTATTAACGATGTCTGTGTAGAGACAGGAATTAGTGATCATGATATCGTCATAGCGTCGATGGTGACCAAAGTTAATAAACGAATCAAGAAGGCTAGGAGCGTGTTTTTGTTGGGAAGAGCCGATAAGCAAATGTTAGGACCGCACTTAGAAAATGAATGGGCATCGTTTAATTCCGGGAATATGGACGTAGAAGAATTGTGGACTAAATTTAAGTGCATTGTAAATAAAGGGTTAGAGAAATATGTGCCAGTAAAGACGATTAAGGATGGAAAAGATCCCCCGTGGTATAATAATAATGTTATAAAGCTGCTGAGAAAGCAAAGGCTGTTGCACTCTCGATTCAAAGAAGAACACGCAAATGATGACAGGCAAAAGTTATTAGATATTCGTGCGTCAATAAAAAGATCGATGCGCGAAGCATACAATAATTTCCACAGCCATATCTTACTAAAATATCTTTCCGAGAACCCTATACATTTCTGGTCCTATGTCAAAGCCCACTGCCCAGTCACTCGTTGATCATTCCGGGGCAGTAATAGAAGAAAGCAAACGGAAAGCCGAAGTTCTAAATTTAACCCTTAAGAAATCTTTCACGCAGGAGGACCCAACAAATGTACCATCATTTGCTCAGAATCTAATTCCGAAATAGAGGACATAGCAATAAGTATTTCCGGTGTAGAGACGCAGCTGAGAGAGCTAAATACTAAAACGTCTGCTGGTCCGGATCGAATAACATTTCGGTTTTACAAAGAGTATTCTGCGGCATTGGTCCCCTACTTAGCTTGCATTTATCGCGAATCTTTAATTCAGCGCAAAGTTCCTAGTGATTAGAAAAAAGTGTAGGTGACTCCCGTTTATAAGAAACGAAAGAGAACTGACCCACACAATTACAGGCCTATTTCTTTGACATCAGTTTCATGTAGGATTTTGGAGCATATTCTCAGTTCGAATATAGTAAATTTCCTTGAAACGGGAAATCTTCTTTCTATGAATCAGCAGAGGTTTAGGAAACATCGTTCATGTAAATCTCAGCTTGCCCTTTTTTCACATAACAACTTGCAAGCCTTGGATGAAAGGCAATAGGCGGATTGTGTTTTTCTCGACTTCAAAAACGCGTTCGACGCGGTGCCACTCTGCAGATTGATAACGAAGCTACGAGCTTATGGAATAGGTTCACAGATTTGTGACTAGCTAGAAGACTTCCTAAGTAATATAACGACGCACAGGACACCGTGCCCACGGGTGCGGTTCCTGTAGAGGGATGCTTGTCCACTGTTAGTCGAGCTGATCTCTACGAGATTACGAGAGTAACTCGGGCGTCCGATCTTTGATTGTCGTGAGTGCATTTGTGTTCTCTCGATAATCAATTTTTAGTCCGGGGCAAGTCCCGGAGACAAATTAAATTGGTCCCAATCCCCCGGTTCCGACCAAGGTTTTCGGGAGGTTTTCCTTGGTTGTGAGGCGTATGCCGGAACTGGTAAGCCCCTCCCACTTATTCCCAATTGGGATTTCCCCTTTGCCCCACTGTCAGCTTGTCTGATAATTGGCTGAATAGAACCGCGACTCTTTATGGGCCGGATCTCAAACAGCCCGCTCTACTCCTCGGAGCGGAGAATGAAAAGAATAAGTTTTTTTTTTTTTTTTTTTTTTTTTTTTTTTTTTTTTTTTTTTTTTTTTTTCTTCAGAGACGAGTGTAGCGTCAGGCGTGCCCCAGGGGAGTGTGATAGGACCGCTATTATTTTCTATCTATATAAATGATCTGATGGACAGAGTAGGTTGTAATTTGCAGCTGTTTGCTGATGATGCTATGGTGTATGGGAGGGTGTCGTCTATAACTGACGGTAATAGCATACAAGATGACTTAGACAAAATTATAGTTGGTGCGAAGAATGGCAGCTATCTCTCAATGTAGAAAAAATGTAAGGTGAAGCACATGAGTAGGAAAAACAATTCCATAATGTTCGAATACAGCATTAGTAGTGAGCTTCTTGATGCTGCCGCGTCGTTCAAACATCTAGGCGTAATATTGCAGAGCGATATGAAATGGAACGAACATGTAAGGACAGTTGTGAGAAAGGCGGACTGCCGACTTCGGTTTATTGGGAGAATTTTGGGAAGATGTACTTCATCTGTAAAGGAGACCGCGTATAAAACGCTTGTACGACCGCGTCTTGAGTATTGCTCAAGTGTTTGGGACCCGCACCAGACCAGTTTAAAGGAAGACATAGAGGCAGTTCAGAGGCGAGCAGCTAGGTTTGTTACTGGTAAGTTCGACCAATGCGCGAGTGTCACGAAAATGCTCCGGCAAAAAAAACGTTCAAATGTTTGTATAGCTTATGGGACTTAACTACGGGTTCATCAGTCCCTAAACTTGCAAACTACTTATGAACTAGCTAATACTAAGGACGGCACAAATGTCCATGCCCGAGGGGGGATTCGAACCCCCGACCGTAGTGGCCGTGCAGACAGTGACTGGAGCGCCTCAGACCCCTCGGCCACCTCTGCCGGCAATGCACCGGCAACTCAACTGGGGACCGCTGGAGGAAATACGACGTTCTTTTCGTGAATTTCTGTTGAGGAAATTTAGAGGTCCGGAATTTGAAGCTGAGTGTATTACGATCTTGCTGCCACCTACTTACATTTCGCGTGGTGATCACAAAGACAAGTTAAGAGAAATTAGGGCTCGTACGGAGGCATATAGGTATTCTTTTTTTACTCGTTCTATTTGCGAGTGGAATAGGAATGGAAATTCCTAGTGGTAGTACAGTGTACCCTCCGCCACCACCTTACGGTGAATTGCGGAGTATGTATGTAGATGTAGAAACGCATGTTTTCATTGAACTGCACGGTATACAGCCTAGCATTTTCCTTTAGTGCATCTGAAGTTATATTTAAATTTCTCTCTCATCATCATCATCGTAATTATTAGAGACAGATTATGCCTTTCAGTGTCCAGCCTGGAGCAAAGTACCTCTAATAAAATTCCTCCATGATCCCCTATTCATTGCTAACATTGATGCCTCGTCTGATATTATGCCTTTTACTTCGAAATCATGCTGCACCGAATCTAAGTACTTTCTTCTTGGTCTACCTCGACTCGTCTTACTCTCCGCTGCCGAGCTCATGAGTCTCTTAAGTAACCTTGCTTCTCCCATACGTGTAACATGACCCCACCATCTCAGTCTGTTCGCTCTAACTGCTTCATGTATGGTGTTCATTCCCAGGTTTTTTTTTTATTTCCTCATTATGGACACCCTCCTGCAATTGTTACCATCTATTAGTACCTGCAATCATTCTTGCCACTTTCATATCTGTAACGTCTACCTTACGAATAAGGTAACCTGTATCCACCCAACTTTCACTCCCATACAACAAAGTTGGTCGAAAGATAGAGCGGTGCACTGCTAACATTAAATGCCCTGCAGTATCTGAGTGTTTGTGTAATGATATTGTGGTATTTAACAAAGAAGCAAATCCTTCTCTATTCGAAACGTTGCTTTTATTGCTAAAAATCAATCATGGCCAAGAAAATAGTTTTTTGCAGAGTTTCAGAGGAGCACAACCACGGGAATTCCATAAGCAACAAACGTTTGAAAGTGAGGCTGTAGACTTTACCTTCCTGTCTTGGTGTTTGCAACGTGCAAAAGGCGTTTCTGATACGTCCGCACGGCCACTACGGTCAGGGGTTCGACTCCCCATTCGGACATGGATATTTGTGCCGTCCTTAGCATTAGCTACTTCATAAGTAGTTTGTAAGCTGAGGCACTGATGACCCCGTAGTTAAGTCCCATAAGCTGTACAAACATTTGAACATTTTGTTTATGATAAAACACACACGACATCGTAAACTAATTTCACATTTAAAACTCAGTAATGAACGCACTGCAGAAGAAATCCTGCTCCACGCCGCGAACAGCAGCCAACACCACTTTGCATTCCAGCTGACAGCCGTGGAAGACTGGAGAGTGGAGGTGGCGATAGGCCTGAATGCAAGTTGAGGCCCTTCAACACTTGCCCCCTCCACCCTCCAGCTCAGGCAACGAACGACAGGGTTGCTATAGCAACTGTGACGTATCACCACAGAGCGTAGAAGGCAGCAGGGGCGCCTTCTCTCCTCTCCTGTTCCCCGTGGCTTTACAGGGACCGGCCGCCGTGTGCTCAGCCGCGCCCTCCATAGCGCACCACCCGTCTCCATATTGCCTTCTCCATTTCTGCTTGTTTACTCACTACCTTATCTAGCCTTTCTCACAAATTTGATATACATTTGTTAGTTGACAAGTTAAAGACATAAATGTTTCGATAAATTCGTACGTATTACAAAAGACGATGTACGTTTGTGCATTTTCCACATTTCCTCCTAAACAACTCAACCGATTTCACTCAAACTTGGTACGCATGTTGTTTACTGTCAGACGACAATCACCGTCGGGGTAAATTCCACCCACCTTCCAAAGGGGTGAGGATGGGGTGAAATAGTAGAGTAGCCCGTGACGGGTGTGTAACCACACTTTATTCATTCATTATTCGAGAACGACCATACTTAGCGACTTGTAAGAAACATTACACACAATTTCAAACATTCACGATATCTTTTTTTGCCAACAACCTGTACAAAATGATAAGAGGAAAATGTGTATGTCTTTTTATTTGCTTTTCATGCAGTAAAACTAGGGAAATAAGCTTTAGTTTCTCAATTCTACACTATTAACTGAATTAGGTAGTTATTTTACATAGTTTACAAACATATGCTACTGAATGTTCTTTAGAAATTATACCACAGTTTAACTCGTAGTTCAGGTAACGTTAAGTCATAAACAATGAGTTGCCTGAAAAACTGCTGAATCTTACGACGTGTTAGTAACCAGACTTCACTCATCCACTACTTCAGAATGACAGCACTTAGCGAGGTACAACAAACGTGGCTCATACATGAAAGACGTTCCTCGATTACTTAGTATCCGCTGTTCATCCAGTAAAGCTACTGCATTAGGCTTGACACTGAAATGTATTACGTTTGGATTAATACCTCTATTTGTGTAAGATTATTCAGACAGTATTCATATATATTTCTAAACATACCTTCGAAATTACAATTTAATGCTACACACAGTTAAGACAGAAAGATGTTTCTGAAATGTGGTTCAATAAATCACCAATCTCTCTCTCTGAATAAGATTTTTCTTTCTTAATTCCTTTTTTTCTTGTTTCAGTTAGTTTTCGTTGGTCTATTTCAAGTTCTTGTGTAGCTGTTTTCAAATCAGTTTTTGGAATTTTTGGAGGTATTGGCAGCGAAATCGGTGAGAGAACACGCTTTAGAACTCTTCTTACTTTTGAAGTCGATGTTGATGGATGTACAGTAAGTGTGATCGATATCCCGCAGCCGGCCGCTGTGGCCGAGCTGCCTGCGGCGCGCCTGTCACGGTCTGCACGGCCACTACGGTCGGGGGTTCGAATTCCCCCTCGGACATGGATATTTGTGCCGTCCTTAGTAGTAGCTAGTTCATAAGTATTGTAAGTTTAGGGACAGATGGCTCCGTAGTTAAGTCCCATAAGCTCTACAAACATTTCAACGTTTTTTTTTTTTATGTCCCGCAAAAGCCTACGGAAACGCTTATTTCTTCAAATATCTTCTTTCAAAATCATCTTCTTTGAAATAGACACTACAAAGACGGCCATGATTTCTACGTTTCCAGTTATCCCTCCTTATTGCTCGAATCCATTTTTGTCACAGTTCTGAATCCTGAGGAAAAAGGTGTATTTTAATTTTTCATTCCATCTAAACCGTTGGTTTTCTTTTTTCTGTTGTTACATCCACACGCCACACACTGACTCGTGCTCAAGCTGGGAAATATCGACGCACGATAATATCTGCATCATGTAAGACTTACGTCGTATCCGTAAACTGTAACTCGAACAAAAAACGTAACTCACTAGACAGGTTACTGCTCTACGTGAAAAGAAAGTAGCTACTGACGATTGGAAGCGCAGCGGAAAACGCGTTGTGGGCCCAGGCGTAGCTTACGGGACATCGCCAGGCGCTGGTGCTCAGGGAGTAGGGGAAAGTAAATAAAAGTTAAATTTAAAATTCAGGCCTAGAACTCATTTAAGAAAACATTCTACCAATAGATGTTGAAAAACAATGACAAATTTTTAGTATTAAATATATATATATATATATATATATATATATATATATATATATATATATATATATATATGCAGATTAAAAATATAAAATCTTCCTATTATAGTATCTGATATAATAAAATCATGAAATATATACAGAAAAAATGAATCAGTATGAACAAGAACTGTAATCTGTAGTTATTATTCCACTTAATAATGGCTCGCTGGGGAGGCAACACTGGATAAATAAATGCTGATTAGTCTCAAACTTTAATTGAGTATTATGTCTAATTACGCGTTTCACCCGGTTAGCGTAGGATCACATTGGTTAAATGTTGCAGCTTAAATGATATGGGGGTTCGGATGCCAAGTCTAGAAGCAGTTTTAGAATTTTTGTAAAAGTCGTCGTTAAGGTGCCACGGCATGTCCAGCGTGGAGCTGCATAGTGCCAGCCACTCGCAGCATTCACTCCAGCGACATTTAGTGACGACACCATCTACGCTAACTTACTTTCTTCTTGTATTTGTTGTACTTTCCAGCCATATCATCACCATTGTCGTAGAATTGGCGTCGACAATTTTTAAAATCTAACCCATATCTCTCAATTTTCTGCAAAATTATTTCTGAAGGTGGCTGCCCTGTCTTGTTACTAATCATTAAAAAGTCAATAAAGCTTTCACATATCTCTGCACCACTTTACGTATCTTATAATCTGCGGCATTAGCTCACAATGGCTTTCATCGGGAGTGCAATCGGACACGATAGAAAAATATTTTGCTTCTTCAGTATCAGTCATTATTTGTTCCCTTATTTTGGATCCAAATATTTCTAAAAATTCATCTTGGATGCCATGACAGAAGTAGCTGAGTTGACCTTTCTCGTGGCGCATTATGTGCTCTATCAGGCGCGCTGGTAGGGAGACAGTAAGTCGACGGTGTTTGAAAGCGCCCCATATCTTGGATCACGAAAATCAAGCCTTTCCTGTGAACCTCTGAAGGGACTGCCCTGTTTTGCGAAATGCAGAATCACATCAACAATGAAAATTAAAACCGATTTGCAATGCTTTACCTCATCCGATATTTGTTGTAACACTGTGTCAATACAATTTTCAATTGGAGATGCCTCTAATATTTTCCAAGTGCAAAACCGATTTTCGTTTTAAGTTTTTCCACTGAGTAAGAACATTATTAGCCATATGAGAAAGTTTCGTCTCTGATATGTCCTCATGAAATAATTTGCATGGTATGCAAAACAAAGCAATTTTTCATTTAGTATAGGCTAACAAAGAACGGAACACCTTTCGTTCGTTAGGGACCTGTTTATAAAACTAGTCTTTTGAGAATTTTCTTCCCTCTCTAAGAGAATTTCCTCTGCTGTATAAGTAGACCCTAAATTGCAGTCTTCAGAACATATTGGTTCCGCTTTCTCCTTTGGATCGTGGGGAAATACTTGAGGCTCGTCTGTAGATAGGTGTTCAAAAATACGCCCACTTACTTCCTGTGTAGCTGCGATATCATCTTATATATTAAAAGAATGTATTAAAACTAAAGCCAGTCGGTCAGACCAAACTACCCGACCGATTTCCTCCCTTTTCATTTTAAACGAAATGTGAAATGTATTCATCCACAGATGTGTCACCAAGTGACAAATTTTAGATAACTGTCGCATTCGTTTTTCTATACTCAAACGCGATTTCCTTCTGTATATTTCATATGGGGATGTCATTGGTGTAAACATAAGTCAGTAGGTCAGGCCGTTCTATCCGACCGATTTCCTTAATTTTTGTTGTAAGCGAAATGTATTCATTCGCAGATTTGTGAAGTATCACACTTAAGTCTCCCCATCCTTTATGTTTTATTCAAGCGCGGTATCCTTCTGTCCTTGCATTGAATATTTTAATTGGTTTGTTTTACGTTATCTTCGGTTCTAATTAAGGTAAGCAGTTCTTTTTTGACCCAACAACACTCAGCGGATCAACCTCTTTCATTTGCGCTTTTAAACACTTGCATTGCTTGATTCTGAAGAAAGCTAAGCGTGAACATTAAAATTTACTTCCATTTCATCCCAACTTTTTTGTCATTCCACTAACGGTGGGGAGTATTCGCTCGGGTTCTCTAGTATGAAATGAAAATACAAGCGAAGCGCAAATTCCATTCGACTTCCTATAGGTCAAGCAGTCTGATACGTACATTTAACCGTCTGAAAATATTGTCACCTACATTTTAGAACTACGAAAAGAAATGTTTTGTTTTCAATAGTAGTCTATCGCATTCCGTATATGTAAACCTACCTCTCTGCCTTGCTTCGCGCGCTGGCGAATCAGAACAAGAAAGCTGGACTAGATACGTGGCCGCACCACAGCCACGAGAGTTCACTCTAGCATTCTAGGAGTCAGTACAGCGCAGTACTAAGCAAAGCGTTGGCGTCGCAGGAGACCCGACTACAGCGAGCAACTCTACTGCTGACTGTAGCTAGGAAGAGATCATTGCAGAAGTGGGTACTACCTAATAGGCAGAAGAGTACAGCTACAGGCACCTCACCTGAAGTAGACTATTACCTTCAAATGTAATAAAAGTGTATGTGAACTAATCACTTCTTCCAGTTGCCGACCTTGTCCGCAATATTTGATAACCACGGCTCACCAACTTCCGAAGCTAAGCATCCCGAGGAGATAAGAAAAATAGACACGTAAAATCAATTGCGGATCAGGCATTTGACCGAGTGAGATTCATTGCAAGAACGTCAACAAATGAAGTTGGTTACACATGTGTTTTTATGACAATACAATGGCACTGCATGTAAGTGCGGAATTCGACAAGGTAGGGTTAATAGAAGACAAAAAGAAGACCCAGCAGATAACAACACACTCGGTTTCGGGTTCATTTAGTATACGCGTAAGCGGGTCAGAGGTTACTAGAAAACTCCAGTGGCAGAGGCTCCAGCAAATCGTACAGTATCGCGATACGGTCTTCTGTCGAAGTTCGGAGAGCATAAGTTTCTTGCAGAGGCAATTAATAAATTACTTCCTTCTATAAAGAACGCGGAAAGATCACGACGATAAAATCAGAGAAATTAGGGACCACACCAAGCAGACCGGAAATCGTGTTTTCCTAGCACCATTACTTTAAAGGGGGGGAGGGGGGGAGCAACGTGCTATCCGCCTCGTGCCATTACGTGACTTTCACTTGTGTAGCTGTAGGATTAGACGGGAGTGAATCTTTAGGTGATGGTATCAGTGAAAAGTTTTCATTATTTTCATTTTCTTCTTTAAACGCGAAACACAGGGGCCGCAGCGTCCCGCTCGCAGTGCAGTGTTCCGCAGGTGTCAATGTGCCGGCAGCACCGCAGCCGC
This sequence comes from Locusta migratoria, assembly GCA_026315105.1. Classification (NCBI taxonomy): domain Eukaryota; kingdom Metazoa; phylum Arthropoda; class Insecta; order Orthoptera; family Acrididae; genus Locusta; species Locusta migratoria. The sequence continues at coordinate 675,505,802 of CM048746.1, read as the reverse complement.
AGCCGCAGCCGCAGCCGCAGGTATGTGCTGGCGCTCGGCTAGCGGCTAGCGGCGCAGGTGTCCGCGTGTCGACTGCCGACTGCCGCGGCCGGCCGTTGTCGCAGCTTTTGTGCAAACACAGCCGCGGCACTGCGACCCAACAGGCGCAAACGCGCGCGCGAGGCTGTGTGGCGGCGAGCGGAAGGTCCGTGACTCTGCAAACCACTGCGGAAAACGTTTTGGAAAAAGCTGTTGACTGTAAATAAGGCCTAAAAATGGTAGCTGATCACAATTTGGCGCATAATTTGGACACGAAGGTCGTAAATAAGTCGACTAGTAGCCCTACAAAAATTAGGAGGAAAGATACCTTTTTGTTCTAGACGATACTGTTTCTGCGACATTCTGCCGTCATTTATTCCGTAAATTTAACATCTTTTTACTGGTGTCCGCCTCCGTAGCTCAGTGGCAGCGTCACTGACTACCACGCAAGGGGCCCGGGTTCGATTCCCGGCAGGGGATTGGGTGTTTTGTGTTGTCCTAATCATCATCATATCATCATCATTGGCAAGTAAGTCGCCCACGCGGCGTCAAATAGAAAGACTTACACTCAGGCGGTCGAACAATTCCGTAAGTGATCTCCCGGCCAAAAACGTCATACGCCCATTTCCACTATTATTGCTAACTTCTTCCCAGAGTGACCCGTACCGTTTATTAACACTGTATCATACGAATAGGACCGCGCGGAGTGTTCGAGGTAAAATAGTAAGAATGGAAATTAGAAGAAATATTTTTCACGAATGTTGTTGTTGTTATGGTCTCCACTTCAGAGACTGGTTTGATGCAGCTCTCCACAATACCCTATCCTGAACAAGCCTTTTCATCTCTTCATAAGAACGACGACACACATCCACTTGAATCTGTTTACTATACGCGTCTCTTGGTCTTCCTCTGCGGTTTTTACCCCACACACTTCCCTCCAAAGCTAAATTCACAATCCCTTGATGTCTAAGAATTTGCCCTACCAATCTATCCCTTCTTTTAGTGAAGATATGCCAGAAATTTGTTTTCTCCCCAATTCTGTTCAGAACCTCTTCATTAGTTATGCGATCTACCCACCTAATCTTCAGCATTCTTATGTAGCACCACATTTAAAAAGCCTCTATTCTCTTCCTGTCCGCACTGCTTATCGTCCATGTTTCACTCCCATACAAGGCAACACTCCACACAAATGCCTTCAGAAAACGCTTCCATACACTTAAATTAATATTCGATGTTAGCAAATTTCTCTTTTTCAAAAATGCTTTTCTTCCCATTGCCATTCTGCATTTTATATCCTCTGTACTGCGACCATCATTTGTTATTTTACTGCCCAATTAACAAAACTCATCTACCTCCTTTATTGCTTCGTTACCTAATCTAATTCCATAAGCATCACCCGATTTTCTTAGACTGCACTACATTAACCTAGTTTTGCTCTTGTTACTGTTCATCTTAAAAGCACCTTTCAGAACACTGTCCATTCCGTTCAATTGCTCTACCAAGTCATTTGCTGTCTCTGACAGAATTACTATGTCGTCGGCAAAACGCAATGTTTTTAATTCTTCACCCTGAACTTTAATTCCTTCTCCAAATTTCTCCTTGCTTTCCTTTATAGCTTGCTCAATGTACAAATTGAACAACACTGGAAAAAGGCTACAACCCTGTCTTAATCCCTTCCCAACTGCTGCTTCCCTTTCATGCCCTTCGAGTTTAATAACTGCGGTCTGGCTTTTGTACAAGTTGTAAATAACTCTCCTTTCCCTGTATTTTACCCCTGCTGTCTTCAGAATTTGAAAGAGTGTATTCCAGTCAACATTGTCAGAAGCTATCTACAAAAGATAAAAATGTAGGTTTGCCTTTCCTTAATCTATCTTCTAAGATAAGACGTAAAGTGAGTATTGCCTCCCGGGTTCTACGTTCCTCCTGAATCCAAACTGTTCTTTCCCGAGGTCAGCTTCTACCACCTTTTCCATTCTCCCGTAAATAATTCGTGTTAAAATTTTGCAACCATGACTTATTAAACTGATGGTTCTGTAGTTTTCACACCTGTTTGCACCTGCTTTCTTTGGAATGGGGATTATAACATTTTTCTTAAAGTCTGAGGGTACTTCACCTGTCTCATACATCTTACACACCAGGTGAAACAATTTTGACATGGCTGGCTCTCCCAGAGACTTCAGTAGCTCTGAGGGAATATCATCTACTCCAGGGGCCTTGTTTCGACTTAGGTCTTTCAGGGCTCTGTCAAATTCTTCTCTCAGTACAGTGTCTCCTATTTCATCTTCATCTACATCCTCTTCCCTTCCTACAATATTGTCTCGAAGTTCATTTCCTTCATAGAGCCCCTCTATATACTCTTTCCACCTTTCAGCTTTCCCTTCTTTGCTGAGAACTGGTTTCCCATCTGAGTTCTTGATATTCATAGAGTTGCTTTTCTTGTCCCCAAATGTCTCTTTTATTTCCCTGTAGGTATCTACTTTTCCCCTTCTTGTACATTCTTCTACAGATTTGCATTTGGCTTCTAGCCTGCTTAGCCATTTTGCACTTCCTGTCAATCTCATTTCTTAGTCGTCTGTACTCCATTTTGCCTGTTTCATTTACTGCATTTTTATATTTTCTCCTTTCATCACGAATACCTGTCGAAATTCGAAAAGTAATAACATTGCAGCAGAAAGGAATGACTGCAGGTTCCATCGGTATTGTGATTGACAAGTAGGGAATTAGCGCTATTATTCACGAACTATTTAACGGAATGCAAACGTAGCCTACCGCGGTTGTTGTCATTATCAATAAAATTCATCCTCTCCCTCATCCGCTGATATATAAACCCCAAAAGATCGCACATTCAACAATCACACACAGACCCTGATGAAGGCCGCCTGCAACAGTGACCGAAACGTCGGGAGAGTTTATAAAATGACGACGCGGTCTCATACCCGGAAAAATTTTATAGATATTTAACGGATTGTACGTGATACATCTGATTATAATGGCATCCGAATCATCGTAAGACAAAGCACTCAAACATTGACTCAATATTGAGAAAGGAGAGAAAGAAATGTAAGAACGATTTTAAAGTTAGATTAAACCCTAATTTATTGAAATGAATTTCAGCAACAGGCCTACAGTAAAATTTCGGAATTTACAGCAACTGCAAAACACAAGTCCTTCCAATACTAGGATACGATCAGAACGGACCAGGTTTGTTAAAAAAAAAATGTTCAAATGTTTGTAAATCTATCGGACCAAACTGCGTGGTCATCAGTCCGTAGCTTAGAAACTACTTAAACATAGGTAAACTATCCTAAGGACAAACACACACACCTATGCCCCAGGGAGGACTCGAACCTCCACGGCGAGCAACCGCGCGCTCCGCAGCGAGATGCTTTAGACCGCTCGGCCACTCCACCGTGGCAGAGACCAGGTTTGAACGTCTTTCTTTCGCAGAGAGGGGATGAAAAGATGCGAAGTATCTCTCGCGGCGGAAGGACAGCGCTGGTGGCAGTAGAATTACACCTGTCAACTACCCAACGAATCGTGCAACACTTCAACACTTCATCTCGACAAGACCTAGTGGAGCGAACATTATAACGAAATAATCAATTCTTTCAGCTATTCAAAAAAAAGAAAGAAATCTAGTTATTCCGGTATAATTTTGCGAAGCTATTGAATTATTGAATTATTCATTCATTCTTTCCAGTGAAACCATTCGGAGACAGCAACTAAATGAAATAATCTATTAAAACCGTTGGACTATTCACTAGTTGTTTTCGAGTGAAACCAGTTGGTGGAAGCAACATCATGAACTTTTCACTCTGTCTTTTTTTTTTTTTTTTTTTTTTTTTTTTAGTTTATTTATACTTTTTTTGCGTCGATTGGTTTATCATTGATTTTTTTCGAAAGAAAGTAGTCGGTAGGACCAAGCGAATGAAAACTTTCGACATGTTTTCAGTTTTGTACATTTACTGAATTGCTCATCCTCTCTTTTCAAATGAAGATATACCGTAGATTTCCTGTCGGTTGAACCGTGTAACCATTCGTACAACTGAAACAACTCCCTAGCGTCTAAGCTAGCTCAGCTGTCCGTTCATGTTCTTATGAGGGAAACCGGCACGCACTGCTTGGGTCGGCAGCTGCAGCTGCAGCCTACAGCCGAGCCACACGTGGGCAGTGGAGGGGCGGCCCCGAGCGCCGGCAGCGCCGCACGTCGCGCAGCGGGCGGCGCCGAAGTCACGCCGACCGCTGCCGAGCCGAGGGTCCAATAGTGGCGCCATCCTCACAGCGTACTCGAAAATAAGCAGGCGCCTGTCTGTGACATGCAGTAGCGCAGCCAACATTTGGTTCTGGGGGTCTACTGTTTTTAAAAAATAAAGAGCCTATTGCATCTATTAATCTGTAACTTATTTTTACACTTTTTTATAATTTAACCAACAGAATACTACGAAAGAATTCCACAGGAAATGTAATGAGTAGGCAAGCATTAATTTGACAGCGGAAGAGCAGCAACATAGTGGAAATGGAGTGTATATATTCAGCTCGTAAACTAATTAAGCAGCTTCTATGTTACTAGCCAGATTAATTGACATTGGACGCTATTCGTAAAAACTACACTGAAATAACACGATTACTTTTGATAACAGTCCAGTCGGTAGCGGCGCCGACCTGCCAAACAGCGGCAGCTCAGATGTGCAAATGTCTGTCAAGCTTATGGGACTCGACGTGGGGTCGTCAACCCCTAAACTTACAAACTACTTATCAACTAGCTTATACTAAACACAACACGAACATCCATCCCCGAGGAAGGATTCGAACCCCCGAAGGGGAACAATAGTGGTAGCATCAATGCTGGTTGCGGTGGCATTAAAATCGCTCACAGTAACAGCAGCAACGTTCTCAGTGGCGACATCACGTTCACTTGTGCTTGACAAATTATAATTACTTTATGATTTATTTCATGTGTAATATTAAAAAATTTCCGGTGCCGACCTGTATATATATAAATTGAAAACAATAAAAAATAATAAAAATTAAAAATTTTCGTGAGGTGCTAGGGTGGGACTTCAGCCCCATTATCCCACCCTCCAATCTCCCAGAACCCCGTGGCTGCGCCACTGGTGACAAGCGTGGATATGAATTTTCTTCCAACCGTTTCCCTGTCAGTTCGTCTGTTAGGTTCACATCCAATCACAAACTAGTAGCCGCGGCGAAGTGGTCGATCGGACTAACGTGCTCTACATCTACATCTACATGGGATACCCTGCAAATCACATTTAAGTGCCTGGCAGAGGGTTCGTCGAAACACCATTATACTATTTATCTCCCATTCCGTTCTCGAATAGACCGCGGGAAAAAAGAACACCTGACTCTCCCTGTTCGAACTATCATTTCTCGTATTTTATTCTGATGATCACTTCTACCTATGTAAGTGGGAGTCAACAATATATTTTCGCATTCGGAGGACAATGTTGGCGATTGGAGTTTCGCAAGTAGCCCTCGCTAGCGATAAGCACCGTTGTTGTAATGACTTCCATCCCAGACCCTGTATCATTTCCGTAACGCTGTCTCCCCTGTATCGTGACTATACGAAACGAGTTGTTCTTCTTTGGACTCTTTCGCAGACCTCCGTTAAACCCACCTGATAAGGATCCCACACTGGGTACCAATACTCCAATAAATGGACGGACAAGCGTAGAGTATGCAGTTTCTTTTGTAGTTCTATTGCATGTTTTAAGGTTTCTGCCAATAAAACGCAGTCTCTGGTTCGCCTATCCCACGATATTATCTACGTGTTCTTTCCAATTTAAGTCTGAAGTAATAGTAATTCCTAATTATTTTGTGGACTTAACGGCCTTCACTTTTGATTGATTTATCTTGTAAACAAAGTTTAACAGATTTATTTTCGTACTCATGTGGACGACTTCACACTTTGTGTGATGCTGCGATACGCAAGGCCGTTCCCCTTCGGGGTTCGATTCCTCCCTAAAGCTGGGCCACTACAAGAAATTAATGCTTAATTCTGGTAGGAGGTATCCAGATAAGAATTTACTGTTATAAAAAAACTTAATTTCAGCAATAAAATTAGCAAAAGATCCGTGTGAGCTACCGGCTGGTCCCTGCTGTTAGTCCTTGTTCCCTGGCCCAAATTGAGAAATAACATGGTTCAAATTACTCTAACAACAGGACGTTAACGACACAGTGGCCAACATATATAGCAGCTCACACGAAATTACACACAGGCATTAATAAACAAGCCACCACAATTAAAGTTATTTCATAAAGGTGGCTAACAAAAACATTTAAAGCGCAACGAAACTTAAACATAAAAAATTGCATCGGAGCTTGTTCTCAGCACTGGTGAAAAACAACATTAAATAAAAGGGGAAGGTGCTCGAAAACTACAATTTATAGGCAAGTCAAAATTATTCTGAACTTGTTTATTCAGGTCGAACGCAAGCAAAATGGGGAACCAATTTAGTTAATACAATAAAAACGCATCCATTTACATATTTAATAATGACGATGCCCAGCATTGAATTTAACATAAATTATTCTTCTGGGGGAAGGATTCACAAACACCACTCACTCGCCCACACACACGCAATGCAACAGCGAAACTCACCAAAACCAGCGTGCTGAAACGAGGCAGAAGCAGGCGCCGCTATAGTATGCGAAATTCAGCAAACCCGGAGCTACCACACAATACAATATACAATAAAACTGCGAAGATGGCTCTGGTCTGTCGTGCGATTTGAGATGGTTCGTGAGTATAACAAAGCTAAGTTGCATCTAGATTAGACCGCGAGAAAACATGCTAATGGCGACACACAGCTACTTTACATGATCGCACTCCACTGAAGGTGAAGTGGTTAAAAATCGTTACATCATTCCACAAATTCTCGGCGGACTCTTTAAGTTGCAATTTGAGAGTAAACTATCTAGGTCCTGGTTTTATGAAATGTGGCGTGAATTTAGGTGACTAGCTGCAAACCCTTGAAGTCGGAGTCGGAACCCACGTGGTTCCAAAAACTGATAAAAATGTATAAATTCAATTACCGAAAAGTAAAAATGAAAACTACGGCATGCAACCACTATAAATGTTTAAAATTACATCAAGAAGCGAATGAAATATAACTACACAAGATGGGGAGCGATTACACAGATGGATGAAATCCAGTCTCACAACCTGGAAAATTGAAATAATTACAGGAAAGAAAAAATAAAAACAAACTCTACGGCATGCAACCCATTCAAAGGTTTAGAATTTCATAAGCAAGCAATTGAAAGAGGTTGTACAAGGCTTGGAGAGAGTTACTGATAAGGACTGAGTGCATACTACAAGTTCGGATGGATGGGGATGGAGCTAACAATAGTGGAAGCTGAAGGCTTTGTTCCAAGAACCAACCACATGGAACACATATCACTCACGGAAGGAAACGATAAGAAGGATTATACATGCACTGTACAAAAGTGAACATATCGTCTGTTACAAATCGGGCCCCACAAAGCTAGAAAGTATTTACACAGATTTCGTACACCGCCACATAATCACAAAAGGTTTGAATATACCAAGCCCTTATCAAACTGCAACTAGTAACACATACACTACGTCTATATTTTGGAAATCACTGGATTGAGAACCTGGAACACGATCGGAAAAAATATTCCAAAAAAGTAATCTAAGTTCAAGAGTTTAAGTTAATCATGCTAGACAATGAATCGCTACTTTTGTATCCCAGCCTCGCCGCCGCTTTCGTGTCTCGTTTCCGTCGTAGGTGTCGGTGGCCGAGTAGAAAGACCGACACAGGAATAAAGGATGCACGCTTGTGCAGGTAGGAGGTGACCAGCCAGTGAGACAGCAGAAACTAGAAACACTAGAGTAAATTACAACGAGATATATATTTCTTAGAGACTTATTAATACTTAACTTTTACATAGCTCAGTACTGCATAATGCTGATACATAGTTGAGCTAGAGGCCCGCCTAGTGCCTATCCGATAGCCAAGTCTTCACTGGTGCCTATCTGATTCCGAAGGTCTTAACTGGTTCCTATCTCAGTTCCAAGTGAACGATGTCGTTCAGTGGTGGCCACGAGCGGGATAGCAGCAGAGGGCGCTCGTGGCTGACGTAGTAAGAACGCCGCGACGTGCGTGCATGGCGGCGCGCGGCGAAAGTAGGTGGCGCGCACTTCATAGTTGTGCGACACCACAGCTACCATCTCTGCAGGCACAAAGCAGAACCAACCTTACCTCACTGCGGTCTGTGTATAAAGTGACCACTGAGCGGCCAGGAGCTGCGGGAAAGCTACCGGAAACTGGGAAATCCAAGAAAACAGCGGTATGGGGAGAGAAGATCTCGAGACTCACCCTTGAGAAGGCTTGTCGACTGGCTTGTAACCAAAGGGTGTTGAAACCTGTCTGGTTGCGTCAGCAGCAGGGGTTGGTAACTACAAACTATCGACTCTGAGCCAGAGAGAACCATGCAAAGTGAGCATCACTACCCACATTCCGACAGCCATTAGATTCTAGCACATCCACTTAAAGTAAATCAAGTACAAATTCACGCAGGGACAATAATACATTATTACAAAAACAAAATCCTACCAATATTAACTAACATTTTACAAACTAATATTTTAAAACATGAAATAAAAATGCTATTCATCATGCCTTGTAAAGAGTGGGGTTCTAATTTAACAGAATGCTAATCTCGTAACATCAAATAAATTACAATTTTGTAAAAAATATAAAGAAGACGACAGACGGTAGTCTTTCCCCCCTCGGGCATGGATGTTTGTGATGTCTTCAGTATAAGTTATTTCGTATATAGTTTGTACGTTAGGGATTTATGACCACGCAGGTTAGTCCCATGAACTTAACGAACGCTTAAATTTGAACAAACTCGTATATCGCTACTTATTCGGATACAAACAACCATCTTTTTAAGGGAAAGTTAGATGTTTGACTTTCATCAGTTATCTTTATATTCCCATTTACAGTTCTGGCTTTTACTACAGTAATTGTCAGTACTACATGATGTTTCAACAGAAGTAAAGCAGGATTATACCAGTACATTGTCCACGAAATGTCTCGCTTGTGTGCATTGATGCAGTACAGTTTTGATCTGTTTGCGTTCAGTTGTGCAACTTCACAATCTGTTTTATGAAAATAAATGTATGGCGATGTGAGGAAAATCAAATGTTTGTAAGTCTCAAGGCCTTTACTATGGTGATCATTAGTCCCTAAGCTTACAAAATACTTACAATAACATAAAGAAACTTACGCAAAGGACAACACTAACTTAAAATAACTTATACCAGAGACAACACGAACATCCGGCCGCGGTGGCCGAGGGGACTGAGGCGCTCCAGTCACGGTCTGCACGGCCACTACGGTCGGGGGTTCGAATCCCCCCTCGGGCATGGATATTTGTGTCGTCCTTAGTCTTAGGTAGTTCATAAGTAGTTTGTAAGCTTAGGGACTGATGACCCCGTAGTTAAGTCGCATAAGTTCTACAAACATTTGAACATTTAAAACAACACGAACATCCATGCCCGAGGGAGGACTCAATCTCCCGACGGCGATCGGCCGCGCGCACAGCAGCTGGACGCCTTAGTGCGCACGGCTATTCTGCCACTGTCGTGATGTGACGATAACATTCTCTCAGGTTCGTAGGACAATTTAAAATTTTTATGTAGCACATAAAAATCGATCTTTCAACTAAAATCATAGTTGGTAATTAAAAGCAGTTGATGACAAACGATTGTTCTTAAAAATCTATTTGACTGTGGTCTCTTAAAAATGAAAGTATCAAGCATATCAACGGTACTCGTTTCAGTCACAGTAATTCAAGCTGTTTGTGTCCTTATCTGCCTACACACGGAAATGGCACGTTTTCATTTATGAACAGCCAACTGCTTGTGACAAGGCAGAATTCAAATGTAACTGGCAGACTAGTCATTTTAGACGCAGCAATTTGAGCTCCATTTTTAGGTACCTCCCTTAGTAGAAACTCGGAAATCGCCACATATTCTGCAACAGACAGACAGAAAAGTCTTTGTGATAAGGAAGAATGTAAATGTCATTCGTCCTCAAATTTAAGCTATACTATTAGGTTCCGGCATGACTACACTCTTGGATATCAAAAAGTATTACGAAAAAACTGCGCAATACTGTATAAGAAACTTGCAATACATTTAGATTATCCACCGCCAAAGTCTGTTACAAAAAAAATTAATTAAATAAATAAATAAATAAACAGGAGGAAAATATAGTCCTTACAGTACACTCGAACCACAAATTTCCCAATAGCTGACGCCCCTAATCACACTTTCTGCAGAGGGCGTGGAGCCCCCTGACCAGGCGCACTGAGTCACAGCGCCCCGCATCACTACACCAGAACAAACTGCCAGCATTTGTCGTTCACGTTCTGCTTTGGGTGTCAGCGGTATTCCACAGTTTATTGGTTTATTGATATTCTCTCTTCATTAACACTTAATGAACCAGTACAGTGTCCGAGATTCATCTTTCAAGTGGTATATTGCCGTGAGTTGCATTTCAACACGTCCTCTGCACAGCAGAGACCACAGGCACTACTGCTCCAGGGGACCACAGACGCAGCGCTGAGGAGCCGCCTGCAGTCCACCTCCTGCACCCTCGGTGCTTTTAGCGTCAACTCCTGCGGGCGCGCGCCTCTTGCCACGCAAATCGCGCACCAGAAGCTCTGTAGGCGTAAACGACTGTTGGCGTCTTCTCATTGCCGCAATAAGCAAGTCTAGGCACTAACAGACTGTTAGAAAATCGTCTCTACAACTTTAATCACAGTAATATTGAATGGTGTCGAGAACTGCCCGAAAAACTTTATTTTTAAATAGCTGCAAGTACTCGGCTTTGCCCTGGTTTAAAATAAGGTCTTCTGTAGAAGCGTACAAAACCGTTTATTTGCATGTAATAAAAGGGTACATTGATGTTAAAGCAATGTGATAAACAACAGTTTTCGCAGTTCCATTTGAGTATGAACAAAAAGATTTTCGCTTTGCCACTCTGGAGCAGGCCCCATACAACTGTCCATGGTATCTGCAAGTCTATACCAGCAATCCCAAGACACTACCCTGTAACTTGTTGATTGTCTTGGCAAAACACAGTTTCAAAGGGAACTATATGCTCTTGAATTGTATGGTGTTGTCTGAGGGAATGATAGGTATTCTTGGAATGAAGACATCGTCACCCTTAGCGTTCCCTTTGAGTACTGTGGCTTGAATTACATGTTGCATCAGCTTTTTCTCAATTAATCTTGTGCCATTGCACATTGCACAATATTGTGTGCACATCAATATTTCTGATCAGCATTACTGGTAAGTATGCATGCTAGCTTGCGTGAAATACCTATTTCGAACTGTTCAGTCGTGCGATCCGATGCAACGCAGATGTGATCCACAATTGTGGAAATGCAAATAGATACTTACTAGCATGGTTATGTGCTATGCATGTGGGCTATTTATATCTTATTTTAGCTGTGTTTACGAATAGATGTCTCTTGGTAGCGTGTAGGAGATGATTGCAGTGGTAAATTAATGTTGTTTTGTCGACAAGCATCGAGTTACATAACTTAGAGGATTTGTTACCTACGTTGGGAGATGCGTTTAATCGTATGTTTATTCTCTTAAGGATTTCTCTTGAAGATCGATAAAAAATCTGGTTTTGTATTAGTTCGAAATGGTGTAGACTGATTTGCGTTGCTGCTTGTAAGGATTATAAGAACTTGGCATTGATCTAGATGTCTCCTTTTTAGCTGATCTGTGCGTGTGCACGTCGATCATCTTTTACACTGTGTTACAAATGTTTATCGAGAATAATAATTTGTTAGAAGGAGTGGTAATACGATGGTGATATATTCTGCCGAACTATGCATTGGAAGCAAAGTTATGGTTGGATGTTTGGGACGAGTCAAGCAACCAATGCAGGTGGAGGATATCGAAACTTTATTAAAATGAGCTTTTTTTGGGATATATTGTCTGTTAGTGATCGCGGTTATGACCCCGTCTGAGGTAACTTGTTTATTCGGAGTGTATGTGGAGGAACTTAGATTTAGTACTGGGTTAGTGACGACCCCTGCTTGGGTTGCGTTTGGGGGTTGTTATGGACGTATGCAGAGCTTGCAGCATACTAGTTGCCTCAAAATATTTGTAAAAAACGAGGTGGAATGGCTAGATCCGTTTGTTGTACGTTAGTGTTGAATGCAGGTGTAGTTCTGTTACTGTGTTGGAAATGTTTGGCGCTTACAGAGAATGCTGTTGGCTAGATGGAATGGAATTTAAGTAAAAAGTGTTGATATATTCTAAATACACGTCATGGTAGAGGTCAGAAGAAGCCGACTTTGGTGGTTGTAAAAGAACTTCGCAGTGTGTACGTTGTGTTATCTTTCATCGAAGCATCGCCTGTTTAATCGTACGCTAGAGTTGTCCATTATGTTATGTAGCGGAGATGCCTGCTGTGGCAAATCATAATACTTTCGTCGAAAATCAACGTGTTTTATAAAACTCCTATTGTTTGGTAACTTAAAGTGAGCTAGTTGCAGCCAATGGAGAGCGCGTGCGGCGAGGTACTGTTATAGATGTGTGGATCTACATGCGTAGTTAATTCAGCAAGTTCGATACTGCAAACGCTGGAGATAAGACGAAGTTACTATTTGTGGCTAATTTGTGGAATACAGGGGAGAAAAATGTACGTCCTGCGGGTAAATATCTTATAAAGTGCAACTGATCGATGTTTTAATGGAGGAACTCCCATCTACACTACAGCAGCTTCGTGTAGATGGCTTCTATCTCCTGGATTTGTCAAAACACGAGCCCTGGTGGAAGCAAAGTTATTGGTAGCTACAATATCTATTTTATGAAGTATCTAGACGGGCGATTGTGAGGACTTTCCTTTCGCTGGGTCGAGAAGATGACATTACCAGGATGGAGGACTGTGGTTATGGATCTGTGCAAGAAGATTGTTTAAGTGTTCTAAAAGAGAAGATACGGTATTTACAAAGTGCGCCGTTGTACTGTGCATAGCTGCCATCCCTGCGAACATACGCTTTTAGAGATCAGTTATTCTGCAGTGTGATTAGTTGTGTATTAAGACTACCCGAAAACTGACCGCGCTCTCGGACCGAGAAAAGCTCATACATTATGTTTGAGTTTCAACTGCCTACTGTAAATTACTTGGATAGTCGAGCTAGGAGCTATATTAAAGCATATTTTAGCATTCCAGGACTTTTTTCTCCACAGACGTAGATATCGCCTACATTGTTCCGCAAGGCCTAAGAAGAAGGGTAAACGAAAACATGGTTATATGGCGAAGACAAAGGCTTTAAAGGAGGCTATTGCATATGTGCAAGCCCGATTTAAACAGATAGTGTGGAGAAATATAGCTTCGATTACGTCTTAAAAATATTTGCTTGTACAATAAACAGCCCGGGGAATTGGTTTCACGTCGTTGTGTTGACCGATACACTTAAGGACTAGATCGGGAACGGGGACAGCCAATATTTACAAAGTGCAGCCCTGTACTGTGTGTCACTCCCAGCCATTCCTTAGAGAGCAGTTCTTGTGCTGCGTCTTGCTGGGTTAATAACACCGAAAATTGACTAGTGTGTCCCTAAATCTAGCGCACCCTGGGACGTTTGCGGTCTTAAGGGGTAAGTGATTGCGATTGCATGGTGATGCGTAGAAATATTATGATCGATGTCGCGTTTTCCTGCGTTGTGTGCTGTCGTTTGAGTCCTAGGGTGCACTACTTTCGTCTTTAAACGTTTTTGTTTGTGTAATACTATTCCAGTCTCGTTTATGAATGTTTTGGCCTATAGAGGGTCTACTAAATTTCGCTGTGTCCACTGTTATTATTAGGGTGGGTCTTCTATCATCGCCCGTACTTTGACATAGGGCTTCGATGTATGTGAGGTTTGTTGGCTATAAATTTTCGGGTGTGTAGGTTAGCAACGTCGTTTTCGGTAGACAGCTACTTTAAAAAAATAAATTCGAGTTCGGTTTAGTGGAATGAAAAAAGAAGTCACAGGAAAGGAACTTGGAGTAGGAATTTTTGTGGGTAAAGGGCTGATCGATCTTGTTCTGAAACTCTGTGTTGTATTGAGCAGGTATAGTACTACCTCGGTTCCGTGGTTACTGTATTGTCGAATAAGGGTGTTGTTAGGACAATACTTACGAGAGAAAAAAGTTTCAGTGTAGATCGTCGGAAATCGGAAATATTATTTCACACTTTTTTTTATTGCGATTCTCCGTTGTACAATAGGGTTTAAATGTCTTCTGGGCTGCTAGAATATCGTTATTTGACCTGTTGTAAAGAATCGTTTGCGTTGTAACAGGACATAGAGATTCTTTAGATGGGAATACGCAGTAGATGCAATTAAGCTACCAGAATTCTCAGAATTGTCTGAAGGCATATAAAACGATAAAAGTGGTGGTTTACGGGAAGACCGAAAATTTAATGTGTGAGACAGCGATGCGTCGATCTAAGGAACTGTTCGTATGTTTCGGAAAGAATTGTGTGTATTGTGACAGGTTACGAGAGGGAGTATCAAATTTCATAACTTGATAATTTTAAGTGCGACTGGTATGATTTGCACGAGAGAGAGTGAGGTTGTCGTTAGATGGGGCTTGAAAGTGAAACCTTGTTTGCTTTTGGGAGGGGGTCGACAGTGCCCTCTGTTGTCAAAACTCAGCTGTGTCCAGTTCCATTAAATAAATGCAATGCGCCCTATCCTCGTCAAAGTCCGAGGGTGAGTCAATTATTACCCGCAATTTAGTTATATTTTTGTTTATGTTGGTAGTACTGTAGTTTTGCGTTGGTGGCGCATGCTTTGTTTATCTGTTGTTATATCTTTGCGATTTTCAAGCTGCTACTTAGTTTCGTTGTCGCTGCCGTGCTGTTATTCATGGCTGCTCCGCTGTTTATTTGCACCAAAGAAGAGCAACGTTCAGTGATACGTTTTCTGTGGGCGGAAAGTGTATCAGGGGCCGAAATTCATAGAAGACTTTCAGTACAGTAGTGGAACAGTGTTTTGCCACAACGAAGTGTGTACGAGTGGATTGAAAAATTCCGAAATGGTCGCACTAGTGTTAAGCACGATGAAGGAGCCGGACGACCGTTTACCGCCACAAATGAAGAAACCATTGAGCGATCACGTGAAATAATTCTCTTAGACAGACGATTAACTATTAATGAAATGACTCATCGTCTTCAAATTGGTTATGGTTCTCCCTATGAAATTATTCACAACAGACATGGGTTTCGTAAAGTTTGTGCAAGATGGATCCCAAAACAACTCACATAGTTGCATAAGCAAACGCGCCTCGACATCTGCAAAAAAAACATTTGGATCTCTATGGTAACGAAGGGGACAACTTCTTAGAGAGAATCATTACTGGTGGCGAAACATGGATCCATCATTACGAGCCTGAGAGTAAACGGCAGAGTATGGAATGGAAACATCCAAATTCGCCGTGCAAGAAAAGGTTCAAGACCCAACCGTCCGCAGGAAAACTGATGCTTACGGTCTTTTGGGGTGCAGGAGGTCTTGTACTTGAACATTATGGTGAAAGGGGCACAACCATAAACAGTGTACGTTACAGTGAGATGCTTACTGACAGGCTAAAGTCTGCAATTTGAAGCAAACGCCGAGGATTGCTGTCAGAAGGTGTGTTGTTTCACGAAATTGTCCATCCGCCTACTGCTGTCTACACTGCTGAAACGCTCCAGAAAAACAAATTCGAAGTACTGGATCATCCTCCATATAGTCCCGATCTTGCCCCTTCTATCACTTGTTTGGTCCACTCAAACAGGCATTAAGGGACCGTCGATTTGACTCGGACGAAGCAGTGAAGGAAGCGGTGCATTCCTGGCTCGCAGCTCAACCGAAAACCTTCTTTTATGAGGGCATAAGGGAACTTGCAGAGCGATGGACGAAGTACATTGAAAAGCAAGGAGACTATGTCAAAAAATGATATTCTTGTAAGATTCGTATTGTATTACATTAAAATTTTATAACTACTTTGCGGATAATAGTTGACTTACCCTCTTAGTGTGTGTGCATAGGTCTTGCGTAGAAGGTTTTGATTATTTGGATATGTAGCTCAGATATTTTTTTGAGAGAGGATGCTTAAAAAGGTATGAATATTTTTTTTAGACATTAAGCATATGCTTATTTTATGTAGCCTGTCGAAAGAACACTGTGTTTGTCATCGCGCTGGATATCTAGCTACGTTGAAACGTGGATCGTTCGTACCGTTTCCGAGAGAAATTGTCAAAGAAATTGTGTTACACTTCTACGGTGTTTGACACTCAGGTTGGGGGTGGTGATTACCATAACATTACTTTCGTTTGCTGTTGTGAGCATCATCTATACAGATATTTTGCCTAGGCTAGCAGACGGAACATTAGTTCTAAAATGGACGGGTTGAGGCGTTACAAGGAGAGGCTTTTGACCCACAGAACCTGTAAGTACGTGGCTCTTGTTGGGGAATAATGTGTGTTATGGTCTTCAGTCCGGAGACTGGTTTGATGCAGCTCTCCACCCTACTCTATCCTGAGCAAGCCTTTTCATCTCCTCGTAAGAACGACAACCAACATCCATTTGAATCTGTTTACTATACGCGCCTATGGTCTCCCTCTGAGATTTTTACCCCACACACTTCCCTACAATGCTAAATTTACGATTCCTCGATGTCTAAGGATGTGTCCTACCAAGCGATCCCTTCTTTTAGTCAGGGTATGCCGAAAATTCCTCATTTCACCAAGTCTGTTCAGTACCTCTTCATTAGTTATGCGATGTACCCACCTAATCTTCAGCATTCTTCTGTAGACCACATTTCAAAAGCCTCTATTTTCTTCCTGTCCGTATTGCTTATCGTCCATGTTTCACTTCCGTACAAGGCAACACTCCACACAAATGCCTTCAGAGAAGACTTCCTTACACTTAAATTCCACCCCCATGAACCACAGACATTGCCGAGTTGGGGTGGCTTGCGTGCCTCAACAATGCAGATAGCCGTACCGTAGGTGCAACCACAGCGGAGGGGTATCTGTGGAGAGGCCAGACAAACGTGTGGTTCCTGAAGAGGGGCAGCAGCCTTTTCAGTAGTACCAGGGGCAACAGTCTGGATGATTGACTGAGCTGGCCTTGTAACATCAGCTAATGTGGCTTTGCCACACAGCTACTGCGAACAGCTGAAAGCAAGGGGAAACTACAGCCGTCATTTTTCCCGAGGACATGCAGCTCTACTGTATGAACATATGATGATGGCATCCTCTCGGGTAAAATATTCCGGAGGTAAAATAGTCCCCCATTCGGATCTCCGGGCGGGGACTACTCAGGAGGATGTGATCATCAGGAAAGACAATACTGGCATTCTACGGGTCGGAGCGTGGAATGTTAGATCCCTTAATCGGGTAGGAAAATTAGAAAATTTAAAAAGGGAAATGGATCGGTTGAAGTTAGATATAGTGGGGATTAGTAAAGTTCGGTGGCAGGATGAACAGGATTTCTGGTCAGGTGAGTACAGGATTATAAATACAAAATCAGTTGGGGGTATCACAGGAGTAGGACTGATAATGAATAAGAAAATAGGAATGCGGGTAAACTACTATGAGCAGCACAGTGATCGCATTATCATTGTCAAGATAGATACGAAGCCAACACGGACAACAGTAGTACAGGTTTATATGCCAACTAGCTCTGCCGATGATGGAGATCGAAGAAATATATGAGGAGCTATAGGAAATTATTCAGACAATTAAGGGAGAGGAAAACTTAATTGTGATGGGAGACTGGAATTCGGTAGTAGGAAAAGGAAGAGAAGGAAAAATAGTAGGTGAATATGGACTGGGCAGGAGGAATGAAAGAGGAAGTCGCCTGGTAGAATTTTGCACGGAACATGATTTAATCGTAACAAACACGTGGTTTAAGAATCATAAAAGAAGGTTGTATACGTGAAAGAGACCAGCAGACACCGGGAGATACCAGATAGATTTTATAATGGTAAGACATAGGTACCGGAACCAGGTTATAAACTGCAGGACATACCCAGGGGCAGATATAGACTCTGACCATAACTTGTTAGTCATGAACTGTAGGCTGAATCTGAAAAAACTGAAGAAAGGTAGGAAAATAAGATGGGACTTAGATAAATTGAAGGAAAGTGAAGTTCTGGAGAATTTCAGAGGGATATTTAGGCAACAATTGACAGAAACAGGGGGAAATAAAACAGTAGAAGAGGAATGGGTAGCATTGAGAGATGAAATAGTGAAGGCAGCGGAGGACAAAATAGGTAGAAAGGCAAGACGTACAAAAAATCCATGGATATCACAGGAAATACTACAGTTAATTGATGAAAGGAGAAAATATAAAAATGCAGTGAATGAAACAGGCAAAATGGAGTACAGGCGACTAAAAAATGAGATTGACAGGAAGTGCAAACTGGCTAAGCAGGAGTGGCTAGAAGCCAAATGCAAATCTGTAGAAGAATGTATAGCAAGGGGAAAAATAGATACCGCCTACAGGAAACTAAAAGAGACATTTGGGGACACGAAAAGCAACTCTACGAATATCAATAACTCAGATGGGAAACCAGTTCTCAGCAAAGAAGGGAAAGCTGAAAGGTGGAAAGAGTACATAGAGCAGCTCTACAAAAGGAAATGAACTTAGAAACGATGTTGTAGGACGGGAAGAGGAAGTAGATCAAGATGAAATAGGAGATACTATACTGAGAGATGAATTTGACAGAGCCCTGAAAGACCCAGGTAGGAACAAGGCCCCAGGAATAGATGACATACCCTCAGAGCTACTAAAGTCTCTGGGAGAGCCAGCCATGACAAGACTATTTGAACTGGTGAGTAGGATGTATGAGACAGGCGAAATGCCCTCCGACTTTAAGAAAAATGTAATAATCCCCATTCCAAAGAAATCAGGCGCAGACAGGTGTGAAAATTACAGAACCATCAGTTTGATAAGTCATGGTTGCAAAATTTTAACACGAATTATCTACAGGAGAATGGAAAAGCTGGTAGAAGCTGACCGAGGGGAAGATCAGTTTGGATTCAGGAGGAACAGAGGAACCCGGGAGGCAATACTCACTTTACGTCTTATCTTAGAAGATAGATTAAGGAAAGGCAAACCTACATTTTTAGCTTTTGTAGATTTGGAGAAAGCGTTTGACAATGTTGACTGGAATACACTCTTTCAAATTCTGAAGTCAGCAGGGGTAAAATACAGGGAAAGGAGAGTTATTTACAACTTGTACAAAAGCCAGACCGCAGTTATTAGACTCGAAGGGCATGAAAGGGAAGCATCAGTTGGGAAGGGAGTAAGACAGGGTTGTAGCCTTTCTCCGGTGCTATTCAATTTGTACATCGAGCAGGCGGTGAAGGAAAGCAAGGAAAAATTTGGAATAGGGATTAAAGTTCAGGGGGAAGAAATAAAAACATTGCGTTTTCCTGATGACATTGTAATTCTGTCAGAGACAGCAAAGTACCTGGAAGCAGTTTTTTCAGTTTCAGCGTACAGTTCATGACTAACAAGTTATGGTCAGAGTCTAATTTGATATGCAAATTAATATTAGATCGCAACCTTCACGGGGGCGGGGGAAACATTTTCCCCAGCGTCTTGGGGGCGGCGTGTCGGCCAGGTGCGTGGCTGGGGGCGGGGGGATGTTGCATCAGTCTGGCGGGGTTTGACAGGTCTGGACCTGTCGGAGGTGCCGCCTGTCTGGCGGCGGCGCTGGAGGTTGGAGACGGATGTTGTTTACTAGCAAGTGTTAAGTGCACCAGTGTTCAGTGCACTTTCATGTAACCTGCCAATCATCCTATTGCTTGAGTGTGACAGCATCCATTGATCTGCGGTCTTGCAATTGGCCGAGAGTTGAGGGTGTCCCTGGCGCCGATGACACTATCGTTGACGGGTGAATCTCAGTGGCTCCTTACCCCCACTACCCTACTACTGGCGCTTCTGGCTGGCACCAGAGCGAGAGTCCACGTGAGACGGAGGAAGATGCTTCGGAGAAGGCACCCACTCATCACACAGCATGAGGGCCGCGCAGTATCGGACAGCGGATCCTGTTGCTCCGGTACCTGCTGCCACACCCCCAGGCTGGGGGCATGGCGGCAGTGAGGCGCGCGCCGAGGGGCGTCGATGTTTGCGTCGTGATGGCCCTGGGAACGGCAGAGCTACACCGAGGCGTACCGTCAGTTTCAGGTCAGAGACCGACCAGCGAAGGAATACGTACCGCGCAAAAGGCTATGTGGGGCGAGTTGCGCGGGTACGGTCGTCATTGGACTGCAATGAGCGGGAGGACAGTTTTTCTTGGCGCCATGCCCGCGTATTGCTGGAAAATTGGCGCCCAGAGAGAGATTGGCTTTGCTTTCTAGTGAGGGGGTAGCCTCGCTCTTTGTGGGCAGAGCACGAAGCACTTAGGCAGCCGATGAGTACGGTCGGCTCGATTGAGGTGTTCTCAATAAGTGAGTTTTGACTTCATCTTAAGCAGCCGATTAGTACAGTTGGCTCAACTTAGGTGCTTAGTTCTGTCTGTTTTGAGACTTCGGCTATTTTTTCCACCTATTGCGCTTTGTGGACTTGAAGTTTCAGATTCACTTTTCAAACACTCTCTGAAACTTGTGTCTGTCAACCTGAGACCTGAATAGGCTCAGCCAGTTTAAATCAGCAGCACCGATGCGCTGATAATGTTATTGCTAGCTCTGGTGTCAACTGCGCACTCGACAATTTTGTATCCAGTACACATAGTCTGAGTTGGCGAGACGTAGCCGAGCCTGTGGTTTCGTTTGACCCAGTTGTGACGAAATACTGATAAAACACAGACATATGCTTTCCACCTAATAACAAACCGCCCATTCACCAACAAGAGGCACTGCCTGAATACCAAGCAAAAAGTGGCAGCCAGAAACAATATTGTAAGAAAGACAATAGGCACAACGTGCAGAGCACACCTCAACCAGTGGTGAAACACTGGACTCGTACTGGGGTGAATGGTGGTTCAAATCCACCTCCGGACATGCAGATTTAGGTTTTCCGTGATTTCTCTAAATCACTCCAGGCAAATGCCGGGATGGTTCCTTTCAGACGGCACAGCCGATTTCCTTCCAACCTGAGAGTAGAGCTCCGCCTCTAATGAGACGGCTGTCGACGGGGCGTTAAACACTGATCTCCGTTCACTCCTTCCACACCTCAACGCTGAAAGAACCTGCTACATAGCATTATGTTACTCTGATGGAGAATATACAAGACAAATGTGTTTAAAATGTAGCCATTCCATAATTGTAATACTTGCCGAAGCATCTTGGGTGCCTAAAGCCCACTACTTTGATTAAAGTGTAAAGTCTTGCAGGCATTGCATTCCTGACATCCGGCAAGATGTAGCAGCAAAATGTGGGAAGATAAATCAGAAACTTCTCAAACCCAGCAGCCCCTATGTCTATATCAAGTGGCAAACCCACGACTAAAACACAGGGAGAGCTTCCTCATATCTACAGAGGCTATGCTTGAGACACCACATGATTGCTGAACAGAACTATAGCGTGCAAGGGCGGCCAGTGCTGCAGATTAGTCTACACCATGTGAGAAACTGCCTCCCAGTCACACAGGTAGGTGGCGTACACGGAGCTCACTCTACAGACTACTGTAGGGTGTCACAAGTTGTAGGGGCCATCTGATCAAATGGGGTTTCCTAGTGAAGTCGCCACTGTCTGGATGTGGGGCAGCGTTCTCGACCAACCGCCTGCTCCCCCAAAATGCATACCAGAAATCTACAATAGCCTCTAGGCGGCAGAAGTGTAAGTTATTGTCTTCTAAGTATGATATATTCACACGATATGTAAATATAGTGCATTAGTTTATACATTGTAGATGCTTCTGATAATAATAGATAAAACACACACCCATACCTTCAAAATTTACAGGAAACCCACCACCACTGACATTAACATACCTGCCAATTCTCAACATCCCGTGACCCACAAACATGCTGACCTACATTCTACGATCAACTGTTTATTGTCCATACTTAGGAGCGAAAACTGTCCAACAAAATTCATCAAGTAATGGTTACACTGCTGCGTTAATGGACACAATTTTGCACCAAAAAAATAAATAAATAAATAAAATAAAAAAGTAAAAAACAAAAATAAAATAAAATTAAAAAATTACTAAATAATAATAATAATAATTTTTTCATTATTTAATCATGTCCTTTGACACTTCTACAACACCGTAATAAATAGTGCGCATGATACAATGTACAGGAAAAGCCTTTCTGCACGTTGTCAGAAATCTAAATTCCAGGAAAAATTTTATGTACACAACACTTTGGCAAACACTTTACCTAATCGTAAGAACAGCATACTACCCTTGAAAAAGAGTGGAATATGAGTATATAAAGTCTCTTTAGATTGTGGTAATTCTACATAGGTCAGTCCGGCAGAGCTATCTCAAGACGCCTAGTGAAACACCACAAAAGTTGCAGACAAAGAGAGGGTGACTCCACTTTTTCAGACCACTTATTCGTACAGAGTCACAGTCATGAAGTCCAAAATGAAGTGTTACACCCCACTGACAAAGGTAATAAGATGAACTACCTCGAAATAATGCAAATCAATAAACTCATGTGTCCTAGCCCAAGTTTGGTACTCAATGACTAAACAGAGATCCCTTGTTCTCCACTTGTATCTGCTAATAATACCAATTCTTCCACCTAGACATTTCATAATTACCCCACCCACTTATTGCTAGATTTCACTTTATATTATAGTTATGCTGCAGTGGGTGAATCACTCTTCGCTCATGTCAGAGAACTACCATATTCATTTTGCCTTACACCTGAAAAGAGTGTGATAACGAGTATGCTGAATATGTCGCAAAACGTTTTCAAAAGAAACTATTTGTATTGAAAATGTTTTGCAATCTAATCAACATACCCGCAATACTATTAATTCTTCTAAGTATGGTCGCCTACCTCTATCGCGACTTCATGTCGCGTTTACAGAATGTGATAATTTACCTTGCCATTACCCTCCATTAACATATGTTTCATTATTTCTTTTTTTTTCTAATTACACCAACTGTTTATTTAAAGTCTGAACAAAATTGTTCGCTCTGTTTGTTTACATATATAAAACTCAATTATTATGTTTACTCCTCTTACCCCTCCCCCTCTCTTTCCTTTGCACTGTCACCAAAATAAACAAAAAATGTTCCGAGAATAACTTCATTATTATCAGATAAGTAGTATCCTAAGTATCACATTTCTTAATTGTAATTGTCTTATTGGAAGTTACTTGAAATAATTTGTCACATGTGTCTAGTTTATTAGTAGGTCTACCAAATTGTTTTTGATAATTTACCTGTTTCTTCAGCCTTTGGCCCTTTGGGACCTTATACCAAACACGTTGTATGTGAATAATTATTGTATTTGTTTTACAATAGTTGCACGATTGGCACACATTCAATTACCACATCTTTCTACATGTTACCTAAGTCCGTTTGTTCCAAAGGACATTTAGACAAAATTTCTACATGCTCAGACAATTGGCAATTAACACTAAATACTGGAAAATGTGAAGTAATGCACATGACCACTAAAAGAAATCCACTGAACATCAATTACACGATAAATAAGTCAAACCGTATGGTCGTAAATTCTACCAAATACCTAGGAGTTACAATTACGAACTACTTAGACTGGATAGAACACACAGAAAATATTGTGGGGAAGACGAACCAAACGTTACGTTTCATTGGCAGAACGCCTCGAAGACGCAACAGCTCCACCAAAGGCACTGCTTACATCACACTTGGGCGTCCTCTCCTGGAGTACTGTTGCCCAGTGTGGGATCCTCCCTAGGTGGGACTGACGGAAGATATTAAGAAGGTTCAGAGAAGGGCACCTCGTTTTGTTTTATCACGTCACAGGGGTAAAGTGTGTCAGAAGTGTTGCACGATTTGAGGTGGGCATCATTAAAAGAAAGACGTTATTCGTTGCGGCGAGATCTATTTGCGAAATTTCAATCACAGACTTTTACTTCTGAAAGTGAAAATATTTTGCTAGCAACCACCTACATAGGGAGACATGACCACCCCAATAAAATAAGAGAAAACAGATCGAAAACGGGACGATTTAGGTGTTATTTCTTCCCGCGCGCTATTAGAGAATGGAACGGTAGAGAAAAGTTATGAAAGTGGTTAATGAACCCTCTCCCAGACACTTATATGTGATTTGCAGAGTATCTGTGTAGATGTAGACCTTTTTTCAAAACTACCAACATTGTAACAATTGTCATGGTATTATATTTTTTTTTCAAATTTTGTCTTACTTTTGTAATAATTGTCACCTAATTACTTTTATCAAATTATCGCTTACTTTTCTTAGCTACTTAGGATATATTTCATAATTTCGTACCACTTATTGGTGTACATTCCTACAGATCGTTTATCTTTAGACTATTTATGTGATTCTTTGTAAAATCTTTGTCCTGACATTTGTTTACAGTAATCTTTGTCCCTGATTATGGCGGAATAGCGGAAAAGTAGTTTGTGAAAGACAATAAATATTGTAGAATATTATATTAGGTACTCATCTATTAATATTCTACCAAGCACAAATAAAACAGTCTTTCAATGCGATTCGGGTGTTTTAGCCGCTCACCGATGCCGGAGAAGACAACAGTTCGCTCACGGGTTGTTAGCGTGCGCCTCCCGCCCGTACGAGTGACACGGACCCACTACGCGCCGTATCACAGCGAGTAAAACACTTTGCTGGCTGGAGCTTCCAGTCGAGGTCCTTCCGTTTTATGAAGGCCTCCCTAACAGCTTCAGCGCGACAGGACGCGTTACCTCTGCTTAAAATCGTCTTACTGTCTACCCTAGATTCGTATAATTAAAATAACATAGGGGTGAAATTATCGAGAAAATCCTCCCGCTCCAGGCAGGAAAGAGAGAACCGAACCAAATATTTAGTCAGCTGTGTGAACTGTGTATTTTCGAGTTCAATACAACGATAGTACAAACTAGGTAATACGATATTCCTGGGAGTCTAGAATTTTCCGCTATCGTGCTGTCGTAGCGTGCTTCTCGAAAAAAGGAAACGTAGGGCGCTGCTGGTTCAGGGCATAGCACACATATCGCAGACGCAAAACTAGATTTTATGCCGTATTCTATCGTAAATTGTTTTGCATGTACTACCATGCGCAAAAATACCCGAACGACCTGAATTGCGTTTCGCCTGATGTGCAAGCAACCCAACTAACGTACGTGTCTTGCGGGTGCACTGCTCGCTCCGCGGTATAGTCGTGCGACTATTCAAAATGGAGTCACTACAGACAACTGCGCTTTATGGCAATCATTCCAGATGTAAATTAACATCACGATTTTGCAAATAAAAGGAAACAGGTTATTAAGTTCTTAACGTGTATTAAATCCATTTTATTACAATGACATGTATTAAGTATAGTCCAACATATTACAGTCTCATATAACAAAACTCCGTCACATAAAACATTAATTAATCCTTAAACAACATTTAATATTGTTACAAGCAACAGATTTTACTAAAGTATCGGAAATCCTAAAGTCCTGTAGAAATTCGAAGTACTTTTGTTCTCTAAATCGTTTTCTTACCATTGCGAAACTTCGTTCCACTGGCGAGCGGATTTTTATTAACCGATTGTTGAACTAACCAGATAATAAAAACTCAATTAACTGCAGCAAACGAACTAGGGAAACTTCAATATTAACTGCGTATCACCAACATTTTCTCCGTATTCATACCTGAACAAATATTTGTACACAGCTTTGAACTTTTATTGATATGACAAACTACCTTGTTCTGGAATCAAACCAAACCAAGCAATGCATTCATGTTTGATACATACTTGATTATGCCTAAGATTGTCACAGCTGACGAAGCATAAAGATGTGTGAAATATTGGAGATTTCCTCACAAATATAAGAACACGCAAATCAAATCATATAAAATGGCAATTCTTAAAATATTTTTAATTATTTATTTATTTTTTACTGAACCAGGAACTTAATAATCAGCGTTATGTTCCTCATCACAAGTGCCCAGACTCAGTGCTGTGTGGGACTGACATACGAGGCTGCTCCTGTCGGAGGTTCGAGTCCTTCCTCGGTCAGGGGTGTGTGTGTGTGTTGTCCTTAGATTAGTTAAAGTAGTTCTAAGCCTTGGGACTGATGACCACAGTAGTTCGGTCCCATAGATTTACAAACATTTGATTTTGAGTTAACTCAACAGGAATGACGATGCGTGCGTGTCTGACATGTAACAACGGCACATATCGTTGTTATAATAATAATAATAATAATAATAATAATAATAATAATAATAATATCATTTGCCTCAGTGTTCTGATGTAAGTCATTCAACTGTGCGCCACTTCAGAGACTTGCATGTCCCTAACCTGCCCCAATTATCCAACCGGGAAAGGCGACCTACAGTTTAACGTGGAATCCAAACCACATGTAGTTTATGACGACTCCTCACATTGTTGAGACGTGAATGCTGGGTTAAAACACAGATTGAAAAAATCGGTGATCTAACTAAGATTCGAACCCGCGACCCTTCGGTTACCATTCAAGCTCTTTGCCCCAAGACCACCGCAACACGCTGGTTCGCGCTCATAATGCGCGAAGAGACATTCAATATAATTTTTTACTAGTAGTCCAGTGTGGTCTATCTAGGGCGTCAAATGAAATTATGAATATTTTGTGCTGGACCTGGATTACAATCCATATACGTGCCTTTAATGGAGACCTAGAGGAGTCGGCAGGTTCGGAGAGAGCAAAGAAATAATTCAACTATTTGATTCCGAAAGGGTCGAGTGCGAAAAAGAGGAGATGCGAATTAGAATCCCAGTCCAGCACCCTAATTTTTAAGGTCTCATGTGAAATTCAATATGAGACACATGACCTTAAAGGACCATTGGTTTATAAAATAAAGTTTTGTAATATTGAAAAGCTTTCTAGCGACATATTTACTGATTGCTGTTACTGGCAACGATAAATCGGCTCTGTCCTAGTTGATAGCGAAATAATTCGGTTTAATACGGATTGTTAACTACGATGCAACTTGACGTTCTTCACTTGGTGTTACCAGGTGTTCTGGGCACTTGTGATTAGGGTGATTATTAAGTTCCTGGTTCAGTGAAAAATAAATAATTAAAAATATTTTAAGAATTGCCATTTTATATGATTTGATTTGCTCGTTCTGATATTTGTGAGGATATCTCCAATATTTCAACATCAATATGCTTCGTCAGCTGTGACAATCTTAGGCATAATCAAGTATGTATAAGACATGAATGAATTGCTTGGTTAGCTTCGGCTACAAGTGGTTGGTTTGATTCCCGAACAAGGTGTTTGTCGTATCAATTCAAGTTCAAAGATGTGTACAAATATTTGTTCAAGTATGAATACGGAGAAAATGTTGGTGATACGCAGTTAATATTGAATTTTCCATAGTGCGTTTGCTGCTGTTAATTGAGTTTTTATTATCTGGTTAGTTCATCAAACGGTTTATAAAACTCAGCTCGCCAGTGGAACGACGTTTCGCAATTGTGAGAAAACGATTTAGAGAACAAAAGTACTTCGAATTTCTGCAGGACTTTTGGATTTCTAATACTATAGTAAAATCTGTTGCTTGTAACAATATTAAATGTTGTTTAAGGATTAATTAATGTTTTATGTGACGGAGTTTGTTATATGAGACTGTAATATGTTTGACAATATTTAAGATATGTCATTGTAATAAATTGGATTTAATAAACGTTAAGAACTTAATAAGGCGTTTCCTTTTATTTGCAAAATCGTGATGTTAATTTACATCTGGAATGATTGCCATAAAGCGCAGTTGTCTGTAGTGGCTCCATTTTGAATAGTCGAACGACTATACCGCGGAGCGAGCAGAGCACCCGCAAGACACGTACGTTAGTTGGGTTGCATGCACATAAGGCGAAACACAATTCAGGTCGTTCGGATATTTTTGCTCATGGTAGTACATTCGGAAAAATTACATAAAGTACTTCCATTTCTAGCACAAGTATGAACTCATTAACCGTAAATGAGATTATAACACTTGTTGCTCAATCATGCACAGTTTTCCAGTATGCACACGGGCAATTTTCCAATCCAACTTTGTTTCATTTTTACATTTTCCCTTATAATCTCAAACGCCCCTGGTGTGCGATGTTTCATAAATGTATTATTTTTCATCGTTGATGGGATTGTTTACGTTTACGCTGCGGAAGTCTGTCCTGTTGATGTATTTCAGTGTCAAACTGTTGACATTTTCTACTTCGACAGATCTTTCTAACTTCTTACACTATTTCGTAAATGCCCATCGCTTAAATTGTATTTCTTCCAATTTCTTTACAATTTTTACATTGTTTTTGTCTACAACAATCACTGTGATTGAATATAGTGGAATAGAAAAACGCCAGTTTTAAATGGTACTAATGAGCTACAACGACATTTCACCAATTGCCGGACGAGGTTATGATATTCCACGAAAATTCACTCCTTACGTAAAACTTTTATATTTATAAATGATCAAATACATTAGGACACAACAGAAATCTCATATCCTTCCAGGGTGTACAAGACGTCCGAGGCAGTCCGTATTTCAATCCCGTACAAGGGAACACTCCACAGAATGGCTTTCAGAAAAGATTTCCTTATTCTTAAATCAATATACAATGTAAAAAAAATCATTTTGCCAGAATAGATTTTCTTTCCATTGCCATTTGGAATTTTATATCATCTGTACGCCGACCATCGAATGTTACTTTACTGCCAATGAAACAAAACTCAACTATCACTTTTAACCTCTCATTACTTGATTATTTCATTTTATATTTATTTATTTAATTATTTAATTTTATTTCTCTATTTTAATTTAATGTCTTTAGTAGGGTATAAGATAAATTTTAATGTAAGCACACCAGAGGTAATATTGAATGTACTCCAATTTAACTAGGTGACGCAGAGGGAATTAGATTAGGAAACGAGTCGGTAGTGGATGTGTTTCTATCGCCAGAGGTCTTCCACCTGAGAGGTTTTGAAGCACCGAGCGCGCCGCGCGGGAGCAGCCGAGCGAGCTGGAGCGCCATGTTACGGACCGCGCGGCCTCCCGCGTCGGAGGTTCGACTCCTCCCTCGAGCAAGGATGTGTGTGTTGTCCCTATGAGCGGAGCGCTCCAAGCACCTCCGTATGTTTGAAGATGTAACACACCCGCTATGCACAATGTGGCACGTTTCTCTAAGGAGGACATCCGGTTAATTCTCTCAATCTGTTATAATTTTCAGAATTTGTCTGTAATGCCACATTTGAAATGCTTCCATCATCTTTCTGAACCCGTTATAGTCCATGTTTCACTCCCGTATAATGCTACGCCCAGAAAAATGCTTATAGAAAGGACTTCTTGAAATTGAATTAATATTCTACGTTAACAAATTCCGCTTCTACGATACTGAATTTCTTGTCATTGCCGATCTGCTTTTCACATCTTGTTACTTTAGCCACTAGACTTTATTTGCTACATACAATTGGCCGTGTGAAAACCATGAACGCTCCTAATTTAAGCCAGAAATAGTAAAAGATACACCTTGTGCTTTGCTAGCAGTAATAGTAAAGGTAAGACGCAAAAGAAACCGGAACCGCTTGAAGTCTTTTGTCAATTATAGGAAATCGTTGGTATGTATGAAATCACTACGTTTCCGCCTTTGAATCTTCCGCTGATGACTGTTGCCTCGATTAACTTTGATGTCCATTTTTTATGGTAATCTGGTTCCATCCCACAACATTGGTGATGTTGAGTTGCGAATGAGCATCACCGGTCATCCAACCTTCGATGTTAATGAGTGCGGTCTCATTCCGGCTGCTTCCGATGATTGCTAAGATTAATTTCATTTCTATAGGTTGACATTAACAGAAGATGTCATATTACACAACTGGCCATTAAAGTGGAACCCCAAGAAGAAATGCAGATGATAAACGGATATTCATTGCACAAATATATTATACTAGAATTGATATGTGATTACATTTTCACGCAGTTTGGGAGCATAGATCCTGAGAAATCAGTACTCAGAACAGCCACCTCTGGCTGTAATAACGGCCTTCATACGCCTGGGCCTTCAGTCAAAAAGAGCTTGGGTGGCGTGTACAGGTACAGATGCCCATGCAGCTTCAACACGATACTACAGTTCATCAAGAGTAGTGACGGGCGTTTTATGACGAGCCAGTTGCTCAGCTAACATTGATCAGACGTTTTCACTTGGTGAGAGATTTGGAGAACGTGATGGCTAGGGCAGCAGTCGAACATTTTCCATATCCGGAAAGGCCCGTAGAGAACCTGCAACATGCGGTCGTTCATTATCCTGCTGAAATGTAGGGTTTCGCAGGGATCGAATGATGCGTAGAATCACGGGTTGTAACACATGTGAAATTTAACGACCACTGTTCAAAGTGCCGTCGATGCGAACTAGCGGTGACCGAGACGTGTAACAAATGGCACCCAATACTATCCTGTCTGTGATGTAGCGTCAAAGGTAACCGCAGCCATGGTCTACGAGCTGATAGTCCATGCTGCTGCAAACGTCGTCGAACTGTTCGTGCAGATGGTTCTTGTCTTGCAAACGTCCCCATCTGTTGATTCGAGGATCGAGAGTGGCTGCACGATCCGTTACAGCCATGCGGATAAGTTGCCTGTCATCTCGACTGCTAGTGATACGAGGCCGTTGGGGTCCAGAACGGCGTTCCATATTGCCCTCCTGAACCCATGGGTTCCATATTCCCCTAACAGTCATTGGATCGCGACCAATACGAGCAACAATATCGTGATACAATAAACCGCAATCGCGATAGGCTACAATCCGACCTTTATCAAAGACGGAAACGTGATGGTACACATTTATACTCCTTACACGAGCAGAGCACAACGTTTCACCAGGCAACGCCGGTCAACTGCAGTTTCCGTATGAGAAATCGGTTGGAAACTTTCCTCTTACCAGTAGGTTGTAGGTGTCGCCACCAGCGGCAAACTTGTGTGAATTCTCTGATATTTAGTATTTAAATATATCCTCTGACGGTTAATTTTGTTGATGTTGATGGTCTCTGGCTAGTGCCCATATTACTTTGCGGCTAAGTTCTAGTTCAATCGCTGAGCTGAATGAGTGTTGGTACTCTGTATAGTTAATTTTGGGATAACAAGTCTGTATAATCTGTATTTCGATCAGAACGTTTACTTTACGTTCCTGTGTGTGAGCGAT
Source organism: Locusta migratoria (assembly GCA_026315105.1). Taxonomy (NCBI): domain Eukaryota; kingdom Metazoa; phylum Arthropoda; class Insecta; order Orthoptera; family Acrididae; genus Locusta; species Locusta migratoria. Next base: position 675,474,438 of record CM048746.1, on the reverse strand, counting down.
CTGTAATTAGAATCTCTCTTATTGATTTTATTATGTGTTTCATTAATTCTAAGGTTTTGTTTACTCTAAATCATAATAGTGACTAATTGCGGAGTGGATATAATGAAACTAAATTACTTCCTTGCCTAATTAATTTGTTGGCTTAATTAATGAGAAAGGTGTCTTATTATGAAAGTTTTTAGAGTGGATGTAAAATGCCTAAACTGTTTCTTGCTCTAGTACAAGGTTGGAACTGTTGGCCTTTGCCATCTGCGGCCTTTGAAGATGAGTCATACTGTAGTGATTAGTTGCCCTGGTTGTTACCTGTTTGTCGACTAATGTCCCTAATTGTACATGCTTAAGATTGATACTGGCTTATCTATTCTTGTCAGCTGTGTGAGATCTTTGGATCATGCATTTCTAGTGATAAATTTTCTTGATGTTTAGAAAGTATAATTGCTCTCTGGCGTTTTGCTTCTCTGAGATTAGCCTAGTTAAGAACAGTTTATTTTTATCATTCTCTGACCATAAGTGAACTTAAAGCATTATTTAATTCTGTGTACTCTCTTCTCATACTAGATAATGTATGTATTGTTTTCAGGGATTCACGGTAACTCACTCAGGTTAGTGCTGTATGTAAACAGTGATTTGTTCTTTGCTTTGGTCTTAAGAAGGAATGAGAGATAGGAACGACTACTCTTATGAAATTGTAAATTTATATTTATTAGTAAATAAGAGTTTCTGGTTTCTCTTCCTGTTGCATATAGGTTTCATGCTTGTAGTTGTAATCGCTGTCTAAAGAAGTGATGTTGAGGCACCTGTGTGATGAATAAGTGCTATTATTTAAATTGAGATGATATTTGCTTTCTTAACTTTGTTATTTGAAGTTAATTACAGACTTAGTAGTTTGTGTATAAATAAATTTGGGTTGAGGTGGCAAGGCTTTAGGATATCGGTCGTGCTGCCTCAATCAAGCCAAAAATGTTCGAGCTGTGTCATTCTATTTGAATGATACATCTCGAATCATTTTTGTATCCTGGGTGGAGCGTTGTGAAACGGAACCGTCGTTCCGCTTCACGACTTTTATTAGTTTCAAAAAGAGTCTAAAATCACAATCAGATCACTTGCCGCTCAAGTGGCGCCTATTCTGGTGATCTGTCGATTGGTCAATCATCCTAGGATGGGTTTTCTTTTGTTTTGTTTATTTCTCCGATTTGTTTTTCTACTTGCGCCATACTTCCTTTCTCTTCAAATCCTTTCTTAGGGCGAGAGGAGAGCGTGCTGTACACTGAGGTTGTGGTAAGTTGCAAAGAACTGGAGTGGAGCTTGTATAGATAGGTTGTCTGAGGATACAGGCAGCTAACGTCGGTGACCGACTATAGCTGGTTCTTCAGGTGCATCTTGGGCACAGACTTTGGCAGGCGTCGCTTGGCGCTAAATCTGGTTCCGTTTCGCGTGAGGACAAAGGAGATGAGTGAAAGGAGAGGTCAGTTGCAGGAGGTCAGTAGAAGGGAACGTGTAAGGCGGTCGCCAGGAGAGCGTGGGAGCAGTGGAAAGGCAGTCGAGTTACATGTAGGAGTCTTAGCTGGTAAAGTATGGAATTTGAAGAATTATTAACCTTGACAGTCCAGTTTCATTTGTTGCTGCCCGCGCACAACGCACAACATTAACTGTAATTTTCTTGAGGTAATTACTTAGCTGACTATGTTTGCCTCTAGGCAAGGCCCTTACAAACTTGTTCTTGTCTTCTCTAGTCTCTGCTTTTCAGTGAAATAGTGCTCAACTTAATTACTTTATATCTATGCAGTAATATAATGGACCGTCGGTCGGAATTTATTTATCTGTGATTTAACTGTGCCTCTTTGTGTCATGCAATCTCAGCTACGTGTTGAGAATCGTAGATGAAGTACTGTTATTTGGCCATTTTTTCACATGTTTTGGGGGCAATATTAATATTAATTCATTTAAGTAGGTTGTGACTGGAAAGACCGGTCATTTTATCAATATTTTTAAATTGTTTCACACTTGGAAACTTTCATCCATGTGTTAAGCAGTGCAGTTGCTTATTCATTTTGTAACAAATAACAATTTTTTTCTAATAACTAAAGTTCATTCCTAAAGAACGACAATTTGTCACAAACAACCACGCTAGTCACGCAATAAGCAGTTTTAGTAATGGTGTCCTCCGTGCAAAATACAGTTTAATTATAATGTTGTAGCTATTGGATACGAACCTGTACTTGCCTCTGCTCCTATTTTGATGTAACAACGATGGTAGGTTGTGCATACCAGTAGCTTCAAGGTGGTAAACCATTTAAGCGTCCTTTCTGTCCTTTTAGTATGGTTGCAAGTCTTTCACGTGTAAGAGATCAGATAGAGTTACGATTTGCTACTGTTTCGGTCAGTAATTCTTACCTTTGGAGCCCAATGTTAAACTATGGCAACCAAGCCAAAGTTGCTGTTAATTCTATGTATGTTTAAAATGTTGTTATTCTGCTTCGTGTTTTAGTTAGCAACAAATAATGTCAAAAGGGAGCCTTCTGTTTAAATTTACACCTGTACTACCCCACTGAAAATTATGAAAAATTTTAAATGACAAGTTGTTCCCTGGAAATACATTTACCTCTAATTTTGCTGTTGTCTATCGGATCATCCGATACCTGCCCCTTATTTTGCGCCTGCTCCTTTCGTATTTATGTTATCCTTGCTTAAAATCATCTACTAGATCATGATACAGGGCCAAAGCTTACATTAATTTTGTAATTTGCAGTACTGCAAAAAGCAGTTACACAAGATAAGGTGCTTGATCTGTTCAGGCTAGTCTGTTTTATTCTATTCGATACAATAAATGCACAGACTGAATCGATGGACGTAGGAGTTGGGACGTAATTTGCACACAGTCATCCGAAATTAAACTGGTTCCCAGCTCCGACAGCGCAGGTTCGGTACAACGTGGTTGGAACACTGAAAATCATGACTTCAGACGAGAAGATGATAGTTTTTTTAAGTGCTCTTGAGTCCGGAGACGGGTTTGATGCAGCTCTCAACTCTATCTCGTGCTAGCCTCTTCATCTCCTCGTAACAACGGCAATCCACCTCAATTGAAACCTGCTTGCTGTATTAGGTTTCTCGTCTGCCTGCACGATTTTTACCCCACAAATTTCCGTCCAGTGCTATATTGAGCATTCCTTGGTGTATGAAAATGTGTCCTAACAATTTATCCCTTCTCATACTCAATATGTGACAGATATTACTTTTCTTCCCAAATTCTAAGATCCAACTACTCAATAGTTACGTGATCTACGCCTCTAATCCGTAAAAGTTGTCTGTAGCACTTCATTTCAAAGGCATCTATCATATTTTTGTCTTAACTCCTAAGCGACCATGTTTCACTCCCGTACAGTGCTACACTCGAGACAAGTGCTTTCAGAACGTGCTTCCTAACATTTAAATTAATATTGCACGTTAACAAATAATGCTTCTGCAGAAACGCTTTTTTCTCATAAATATAAAAAAATGAAGTTTCAAATATTTCTAACTCTAAGGGACTTAATCACGTTGGTCTTTGAAGCTACTTAAAGTATTATTAAAGGAAATTATGCTACGAACAACACAGACACCCATGCCCAAGGGAGGACTCGAATCCCCGATGGGAACGGCCGCGCGCACTGCAGCAACGCGCCTTAGTGCGCATGCCTATTCTGCTTCGGCTCCCTTAGACATTCTGCATTTCATCTAGATCTACATCTACATACATACACCGCAATCCACCGTAAGGTGCGTGGCAGAGGGTACACTGTACTACCATTGGCATTTCCATTCCTATTCCACTCCCAAATAGAACGAGGGAAAAAAAAAGAGTACCTATATGCCTCCGTACGAGCCCTATTATCTCTTATCTTGCATCTGTGATTACTACGAGAAATGTAAGTAGGCAGCAGTAAGATCTTACTACACTCAGCTTCAAATTCCGGCCCTCTAAATTTCCTCAACAGAAATTCACGAAAAAAACGTCGTCTTTCCTCCAGTGATTCCCGATTGAGTTCCCGGAGCATTTCCGTAACATTCACACATTGTTCGAACCTACCAGTAACAAACCTAGCAGCTCGCCTCTGAACTGCTGCCGGCCGCGGTGGCCGAGGGGACTGAGGCGCTCCAGTCACGGTCTGCACGGCCACTACGGTCGGGGGTTCGAATTCCCCCTCGGGCATGGATATTTGTGCCGTCCTAGTTCGTAAGTAGTTTGTAAGTTTAGGGACTGATGACCCCGTAGTTAAGTCCCATAAGCTGTACAAACATTTGAACATTCTGAACTGCTTCTATGTCTTCCTTTAAAATAATCTGATGCGGGTCCCCAACACGTGTTCGAACATTCGTTTTATACGCGGTCTCCTTTACAGATGTACATCTTCCCAAAGTTCTCCCAATAAACCGAAATCGGCTGTCCGCCTTACAACTGACTTTACATGTTCGTTCCATCTCATATTGCTGTAAGTCATCCTGTATGCTATTACAGTCAATTAAAGACATCACCCTCCCATAAACCATAGCATCAACATATCTTCTTTACTACAGCCATCGGAAGTTTTGTGCTACCCAAAATAACAAAGCTCATCTACCATTTTTATTGTCCAATTGCCTAATTTAATTCCTTTAGTATCACCTGTTTCTCATTTACACTACATTCCTTTAGTCATGTTTTATTCTTATTAATGTCCACCTTATAACCTCCTCTCAACACACTGTCCATTCCGTTAAATTGCTCCCCCAGGTAATTTGTTGACTCTATTAGAACCATAATGTACACGGCAAACATCAAAGATTTCATTCCTTGCCCTGAACTTTAATTCCTTCTCCAAATTTCCCCTTCCTATTTTACAGAGCTTGGTCAACGTACAGATTGAATAACACTGGGGAAAGTCGACTAGCCTGTCTTATTCCATTCACAGTCCTACGACCATTTCATGCCCTATAACTATCATAATTGTAGTCTGGTTTTTGTAAAACTTGTATAGAACTATTTTTTCTCCAATTTTACACTGGTTACCTGCAGAATATGAAAGAGTGTATTTTAGTCAGCATCAACAAAAGCATACTTTAAATTATATAAGCTTGAAACGTGAGTTTGCCTTTCTTAATCTATTTTCTGGGAAGAGTCGTAATCGGACTATTTCCTCCGTGTTCTCTTACATCCAAACTGATCTTCCCTCAACTCAGAGCCCATCAGTTTGTCCATTCGTCTGTAAATAATTCGTGTTAATATTTATTGACTTATTGAACTCGTGGTTCTGTAATTGCCATACTTCTCTGCATTTTCTTTGTTTGGTATTGTAATTATTATATTTTTCTTGCAATCTGATTGTATTTCCTCTGTCTCATCTTGCACACAACGTGGAACAGATTCTTCATGACCGGCTCTTCCAATTACGTCAGAAATTAAGAGGAGATATCATCGACTCCTGGGGCTTCGTTGTTTCGACTTAGGTTTTTCAGTGATTTTTAAATTCTATCATCTTCGTCTACTCCCTGTTTCATTTCTACAATACTGTATTTATTTCCCTTGTACATACCCTAAGGTAAAGCAGTTAACAATCCGAATATTGGTTTGAACACCACAGTGTTTTACTAGGCATGGTCCTGTTTGGAAGTGGTATGCCGTTGCCTTCCTCCGACCTTCAAACTGACTTACCCAGCTAGTTATAGGGGGACCTACAGTTTAACATGGGTTCCGAACCACGGTGCTACTCGGTATTTTTCACATGAGCAATACTGCCAGAGGTGAAAGAAGTGGAAAGTGACAGATAAAAATCCTAGGACCTGGCGGGGATCGAACCCGGGATCTTTGGATTTGTAGTCTAGCACTCTACCACTATGCAACCGAGGCGCACTATGTATTTTGTTGTTGTTGTTGTGGCCTTCAGTCCGGAGACTGGTTTGATGCAGCTCTCCACAATACCCTCTCCTGAGCAAGCCTCTTCATCTCCACATAAGAACGACAACCTACATCTGTCTTAATCTGCTTACTGTATCCATATCTTGGTCTTTCTCTGCGATTTTTATCCCACACACTTCCCTCTAATGCTAAATTCACAATTCCTTGATATCTAAGAATGTGTCCTACCAATCTGTCCCTTCTTTTAATCAAGGTATGCCAGAAATTTCTTTTCTCCCCAATTCTGTTCAGTACCTCCTCATTAGTTACGCGATTCACCCACCTAATCTTCAGCATTCTTCTGTAGCACCATATTTCAAAAGCCTCAATCCTCTTCCTGTCCGCACTGTTTATAGTCCATGTCTCACTCCCATATAAGGCAACACTCCATACAAATGCATACACAAAGGACTTCCTTAGGCTTAAATCAATATTCGATGTTAACAAACTTACAAACTGCTTATGTACTAGCTAATACTAAAGACGGCACAAATATCCATGCCCGAGGGGGGATTCGAACCCCCGACCGCAGCGGCCGTGCACACCGTGACTGGAGCGCCTCAGTCTCCTCGGCCACCGCGGCCGGCTTTTAGAGATGAAATAGTGAAATCAGCAAGGGGAAAAATAGGTTGATGAATGGAGATAATATAAAAATGCAGTAAATGAAGCAGGTAAAATGTAGTACAAACGACTAAGAAATGAGATTAACCGAAAATGCAAAAGGACTAAGTAGGAGTGGCTAGAAGGCGAATGAAAATCTATAGAAGAATGTGAAACTAGGCATAAATAGATACCACCTACAGGAAACTTAAAGACAAGAAAAGCAGCTGTATGAACATCTGGCACTCGGATGGTAAAGCCAGTTCTAAGCAAGGAAGGGAAAGCTGAAAGGTGGAAACAGCATACACAAGGGCTCTACACACAAAATAAGCTAGAGACAAATTATAGGAATGGATGAAGATGAACTGAAAATTCTTGGACAGCCAGCCCTGATAAAACTATTTCAACTGGTCAGTAAGACATATGAGATGTGATAACTATCGTCAGACTTCAAGAAAAATGTATTAAACAACGTTCCAAAGAAACCAGAGGTGTGATTAGATCATCAGTTTAATGAGTCATGGTTGCAAAATTTTTAAACTATTTATTTACAGAAGCATGGAATAACTGGTAGAAGCAGACCTCGAAAGATATCTGTTTGGATTCAGGAAAAAAAGTAGGAACTCGTGAGGCAATACTCATCTTACAAGTTAGATTAGGGTAGGGCAAACCTACATTTCTTGCTTTTGTAAATATGGAGAAAGCTTTCGACAATCTTTATTGGAATACACTCTTCCAAATTCCGAAGTTAGCAGGGCTTAAATATAGAGAACGGAAGGTTATTTACAACGAAAACCGGACATCAGTTATTAGAGTTGAAGAGCACGACAGGGACGTAGAGGTTGGGAAGGGAGTAATAATGAATTGTAACCTTTTTCCGATGTTATTCAATGTATACATTGAGCAAGCTGTGAGAGAAATCAAGGAAAAATTTGGAGATGAAATTGAAGTTCAAGTTGAAGAAATAAATACATTGAATTTTCCCTATGACATTAAAATTTTTTCAGATACAGCAATGGACTTGGATGATCAATTGAACGGAATGAACATTGTCTTTGAAATATCGTTTGAGATGAACATTAACATGAGGTAAGCAAGAATAATTGATTGCAGTCTAAGAAAATCCGGCGATACTGAAGTAATTAGATTAGGTAACTAAACAATAAAAGTGGTTGATGAGTTCTATTACTTGGGTAGTAAAATAATATATGACGCTCGCAGTACGGAAGATAAAATGTTCAAATGCTTGTAAATCTATCGGACTTAATTACGTGGTCATTTGTCCGTAGCTTACAAACTACTCAAATTAAGATAAACTAGCCTAAGGACAAGGCAAACACTCATGCCCAAAGGGGGACTCGAATCCCCGACGGCGATCGACCGCGCGCACGGCGCCCCGTATGCACACATAATCGACCGCGCCATGGAGGATATAAAATGCGGAATGGCACTGAGCAAAAACGTTTTTGCAAAAGAGAACTTTGTTGACATTTTAATATATTGAAAATCATATGAAAACAACATTAAGAAAACTTCTGTTAAGAGTTCAAGTTCAGGATTAGTTCGACATTTAATATCTGAGAGTGAATTATATTGTGCAGCAGGTTAGTAATGTCATGTCAGTGACTTGGTAGATCAGATTAATTAAAAATGTAAAAGAAAAAAAAAACATATATATTATCTGGAAACGATGTCAGTTGCTGCAGCAACTGCAAACAGAACAGGCTTCTTACATTCGCCGACCGTCGCACCTAGAAATTTTAATCTAATTTTGTTGTGTTTCTTATGCTCAGAGAACAATGTTGGGATGACTGATGCATTTCTTGTTGAAACAAGCAAAGTCTTTTCTTCAGTGGTATACACGGCACTGGCGGATTTATTACAAAGTCCACTGTTATTAAAGTCTTGACCGTGTAGGAGCAGGTTCGCGTGTATATCCACTAAAGTTCCCAAGATGTTTTCTGTCACACAGACTGATCCCACCAAAATTGATCAACAGATCCAAATACTAAAGAGAAATGCATCCCTTTTCAGCAGATGTATTTATTCCAGTTCGTGATCACGGAACTGGTTAAATCTTGAATACGTCAATTCGTTTATTTATTTATTTGGTTATTTAACCTGACCAGGAACAACATAAACAAAGGATTTCATTACAAAAATCACTGCATTAATAATATTAAATAATAACAATATATGATAATACTAATAATAATAATGATAATAATAACACAAAAATCAAAGTAATACTAATAATAACAAGAGATATTCACATTTGAATTAAGTTTAAAATAAACAGAAGAGAGAAAATGGTTAGTGAAAGAGGAGAAGATTGAAAAATGACAGTGCTAATGGATGTGAGGAAGTGGAGACATATATGAATGGAGATCTCTGCTGGCGAAAGGAAAGGGAAACATTTATGGGGGGAGGAGGAATTGACAACAGTGGGATACAGACTGGTAAGTGGAGAAAAAGATGGCTATTGTGACAGAAGGTGAACCCTTAGTTGTCTTTTAAAGTTTTGAATTGATTTTATTTATCTTAACTTTTGAGGAAGATTGTTCCACAGACGTGTTCCCGATACAGAAAATGATTTACAGAAGATTGCAGTGTTATGTAAAGGTAGAGAGAGAGTTTTATTTTGGTAAGAGCGTGTGTTTCTGCTGTGCTGTTCAGATAGTAATATAATCGTTGAGGATAAGTATGAAGGTTTGCAATGATTGAGAAAGCGATGCAGCAAACATAGTGTACGATAGCTTCGACTCTTATCTGCACGTTGCCAAGATAACTGCTGGTATGCGGGACTGACATGGTCGTAGAAACGTAAGTTACAAATGTATCGGATACAAGAATTCATCGCCAGCTCCAGCCTACGTGACTTTTCGTGTGATAGTCCTTGCAGAATAGCATCACCATAACCTAGATTGGAAAGTATTAATGTCTCAACGAGCTTCTTTTTCAGCTATAAAGGAAATGCTTTTTTATATTTCTGCAGTGAATGAAGTGATGCATATACCTTCTTACAGACTCTCGTTGTGTGCTCTGTCCAGTCTAAGTGCTGATCAAATATTACTCCTAAGTTCTTTGCTGAATGAGAGAAGCGTATTTGTGTGTCGTTCAGTATTAACTGTGGAAGAGTTTCTCTTTTATATAAATAAGCTGAATAGTTTCTCTTTTATATAAATAAGCTGAATTATTTCGAAATCCTTTTAGATAATACCGAAGCAAGTCAGGTATCTTCTCAAGATGTAGTATGTCATCGAATTCTAACATAGAAGTACTCTATCTTTTATTATAAATAGAAATCTAAGCATAGGAAAGCTTCGAAGGAATAAACAGAATAACAGTATTCTTTGATCAAGGTGCAGAGCTTTTATTTGAATGCACAGTGGTTGAGAAAGAAAATAATTAGTGATCTTATAACATCGAATATTAATTTAAGAGTAAGGAAGACTATTCTAAAGGCATTTGTGTGGAGTGTTGCCTTGTGCGGGAATGAAACATGAACAATAAAAAGTTCTGACAGGTAGGGGAGAGAGGCTTTTGAAATGTGTTGCTACAGAAAAATGCTTAAGATTAGGTGGCTAGCTCACCAAACTAATGTGGAGGTACTGAATTGCGGAGAAATAGAATTTTTTGCGTACCTTGACTAATAGAAGGGATCGATTGGTAGGACACATTCTTACACATCAAGCAATCGTACATTTAGCATCGTAGAGGAGTGTTTGGGGTAAAATTCGGAAAGGAAGACCGTGAGACCAATACAGTACGCAGATTTCAAATGGATGTGAGCTGCCTTTGATATGAGGAGCTGGAGAAGCGTGCTCAGGATACAGCAGGCTGTAGAGCTGCCTCAAACCAGTCGCCGGACTGCGGACCATAACAACAGCAATTTAATCATACCTCACTCTTATTTTAAGAATCGTGAAAGACACTTATGTACGAAGAAGGGACCAGAAGACACGTAAAGTATCAGATTGATTTTATTTGGTAAGACATAAATTGTACTCTAAGACATATCCAGGGGCAGATATAGACTCTGGGCATATTTTATTGTTTATGATCTACAGACTGAAACTGAAAAATTTGCAGAAAAGTGAGAATATAAGGAGATGCGACCCGTATAAACTAAAGGAACCTGAGGTACTTCAGAATATCAAAAGGAGATTTGCGTAACAATCGAAAGAAGTGAAGGGAAATAACACAACAGCAGTTTACTGGATAACTGGAAGAGATTAAACAGTGAATGTAGCAGAGAAAGCAATATGTGGAAAGACAAGATCTCAAAAAATCCTTGGATATCAGAGGAAATACGGAATTTAAGTGACGAAAGGAAAAAATAAAAAATGCCGTAAATCAAGCAGGTAAAATGGAGACAGATGACTAAAAAATTAGATTGACAGGAAGTGCAAAATAGCTAAGCAGGAGTGGCTAGTAGGCAAATGGAAGTCTGGAGAAGAATGTATAACTAGGGGAAAATGAATACTGCCTACAGGAAAATAAAAGGGACATTTGGAGACAAGGAAATGAGCTAAATAAATACCAAGAGCTCAGGTGGAAAACCAATTCTGAGCACAGAGAGGAATCTGAAAGTTGAAAGGATCGCATGGGTCTCTATAGAGGAGGCAAACTTCGAAACAATTTTGTAGAAAGGGATGAGGATGAAGATGAGATGGGAGACACTATACAGAGAGAAGAATTTCGAAGAGCACTCAAAGTGCAAGGCTCCTGTAGTGGACGACATTCTCTCAGAAGTACTGATACGCCTGTGAAAGCTAGCCATGATAAAAAATTTTCACCTGGTGTGTAAGATGTACGGAGACAGGCGACTTCAAGAAAAAAGTAGTTAATCCTATTCCAAGGAAAGCAGGCTCAGAGTGGTGTGAAAAAACAGAACTATCAGTTAAAAATTTTTAAAAATTATGATATTCAGAAGAATGGAAAAGCTGGTACAAGTCGACTTTGGGGAAGATGAGTTTAGATTTAGGAGATAAGCAGGTACACTTTTTGACTTATCTTAGAAGATAAGGAAACCCAAACATACGTATCTATCTGTTGTACATTTAGAGAAAGCTATTGACAATTTTGACTGGAAATTTTGAAGTCAGCAGGGGTAAAATAAAGAGACGGAAGGTTATTTACAAAAGGCAGACCGCAGTTATAATTGAAGAAAGGAACGGAAGAAATGTAGTGGTTGGGAAGGGAGTAAGACATGATTGTAGCCTTTCCCCTATGTTAAAGTCAATGTGTAAATTGAGCAAGCTGTGAAGGAATGTAAGGAGAAATTTTGTGAAGCCACTGAAGTTCGAGGTGAAAAAATAAATACGTTTTATTGATGACATTGTAATCCCGTCACAGACAGCAAAGGATCTAGAAGAGCAAATGAACGAAATGGACAATGTCTTTAAGTAGCTTGTAAGATGAACATTACTAAAAGCAAAACAATGATAACAGAATGCAGTCTAAGAAAATTAAGCGATACCGAAGGAACTGGGTTAGGTAACGGAACAATAAAGGTGGTTTATGAGTTATGTTACTTGGGCAGTAAAAAGAAAACACTTGAAGGTTGCAGTACAGAGGATATAGAATGCACAATGACAATGGGAAGATATGCGTTTCCGAAAAAGAGACATTTCTTTTCACAAAATAGCAAATAAAAAGTTAGGAAATTTCTTTTGATGTCATTTGTGTGGAGTGTTTATTTGTATGGTAGTGAAATATGGACGATAAATTATTCCAAGTGGTACTTTACAGAAGCTTTTCAAATATGGTGCTACAGAAGAATGCTGAAGATTAGGTGGGTATGAACAAAATCGGGGAGAAACGGAATTTGTTAGACATGAAGGAATTGTGGAGGGAAGTTTGTGGGGTAAGATTTGCAGAGGGCTACCTAGAGACTAATATAGTAACGAGATTCTTATGAGGAGATGAAATGGGTTGCTCACAATAGAGTAGTGTTGGGAGATGCATGAAGGTCACAACAATATCCGCAAGCAGTTTCGTTGACACGGGCTCTTGTGCTGATGTCAATAAATGCTTTGTTGTTTTTATCTCGTGTGAAGGCACGAACACTGACAAAGCACAATTCACAGACCTGGTTTTATTATTTTTATAGGGAACGGTAACAAACAAACGTTACTCAAAGCATTTATCTGTTCTCAAATAAATAATAAAAATACAGCACCAGACGGGATTAATTTTCACGCGTAGCGCGACACGTTTGTAGAATTTATTCTCTTTATCAATTGCGAATATTTACACAGGACGTTTATGTGATGTTTGCGTGTGTGACGTTCTGTCTCTCTTTCCAAACAGTTATTGTAGTTGTGAATTCGGAAAATGTCAATGGCGTTTTTACGTGTCACATTGTTTTTCGTCTGGATAAGTAAAGGCCACGCTGTGCGTCGGCGTCTCAGACGCTTTGTGGAAGGTCTGTTGGCCTTCATCCACCGCTCTCAGGATATGGTGTGAGAAAAGGTCGAACTGAGATTCACACGATGGTTGCTTTGTAATGCCCTGCTGATACAGTGCTTTGTAATACCCTGCTGATACATGCACACTACAAAAGTAAGGAGAAAAGAATCTCTGTGGCAAACTAAACAGTGTCTCAAATAATTTCTTCAGATGTTGCTTATTTGATCAGTAACTATATCAACAGCACAGGTATATTCATACCACTATATGTCCCAATCCAATTTACAAGAAAATACAATAAATCAATATTAATAAATATCACTTGTTGCATGTATGTAAGTGCATCACTGGAGAAAGACGTGACCGGTTTGGTTGTCCTTTTTGTTATGTTGTCTTCAATACTGTCAGGACAATCTTTGTATGATGGAAAATGAACTTCAAAATTTGTGAAAACTGAAAGTGCTTATTTAAGTGTGCTTTTGAATTATGTCTTTCCCAAATCTCACTATTCAGTCATTGGAGCGGAGTAATTCTTGTATTGTTCTGGTCCCCATTGTTCTGGAGAAATTTTCAGCGAAAAGAAAAATGCAAGAAAGGGGGGAATGGGATGCTACGAAGGAAAGTCGTATAATTCGAACAAAGTGCAAAAATGATATTTTTGGTAAGCCCTCTCTATCATAGTTGACGATAGGAACGATGTATTTGGTTTGACTCAAGCCGTCAAGTTCGTCACATTTCTACATTTTTTCATGGAGAAGTTTTTTATGGTGTGAATCTCACCACATGGTCAATGGAAGAGGTTATGCTGCACATCATTTGAGCGAGCAATTGATTTCATCGCCGTTTCGCCGATCATTATGAAACCTGGTACACGAATGTGTGTTCTCGTGGAAAAGTTTATTACCTCTTCAGGTCGCTGTATGGTGCAAGGCGGAGGGTGACTAGCATTAGGCTGCGGCGCCGTTTGATTACCATCCAGTGGCAGGTGTCTGTACTTCTCAACGGGGATGGTGGAGGTGGGGGGGGGGGAGGAGATATACGGGACACAGGGGCGGCATGAGATGGGAAGAGAAAGGGAGGAGGAGGAATGTGGAGGAGGTGGACGAATGGAGCAATCGAATAAATAGGTAATGTAGGAAATGTTTCTGTGAATTATACGAACCGTTGTTTCTATCACAAGGAGGAGAGAAGTGCAGAATCAAGGGCGATGGATGGATGGAGAGGAGAGAAGTTTTCAGGGAACGAAGTTGGAGAAAAGTACAGCGTGAGAGGGATATGGACAGAGAGAAGAGAGCAGGAGATAAGAGTAAGATCAGAGGTGTTACAGGCGGCAGAATGAATCCGTGGAAGAGAGATTGGAGGGAGCAGAAACATTTCGCCAAATAGAGGAAGGAAGAGGTGAGGCACAGAGCGAGGGGAGATACGTACACGCAATTCCTGTACTTTGGCGGATACTCTAGTTAAATATAAAGGTTACTACGCAGTTATCGTGTAAGTTACAACTGATACCTGCAAATAAAAAAAATACCCACGAAAAATGCAACATTTCTGACTGTAGCCAAAGTGTGTGCGAGGCCATACTGTCATTATATCTTTCCACCATATCGTGGCTTCACATAAACAGCGCGAGTTTCATTCAAAAATGTTCTTATGTTTGTTAAGCTTATGGGACTGAACTGCGGGGTCATCAGTCTCTAAACGTACAAACTACATACGAACTAGCTTATACTAAAAACAGCACAATTATCCATGCCCGAGGGAGAATACGAACCCCCGACGGGGAACAGCCTCGCGCATTGGAGCATGGAGCCTTAATGCGCTCGGCCACTCCGCCGCGGCGCGAGTTTTAGTTTGAGCGTTTGTGCATTTCTGCACGCTGATTGGGGAGGTATGTATACATATAAATAATACAGTTTCCTAGCATTAAATTTTTAATAGTCGGAAGTTTTTGTCGCCTACCTTCAAAATATAATTATACCGAAAAAGACAACTTCAGCACAAATGAGGAATAATAACTTTCATACAGACGTAATGCGAAACAGAACTAGATAATGACAATCGATCTTCCAAACGCTTCGTGTCAAACAAGAAAATTCGAAGCTGTTCCAGTGTTTTACTGTTTAAGGTTTTAATGACACAGCTTGATGAACGAAATTTTGGTTATTATTTAGGAAGGACGTCGCTGATCAAATGAAACTGCGGACATAAAACTGTGGACCAAAATTCATCACAGGTTTGCGCTAGCGGGACCGTCTTGACTCTCCATTATTCATGGCTACCTGCTAACCGGGGTTGCCAGGTGTTTCGGTAACTAAAAGTTCTGAAAACACTTCTTTGCAATGCGACGCAAATAAAGTATTTCTACATTTAGAAATAGCTGGCAAAACAGTTAAATTTGTGCTTGATACGTGTGCCACAGAGTCGTTAATCATCATGCCACATACAAAATGCTGGAAGCACCTCAGCTGAAAATACTGGATACTTTGTTTACTACATATACACAACAGGACATAGCAGTGCTATGTACTTCTAGCTTTACTACAGTGTATGGAGATATACATAAGACAGTTTCACTTTTGGTTCTTGAATCCTATGAAAGTGCAAATATCTTTCTTTGGATATGTTTGATTTGTTTAGTCTTCGAATCACTGAGAAAGTTCTGTCAGTGACGTCATTCGACCCGGTGAGTGTATTACTGTGAGCCGAATGTCGTGAACTCTTTTCTGACGGTCTCGGACAGGCAACTAATTTTTCTGCGCACGTGACGTTAAATGAGCAGCCAAGTCTGTAGGGGGCACAAAGTGGCAAAATCGAGGTGTTACTGGGCCCATTCCAGCAAGCCAGTGGGCTTCTGCTTTAGTGATTGTCAAACAACCATCTGGCAAACTCAGAGTTTGTGTGGACTTTAAGCGCACTGTATATCCTCGAACAGTGATAGACACATTTCCGTTGCCTCAGCGGAAGCTTATGCACAGATTGGGAGCTGACAAATATATTTTTCCAAAATTGATCTCCGAGATGCATATCGGTTACTTCCGCTGGAAGAGGAGTCTCAGGAATTTCTTGTTGTCAATACTCACTTGGGCGTCTTCAAGTTTCTTAGGCACCCGTATCGTTTTTCCTCTGCTCCGGAAATCTTTCAAAGACACCTACAACAAGTAACGAAAGCAGTGCCTTGTTGCTAAAATTATCTAGACAATATTTTTTTCTGGCCACACAGCTGAAGAGCATTTCAACAATTTACGTACGCTTTTAACAGTTTCTCTTTCAGATTGGAATTGAATATTTAGGGCATGTAGGAAGGGTGTTCATCCATTCCAGTCGCATTTGCAAGCTATTCGTGAGGTCAAGGCTGCCACAAACCTGTACGTGTTGTTCTGTTTCCATAATGTGTGTGAGCTCGTTTAGCTGCATACAGAGCTCTTAAAATGCAGTCTGAAACTCGCCCGCTGTTCATTTGCGTTGTCTGTTAACTAGCCGTGTTTGTGAAGTTAACAATTGACTGATTGCTCACAAAAGCTAATTACGGCGATATTCACACAGCGGCGGAAATATACAGTTCCCTCAAGCAAAACTCTGATTCTATAAGTTAAGCAAACAGTTCTACCTTTACTGTAATCTTTCGAGGAAACTGCACACAATTAAATAATAATCCGCAGTCATGGATTTAAATCAAAAATATATGTTGGCAACGGAAAAGCAACTATTTTCTACTCAAGAAGGAAGCAGAGACACAAGATATATGAACAAATTACCCCACATTAATCCAAAATAAATAATAAGGAGAGAATTTAAATTAGCATAAAAGGATTATACTTTAAAAAATTAATTTATTGTTCAAAACAAGAACAACAAGGGGAAGACCATTTTTTTTTAAAGTAAAGTAAAAAACACACCTTCCAAAATATTCACAATAACATGGCCCTAAAATTGCCCACCTGCAAAGTTGAGTACAGGTTAATTACGATCATATTTCATAGGGGGGAACGAAGGAATTGCAGCACATTCACACACAGATGCATACGCCAAGCCATGCAGGTACTTAACAAGCAGCCGATACCAATACACCAAGACCACAGCCAAGCAATGTGGGGAATGCAGATCGAAGGTTCACTCGCGCACAATGAAATAGTACTTCGCTTCCATAACGTGTCAAGCTAGTGGCTTAGGCTCATGATCAACTATCAGAAACAAACCCAGTTGGTTTAATACCAAAAAGTGCGATGTACAGATGGAAGTTTCCCTAGAAGTTCTAACTATACATTAAATCAAGATTTCATTAAATAATATCTAAAAACGGTCGCTCTGGCGTTCGTTTAGCACAGGGAGAAGATAACTACAGAGGTTAAAGTTGTTAGATCAGTACAGCATTCTACTAAGTCGGAACACAAAATATGCAAAAAGTTAACAAAATCAATTTAGAAGAGAATAAGATCGCGAAATATATCATGTAACCATTCTTTCTGATCAGAGGAATGATATCTATTAGATAAACAAGGTTACAGATTGCTACAGCACAATACAGAGTTCGGTCACAAAAATTCAGAGAAGTGTAATAATTCTATAAGTGACTTTATTCATTCCATAATCTTTGCACTTTGCATTTATTCCACTACTAGCATGTATATTTATTAAGCAACAGTACAAACATAGACCAGAAGAAGGGCACTTAAGCGCCCGAAACCGGTCGTTAATGTTAAAAATAAATAACGACAAGCAACTGGTTGCTGCATCTCATTAATTTATAATCTGAACTGTTGCTGAATTGGATAAAATGCTTCATATATTTGTAGCCTTTATTCACACGAGAATGCTGCTGCATATCCACAAGATCAGCCTGCCACAAGTCATCCAAGCCTTTGATCATCACAGGTCTGAGAGGGTATTTTTTACGTGCCGGCTTATGGAGTTCGTCAACCATTCTTATTCGATGATACCTCTCTCTCTAAGCTGTGACATTATTGAAACAGCCTCATTCGAGTACGCAGTATTGACGGTAGCGGCAGATGCCATCAGTAGCCGTAAGCGGTCTACTAAATCGTCCGGTCGGCTGTAGTATATATACTCAGGAACTTGACCGCTTACACTTTTATGCTGTATATCAATTCCATCTCCAGTACTATTTTTTCTCCTCTCGTTATCTAGTATGTGCTTTATAACGTTTTCGTGTTTCATGGAGGTTACGCTTTTCGGTTTCCCATTGGCATCCTAATGTAGGTCCGTCAGAAGCACTATTTTCCGATAAGTGTCGAGATCTCTAGACCGGTAGTTTGATGTTCTCGGGGATTTTAAGATGATGAGATTCAATGGACCTTGTGTTCTTTGAAACTCTTTATCACCAATCTGTATCGTGTTTTTGGTTAATCTTATGGGTTTTGTACCTAGAATATATGGTCTTACTCTGCTGACACCGTATGTTTTGTCTATTTTTGATTAGTTGTGGCTGTTGAAAAATTCTGTAACACCATTATCGCCATCTCCATCGTTATCAGCGCTGTTGTTGATGTCGGCAGAAACTTGTTTGAGAGAATCTGTAACTGGTTTAAAGGTTTCTCGTAGCATATTATGTTGTTTCAGCTGTCCTAAACGCAGCAGTCGTAGCTTCTCGCGAATAGCCTTCCGTGCTTGGATAAGTTTCTGCTTGGTTGACATTCTGACAAATACTAATCAGTTTTTGGTGTTGCACTCTTGTTTCATATGCACGTCAATCTCCATCCTCTTCCTCTTCTTCGCAGGATTGTTGACTGTAACAGCTTCAACCTCTTCTTCACCATCATCATCTTCTTCTTCAAGGATGTTTAGTCTCCTATCCATATCATCAAGTCTTGCATGCGCCTCATTGTTACGTAACAGGATAAGTCCATAATAATTTGTATATGCCTTTCGAACGTCTTTGATTTTTTCACTGAATAACGTATTTAGTTTACTGATAGCCCCTTCAATATGTTTGCTCACACTCTCTACTAGTTCATCACGAAATGATTCAATTTTGCTGTTTACAGACATGTGAATGTTCTGTCTCTGCACACCACAACCGCCCGACATACGTGCGAATTTATCTATGGTGTTGTGTGAAATGATGTAACCAACGTTTCTCGGAGCTATTTATGTAAAAAAAGTCTTGGGAGCCACTGCTATAACTGCCATCATCCAGTTTTCTGGTTTTGTCTATAACGAGAAACCCATACTGAAAATGATTCCAGCAATCTGTGCACATTTTTACAGACTCATTGAATGACATGTCGGTTTCCACACAGGCTAGGTAAATATGATTTAAATTCAAATTATCTTCTTTGAATGCTATAATGAGGTTTGCATTATCCCGCAAAGCTGTTTTGGGATTCGAGAATATGTTTGACTAAGATAAAAAACATCAACCCATATGTCTCCAGAAACAGAAATGTCGTCGAATTTCGTCCTGGTTTTCCATCGTCCATCGTCAAATATGAAGACATTGTTCGGTTTTATGTTCTCTGGAGACGGGATATCGGCACTCTGGTTATACGTGGTGTACGTCGCATCATCTAAACCTTTTAATATTTTGTGTAGCATCAGGTATTTAGGCTGTGAGACAGTTTTTGAGAAAATGCAGACATGTTCGAAGCAGACTCCATCTGTATGGGTTAGCAGTGTCATGAGAGAATTTGTTTTGCCACAGTTCGATGGTCCTACAATTATCGCACGTATATTATTCGGAAGGAGCACACCATTCTTCTTCTTACGACCTTCTTCTTCTTCTCCCGCAAACCAGTCTTCAACTGAAAAATTAGGGTGATGTTCCACCCAACCTGCCATGTTACTATGTCACGTACAGGCGTGCAATGGAGAATATCTGTGCAATGACTGTGCAATGAAGTGGGGGATACTATAAATAATGTTATGAACACAGATTTTTTTTACGTAATTTTTTTATTCGTTCCAATGACTGAATAAAGAATAAACATCGAAACAAGGCTTACATTCTGTTCTTTTTTCGCTCGCTTGTGGGTTTGCAGTAGCAGTACAGTATTTAGAGAACAATTGTCTTCTATACGCCGGAAATTCACTTCGTATTAGCTTCACAGCAGGAGGAGCAACAAAGTATTCAGGTATTCCATCGGTAAATTTAGCTTCTAAGGAATTCACACTTATTGCATTTACTGGTGCTGACTTGAGTACTGATTGAACACACACAGATATACACTGATGTACATCATCCAGATGTACACTATGACTACGTAGGTAAGTCACAATGTCATCGTGGAGTGCTTTAACACAACACGACCACAAAACAGTCTGTCAGATGCAAGGCGTATCGCATCACATAAATTAATTAAATTTACAACACTGGAATTTACCATCTGAAATCATTAAGGCAGCATCTCCATACATTTACAATACAGTTACAAATACACCGAAGGAAACTTCAGGAGATGGGCGCGCTGGATTATATTCAGAAGTCATTTTCTCACAAATAAAAGGCAGCGCCGAAACTAGTTCAGTAAAACCGTACTTTAGTGCCCTGTTTAATTTTTTCAACTTCAATAGCCACTTCCCATTGCCACTCGTCACTGGGTTCTAAACCAACTGTTATACGTTTGGAACCACCAGCTGTTAAGTTATACGTGGAAGCAATAGTAGCACTGTCGGAGGAGGATTCACACTTTCTGTCCCGTCGCACGATGAACGCGGCCAGTCGTCCGCTACACCGCATCCTCGCGGTGGGCCGTATGGAGGCGGCCAGCAAGTTGAAGGCCCGTGCTGCGCCTGCGGGCTGCCGCTGCACTCCTGCTTCCACGTGTCGGGCACCGGTTGAGTGTCTTCATAGGCGGCGATCGGAATCTGCCCCAGTAACTCCCTATCATCGTTCAGCATGTTTGTAGTAGTATCGGGTTCTGTGGAAAAAAGCATGAAGTACATGAATACACACACATGCACACACACATGTGGAAGATATAAACGCGTATAATATTTTTTCACACAACTACTTACGTTTCTGATTATCGCACCTAAACGGCTTGTTGGATGGAGATTCTTGTCCTCATCCAGCAGGAGGTGGACTCCTATGTTGTTGACCAGTGTGATCAATGATTGGGATTTGCATCAGAAACGCTATATCATCGTTCAGCATCGCTGCAGTATACACACACACATACACACACGTATTAAAAAAACATACCTGCATATAATAATAATTTATATACAACTTACGTTTTTGATGATTATTCATCTTCCTCCTAGACTGAGACGGACCGTGCTGCTCCTGCTACTGTCGTTTCATGATGATGATGTTATGCCTCCAATACTCCACGTCTGAATGATCGCAGAGAGCCGACTGAGCACGAAGACAGGCTGCTTCGCTCTGATTGGTCGATGGTCACGTGGTGTGCTCCCATTGGTCGGTGGTGGTCATGTGGTAGGGTGGGGAGGGTGCGGTCGTGGACTGTGCTCCCAGCTGGATGAGTCTGGACCTGTTATTGTTCACTGTGGAGGGGTGGTCACGTGATAGGGTGGGGGGTGACTTAGTCACGTGATACAGTGGGGTGAGCTCAGTTCCCCGCCATATGTGGAATAGTGAACACTGAACACGTGCAATAACAATAAACAATTACCCTAATTATTCTAAGTACACGTAATTGCAATTATGCAATTGCACAAGTATGCAATTACTCTAATTAATTTGATATCAATTTATGCCCCAGTATGCCCAACTGCATTCTATTCTTGCTTATGAAATTCTATGTATGTCTAAGGGTTGCATGCCGTAGTTTTTATTCTTACTTTTCTGTCTTTGTAATTATTTCACTTTTCTGGTATTTTGAGACTGGACTTCATCCGTCTCTGGAATCCCTCCCTATCGCGTGTAGCTGCATTTCATTCGCTTCCATATCAAATTCGAAACATTTCTATGGATTGCATGCCGTAGTTTTTATTTTTTCGACTTTGTAATTATTTCACTTTCCGGGTTTTGAAAATTAAATGTTTGTATAGCTTATGAGACTTAACTACGTGGTCATCAGGCCCTAAACTAACAAACTACTTATGAAGTAGCTAACACTAAGGACGGCACAAATATCCATGCCCTAGGGGGGATTCGAACCCCCGACCGCAGTGGCCGGGTTTTGAGACTGGACTACTTCTGTCTCTGTAATCGCGCCCTATCGCATGTTGCTGCACTTCAGTAGCTTCCTTATGAAATACGACGCGGTTCTAGGGGTTGTATGCCGTAGTTAATTTTCTTTATTTTTATGAAATTCAATTTATACATTTTTATCGGTTTTCGGAACCACGTGGGTCGGAACTCCGACTTCAGGTGTTTGCTGCTATCCGCATGAGTCCACGCCACTTGTCATAAAAGCAGTGCCTAGATAGTTTACTCTCATTCCAACTTAAGAGTCTGCTGTGATTTTGTGTAATGAGAAGTTTGTTTCATTTGTGTAATGAATCCGATTTTTAAACAGTTCACCTGCAGTGGAGTGCGATCATGTAACTTAGCCATGTGACGCCGTTAGTGTGTTTGCTTGCGGTCTGATCAAAATGCAACTAATCTTTGCCATACTCACGCACCATCTCAAATCAGGCACGAGAGACCAGAACCATCTTTGCAATTTTATTGCGGTGAGTTTGGCTGTTGCAATGCGCGTGTGTGAGCGAGTGGGCGTTCTTTGTAAATCCTCCTCCCAGTAGCGTTAAGTTCTGAGTAACTTATGTTAAATTTCGTGCTGGGCATCGGCAGTATTAGCTCATGTAAATGGGATGCATTGTTATCGTATTAACAAAATTGGTCCCGTGCCCCTCCCCCCCCCCCATTTTGCTTGCGTTCGACCTGAATAAACAAGTTAAGTTCAGTATACTTTTGACTTGCCCATAAATTGTAGTTTTCGAGCACCTTCCCTGTTTTATTTAATATTATTTTTCACCAGGCTGAGAACAAGCTCAGGTGCATTTTTTATGCTTAAGTACCGTTGCGCAATAAATGTTTTTCTTAGCCACCTTTATGAAATAACTCTAATTCTGGTGGTTTGTTCATTAATGCATGTGTGTAATATCGTGTGAGCTGCTACGTAAATTTACCACTGTGTCTTTAACTTCCTGAGGGGTTTGCAGCAGGGAGTAGCTGGTAGTTAACACGCACCTTTGGCTAATTTTACTGCTAAAATTAAGCTTTTTTTATAACAGTAAATTCTTCGCTGGGTACCTCCTACCAGAATTAAGCTTTTATTTCGTACATTGGTCCGCATTTAACCTTGACTAAAAGAAGCGATAGATTGGTAGGACAAACTCTTAGACATCAAGGACTCGTGAATTTAACATTGGAAGTGTGTGGGTTAAAAAGGGCAGAGGGAGATCAAGAGATGAATACAGTAAGCAGATTCAAATGGATGTAGGGTGCCGTTTTTATGAGGAGATGAAGAGGCTTGTTCAGGATAGAGTAGGGTAGAGAGCTGCATCAAACCAGTCTGCGGACTGAAGACCTGAACAACAACAACACACACACACACACACACACACACACATGAACCAGCCAGTGGAGAAGTGATTCACACGAATGGGCGGCTCCATCGCTTCTTGTTGGGCTCCTGGCTTGGACGGTTATTGGGAGGGGGAGGGGGAGAGGTGTGTCGCGGCGGAGTCCTGGACAGGCGGGTCGCGCCGTTGCACAGTGGTCCGAAAGGCTGGCCACAAGCCGAAAAATGAAAATCATAATTATGGGTTTAGACGTATACAGTTTATCAAGTTTAAAGGACAGAGGGCAGCAGCGAGGGGAAGCTACCTTTAATACCGAAGAAAGATTGTTCAAAGTAACACACGCTACACAGGAGCGCTGCGAATTACATTCAATGCTTAAAGTGTGAATAACTATTTTTATTTCTGTATACTGGAGGATGTTAATGAAGGTACGTAGAATATGTTTATAAGTTACGAGCTCAAAATATTATGTTTGGTATTTGGTGAAAATCACTTCAAAACGTAAGCTCATAATGTCCTCCATTCACACGTATATCTGTCTTAAATGATCGAAAAATAATGATCATCGGAGATCCTGCGATGTACGATAGTGTATTATGTAGCGTAGATTGTCTTCCTTTAAAATGTACAAGAAGTGTCTGCGACTTTTTGCGATTCTCATTGTATTTTCTTGTTTACTGAGACTCTGCGCAGTGTAAAAAGTCCACTACGGGTATTATTTATCCATATGCACTGTGAGACTTAATACAAAACAGTGGTCGAATATCAGTCGCCGCTTAGATTACTTTGACGATGTTCATTTAATAACGGATTTGGCAAAATAAGACAATATTGAATCATGTGCACATTTCTACAAACTAGATTATGTGTCAATAATTTAAATCTGCTTCTGTTTTATATTAAATGGCATTAATTTACCGACCGGGTTCGGGTGGCAACCAATTAGTAGGCACTCGAAAGGAAATCTACATCATGATCAAACAATGACTTGTAGTCTGATTTGAACAAGCAGCTCACGGGTTTAAAGAAAAAAGTGGCCGAAAAGGCCAAAATGTCTTTCAGAATACATGGGGATTCATTACATGACGTGAAAAAGCTGTTGTACACTTTCAGATCAAGATAAAAAGTATAGTTAGGAAAATCGAAAGACTCTTTCAGCAGTATGAAAAATAACATAATTCTTCAACTTTTGGTGGTTAGTAAATGTATTTGTAATATCGACGATTTTAAAAGTCGCGATTACTATTAGAATGCGCCGTTTTTTTTAAATATTTAATTTACAATTAACATGTAATGAATGAGTTTCTTATTTATCGTAGAACGCTTCTACTACTGAATCTTCCACGGCACCTACGATTGGTCGACCTTACACGGTGTTCACAGGTGCTGGTGATCGAACGGAAAGAAGATGTGAACAACTGCTTCTTCAATACAGTGCAGAGGAGTTGACATCAGTCTTTTTGTTGCTTTGTCAGACTCAGACAACGAAACAGATTAATTTATAACGACAATTTCTTGCAGTTTCAAAATGAGCGCTATTGTCTTGTTCTTGTAAAAATTGTTTTCAATGTAATTAATCCTATACTTGTAACCAGCGATCCAAAATATCCTTATTTTACAAATGTACATTGAGATGTAATATGTTTTTATTACATAACTTGGGTATGTTGGATCAGCCATTAGTAGGCCCCAGCACGAGCAGCCGCCGCTGTCCTCTTCTCTTCTCCTCTGCCGTTGCTCCGCCCTTTGCGCCCGCTGCCAGCTGGTCTCAGCTCTCTTTGGAGAGGGAGGGCCGGCTCCTCCTCCCCAGCCCACTTCCAACGCAGCGCCGACGCGCGGTCCGCCTGGTGATTTACTGCCGAATTAAGGCTGGATTTATGATTATTGGTAAATAAAGAAATGCTTTGTGACGCGCGCGCTCAAGGGGGTAATTTCGGAAAAGTTTAATTTTACAGCTGGCGAGCGTGACAGGCGCCGGGCGCCGAAACGAATTGGTTTCCGAAAAGCGAGCTGGCGCCGGCACCCCGCTGGTGTTGATGGGGGCTGGGGGCGGGAGGGCTGGAGGGGGTGGCGGGTAGGCGGAGAGGAGGCGCCGCTGCGGCCACAGGGCGGGCGGCGGGCTGAGAAAGCTAGCCTAGGGGCGCACGGTAGACGAGCTGGCAAGTGGCACGGCACGTACCATGTACCTGATGTCGATACCGTGCTGCAGGCGTAACACAAAGCACTCCACTACCCAATCTGGTGACTTTTGTAGGGCGCACAGCCCGCATTTACAGTCTGTCCCCAATCACGTTTGTGTGCATTAAAGCCACCCACGTCAGTTTCGTAGCAAAGTGAACAGGTCATGACTGTTCATGCAGGCTTGGCCCCGCGGGCGAAGTAGACTGTAGTTGACCGCCACGGGCGCGACCGTGTGTAGCTAGTTTCGGCAACGGAGCGAGAGATAGCTGCAGAAAGAGAGAGACCGCACAGCACTGCTTAGCGCTGGACTGATCCAATGTAAACCAAGTAACAGAGGAAGACGGCTCTGTAAGGTGGTTAAATAACGGTAAAACAAACAAGCCATTTACAGTTTAGGTAACAATTAGTGTTTTTATGGCAGAATCATTACGAGAAGCTTTAGAAAATATCCAAAACACGAATCGGAGAAAAACTTAGTAATTTTGTGACCAAAATTAGTTTAAATGTTTGTATAGTCTATGGGACTTAACTACGGGGTCATCAGTCCCTAAACTTACAAACTACTTATGAACTACTTACGAACTAGGACGGCACAAATATCCATGCCCAGGGGGGATGTAGTGGCCATGCAGACCGTGACTGGAGCGCCTCAGTCCCCTCGGCCAAAATTAGTTTCTATCAGTATTTTACATGCACACTCGTCATATATACAGTAGGTTCCTTCTGAAAGATATGTGTTTCTTAAATCAACTAGTATCATATATATATGCTGTTTTAAAAATAATTTTATGTAAGGGCTATTTCTTACAAGTACATATCTTCTGTTAATCACAAATAAAAAACTAACAAAGAGAGGTTGGTTTTAGATGCATTGTCCCCAAGTTCCTCTGAAAAGATGTCAGCGCACTGCGGACGCAAGCCGTTTTGACGGACGCACTACTTCTCCCATCACTGTAATGCCTGCAGCTCTTCTGGCAGTGAGAGGGTTATATGCCAAACACTGCAGGGGGGGAACGAAAGGAGGCATTTTTTTGCAACACATTGAGTCTACTACGTGGAGATGGCAATGTCGTGGAGTACTTTCATAATCGGGATTTTAGCAATAATATGTTCGCTTCGTTGCCGCGGTGGAGTAGCCGAGCAGTCTAAAGCGTCTCGCTGCGGAGCGCGCGATTGCTCACCGTGGAGGTTCGAGTCGTCCCTGGGACATGGGTGTGTGTGTGTTGTCCTTAGATTAGTTTACCTAGGTTTAAGTAGTTCGTAAGCTACGGACTGATGACCACGCAGTTTGGTCCGATAGATTTACAAACATTTGATTTCTTCGCTACGTTTTCTTCATTCGCCAAATCGATAACTTCGTTCTTTAATGAAATAAAGTCATGGGTTATTACAATAGGGCACTGAGGAATTGCAGACAAGCACCTTTCACTTCGATGGGCTCAGTGTAAAGCAAATTAAGCACGGCGATTTAAGCGTCGATAACTTTCTTGACAGTCGTTTACCGAACAACACCGTTAGCTCGATGTGACGCAAATGAAGCACGCCGTTTGATGTGAGGAGCACTTTCCTAATCGGCATTTACCGAACAACGATATATACAAAAAAATCGATGAGCGCTTAGCAGGATTATTGTTGCTAATGGGCGACAATTAAACACAACTCATATAGAGGAACGGTTTGTCAGCCACACTTACGGAAATAGCAGGAGCATTGAGTGTGCACGTTCGTCGTATGACGGTGTGGTGGATTCTGCGAGAAGGGCGCCTTTATTGACATCATATTCCGAAGCTCCGTGACCTTACTGCTGCTGACATTCCGCCGAGGAGTCATTTTGTGCCTGGTTACGACCTATGTGTAGTCGGGAGCAACATTTACCGGTGGAGGCCATTTTACCACAAATGGATTGCAGAATTCTTCACAGTACGCATGTCTGGGCGTACGAAATTCCGAGAGGAGCCGTGACAACCTAACATCGATAACAGTTCAGCAGTGATGTTTCGGCTCCAATAAGGATTGCACATTAATGATTGTTCCTCTCATTTTACAGGAAAAATGGGCAGGACCGCCATGCCGCTCCTTTCTTAACAAATGATTTCCATGGTTTGTTGAAAGACGTTACACTCTATGGATAAAAAAGCAGCCCTCGGTCGAAAATTAAAAATTATTTGACCTGGTTGCGGCAATGATTAAGATTGCTTTTATCAGGAATTTTAAAATAAAACAAGTCACACAATAAAATATACTACTCAGCTGTAAAGGTTAGGTCATAATGCGTAAAAAGAATTTTTTAGAAAATATTAGCCAAATGGGCTGCACGCCTGCACGGAAGCATCAGACTGGCGTGTGCCAAGTGGAGTTGTGTACGGGAAGACGTTACCTCAGTACTGCCATCTAGTAGCCGAAAGTGAAAAACAGTATTGAAGAAACAATTGCTACAAAATGCTTTGTTTAACATGAGAGATGGCTGAGGTGTCATTTTGGTACTGAAATATTCTCTCTTCTAATAGAGTATTGCCAAAATGACGCCTCAGCCGTCTCTCATGTTAAACAAAGCATTTTGTAGCAATTGTTTTTTCAATACTTGCGACCGAGGGCTGCCTTTTTTTATCCATTGACGTTGTAACGGTCGGTGACAGAAGCTGCTATGTTTAAAATTTTACGTTACGCTCTGTTGAATACACCACGCGTGGTCCGTCACTGGACCGCCTCAGCTGGCTCGCGCTGCCAGGGCACTTCTACGTCAGCGATTCCCAGACAAGTGGCAAGTGGCCAGGGCGCCAGGGAGGGAGACTGCGGGGGGTCGCGGTCGGTGCACGAGGATTTCTGCCTGCGGCCTCGCCTGGAGGCCGTTCTGAATGGGACCCCCAACCGCCACTTGCAACTGCTGCGTCAGTACATACGGCAAGGCATTTCAAAGCCGTTATGGCCTTGTGTGTGCCAAGTAGCCTGAAGATGAGGCACATGCCTCGAAACATGTAGCTTAAATAAATAATTTTAACGGCTATATGCATTGTGACTGGTAGCGGAAAATTTCAGGTACCTGTTGACATGCAGCAAGGCTGTCAGCTGTAGCCTGTCGTGTGGGGACGAGTGCGCCAGGCCTGGTGCACTGCAGTCGTGCTGGCCACTGCGACAAGCTTTTCATAGAGAAGTGGACGTATATCGACGCAAATGACTAACCGTCATAGCGAAGTGGCGCTATGTACACCGTGACAAATGCGTGAGCGCTGTACCGGCAGCAAATAAACGACACGTGTGCAGCACGTGTTCTACTGGCTGTCAGTTCGTGTGTGCAACGTCCGCGCGCTGAGCTACAGCCAGTGTACTGGGATAGTGTCGGCCAGTGTCGGCCACGCAGATGCATGCAAACTGACTGCTGGAGCGTTGCGGCCGCCATTGAGTGCTCATGATCGATTTTGAGAAAAATTTCCCTGAAAGAAATTGTTTTTGCGCATGTTGTTGTTGTTGTGGTCTTCAGTCCGGAGACTGGTTTGATGCAGCTCTCCACAATACCCTATCCTGAGCAAGCCTCTTCATCTCCGCATAAGAACGGCAACCTACATCTGTCTGAATCTGCTTACTGTATCCATCTCTTGGTCTTCCTCTGCGATTTTTACCCCACACACTTGCCTCCAACGCTAAATTCACAATTCCTTGATGCCTAAGAATGTGTCCTACCAATCTATCCCTTCTTTTAGTCAAGGTATGCCAGAAATTTCTTTTCTCCCCAATTCTGTTCAGTACATTAGTTACGCGATCCACCCACCTAATCTTCAGCATTCTTCTGTAGCACCACATTTCAAAAGCCTCAATCCTCTTCCTATCTGCACTGTTTATCGTCCATGTCTCACTCCCATACAAGGCAACACTCCATACAAATGCCTTCAGAAAGGACTTCCTTAGGCTTAAATCAATATTCGATGTTAACAAACTTCTCTTTTTCAAGAACGCTTTTCTACCCATTGCCATTCTGCATTTTATATCCTCTGTACTGCGACCATCATTTGTTATTTTACTGCCCAAGTAACACAACTCCTCTACCTCCTTTATTGCTTCGTTGCCCAATCTAATTCCTTCAGCATCACCTGATTTTCTTACACTGCACTCCATTACCCTAGTTTTGCTCTTGTTAATGTTCATCTTATATGCACCTTCCAGCACACTATCCATTCCATTCAATTGCTCTTCCAGGTCGTTTTCTGTATCTGACAGAATTACTATGTCGTCGGCAAAACGCAATGTTTTTAATTCTTCACCCTGAACTTTAATTCCTTCTCCAAATTTCTCCTTGCTTTCCTTCATAGCTTGCTCAATGTACAAATTGAATAACAATGGAGAAAGGCTACAACCCTGTCTTACTCCCTTCCCAACCACTGCATCCCTTTCATGCCCTTCAACTCTGACAACCGCTGTCTGGTTTTTGTACAAGTTGTAAATAACCTTACGCTCCCTATATTTTACTCCTGCTTGCTTCAGAATTTGAAAGAGTTTATTCCAATCAACATTGTCAAAAGCCTTCTCCAAATCTACAAAAGCTAGAAATGTAGATTTGCCTTTTCTTAATCTATCTTCTAGGATAAGCTGTAAAGTGAGTATTGCCTCCCGTGTTCCTACATTTCTCCTGAACCCAAACTGATCTTCCCCGAGGTCGGCTTCTACCAGCTTTTCCATCCTTCTGTATATAATTCGCGTTAATATTTTACAACCATGACTTATTAAACTGATGGTGCTGTAGTTCTCACACCTGTCTGCACCTCCTTTCTTTGGAATGGGGATTATTACATTTTTCTTAAAGTCTGAGGGTACTTCGCCTGTCTCATACATCTTACACACCACGTGAAACAGGTTTGTCATGGCTGGTTCTCCCAGAGACTTCAGTAGCTCTGAGGGAATATCATCTACTCCAGGGGCCTTCTTTCGACTTAGGTCTTGCAGTGCTCTGTCAAATTCTTCTCTCAGCACAGTGTCTCCTATTTCATCTTCATCTACATCCTCCTCCCTTCCTACAATATTGTCTCGAAGTTCATTTCCTTTGTAGATCCCCTCTATATACTCTTTCCACCTTTCAGTTTCCCTTCTTTGCTGAGAACTGGTTTTCCATCAGTGTCCTTGATATTCATAGAGCTGTTTTTCTTTCTCCAAATGTTTCTTTTATTTTCCTGTAGGCTGTATCTATTTTCCCCCTATTTATACATTCTTCTACATCCTTGCATTTGCCTTCCAGCCACTCCTGCTTAGCCATTTTGCACTTCCTGTCAATCTCATTTCTTAGTCGTCTATACTCCATTTTGCCTGTTTCATTTACTGCATTTTTATATTTTCTCCTTTCATCGATTAAATTTAGTATCTCCTGTGATATCTAAGGATTTTTTGTAGGTCATGCCTTGGTACCTATTTTGTGCTCTGCTACCTTAACTATTTCACCTCTCAATTTTACCCATTCCTCCTCTACTGTTTTATTTTCCCCTGTTCCTGTCAATTGTTGCCTAAAGCTCCCTCTGAAATTCTTAAGCACCTCAGGTTCCTTCAATTTATCCAGGTCCCATCTCCTTATTTTCCTACCTTTTTGTAGTTTCTTCAGTTTCATCCTACAGTTCATAACCAACAAGTTATGGTCAGAGTCTATATCTGCCCCTGGATATGTTTTACAGTTTAAAACCTGGTTCCGAAATCTATGTCTTACCATTATAAAATCTATCTGGTATCTCCCGGTGTCTGCTGGTCTCTTTCACGTATACAACCTTCTTTTGTGATTCTTAAACCAGGTGTTTGTTATAACTAAATTATGTTCTGTGTAAAATTCTACCAGGCGGCTTCCTCTTTCATTCCTTTTGCCCAAACCATATTCACCTACTATCTTCCCTTCCCTTCCTTGTTCTACTACCGAATTCCAGTCTCCCATAACAATTAAGTTTTCCTCTCCCTTAATTGTCTGAATAATTTCCTTTAGCTCCTCATATATTTCTTCGATTTCCTCATCATCGGCAGAGCTAGTTGGCGTATAAACCTGTACTACTGTTGTCGGTGTTGGCTTCGTATCTATCTTGACAATGATAATGCGATCACTGTGCTGGTCATAGTAGTTTACCCGCATTCCTATTTTCTTACTCATTATCAATCCTACTCCTGTGATACCCCCAACTGATTTTGTATTTATAATCCTGTATTCACCTGACCAGAAAACCTGTTCATCCTGCCACCGAACTTCACTAATCCCATATCTAACTTCAACCTATCCATTTCCCTTTTTAAATTTTCTAATTTTCCTACTCGATTAAGGGATCTAACATTCCACGTTCCGACTCGTAGAATGCCAGTAAGGTCTTTCCTGGTGATCACATCCTCCTGAGTAGTCCCCGCCCGGAGATCCGAATGGGGGACTATTTTACCTCCGGAATATTTTACCCGAGAAGATGCCATCATCATATGTTCATACAGTAGAGCTGCATGTCCGGAGGCAGGATGAACACAGATGGTCAGGAGAGTACAGGATTATAAATACAAAATCAATTGGCGGTATCACAGGAGTAGGATTGATAATGAGTAAGAAAATAGGAATTCGGGTAAACTACTATGACCAGCACAGTGATCGCATGTGTGGTGTTGCATATTAGCTTGATAATTATCTGACTCTCTCTCTCTCTTTTTTTCTTCGTCGCAGTTACTGTAATACAACAAATCGAGTGCCCTATTACGCAAAAAAAGTTATGAGTGTGCTGACGTACAGCTGTTTGCGCAGCCATTGCGTAAGTTTGTTCCTAGCACATACAAAGCTGTAGATAATATGCGTATAAGAAAGCGTAACCTAATATTCGACCATGTGTACTCAGCATTTAATTATCGAAGCAAACTGTAATTTCATAAAACTAATGACTATTTTATTGCGTATTATCTACATGGGTAAAACAAAGAAAAATGCAAGGGAATATCCACTAAGACACTTTAACCAGATACAGAGAGAGAATATGGTACAATCGCCTACAATTGCCTATACAATTTTTTTCATTTGTTGTTTCAGTTCTTTGTGTCCTGTGATGATAAACCAAACAGATGTAAACGAATGAGAAAACCACACTTAGGGAACTGTACATTAAATACAAACGTGTACGAAAATAAATTTAGTGTGCTCACTTATATGCTTCCGAGAATCCAGATTTAAAGCGTGATATATATATATATATATATATATATATATATATATATATTCAAATGTTTGTAAATCTATCGGACCAAACTGCGTGGTCATCAGTCCGTAGGTTACAAACTACTTAAACTGAGGTACTAACCTAACGACAACATACACACCCAAGCCCTAGAGATGGGTCGAATCGTGTTCAATAGAAGATAAAGTATCACACTCAGGTTCAACGAATAAGTCTGTTGCATGTCAGAAATGACGTCGAACTACAAGTAAACAATACGGCAAATCAATTACCATTGTAATTAAATGTGCAGAACACTGAAAACGTTAACATGTGGCATGAAGAGTGTTTGTCCCTCTCGACCGTGCGGGTGCGTGGAGGTTCACTTTGCGCTGTCCGAGCTAGATGATCCGCCGTACCTCGCCTTACCTCCGGCTGCAGCTGCCGTGACGGCCAGGGCCGCCTTCAGCACGATTCCAGGCGCCTGAAGTGGCGAGGGGTGTGTGGCTGAGGTCCCACAGCCGGCCGCGGTGGCCGAGGGGCTGCGGCGCTTCAGTCACGGTCCGCACGGCCTCTACGGTCGGGGGTTCGAATCCCCCCTCGGGCATGGATATTTGTGCCGTCCTAGTTCGTAAGTAGCTCATAAGTAGTTTGTAAGTTTAGGGACTGATGACCCCATAGTTAAGTCCCTTAAGCTTAACAAACATTTGAACATTTGAGGTCCCATAGGCTAGCCGCAGACGCGTCGGCAGAGGCATGCTGGTGGCTCCGCTACCGCTTCCTTCACACTCCCCTTTTTTTTCAGGTAAATACCTCCCATTCTAATTACTCTAGACACACTTACCACTCTGTAACACCCAATAGATATTGTGGTACGCCAACATTGTCTGCAAGTTATATTGCATGATTCATAGAGATAAAAAAATAGAGTCTGACACTGTCTTTTGCAACTGTAAATTAGTCTAATTCAAACCAGACACGTTTCGCTTTTATTTGAAAGCATCTTGAATGGTCAACTGTAAAGGATATATATTTCTTAATACTTTTCTAAGTGTTTTCTTACCACGTTCGATAACGAACAGTTATTACGCTGTGTGTCTATTTTTATGAGTAAAATGAACTACTAACATTCTGAGTAACATGAACTAGTAACATTACTGACGTTTTTAAGATACCTCCTACACGTGTTGTTGTAGCACTCATATTCCCACTTCCTATCACTATTTTGGATTATATTTTCTAGAAAAGTTGCCGAAAACTTGCCATTTCTGTAGCCGGGCATGCCGCGTTTGTCTTTCGTTTTCTTTTTCTTTGTCGCCTGTATGAGAGTTATTTGTTTATAAGCTCTTTATTAACATTGAATATCTAGTGTAAGAAAGTCGTTTCTGAAGGCATTTCTGTGGAGTGTTGCCTTCTATAGGAATGAGACATGGGCGAGAAACAGCGCGGACAATAAGAGGATAGAGGTTTTTGAAATGTGGTGCTATAGAAGAATGCTGAAGATTAGGTGGGTGGATCGCGTAACTAATGAAGAGGGACTAAACAGAATTGGGGAGAAAAGGATTTCTGGCATACCTTGATTAAAAGAAAGATCGTCTGATAGGACACATTCTTAAACATCAAGGAATCGCGAATTTAGCATTGGAGGGAAGTGTGTCGGGTAAAAATCGCAGATGGAGACCAAGAGATGAATACAGTAAGGAGATTCAAATGGACATAGGTTATAGGTTTTACGAGGATGTGAAGAGGCTTGCTCAGGACAGAGTAGGGTGGAGAGATGCATCAAACCAGTCACCGCACTGAAAACAACAACAACCTTTCGCCCGCACTGTGAGATATGTTCTTGTTTTGTTTCTATCAAAAAGGCGTCTGCTAGCGTTTTGTTTGTGATGTCCTGACTGCGGGTGTGTCTGTCTGTCTGTGTGTGTGTGTGTGTGTGTGTGTGTGTGTGTGTGTGTGTGTGTGTGTGTGTGTGTGAAGGAGTGATATATTCTGTTTCTCCGCAGGGGTTGTTTTCATATGTAGTCATATTATGTGGTGGGTTTGAGGGTGGTGAGGTTTGACTGTGTTTACTATGTGTTTTATTGGTTTAAATAGTGTTTGGTTGCTATTGTTTACTTGGTCATTTAATGTGTCTTTCTTTTATATTAATGCTATTTGAATAGCATATGACCGCCAAAGAAGAATGCCACCGTTTTCTAGCAGTTCATTTATTTAGCTCGGTACAGGTTGCTGCAGGACTCCAATAGATCTAGGCAACTTTTTAAAGAGGTAGCGTGGCAGTGTGGTACAGGTGGCCTGTACAGTTGCTGATCTTGCCAGTCGTCCGCGTGTCGTGGGCCTGGCTCACCAGACGCAGGAGACGTTGCGCCGCTCCTCCACGGCGCCCTAGTCCGCCACGCTGTGCGTCGTCGGGAGTTTCACGAACCTCTGTTTCCTCCTAGGAGCTGTACTCGAACTCCTTGGTGGACCTGCAGTAGCGTCTTCACTCATATAAGAACCGCCTACGACAGGTAACGACCGACGCACGGCACAAAACAAACCGAAGCCGAGCAGGGAATACGCGCGACAGTCGGTAATGGATGGCAGCAGCGTCACGGCGGCAGACGGACATATCCTCTGCCGGCAACTTGAGCGAACGCACATGCAGTCGTCCCCTACTACGAACTCTGCGCTGTCTTTCAGGAAATCCTCACTCCACTTAAATATCTGAGATGAGATTCCTTGAAGAAGCGGCTGGCGTTTCATAGGCGTCCAGCCGAGAGGGAGTAGCCGAGCAGTCTTGACCGCCACGTTACGGTTCAAATCAAATGTTCAAATGTTTCTAAAGCTTATGGGACTTAACTACGGGGTCATCAGTCCCTAAACTTACAAACTACTTATCAACTAGCTTATCCTAAGGACGGCACAAATATCCATGCCCGAGGGGGGATTCGAACCCCCGACCGTGGTGGCAGTGCAGACCGTGACTGGAGCGCCTGAGTCTCCTCGGCCACCGCGGCCGGCCTTACGTTACGGATCGCGTGGCCTCCCGCGTCGCAGGTTCGAATCCTCCCTTACGCGTGGATGTTTGTGCTGCCTTTAGTATAAGTTACTTCATAAGTAGTTTCTGAGTTTAGGGACTGATGACCCCGCAGTGAAATTCCTTAAGCTTGTCAAACATTTGAACATTTTGATCAGAGGCATCTGTGATGACCTAAATGTGACGGAAGGGCTTCTGGGTGTCATTTCGAAGAACAACGACGCTACATGGACGGCTACAGTTGGTGCCTATAGCTTATAATCTCCAATACATCTTTTACCTTGCGGAATATATCACCCAGAACGTAGTGGCAATCTTGACTCTTGTCTACATTCTTCATCCTCAATATTTCTTTTAAATACATTTATTTCTTTCCTAATGCGTGTGTTTCGTAATCTGTTTGTCTTGCTGCAGGATATCGCTTTAGTGCCATCTAATATTGTTTCATCTTTCTTGTTTCAATATGCAACATAACCTTCCATGTAGCAGTGTTGATACAAGGGGATTGTTCTCCACGATTGCCATGCATGCCTGCGTGCCTTACTAAATAATTGAGACCTATAACAAGTATTCGTTAAAGATACATGTGTAATAACGAAATACAATGAAAATCTTGTTTATATGTTACGTTACTTTGATCCGACTACTAGTTACTGTGCTTTGTAAGACACGACAGTTTCTTCTAATAGTTTCTTAAGCGCATAACCGAAGCGCTGTGGTAGTCTCACCTCGTCACGTCACGTGATCAGAGAAGGCGGTAGGGAAAGCGGTCACCAGCTGACTGGCTGGCCGCTGGGGCTCAGCCCAGTGTCTCAAAGTGGCCAGTCAGTCATCCAGCGATAGCGTTGTCTGACGTGATCAGAAACAGTTCAGGCCGTAAATTGTATTATATACTTGCGAATTAAAATTACTGGCAACTTTAATTGCGAATATGCCATTGATGATATCGTAGGAAAGGCGAACGAAATTGTACGTTTCATTGGCAGAACACTTACAAAATGCAAGAGCTGTGCTAAAGAAACTGCCTCCAGTACAGTTGACCGTCCTTTTTCGGAGTATTGCTGCGCACTGTGGGACCCACAGAAGGCGGGACATGGTCGTATTGTGTTATCTCGTTAAGCCGGAAAGAATGTCTCGGAAATGATGCACCAGTTGGGGAGGAAATAATTAAAAGAAAGGCGTTGTTCGTTGCTGCGAATATTTGCAAAATTCGTGTTACCAGGTTTCTCCCCAGAAAGTAGGGCATATTTTGATTGAATCCACCTTCATTGGGAGACATGGTCACCACAGTAAACTGAGATAAATCAGATAGAAAACGAAAGTTTCAGTTGTTCGTTTCTCCCACGCACTTATGAAAATGAAACGGTAGAGAAATATCATGAAAGCCGTTCGATGAAGCCTCTGTAATGCACTAAGATGGCATTTGCACAGTGAAACACGTGAGGACGCACCTCTGCTTTCCTGCTGCCCTGCATTCAGCGTGCGTTACGGAGTCCGGTGACATGAACGTGCGCTATCTTGCATATCTGGTAGTACTTTAGCCAGCAGCAGAGAATGACTGAGTGTGTCAGCAACTTGAAGACAGACAACAAATCCAGATGTTTCATATTATGAACGTTTAAAGCAGATATTTGCAAGCAAAACAATTCGGTATCCATAACGTAGCAGCGAAAATTTTTTTAATTACCTGTGATGAACATGTTTGTTTCTCCGTAGCGAATTTTTCTCAGGAACCGTAATTATCGTGGTTATTTGGAACTTGATATCGATACACTGCAATTTTACAGCATGAAAAATTAATTCCATATCCAACGGTATAAAAATGGTAGTCCCAGGGCACATTTGGTAAATGTATTAATTACTGTCATTTCAACGAACAGAAACGCGCAAATATGTTTATGCACGGTGAAATGGTGATACAAACCCGGCTATACTTATGACATTGACGTAAGCCGGCCGCGGTGGCCGAGGGGACTGAGGCGCTTCAGTCACGGTCTGAACGGCCACTACGGTCGGGGGTTTGAATCCCCCCTCGGGCATGGATATTTGTGCCGTCGTAGTTCGTAAGTAGTTCATAAGTAGTTTGTAAGTTTAGGGACTGATGACCCCGTAGTTAAGTCCCATAAGCTTTACACACATTTCAACATTTTTTCATTGACGTAAGCCACCTACTTTTTAGGTCAACAAGAATGGTCATTTCGAGAGCACAGTTGAATGAGACTGACTACAAACTGAGAATCCACTTACTTATAGCTTGTATGTATGCCTCATTATCTCCTTTCATTCATAACTCTTTGAATCGAAAGAAATAACAACTCAGGTTAAAGAACCGACATTTGTAGCTATTTCAGTATATGACATATCGGATGTCACAAACCCTTCACATCTATTAACTGTACTGATATATGTATACAAATCACACCGTTTCATTAACTGTTTGTAGTGTTAAGAAGTGCCGTTAGCAGCAACAGACAGGCAGAAGGCAAAACGTAGGCAGTAACTGACCGCCTTGAAGAAGCTCGATACAAAAGTACCGTTTTACACAGACATACGATGACGCGACTTTAATGGCAGGACACTCAAACGGTATTCCACATACCATTTGAAGCACTTTTACTTCCATAAGTTCCGTTTGATGTCGGCACAGGAAAAATCGTGTATGAGTGCATTTTGCATGGTTTTAGCTAATGTCCGTGGATTTCTAACATTATACATTCCTAAAAAAGAACACAGTTAGTAGATACTAACGACCCCCGAAGTGCTTCGCAACTGCTGGACCTGCAGGTACGCCTTGAACACCCGCCCCTCACCTCACTACCAACTCACCACCCCGTGACGTCAGATTCCGTGCGTTTCCCCCTCCTCTCACCTCGCAGTGCAGAACCTCCTTCTCCTCACTTTGGCCGGCCGCGGTGGCCGAGGGGACTAAGGCGCTCCAGTCACGGTCTTCACGGCCACTACGGTCGGGGGTTCGAATCCCCCCTCGGGCATGGATATTTGTGCCGTCCTAGTTCGTAAGTAGTTCATAAGTAGTTTGTAAGTTTAGGGACTGATGACCCCGTAGTTAAGTCCCATAAGCTTAACAAACATTTGAACATTTCCTCACTTTGTCTCCTCAACCCTCACTATTTCCGCCTGAATGTTCACTACAGTATCTTTTAAAAATTGAAGCACTTTTCGAGATTAGAAGTCCGTCGGAACGCTCAATTGAGTGTCACGTAAACACTATATAGTATATCGGGCAACAACGATGCAAGATCTTTAGTAACAACGTTTCCCATTCACTTATTTAACATGTATGAAACATTTGAGAAAATCATTTACAAAGATTGAAAGACCACCGTTATTTGTAAAATTATTTCTAGCTGAAAGGAGCCAGGTAAAATCTTACTTTAAATGTATAATACTGGTCAGTTAAAGGGTTCGCTTAAACTACTATTTACTTCCTGCTACAAACTCTTGTTTCACACCCCAAAATTTAGAACTGACTCAATATTTACTTTAGCAGCAGGAAGACAAAGAGACGGTGGCCGACACACGTCGTACATCACGAGAACTACACACAATCATTAATAAACAAACCTCCAGAAACTAAACTATTTCATGAAGGTGGCTGTGAGAACATTTTTGGCGCAACTGAATTCAAAATATGTCAACACGCATCTGAATTTGTTCTCAGCACTAGTGAAAAACAACGGTAAATAACAGGGAAGGTATTCACTAACTAATATTCTAAGTAGGACACTATTTCACTGACAAGAAATTTTTTATTCAGTTCAAACATGCGCAAATGGGGAAACCAATTTCGTTAAACAGTAAAAATGCATCCCATTGAAAATGACTTACAGTAATCTGAACCGAACATCGTCGGAGGAGGGATTTACAATCAACAGGCATTCAGCCACACACACGCGCGAAGCAAAGCGAAACTCACCCAACTCAGCGTGGTGATACGAGGTAGAAGCAGGCGCCGCTATCGTAGGCGAAATTCAGCGAACCAGGAAGTACGCGATAATAGCGAGATTAATTTCTATTTAAGTCAAACCGTGAGCATGCAGACTTACTGAGACACACGGAACGTGTCTGCGGCATTACATATTTGCGCCCCACTGAAGGCGAAATGCTTAAATGTCGTATACATTTCAACAAAAATCAACGGATTCGTTGATGACGAAGAATACACAACATTAAGACACTGGTGTATGAGCAGTGGCGAGAACTCAAGTGACTAGCTATAAACCTTGAAGTATGTGTTCGGAGCCATGTGCTTCCAAAAACCAGTAAAAAATACAAAAATTGAATTTACGAAAAATAAAGTAAAATAGCTTCGGCATACAACCCTTAGAAATGCGTAGGATACAATAAGGAAGCTAAAGAAATACAGTTAGATGCGACTGGAAATGTTTTACATGCATGGATGAAGTCCAGTCTTCAAAAATCAGAAAAGTGGAATAAATTCAAAGTCGGAGTAAATCAACTAAGAAATACGGCATACATCCCATAGAAATATGTAGTACTTCATAAGCAAGCTAATAAAGGGTGTTGTGCAAGACTAGAAGAGAATTCAGTGGTGGAGTCTGAATGCAATGTACAAGTTTGGAAACGAAACAACAATTTAAAATAGATAGAGAGGAGGTCGCGAGGTACTAATGGAAGTCAGAAAGATACATGCATAATTTCTTACCTGAAGGGCATAGAAACAGACACAGGGGTAGCTGAAGGTTTTGTTCTAAGAACACACCACATGGAGTACATATCCCACAAAGCTAGAAAGAAATTAAATGAGTTCATATGCCCCCATCTAGTCTCACAAAGGTTACCAATTCTCAGCCGTTATCAAATGGAATTAGTTAAGTATTCACTGCACTTACCTATGCAAAATCACCGAAATGAAATTGAATACACTTCCGTACATGATCGAAGAAACTTATTCCGGAAAATGAACTTAAGTTCTGAGGTCTAACTTGGACAAATCAGACAACGAATTGCTACCATCTCAAGACATGAAATAAAATCAGAACATCTTACCAGGTCGAAGCGCAGCCAGAGAGTGACCAGTCCGTCAGGGAGTCGCTGCCACAACCGGAAATCGGTAAAAACCCAGAAAATCGAGTTTGTGGGGAGAGTGGAGACTCGCACATACAGCCGAGGCACATTACCGCGCATCGCCAACCCAACTAGTAACCAAAGGTTGAAGGAACCTCTATGGTAGCGTCAAAGGCAGAAGATGATAACGACTACCTATTGACACGAAGCCAGAGAGACATGCAAACCAAGCAGCCAGAAGCCAATTCTCATACATACATTCAGACTGCCATGCTAGAAGATGCTCATACATGCACATATAGAATAAAGCAAGTACACGTTCTCACAGGGACGATGGCGTCACGGAGAAGCCGTTCATAGACACAATGATAAATGATTAGCATAATGAGATCCCAGCAATATTACAGAAACTAACATTTAAAAACATGCAATGAAATGCTAATCCTCATGCCTCCGAATGAAAGGATTTCTCGTTTACCAAAAATGCCCGTCTAGTGAACTTAGATAATTTACAAAGTTAAAAACCCAGGGAAGACGGCAGACAGCCGACTTGCAATTGGGAATGTCATTTCCTGTTAGTCTGAGATATGACTATACAGCCAATTTACATCAGTTGGAGGAATAACGAGGCAATGTTTATTTTAAACAGTAAATATTAAACGGCTAGACAGGTAACTTAGCAATATTTATAGTTAACAATCAGCTCATATTAAACAGAGTAGGTGTCTCGCGAGATTTTGCTCATTTTTCATTTCAGACATGTTTATCACCGTTTTTCTCTCTTCTTCCATCTTTACTACGATCCTGCCATACATTTTGCAGGCCAAACTGTGAGATCCCAGCATTCAAAACTTTTAGTCTTTCGTGCGTGAGATCTTCCCTCAGCTCTTTTGCGGTAGGACACACTTTTAATGACTATGGGCCGGGGTTTCGTGGCGCCCGGTACCCTGCGCCCTACACGGCGTCTTCTGTCGATGTCGGCCACGTCAGTCTGCACGCCGAGTTTGTCACGAGCGACGCTGATGACCAGGTCTTCGGTTTTTTCCGATCGTTTTCGGCCACCCCAACAAGCGCAAGCTGCTTCTTCTCTGATATCGTCCTAGTTGATCGGTGGCTGCAGACAGTTTAATTTCTGGGTCGGCAGATTTCCTC
Source organism: Locusta migratoria (assembly GCA_026315105.1). Taxonomy (NCBI): domain Eukaryota; kingdom Metazoa; phylum Arthropoda; class Insecta; order Orthoptera; family Acrididae; genus Locusta; species Locusta migratoria. Next base: position 675,432,521 of record CM048746.1, on the reverse strand, counting down.
TCCTGTGCTGGCGTGTGCCTGCCGCCCTGCCTCTCGCTTTTCTATTTGTCAGTCACTGGCCACTTGTGACACTCAGCAGGAAACAGTACACCACAGCAGGTGACTCTTATTCGGTCGCGTGCGCGTATAGTGGACTGCCGTACTGCTCTACGATTCCTTCAATGAGGAGAACACCTCGCGAGCTGAAGAGTGGCCGTCATCTTGACCGTGATTTTCTCAAAGTCTCTACGTTAAGTACCCACCGCCACGCACGGACGAATTTTTAAGTAGACTCTGACGTTACTGTTGGTTTGAAGGTCGAATGTACAAAATTTCATCAAAATCGGAACAAAAGTTGAACTCAAGAAACAGAGATACACATTTATCTCAAATTTTCCTGTTTCCCGGTAGATTTGTTTTATACAAACGTGTTTCTAAAAATATCTTCCTAATTTGTCGAGCCGTTTTCAAGATGTGTCGTGATCAAACGAAATAACGATTCAAATTTATAGAAAATATTCAAATGTTTATAAATATATGGGACTTCACAATTGAGGTTATCAGTCCTAGGCTTACACAATAATTGAACTAATCTAAGCACGACACAGGCACACCCATGCCTGAGGAAGGACTCGAACTTCCGACGGTGAGAAACAGTCCTCTGCGCAGCAAGGTGCATTAGTGCGCTCTACTTTGCCACCGCAGCTCAATTTTATATTCGTAGATAACAGTGAAGGAGCGATGTACAAAACTTGCACCAAAATGATGGAATCGTTCAGTTAGCCTGCTACAGACTGTCGCCGATCACATGGCGGAACAGAAAACTGAGAAGACGCGACTGGCATTGATGAAGCACGCCTGTTTCTCGTGATTCTACTTAATTAACACTTTCAACACCACATTATGAAGTCATCTTTGGAAAAATTAAAAGTCAGTGTCTTCTGTGTTAATACAGTGCAGTAAACATCAAAATATATATTTTAAAATTTTTGGTCGCAATATTGATTTTTTATGTCATGTATTTCATGCACAATACAGACTTTTGTATCGAGGTATATTATCACTTACACGTTATTTTGTTCAGAATTAACACTACCAGATCAATAATGCTAGCATACTCTTCGCCGCAGCACTAAAGACAAGACAATTCACTGATGGACTAAAATAAAAGGAACCACACTCCCGCTCACACTGACAGTCACGTACAGACGGCAAAGCAACACAACCTCCAATGTAGACGGATTAATGCCTCAGAAGTGGCTGCACTCCGTACCAAGCATGTTGTTCAACAACAAAAATGCAGCTTTCAGGATTCGCGCACAAAATATGATATAAATCAACTTTTAATATGTTGTTGGGAAATGATAAGGGTTAAATTATCAATATAATTAATAATTAAATACTTGAACATTATATTGCCAATACATTAGATTCAGAAGCAAAGAAGTGGAACACCAAATAGAAAAGCTTCATAATAAGGGGCATAATAGAAGCAGTTTTCTGCAGAGAAAAATTGAACGATCTTCAGTTGTTGTTATGGTCTTTAGTCCGGAGACTGGTCTGATGCAGCTCTCCGCCCTACTCTATCCTGAGCAAGCCTTTTCATCTCCTAATAAGAACGGCAACCCACATCCACTTGAATCTGCTTACTATACGCGTCTCTTGGTCTCCCGCTGCGATTTTTACCCCACACACTTCCCTCCAATGCTAAATTTACGATTCCCCGATGTCTAAGAATGTGTCCTACCAAGAGATCCATTGTTTTAGTGAGGGCATGCCAAAATTTCTTTTCTCACCAATTCTGTTCAGTACCTCTTCATTAGTTACGCGATCTACCCACCTAATCTTCAGCATTCTTCTGTAGCACCACATTTCAAAAGCCTCTATTCTCTTCCTGTCCGCACTGCTTATCGACCATGTTTCACTCCCGTACAAGGCAACACTCCACACAAATGCCTTCAGAAAAGACTTACTTACCCTTAAATTAACATTCGATGTTAACAAATTTCTCTTTTTTAAAAATGCTTTTCCTCCCATTGCCATTCTGCATTTTATATCCTCTGTACTGCGACCATCCATGTTATTTTACTACCCAAGTAACAAAACTCATCTACCACCTTCATTGTTTCGTTACCTAATCTAATTCCTTCAGCATCGCCTGATTTTCTAAGACCGCATTCCATTATTTTTGTTTTGTTCTTGTTAATGTTCATTTTATACGTTCTCTTCAACACACTATCCATTCCATTCAACTGCTCTTCCAGGTCCTTTGCTGTCTCTGGCAGAATTACAATATCATCAGCAAAACGCAATGTCTTTATTTCTTCCCCCTGAACTTTAATCCCTATTCCCAATTTTTCCTTGCTTTCCTTCACCGCCAGCTCGATGTACAAATTGAATAACGTCGGAGAAAGGCTACAACCCTGTCTTACTCCCTTCCCAACTGATGCTTCCCTTTCATGCCCTTCGAGTCTAATAACTGCGGTCTGGCTCTTGTACAAGTTGTAAATAACTCTCCTTCCCCTATATTTTACCCCTGCTGACTTCAGAAATTAAAATAGTGTATTCCAGTCAACGTTGTCAAATGCTTTCTCCAAATCTACAAAAGCTAAAAATGTAGGTTTGCCTTTCCTTAATCTATATTGTAAGATAAAACGTAAAGTGAGTATTGCCTCCCGGGTTCCTCTGTTCCTCCTGAATCCAAACTGATCTTCCCCTCGGTCAGCTTCTACCAGCTTTTCCATTCTCCTGTAGATATCTCGTGTTAAAATTTTGCAACCATGACTTACCAAACTGATGGTTCTGTAATTTTCACACCTGTCTGCGCCTGATTTCATTGGAATGGGGATTATTACATTTTTCTTAAAGTCTGAGGGCATTTCGCCTGTCTCATACATCCTACACACCAGTTCAAATAGTCTTGTCATGGTTGGCTCTCCAAGAGACTTTAGTAGCTCTGAGGGTATGTCATCTACTACTGGGGCCTTGTTCCGACCTAGGTCTTTCAAGGCTGTGTCAAATTCATCTCTCAGTATAGTATCTCCTATTTCATCTTGATCTATTTCTCCTTCTCTTCCTACAACTTCGTCTCTAAGTTCATTTCCTTTGTAGAGCTGCTCTATGTACTCTTTCCACCTTTAAGCTTTCCCTTCTTTGCTGTGAACTGGTTTCCCATCTGAGTTCTTGATATTCGTAGAGTTGCTTTTCTTATCTCCAAATGGTTCCGGAATCTGTGTCTTACCATTATAACATCTATCTGATACCTTCCGGTGTCTCCTGGTCTCTTCCACGTATAGAACCTTCTTTTGTGATTCTTAAACCACGTGTTTGTTACGATTAAATCATGTTCCGTGAAAATTCTACCAGGCGACTTCCTCTTTCATTCCTCCTGCCCAGTCCTCCCTTCTCTTCCTTTTCCTACTACCGAATTCCAGTCTCCCATCACAATTAAGTTTTCCTCTTCCTTAACTGTCTGAATAATTTCCTTTAGCTCCTCATATGTTTCTTCGATCTCCTCATCATCGGCAGAGCTAGTTTACCCGCATTCCTATTATCTTATTCATTAACAGTCCTACTCCTGTGATACCCCCAACTGATTTTGTATTTATAATCCTGTACTCACCTGACCAGAAATCCTGTTCATCCTGCCACCGAACTTCACTAATCCCCACTACATCTAACTTCAACCTATCCATTTCCCTTTTTAAATTTTCTAATTTTCCTACCTGATTAAGGGATCTAACATTCCACGCTCCGATCCGTAGAATGCCAGTACTGTATTTCCTGATGACAACATCCTCCTGAGTAGTCCCCGCCAGTATATCCGAATGGGGGACTATTTTACCTCCGGAATATTTTACCCGAGAGGATGCCATCATCATATTTCCATACAGTAGAGCTGCATGTCCTCGGGAAAAGTAACGGTTGTAGTTTCCCCTTGCTTTCAGCCGTTCGCAGTAACTGTGTGGCATAGCCACATTAGCTGATGTTACAAGGCCAGCTCAGTCAATCATCCAGACTGTTGCCCCTGTAACTACTGAAAAGGCTGCTGCCCCTCTTCAGGAACCACACGTTTGTCTGGCCTCTTCACAGATACCTCCCCGCTGTGGTTGCACCTATCTGCATCGTTGAGGCACGCAAGCCACTCCACCTCGGCAATGTCTATGGTTCATAGGGGTGGCGATCTTCAGTATATATGGTAAAAATGTAAATTCCGGAAATAGGGACCTCAAACAGCAGAGTTCTTATGGGAATGTGTGAGTGCGGTAATGTCGTCGGCTGCTGCTCCGTGGGGCGCGGCTGGTGGAGCAAATGGAGCAGGCTGCGGTGGCGGCGGCCGAGCAGAAGTTCGGACGGCGATGACCCTTCTCGTGGATGCGACCAGTATGAGGCGAGGAGCAGCTGCAGAGCTGCCTCCCGCGAGTACGCAGTACGGAGTTTGGACATCTGCTGCTTCAATGTCCGGACGAAGCGTTCCGCAGCGCCGTATGACTGCGGGCGAAACGGTGCACTGGTGAGATGCTGAATTCCATTGCGTGCACAAAAGGGGCGAAATTCTTGCGATGTGAACTGAGGGCCGTTATCAGGGAATATAATTGCTGGGAGACCTTCCAGACATAAAATTGAAGACAACGCCCTAATCGTGCTATCAGTAGTCGTAGGAGACATTTGCACTGCAAATGGGTAACCACTAAAAGCATCAAATGCTCAGTGTTCCAGAAGGGACTATAATAGTCAACATGCACTCGTTGCCATGATGAATCTGCTTTGGGCAAAGCAAAAATATTCTTAGGTGAGGCGGACTGGTTGGTAGAGCAGACTGAACACTGTGACGTCATCTGTTCTGTATGAGCGTCCATACCCTGCCAAGAACAGTGTCGCTGTGGCAATTACTTACTGCAAAACACTCCCCAATGTTCTTCGCGAAACCGAGAAAATTGAATAAATTCAGATTCCGAAAAATAAAGAAAATTAACTTCAGCATGCAACCCATAGAAACGCTTAGAATTATATAAGGAAGCGAATGAAATACAGCTACACGCAATAGGGGCTATTACAGAGATAGAAAAGGTCCTGTCTCAGGAAAACCAAAAAAATGACATAATTACAAAGTCGGAAAAATAAAAATACGAATTACGGCATGCAACCCATAGAAATGCTTAAAATTACAAGAAGAAGCGAAATAAATGTAGCTACACGCGATAGGGAGCGATTACAGAGACGGATGAAGTCCAGTCTCCAAAAAATTCGTAAAAGTGAAATAATTACAAACTCGCAAAAATAAAATAAAGAATTACAGTAATCAACACATAGAAATGTTTAGAATTGCATAAGGAAGCTATTGAAGGAGGTTGTACAAGGCTCAGAGAGAATTACTGACAGAGTGAAAACTACAAGTTGGAGAAGAAACAGCAAAATTAAAATAGGCGGGAAACATTAGTGGAAATCAGAAGGATACCCGCGTAGTTACTTGCCATATGGGCATGGAACAAACGAGAGTGGAAGCTGAAGGCTTTGTTCTATGAAACAACCACGTGCACCACATATCACTCATGGAAGGAAACGATGAGAAGATTTTTACATGCACTGTACAGAAATGAACATATCACCTATTAGCAATCAGGCCCCACAAAGCTAGAAAGTAATTACACAGAGTTCATACACCGCCACACGATCACAAAAGGTTTTAACATACCAGGCCATTATCAAACTGCAACTAGAATCACACACACCGCGTTTATCTATTGGAAATCTCTGAACTGAAGAACGAGAACACATTTCCGTACACAAACTGAGAAAATATTTTAAAAAAAATTATTCTTAGTTCACGAGTCTGAGTTAAACGTGCTAGACAATGAAACGCTACCATCTACAAACACAGGAGCAGAACCAATCTTACCTCACCAGAAGACCAGCACAGAATGAATAACCGAGCAGCCACGGGGGCACAAAAAGCTACCGGAAGCTAGAAAGCCAAGAAACAGCGGTGCCGGGAACGGAGAGCGAGACTCGCGCTGGAGAGGGTTCGCCGACTAGCTTGAAAGGGTGTAGAAAACTCTTTGGTAGTATTTGCAGCTATCGACACTGAGCCAGAGAGAACAAAGCAAAGCGAGCTATCACTCCCCACATTCAGACAGCCATAGATTCTCGCACATCCAATTAAAACAACTGCACACTCTCACAGGCACAGTGGCGTAGCGGAGAAGCTGTACTTATGCCACATTAATTAATATAACAGTAAATTATTAACAAAACAAAATAATAAAAACCTTGCAAAAATAACTAATATTCTAACACATGAAATAATAATGCTATTCCTCAAGCCTTTAAAAGAGTGCGGTTCAAGTTTTAACAAAATTATAATCTAGCGACATTAAATAAATTATAACTTTACACAAATGTACAAAAAATATATGGAACACGACAGACGATCGTCTTTCAGCGTCACCTATTGAAATACACATTGAGAAGGAAACAATCATAACATTCGACAGACTAATATCAACCTTCTGTTTGTACAGCTTGGAGTTCCTCCATGAGAACTAATGTATTTATGCCAGGAAAAATAGGATGCCCTTGATGAATACACCGGCAGTTTCATCAGACTGGAAAATGCCGCCGTTCTCTGAAGATATCCGTATCGCAGGAGTAGGAAGAATACCGGAAGAAGACGGTCGTCGATGCCTGTATCTGGCCAGGACGCCGATCCCCGCCTGCAATGCTGACTCCATCTCCATCGGCCCGTCATCCCGCGCTACTTGCAGTCACACCAGGTGGCCTCAGTGCTGCAGCAGCCTCTCAAGGAAGATCACCGGTGGTGCCTTCCAGCCCGTGCGGTTCAGCTCACGGGCCACACCATTAGTCATCGTGCAGAACCGGGTAGCCGCCTTCGCCTCTGTGGTGACGTTAAGGGCACAACCCCTTGCCGACGACTACTCCCCTCCTAGTACTGACGACGCTTACATAAATTAGCTGGAGGCACTTACTTCACCAAAATCGACCTGGCAGAAGAGTTATCACCAGATACCCTTGAATTCTGACTCCTGACAGTACACCGTCAAAAACGTTCGGCCTCTTCCATATGTTCAAATGTTTGTATAGTCTATGGGACTTAACTACGGGGTCATCAGTCCTTAAACTTACAAACTACTTATGAACTAACTAAGGACGGCACAAATATCCATGCCCGAGGGGGGATTCGAACCCCCGACCGTAGTGGCCGTGCAGACCGTGACTGGAGCGCCTCAGTCCCCTCGGCCACCGCGGCCGGCCCTCTTCCATATCAACAGACTCATGTTCAGCTTGGTCAGTGCTGCCGCATTTTCCGAAGATATCTGGAACAACTGCAAGACATTCTGAGATGCAAAACTATCTCGATGATATAGCCATCACGGTGTCCGTCACCACAGAACACATGACTAACCTCCACCTGCTCTTCCTCCGCGTTGGAGCAACTGGCTTGATATTGAAAGACGACCGTCTGTCGTCTTCCATATATTATTTATAAAATTGAAATTTATTTTATGTCGCTAGATTAGCATTCTGCTAAAACTAGAACCCCGCTCTTTTCAAATCATTAGGAATAGCATTTTTATTTCATGTTTTAAAATATTAGGTTCTGAAATGTCAGTTACAATTGCTAGGATATTGTTATTTTAATAATTTATTATTGTGGTTATGTATGTGGTAAATAAGTACGGCTTCTCTGCTACGCCACTGTCCTAGTGAGAATGGGTACTTGTTTTACTTTTAAGTGGATGTGCGAGGATCTAATGGCTTGCTGATTGTGGGTGGTAATAGCTCCCTTTGCATCGTTCTCTCTGCCTCACAGTCGATAGTAAGTCGTTAACAACTGCCGCTACTGGTGCAACCAAAGACGATTCTGCACCCTTTGGTTACAAGCCAGTTGGCGAGCCCTCTCCAGGGCGCATCTCGCGATCTTCTCTTCCTACCACCGCTGGGTTTTGCCAGTTTCCGGAAGCTTTCCCGCCTACTGGTCGCTCGGGCTTCTAGTCACTTTGTGCTCAGACTGTGGTGAGGTAAGGTTGGGTCCGCTCTTGTGTCTGCGGAGATGGTAGCGAATCGTTTTCTAGCATCTTTAACTTAGACTCTTGAACTTAAATTCGTTTTTTGGAATATTTTTTTTCGATCGTGTGCGGAAATGTGTTCTAGTTTTTCAATCCAGTGATTTCCAACATATAAACGCGTTGTATGTGTTACTAGTTGCAGTTTGATAACGGCCTGGTATATTCAAATCTTTTGTGATCATGTGGCGGTGTACGAACTCTGTATAAATTCTATCTAGTGTTGTGGGGCCCGATTTCTTACAGACGACATGTTCATTTTTGTTCAGTGCATGTGAAACTTTTCTTATCGTTTTCCTTCTGTGAGTGATATGTGTTCCATGTGGTTGGTTCTTAGATCAAAGCCTTCAGCTCCCACTATTGTTTGTTCCATGCCCATCAAGCAAATCACTATGCGTGATTTCCACTAACATTACGTAATATTATCTCCCCGCCTATTTTAATTTTGCTGTTTCTTCTCCGACTTGCAGTATGCACTCCGTCTTTGTCAGTAATTCTCTCCGATCCTTGTACAGTCTTCTTCAATAGCTTGCTTATGAAATTCTACGCAGTTCTAGGGGTTGTATGCCATAGTTAATTTTCTTTATTTTTCGTAAATTGAATTTGTACACTTTTATCGGTTTTCTGAATCACGAGATTTGAATCACGAGATTTGTAGATAGTCATCTGAATTCACGGCACTTCTCATAAAACCAGTGCCTAGATAGTGTACTCACAGATTGCAACGTAAGTGTCCACCGTGATTTTGTGTAATGAATCCGATTTTAAACCACTTCACCTTCAGAGGAGTAACGTAGCCATGTGTCACCGTTAGCCTGTTTGCTAGCGGTATAATTTAGATGCAACTTAACTTTGCTATACTCACGCACAGTCTAAAATCAGGCACGACAGACCAGAGCTATCTTCGCAGTTTTATTGTATATTGTGTTGTGTGGTACCTCCGGTTTTGCTGAATTTCGCCTACGATAGCGGCGCCTGCTTCGACCTCGCTTCAGCACGCTGATTTTGGTGAGTTTCGCTGTTTCATTGCTTGTGTTTGAGCGAGTGAGTGTAGTTTGTAAATCCTCCCCACAGTAGCGTTACGTTCTGTGTAATTTACGTTAAATTCAATGCTTGGGATCCTCAGTATTAGCTCAAGTAAGTGAGATGCTTTTTTATTGTATTAACAAACTTGGTTCCCCATTTTTGCTTGCGTGCGACCTGAATAAACAAGTTAAGTTCAGTATAATTTTTACTTGCCTTCCACCTCTGACCTTCCACCTCTTATATAATACTGTTTTTCACCAGTGCTGAGTACAAGCTCAGATGCAAATTTTTTTAAGCTTAAGTAACGTTGTGCCATAAATGTTTATCTTAACCAACGTAATGAAATAACTTTAATTGTGGTGGCTTTTTTATCAATGCCTGTGAGTAATTTCGTGTGATCTGTTACGTATATTGACCACTGTATCGTCAACGTCCTATTATTAGAGTAATTTGAATCAAGTCAGTTCCCAATTTGGGCCAGGGAACAAGATTTTGCAGCAGGCAGTAGCCGGTAGTTATTAATTTTATAGCTAAAATTAACCTTATCTATAACAGTAAACTCTTATCTGGGTACCTCCTACTAGAATCAAGCTTTCATTTCGTACAGTGGCCCACTATTAATATGTAAGTGTTCGTTTTTTTTCTACAGCCCATTTCCTGGCTAGGTCACATCATCTCTCAAGTCGGCATTTCCCCGTCTTCCCCCTGTACCGATGCCATGAGCAATCTGCCACACGCTAAGGACCACACAGACTTCAGTACTTGTCGGGCGAGGTTTTCATACTACAGAAAATTTCTTCTCCCGGCGACACAGGTGGGAAAATCCTGTCCCACCACTGTCGCAGCCTGCTAGACCGCAGCTTGCCAGACCACCTTTCACACCCTCAAACTGCAGCTCCAATCTGTGGCATGCCTCATGCGGTACACTGCAAAACTTCTCTTGATACTTGCCATGGGTGATTTGGAGTACAGACTGCAGGCAGTCATGTCCCACAAACTGACAGATGGCACAGAACGTCCCGTAGTGAACATCTCGAAACACTCTCCGCCGCCCAACTTACCTACTTCGAAATCGAGAAAGAAGCTCTTGCAATCGTCATTGTCTGCTCCAAATTCTGTCGCCTTCTCTGTGACATTTCCTTTCATTAAATTATAGATCACAGACGACTGCTATTCTTCTTCGATCCATCTGCATGACTCATAATCAGGATGTCCCAACAAATCCAGCATTAGATGCTGTTCCCTCCCAAACTTGCCCACATTATGCACTTCTGCACCAACCGTCGGCATGCCAACGCACGTCATCTGCAAATACGAAACTCTACCTTTGATCAATCGAAGCTCTTTACGTCTCAGAATTATGACGATATACATCGTGCCCTGGAGGTGTTTCCCAGTTTCCCATCGCGGCTGCGAAGCTCGCCGCAACTACCGAAGATTAATTCAGTCTCGACGTTACAAACGCTCCTACTGGCACCTCAGTAAGGGGAAGGTCGCTTCACTTTCTCTGCGTCGGGTGTCTCCCCCCAAACGTAACCTCTTAGGCCAAGCAGGGATGGCCGCGCTGTCGAAGTTGAGATGTTGCTGATTACACGGCCTCTACAGTCGGAGGATCGAGTCCTTCCTTGAATATAAATGTGTGTCTTGTCCTTAGTATGAGTTACTTTAAGTAGTGCTTGAGACTAGTGACGAGTGACCCAAGCAGTTTGCTTCCTTAGTTTTACACAAATTATGAAATTTTTTTAACATCTTTGAAATAAAATTGTGAACATAGGTACTATTATCAGCGGACGTTACAACGCCAAAGAATAAAAATGCACCCCTAGGTCGCAAATAAAAAATTATTTAACCTTGTTTCGGCAATGAATATAAAAAAAAAATGTTCAAATGTTTGTTAAGCTTATGGGACTTAACTACGGGGTCATCAGTCCCTAAACTTACAAACTACGTATGAACTACTTACGAACTAGGACGGCACAAATATCCATGCCCGAGGGGGGATTCGAACCCCCGACCGTAGTGCCGTGCTGACCGTGACTGGAGCGCCTCAGTCACCTCGGCCACCGCGGCCGGCCAATGAATATCATTTCCTTCATCAGAAGTTATAAAATAAAACAAGTCACATAATAAAATATACAACTCAGCTGCAAAGTTTGCGTCACAAAAGTGAAAGAGAAATTTTTAGAAATAGCTGGCCACTATGGACTGCACGCCTACACGAAGGCCTCAGACGGGCGTGTGCTAAGTAGAGTTGAGAACAGGAAAATGTTACCTCAGTGCTGCCATCTCGTAGTCGCAATTACAACTAGGCTACTGTACAGAGAGAAACAGTACTGAAAAACAATTGCTACAAAAAGGCTTTCTTTGACATGAGAGAGGGCTGAGCGTCATATCGGCAATACAATATCATTCTCCCTCTACAGTAGCCTAGATGTAATTGTGGCTACTAGATGGCACTGCCGACGTAACGTCTTACTATTCATATCTCCACTTAGCACACGCCAGTCTGATGCCTCCGTGCAAGCGTGCAGCTCATAGTGGGTAGCTTTTTCTAAAACGACTTTTAAATTTTGTGACGTAAGGTTTACAACTGAGTTGTATATTTTATTATGTGACTTGTTTTATTTTATAATTTCCGATGAAGGGAATCATATCCATTGCCGAAAAATGTTAAATAATTTTTTTTATTTGCGACCGAGGGCTGCATTTTAATCCTTTGATCTTTAAGATATCTTCACCCGCCGCAAGATGTATGAGACAGGGGAAGTACCCTAAGATTTTCAGAAGAATATAATAATTCCAATTTCAAGAAAAACAAGTGCAGACAAGTTTGACTGGAATACTCTCTTTCGAATTCTAAAGGTAGCAAAGTAAAGTGGATGGAACGATAAGTTGTATATAAACTGTATGAAGACCAGACTGCAATTATAAGAGTCGAAGGGCATGAAAGGGATAGGGAGTGAGAGAACGTTTTGGCTATTCTCCGATACTATTCAATGTGTATATTGAGCAAGCTATGAAGAAACCCAAGGAGAAATATGGAGACAGAATTAAAGTCCAGGGAGAAAAAAATAAATCTACACTTTTTGCCGAAGAGATTGTAACTTTCTCAGGGACAGATAAGGATCTGGAAGTGTCAGGCAGTGTTATGAGAAGAACGTTAAAAAAACGAATGCAATGGAATGTAGTATAAGAAAATCACGTTTTGCTGTAGCAATTACATTACACAATGCTACAATGACATTAATAGTTTATTTTTATTTTGAGTAAGGAAAAAACCTCTGAACGGCGAAATAAAAAAGTTATAAAATGCAGAATGCCTGTGAGAAGAATAGCATTTCCAAAAATTCAAAACTCTTCAGATTGAAAATTAATTTTAAAAGCAAGGAAGTACTTTCTGAAGACATTTGTCTTGAGTGTAGCAATGTAGGGGAGTGAAACGTAAACGGTAAGGAACTCTGACAGAATGATGACAGAAACTTTTGACATGTGGTGCAAAAGATTAATGCTGAAGATTATGTGGGAACTTGGTGTAATTAATGAGGTGCCGAACAGAATTGGGGAAGGAACAAAAGCCGTCCGCGGTGGCCGAAGGGACTGAGGCGCGACAGTCACGGTCTGCACGGCCACTACGGTCGGGGGTTCGAATCCCCCCTCGGGCATGGATATTTGTGCCGTCCTTAGTATTAGCTAGTTCATACGTAGTTTGTAAGTTTAGGGACTGATGACCCCGTAGTTAAGTACCATAAGCTCTACAAACATTTGAATTGAAGAAACAAAATTTCCGGGATATCTTGACTAAGACAACGGATCGATTGGTGGGACGCTTTCCGAGATATCGTGGAATCGTAATTTTAGCAATGACGAACAATGTACGGGGAAAAAATCGCAGAGGGAGACCGATGATCGATACAGCAGTGTCGTTGCGTGGAACTGTCGCTGTGCTGCAGAACTCGCAGTTTTTAAAGCTATACGTGTCCCTTCGTATGCTTCATGTTCTTTCGTTTAGGAAGCCTAACGTATGCTGTAATGGACTGCTTTCGACCGCCCCGGAGGCCAGCGGCGGCTGCCGTGGCCAGCCCAGCCCAGGCCAGCCCAGGACTCCGGCAACTGACAGTGAGGCTGCAGGTGACTGTAGTAATTTTATTATAAAAACAGGACGCTGCACAAATTCGGGTATGAATTATGATACAAAAGTAATGAACCTCTGACAAGGATAGCCCAAAAACGATTGATACTGAGGACGTGTTAACTGTTTTAAAGGAAACTACAAACCGCTTTCCAACTCGGTGGAGAATACAACCAGAAGCTCAAGAACACAGCCAAATAGTTGAAGGTACGTTTCTCTTTAACTGAGCTACAGCAAATGCAATGTGCGTATATCACCAATTCTCAATACAGCTCTGATAAGACGGACGGCGGCTGGCCACCGTGGGTGGGTCGTTTCGATGTGAAGCTGAAGCTTATGACAAACTACAACGTAAAAAATAAATAAATAAAATAAATCCCTCAGTTGAAGTCAATCACGTAACAAAATCAAACAAGAAGTTTGGAAAACTGCTTGCCTCACTGGCCAGAAGCAGAAGAGCAGCTCAACTGTAGGCTCGTAAATGAGTGCTTCGAAATGCAAATATAGTGCACTGTAATAATAATTTTGTTCCTCTACCCACAGAGAAACAATTGTGAGTACTTCAAAATGTTCAAATGTTTGTAAATCTATTGGACCAAACTGCGCGTGGTCATCAGTCCGTAGCTTACAAACTGCTTAAACCTAGGTAAACTAACCTAAGGACAACACACACACCCATTCCCCAGGGAGGACTCGAACCTCCACGGCGAGCAACCGCGCGCTCTGCAGCGAGACGCTTTAAACCGCTCGGCTACTCCACCGCACCTGTGAGTACTTCAAGCAATACAATTTGCACTTGCAACTAATTGTAGGCTAAGTCACTCGTTGCTTTGCCAAGAACTGCCCACCTGCGTCCTCGCACCACAAGCAAAGCTCCGACTTACTTTTTCAGCAGGCCACGAGTCTCTCCAGAAAGTTTTCTCAAGAGCCAATCACAGCTATAGCTTCAAATCTCTCTCCATCACCTTTAGTTACTTCCAAACAACTTTCCCGCGAAAAATAAGCTTCCAGATGCTTCTAGAAAGTTCTAGCACATTTCGACCGTTTAGCGGTTGAAATCAGCTCCCAATCGTAGCGTCGCCCGCGAGATCTGCCCCACCTGGCCACACGCGGCGCCCTCCAGCTACCGCCACGACTGCCCTCGTCTGCCGGCCGCGGTGGCCGAGGGGACTGAGGCGCTCCAGTCACGGGCTGCACGGCCAGTAAGGTAGGGGGTTCGAATGACCCCTCGGGCACTGATATTTGTGCTGTCCTTAGTATTATTTAGTTCATAAGTAGTTTTTAAGCTTAGGGACTGATGACCCTGTAGTACGAACATTTAAACTGTCCTCGTCTGCTGCCGGCCTCCCTCACTGACGTGGCTGCGTTTCCGTTTCCAAACAGGAAAAGTACGACATGCCTAACAGCATCAACCAGTTTTCTCAGTGACCTAGTCAACATTAATATTTCCACTCCTCCTACCTACTTTTGCTTTCAGATTATCCGGAATCAAACTGATAGATTATAAATAAATGAACGTAATTAATTATCAGTTAAATACAATGAAAGAATCCCTGAGACGGATTTACGTCTCAAATATGTCAAAGACATATAGCAGACTTTAGTTTAAAATTTAAAACGGAATAATGTAGATAGAAAGGTAAAAGTTGACACACATGTTTGGAATGACATGGAGTTATATTAAAAGAAAAAAAAATAATCAGAAAATGTCCGACGGATGACGCTTCATCTGATTAGAAAAGCAGTAATTAGCATAACAAATTAAGACAAAGCAAAAATGATGTTCTTCACAGGAAATGCTCAACATGTTCACCATCATTCCTCAACAATTATTATGTAATTAATTATTACATAATCATAGCATGTAAGGTGGTGAACTTTCCTGCCGTCAGTCCGCAGGCGTACAGACGACTTAAGCTAACTTACACACACACACACACACCCATGCCCAAGGGAAGACTCGAACCTCCGATGCTCCTCAGCAAGGCACTCGGCCACTCTAGGAAATACTGACGACCAAGGTAATACCTTCCAGTGAATCAGATCTTCTGGTGAAGATAGCAGACTTTAGTTTAAAATTTAAAACGGAATAATGTAGATAGAAAGGTAAAAGTTGACACACATGTTTGGAATGACATGGAGTTATATTAAAAGAAAAAAAAATAATCAGAAAATGTCCGACGGATGACGCTTCATCTGATTAGAAAAGCAGTAATTAGCATAACAAATTAAGACAAAGCAAAAATGATGTTCTTCACAGGAAATGCTCAACATGTTCACCATCATTCCTCAACAATAGCTGCAGTCGAGGAATAATGTTGTGAACAGTACTGTAAATCATAAGAGTGGGCCAATGTACGAAATAAAAGCTTAATTCTGGTAGGAGGTACACAGATAAGAGTTCATTGTTATAAATAAAGCTTAATTTTAGCAGTAAAATTAGCAGAAGGTCCGTGTGAACTACCGGCTACTTCCTGCTGCAAAACCTTCTTCCCTCGCGCAAATTGAGAACTGACTTGGTTCAAATTACTCGAATAACAGGAAGTTAACGACACAGTGGCCAATATACATAGCAGCTCACACGTAATTACACACAGACATTAATAAACAAGCCACCACAAATAAAGCTATTTCATGAAGGTGGCTAAGAAAATCATTTATGGCGCAACGGAACTTAAACATAAAAAAGTTGCATCTGAGCATGTTCTTAGGACTGGCGAAAAACAGTATTAAATAAAACGGGGAAGGTGCTCGAAAACTACAATTTATAAGCAAGTCCAAATTATACTGAACTTAAATTGTTTATTGAGGTCGAACGCAAGCAAAATTGGGAATCAATTTTGTTAATACAATAAAAATTCATCCCATTTACATAATGTAACACTGATGATGCCCAGCATTGAATTTAACAAAAGTTTCACAGAACTTAACGCTACTGGGAGGAGGATTTACAAACAACACTCACTCGCTCACACACACGCAATGCAACAGCGAAACTCACCACAATCAGCGTGCTGAAGCGAGGCCGAAGCAGGCGCCGCTATCGTAGACGAAAGTCAGCAATTCCGGAGGTACTACACTACACAATATACAATAAAACTGCGAAAGTGTATCTGGTCTGTCGTGCCTGATTTGAGATGGTGCGTGAGTATAGCAAAGTTAAGTTGCATTTAGATTCGACCCCTAGCAAACAGGCTAACGGCGACACACGGCTACGTTGCATGTTCGCACTCCACTGGAGGGGAAGTGGTTAAAAATCGGATTCATTACATAACGGTTGCACAGTGGTAGAGTGTCAGACTAAAAATCCAAAGGTCGCGGGTTCGATCCCCGCCAGGTCCTAGGATTTTTATCTGTCGCTTTCCACTTCTTTCACCTCTGGCAATATCGCTCATGTGAAAAATACCGAGTAGCACCGTGGTTCGGAACCCACGTTAAACTGTAGGTCCCCCTATAACTGGCTTGGTAAGTCAGTTCGAAGGTCGGAGGAAGACAACGGCATACCACCTCCAAACAGAACCATGCCTAGTAAAGCACTGTGGTGTTCAAACCAATCTTCGGATTGTTGACTGCTTTACCTTTTTTTACATAAAATCACCGCGAAGTCTTAAGTTGCAATCTGAGAGTAAACTATCTAGGCAGTGGTTTTATGCGGAGTGGCGTGAATTCAGGTGACTAGCTGCAAACCCCTGTAGTCGGAGTTCTGACCCATGTGGTTCCGAAAAACGATAAAAGTTTACAAATTCAATTTCCAAAAACTAAATATAATTAACTAAGCCATACAACCCCTAGAACTGCGTAGAGTTTCATATGGAAGCTGTCAATAAGCCAGAAGCTGGGGTAGGGATGTTTCTCCTTTGTAAGCGAGTCGTATTAAAATGAAGATTAACTCGGAAACTTGGGTGCAAAGGATGTAGGATATAGGTTGCCACTACCGTAGTTCTGAGGAGAGGAAGAGAATTGCACAAGACAGGGTAGCGTGGACATCAATCTACGAAGTGGAGTCCACAACAGCAACAACAACAACAACATGGAGAGAGAGTGCACCAGTTTCCAGTCAGACCCCGCCGCCCGGAAGCGCCGCCACGCGGTCCGGCCTCTGCCACTCGCCAGACGACACTCCTGTTGTACACACGTCCGCACCAGCGCCCCAAGCGTATAAGTCTGGAATCGCCAAGGTTTCCGTCCGTCCTGTTACACGGCAGACCTAACGCGTACAAGTCGGGACGAACGCCTTAAGGTATACGCACAGAAGTGCGCGCTTTGTTTACAAGTTTGTTCGATGCGAGGAATAGTTCATCTATCTGTCAACGTTTCATTTGTTCACATTAAACTTTTGAGAAGTCTAGGTTCGTGTTCCTTAAGCAATTACTGTTCTCTTGTCAAAGTAGCGTGAAATTTCTTTACCATTACAGGGAGTTGTGAACCAAACTGTTCGTTGATGTTTTTTGTCTTGTGCAGCTATTGTTGGTCTATGGGACTTAACTACGGAGTCATCAGTCCCTAAACTTACAAGCTACTTATGAACTACTTACGAACTAGGACGGCACAAATATCCATGCCCGAGGAGGGATTCGAACCCCCGACCGTAGTGGCCGTGCAGACCGTGACTGGAGCGCCTCAGTTCCCTCGGCCACCGCGGCCGGCTGTGCAGCTATATTCGAATTTCCTTATGATTACACAGAGCAATGAACTACCATAGTCCGTTTCACATCAAGCTGGTTGAAGCAAATGAGTTAATTTACGTCAATGAACATTTAGTTCTTGAGACAGTTCTTAGTATCATGTTGTACCCTAGCCTTGCCATAAAGTTTAATTCAAATGTTCCCCGTATTTTTAATATATGATTATGTTGTTGTTGTTGGGTTGTTTAAGGGGGACTAAACTACAATGGTCATCAGTCCCCCATTCCATCCCTAGGCGTCAAAAGTGGGCGTATCTCTGTAACGTTAATGGAGCTAGAGGTTAAAATGTCGAAGTGAGAGAGGAGTCCAGCTGAGTCCATAAAACATCATAAAAATGGACAAGACACAAAACGTAAAGAGACGATCACACAAGGACATCTGACAACAAAGAAGCCGATGTCTGTGGTTGACCGACCAGAAGAATAAAAAAGGAAAAGTCAACCACTCGGTTTCACAAAGAAATCTCCAGTTACAGAGAACGATAAAATCCCCCTGCTCGAATAAAACGTAAAACGGCATCTGCCATTGTGGCATAGTCACCTAAAACTTCCGATAAAACAGCAGGGAGGTTAAAATGTCTCCGCAAGGCGGCTAAAAGAGGGCAGTCCATCAATATGTGGACGATTGTCAGACGGGAGCCACACCGACATTGGGCTGGGTCCTCACCCCGAAGGAAATGTCCATGGGTGAGCCACGTATGCCCAATGCGGAGGCGACACAAGACCACTGAGTCCCGTCGTGAACCACGCATGGAGAAGCGCTATGCAACCGTCGTTCCTTGACCACCCGGAGCTTGTTGGGTGTGCGCAGGCTACGCCACTCAGTATCCCAAAGCTGACGTACTCGCTGGCGCAACAACGAACGGAGATCAGAAGCCGGGAGGCCAATCTCTAGACAGGACATACCGACAGCCTGCTTGGCAAGCCTGTCAACACGTTCGTTGCCCGGGATACCAACGTGGCCCGGAGACCAGATGAACGTCGCTGATCGCCCAGACAGTTCAACGGCACGAAGCGTCTCCTGTATGGCAAACACCAGGGGAGACCGCGGGTAACACTGCTCCAGAGCTCGGAGGCTGCTCAGGGAGTCGCTGCAAACAATAAAAGACTCGCCTGAGCAGGTCCGGATATGCATGAGAGCTCTGTGAATGGCCACCAGCTCTGCAGTGTAAACACTGCAGCCATTCGGCAGAGAGTGCTGTTCCACATGGTCACCATAAATATAGGCAAATCCCACACAGCCATCAACAATTGAACCATCGGTGTAGATCAGGTCATAACCACCTCTATGACAGCCGAGAACTGACGGCGGAGCGCCTCCAGTGGAACTGAGTCTTTGGGCCCATGGGCCAAGTCCAGCCGAGTAGACGGCCTTGGCAAACACCACGGAGGTGTACGCACATGGACCCGATATGGAAATGGAAGGGGAAAAGACTCTAGTTCCAGGAGGAGGGATCGAACTCGAAAGGCAATCGTATGACCTGATCTAGGGCGTCGCTGATGGGGACGGACAACCACATCAGAAAAGAGGAGACGCCAGTCTGGGTGGCCTGGGGAGCAATATACATTGGCTGCATAAGCCACTAGCAGGTGTTGGCGGCGTATCTCCAAAGGTGGGACCCCAGCCTCCACAAGTAAGCTGTTCACAGGGCTGGTGCGGAAGGCACCCGTCGCGATGTGAACCCCACAGTGGTGGATGGGGTCCAACAGGCGCAATGCCGAAGGGGATGCTGAACCGTAGGCAATGCATCCAAAGTCAAGCCGTGACTGTACCAGTGCTGTGTAGAGTCGTAATAGTGTGGAGCGATCCGCGCCCCAAGTTGTAATGGCCCAGGTGGCGAAGAACATTCAGATGGCGCCAGTACTCCTGCTTCAGCTGACGAATATGAGGAAGCCACGTCAGCCGAGCGTCAAAGACAAGCCCTAAAAACCTATGTGTGTCCACTACTTGAAGTAAGTGGTCGTCAAGGTAAAGTTCGGGGTGTGGGTGAACAGTCCGACAGAAGTGCGTAGCACTAGTCTTGGCCGCAGAAAACTGGAAGCCGTGGGCAAGAGCCCAGGATTGCGCTTTTCGAATCGCTCCCTGCAGTCTGCGTTCAGCCACTTGTGTGCTGGAAGAGTTAAAATAGATGCAGAAATCCAGCATATAGTGAAGGGGATACTGACGACCCAACTGCTGTCGCTAGGCCATTAATGGCTATTAAAAATAAGGGAACACTCAGAACAGAGCCCTGAGGAACCCCATTTTCCAGCACATGAGAGGTGCTTCGAGAGGCACCAACTTGAACTCTAAAAGAACGGACAGCTAAAAAGATACTAATAAAAATTGGAAGGGAGCCCCGGAGGCCCCACCCATGTAAAGTAGTAAGTATGTGGTGTCGCCACGTTGTGTCATACGCCCTCTGCATGTCAAAAAAGACGGCTATGAGATGTTGGCGCCTGGAAAAGGCTGTGCGGATTGCGAACTCGAGGTACACCAGGTTGTCGGTGGTGGAGCGACCCCGGCGGAATCCGCCCTGGCATGGAGCCAGTAAGCCCCGAGTCTCGAGGATCCAGCACAGCCGCCTACTGACCATGCACTCCAACAGTTTACAGAGAACATTGGTCAGGCTGATGGGTCGATAGCTATCCAAATGAGCAGGGTTTTTGCCCGGTTTCATTACAGGTATGATGATACCCTCCCGCCACTGCGAAGGGAATACCCCGCCGCTCCAGATCCGATTGAAAATGGCGAGGATATTACCCAGGCTTTCTGCAGAGAGGTGTCGCAACATTTGGGCATGGATGCTATCAGGCCCAGGGGCCGTGTCAGGACATTGCGCGAGGGCACCAAGTAGCTCCCACTCACGGAATGGAGAGTTATAAGCTTCACTGCGGCGGGTGGTAAAAGAGATAGGCTAGCATTCCACCCGCTCCTTGAACGTACGGAAGGCCGGTGGGTAGTTTGCATAGGCAGAAGCACGAGCATAATGCTCAGCAAACATCTCTACAAGCGTCATTGGATCCGTACATATGGCTCCATTCATGGAGATCCCAGGGATTGTTGTTGTTGTGTATCCCCGTAAGCGCCTAATCCGACTCCAGACCTGGGAAGTGGAGATACCTGACCCAATGGTGGAAACGTGCGTCTCCCAACACTCCCGTTTCCGTCTTCTAATTAGACAGCGAGCACGAGCACGGAGCTTTTTAAAGGTAATGAGGTGCTCAAGAGAAGGGTGCCGCCTGTACCGCTGTAGGGCCCGCCTACGGTCAGCTACCTCTGGTGACCACCACGGCACCGCCTTACGCTGTGGGCGCCCTGAAGAACGAGGAAAAGTAGCTTCTGCAGCAGACAATATGGACTATGTGGCGCTCTCAACCACCACATCGATGGTAATGAGTGGGGGAGGGCCAACGATGGCAGCAGAGGTGTAGCCTTCCCAGTGAGCCCTATGAAGAGCCCACCGAGGAGAGCGTGCTGCGGACTGACGTTGTGGGAGTGGCAAAAAGATCGGAAAATGGTCAGTGCCGCACAAGTCATCATGGACACTCCAATGGATGGATGGCGGAAGGCTGTGGCTGCATATCGACAGATCAATGGCCGAGAATGTGCCGTGTGCCACACTGAAATGTGTGGGGGCACCTGTATTCAAGAGGCAGAGGTTGAGCTGAGAAATCAGGTCCTCGACAACTCTGCCACGGCCAGAGATCGTAGAACCACCCCACATGGGATTGTGGGCATTTAAGTCCCCCAATAGCATAAAAGGTGGCGGGAGTTGCGAGATAAGTGCAGCCAAGACAGCCATAGAGACATCGCCATCAGGAGGGAGGTAGAGACTGCTGACAGTAATCTCTTGTGTTGTCCTTACCCTAACAGCCACCGCTTCCAACGGTGTCTGAAGGGGCACAGGTTCACTATATACAGAGGTAAGGACATACACACACACTCCACCTCACACCCTGTTATACTGGCTACGATTACAGAAGTATCCCCTATAGCCCCGAAGGGCAGGGGTCCGCATTGCCGGAAACCAGGTTTCCTGCAGGGCAATGCAGAGAGCAGGTGTAACGCTCAAAAGTTGTCGTAGCTCAGCCAGGTGGGTGAAAAAACCGCCGCAGTTCCATTGGAGGATAGTGTCCGACAGCTGGGAAGACATGAATGAAAGGATGTGATGTATCACACCTCAGCAGCTTTTGCATCCACCAGTAGCGATGCATCAGCGTCTAAATCCATCGAGTCTGATGCGTCCAAGAGAGCAAGATCCTCGTCCTCGTCCTCAGAGGCAGAGGCTGAGGGAGCGGGTGGCATCGTGGCCACCGTGGAATCTTTGGTCTTATCCTTCTTGTCCTTTTTCAGTCGAACCCTTTTATCCCTCGGGGGCTTCACCGGAAGGAGGGGCTTTGCAGACTCAGCCTCCGTCTCAGTGACAGAGGGAGAGCCCGACGCCCTGCGGCCAGCAGCCGGCGGCGGTGCCTGCTTCTGGCTTGTGCCGGCATCGGCACTGGCGGAAGCCGCAGAAGGGAGCATCCCTAGGGACCCCTTCTGGGTGAGGGCAGCCGGAGAAGGTTGACGTTTCTCCGACGGAGGGTTGGGGGCTGCTCCTGAAGCAATTGCCTTGGGAGCAGGAGGAGGAATGGAGCCCCCGACCACTGTGGGGGCAGGTTTGAGTTGACGGCCCTGATGGCCGTTGGAGACAGAAACACTATTGTCTGCTGCAGTCACAAAGGTGGATGGCGACGATATCACAGATACAAAAGATGCGGTCATTCGTGACGGGATGAAGTCGCTCATACTTCTTCCGAGCCTCAGAATAAGAAATCCGGTCCAAGGTCTTCAATTCCATTATCTTCCGTTCCTTACGGAAAACGGTGCAATCCGACGAACAAGAAGGATGATTTAAACCACAGTTAATGCAGACTGGAGGCGGTGTACATGGAGCGTCCGGGTGTGCTGGACGTCCACAGTCCCTGCATGTACCGGTGGAAGCACATCTGGAGGACATGTGGCCGAATTTCCAGCATTTAAAATACCTCATAGGGGGAGGAATATAAGGTTTCACGTCGCACCGGTACACCATCACCTTGACCTTCTCAGGCAGGGTATCGCCTTCGAATGCCAAGATAAAAGCACCGGTGGCAACCTTGTGATCCTTTGGTCGCCTATGGACACGCCGGATGAAGTGGACACCTCCGCGCTCTAAGTTGGCGCGTAACTCGTCGTCGGATTGTAACAGCAGGTCTTTATGAAAAACGATACCTTGGACCATATTGAGCGACTTATGTGGTGTAATGCTCACAGGGACATCACCCAGCTTGTCGCAGGCAAGTAACGCCCACGACTGGGCTGGGGATGCTGCTTCTATGAGCACTGCGCCGCTTCGCATCTTTGATAGGCCAGAAATTTCGCCGTACTTATCCTCAAGATGTTCCACAAAGAAAAGAGGTTTGGTAGATGTAAAGGACTCACCATCTGTGCGGCTACACACTAGAAATTTTGGAGAAGGTGGTTCATTTGCAGATTTAGCCCGACGTTCCTCCCACGGTGTGGCTAGGGAAGGGAACGAACGGGGGTGATACCAAGCAGCATTAAAATCTCCTCTACCTCGCTTAGAGACGCCGTTTTCGGGACCGGCCACGCTTATAAGTGCTCGTTTCATCCTGGTCCCACGAGCAGCTAGGGAACTAAAGGTCCACCCATGTAGAGCCCCGCTTGCCTGGGTAAGCCTTATACAACTGAGGTGCGGCAGGTTCCTCAGAGGTTGCTCGCTAGCGGCTGTTCAACCTCAACAGCCATGCATCTCCTCGGCACGTAGCACACCTTGAGTTTGAGGTTTTTTTTTTTTTTATAGAGGTTTGTACCGTCCTCGCGACCCGGGCGATTAAGCCAAGATCCCCGGGCTCTGAAACATACAACGTTCAATCGTCGCGCCGAACGATGGTCGTTGAGGCACGCACAGAGCTTACGGTGTAGCGGACTGTTGGCGCGACACAGCCCACAGCTCAGGACCCCGGGTTCGCCAAGCCCGTACTCAGCAAATTAATGCTGAGCCCCTGAGGGGTATCTGATTATATTTAAGTTTCTCTTGTGTAGTTAACTTGGAATTTCGTTATTATACAGACTAATTAGCCAAATAGTTTTATATGAAGCTGATACAAATTATTATTACTTGTTACCCTTCTGCACCACGCATCAAATACGTTATGATTAAACTGTATTGTATGCTGTGCTGGTACACGCGTATTATTTATGTATATTTACGGTTCACAGTATTTTATATGTGGAACACGTAGTTATTTCTGAAGCATCTGTTGTGACAGTGGCTGCCTCAACGATAACTGTTCAATAATTCGTATCGGAAGGCTAGTAGAAAAAAGTGCCGTCTGCACTCTGCTGAAGAAAGTAAGCAGGAAGCCAGCTGGACAGAGCTTCTGCACACGCTCAAATAAGCCTACTCTACTGTACATGCGCACATCCACGGCAGAATAGAGCCGTCCCTGTTTCTCCACGGCGGCCCTTCTGCTTGTAGGCGGCCGGCAGTGCAGCCGCTAGGTGCTGTGTGTCGTGTAGTACAGCACCCCTCTGCCCCGCCCCTCTGCCGAGTCCTGTGAAGTTGGCACCCCTTTTTTGGAAAATGTACATTTTTTTCGGAGTTCTAGACAGATATACAATAGTTCTGGAGTTCTCTGTACAAAATTTAAATAGTTCTGCATAATTTCGCCGAAAAAATAGGAAAAATTACCACAAAATTTAGTTTTTTCAAAATAATTTTCTGCCTAATTGTTCAAACATAGTTCTGATCACAGTTCTAAATAGCTCTCAAAGAGTTCTACAGGAAATACTAATGACATTTTTCTGTGCAGATTATACTTCATGAGATAATTGCAATAATGGGGAATCCATTTACACGCTACTGTGAATTTGGCACCCATTTTCTCAAAAATGTGCATTTTTTTCAGAGTTCTAGGCAGATATGCAATAGTTCTGGAGTTCTCTGTACAAAATTTAAATAGTTCTGCACTAATTCGAAAAAAAATTACAAAAAATTGTAACAAATTTTAGTTTTTTCCAAATAATTTTTTGCCTAATTGTTCAAACATAGTTCTGATAACAGTTCTAAATAGCTCTCAAAGAGTTCTGCAGAAAATCCTAATGATATTTTTTTGCCCAGATAATAGTTCACGAGCTAATTGCGTAAATAGGGAGAAAAACTACACAAAATTGCGCCTGAGTCGTGTGAAGTTGGCACCCCTTTTTTCAAAAATGTAAATTTTTTTCAGAGTTCTAGACTGATATGCAATAGTTCTAGAGTTTTCTGTACAAAATTTAAATAGTTCTGCAGCATTTCGTGAAATATCGCAATTCTGAATAGTGGGAGAGCTGTGAAGTTGGCACCCCTTTTTTCAAAAATGTAAACTTTTTTCAGAGTTCTAGACAGATATGCAATAGTTCTGGAGTTCTGTGTACAAAATTTGTATAGTTCTGCAGAATTTCGCCGAAAAAATAGTAAAAATTACCACAAACTTGAGTTTTTTTGAGTTTTTTTAAAATAATTATTTGCCTATTAGCACAAACATAGTTCTGATCACAGTTCTAAATAGCTGTCAAAGAGTTCTACAGGAAATCCTAATGATATTTTTCTGTGCATTTTATACTTTATCAGATAAATGCATTAATGTGGAATCCATTGTCACGTTACTGTAAATTGGCACAATTTTTTTTTAGAAATACACATTGTTTTTGGGGTTCTGTGTACATATACTATAGTTCTAGAGTTCATGTGAATATTTCTATGTAACTGCCCGAAAAAAAAAAATTTGGAATATCTGATAAGCTGTCTTATTTGTGCCCTTTATTCGAGA
This sequence comes from Locusta migratoria, assembly GCA_026315105.1. NCBI lineage: Eukaryota > Metazoa > Arthropoda > Insecta > Orthoptera > Acrididae > Locusta > Locusta migratoria. Next base: position 675,406,780 of record CM048746.1, on the reverse strand, counting down.
AATATACATTTTTCTTAGGTCTTGACAGATATTCTATCCGCTGCACATTCAATTTGTTGTTTTTACGTATGAGTGATTACTGCTTATCGTAAACAAGAACTATTGCACATGTCCCTAGAACTCTGGAAAAAACGTCTATTTTTTTAGAAAAAACGGGTGCAAATTCCACAGTAGCATGTAAATGAATACTCCATTATTGTAATTATCTCATAAAGTATAATCTTCACAGAAAAATGCTATTAGGATTTCCTGTAGAACTCTTTGACAGCTATTTAAAACTGTGATCAGAACTATGTTTGCGCTAATAGGCAAATAATTATTTAAAAAAACTAAAAAAACTCAAGTTTGTGGTAATTTTTACTATTTTTTCGGCGAAATTCTGCAGAACTATTCATATTTTGTACACAGAACTCCAGAACTATTGCATATCTGTCTAGAACTCTGAAAAAAATTTACATTTTTGAAAAAAGGGGGTGCCAACTTCACAGCTCTCCCACTATTCAGAATTGCGATATTTCACGAAATTCTGCAGAACTATTTAAATTTTGTACAGAGAATTCTAGAACTATTGCATATCAGTCTAGAACTCTGAAAAAAATTTACTTTTTTGAAAAAAGGGGTGCCAACTTCACACGACTCAGGCGCAATTTTGTGTAGTTTTTCTCCCTATTTACGCAATTAACTCGTGAACTATTATCTGGGCAAAAAAATATCATTAGGATTTTCTGCAGAACTCTTTGAGAGCTATTTAGAAGTGTTATCAGAACTATGTTTGAACAATTAGGCAAAAAATTATTTGGAAAAAACTAAAATTTGTTAAATTTTTTAAAAATTTTTTTCGAATTAGTGCAGAACTATTTAAATTTTGTACAGAGAACTCCAGAACTATTGCATATCTGCCTAGAACTCTGAAAAAAATGCACATTTTTGAGAAAAGGGGTGCCAACTTCACAGTAGCGTGTAAATGGATTCCCCATTATTGCAATTATCTCATGAAGTATAATCTGCACAGAAAAATGTCATTCGTATTTCCTGTAGAACTCTTTGAGAGCTATTTAGAACTGTGATCAGAACTATGTTTGAACAACTAGGCAGAAAATTATTTTGAAAAAACTAAATTTTGTGGTAATTTTTCCTATTTTTTCGGCGAAATTATGCATAAATATTTAAATTTTGTACAGAGAACTCCAGAACTATTGTATATCTGTCTAGAACTCCGAAAAAAATGTACATTTTCCAAAAAAGGGGCGCCAACTTCACAGGACTCCTCTGCCGTCTGCTGCCGCTGACTGTGCGCGCCGACCCCCTCTCCCCACCCTTCCTCGGCTATTTCCAGGTCGGCTCGACTGCCCGCCTGCCTCCACACCTGTCTGTCTGCATGTGGAGCCGGCTGTCGCGCCTGATGGAGCAGCCCCGTCCACGAGACGAAGCGGTGGCGGCGCGCGGAGCAGGCCGGCTGACGGCAGCGCCTTTTAGCGCCGTAAAAATAGCCGCTCCAGGCTGCCTCCAGACACACACGAATGTACGTCGTTCACTGCCAGTTGTTGTTGTGGCCTTCAGTCTGGAGACTGGTTTGATGCAGCTGTCCATCCTACTCTATCCTGAGCAAGCCTCTTCATCTCTTCATAAGAACGGCAACCTACATCCAATTGGATCTGCTTACTGTACTCATCTCTTGGTCTCCCTCTGCGATCTCTACCCAACACACACACCCCTCTAACACTAAATTCACGATTCCTTGATGTCGAAGAATGTGTACTACCAAGCGATCCCTTCTTTTAGTCAGGCCATGCCAGAAATTCCTTTTCTCTCCAATTCTGTTCAGTACTTCTTCATTAGTTTACGCAATCCAACGACCTAATCTTCAGCATTCTTCTATAGCACCTCATTCAAAAGCCTCTACACTCTTCCTGTCTACACTCCTTATCGTCCATGTTTCACCCCCATACAAGGCAACTCTCCATACAAATGCCTTCAGAAACGACTTTCTTACACTTAAATTTGATGTTAGCAAATTTATCTTTTTCGAAAACGCTTTCCCTTGCCATAGCCATTCCGCATTTTATATCCTCTGTACAGCGACCACCATTTGTTATTTTACTGCCCAAGTAACAAAACTCATCTACCTCCTTTATTGTTTCGTTACCTAATCTAATTCCTTCAGCATCGGCCTAATTTTCTTAGCTTGCACTCCATTACCCTTGTTTTGCTCCTGTTAATTTTCATTATATATACACCTTTCAACATACTGTCCTTTCCGTTGAACTGCTATTCCAGAGATTTCGCTCTCTCCGGCACAATTAAAATGTCATCAGCTAAACGCAATGTTTTTATTTCTTCACCCTGAAGTCTAATTCCTTCTCCAAATTTTTCCTTCCTTTCCTTTACAGTATGCTCAATGAACAAATTGTATAGCAATGGAGAAAGGCTAAACCCTGTCTTACTCTCTTTCCGACCTTCCGACCACTGCATCCCTTTCATGCCCTTCAACTCTGATAACTGCTGTCTGCTATTTTTTGTAAAAGTTGTAAATAACCTTCTGTTTCCTATATTTCACTCCTGCTGATTTCAGAATTTGAAAGAGTGTATTCCAATCAACATTATCAAAAGCTTTCTGCAAATCTGCAAAAGCTTGAAATGTATGTTTGCCTTTCCTTAATCTATCTTCTAAGATAAGCCGTAGGTTGAGAATTGGCTCCCGAGTTCCTACATGTCTCCTGAATCCAAACTGATCCTCCCCAAAACCAGTTACTACCAGCTTTTCCATCCTTCTGTAAATAATACGTCTTAAAATTTTGCAGAGGACACTGAAATAAATCACTAGGGTGGGTTCAAAATTTCTACCGAGTCGGAATTCGAATGCGGGTGTCCTGTTTACTAGGCACCTGCGCTGATCGCTACGCCACTCGAACACAGTGATCGCCCCGGTTACACGGACGACTTCACGGCGCCTCCAGTCACACCGCGGGAGCCACGGCAGCGGCTGGCGGCTCGGGGCAAAGACGGAGCCAGCGGGCAGGCACTCAAACCCAGGTGTCAGTCTGAGCATTGCGCGGCTCTCTCGTAAGAATGTACACGGCGAAACCGACCAGACCTCAAGACTGTGCGGATAAATGGCGACAGCAGACACAGCGAAGAGGCGCCCTTACAACGAAGTGCACACAATAGCGTATATATAGAGAAAGCCCTCGTCTACAGATACCTGAGGATTCGTTTCTAAGAAGCGATGAACCGTCTACCCCTGCAGATGTGAAGAAGACAACCACACCCTTGCAGTGGGAACATGTCTGAATGGCATGCAGAATAGATGAAGTGGATCCACCAAATCTATTTTTCTGGCCAGGAAGACAGACACTTATAAATAACATATCAGACAGGTCTAACACAGACACCTGCCACTAAGAACTGATTTTCCTGACAAGAAGGAATGCAGAAGAGACTCTCGAAACGTGGTATAGATACCGCTTCGCAATTCTCATCTCACCCGAAAGTAAATTTCCACCCAGGACTGAGAGGCGTAGTCATGAAAAGTCGCAAAGTCAAAGAGACGGAAAATTCTAACAGCAGCTGTAGCTGGAGGGTGAATGGGACTTACAGAGAGAGAGAGAGAGAGAGAGAGAGAGAGAGAGAGAGAGAGAGAGAGAGATAGCCGTAATGGAGACCCGGTGAGCCGCCGGAGAAGCGAGGAGCGGCCGATCCCACTCCGGCACCTGCAACTGTGATGCCTCCGGCGCCGATCCAGCGCCTGACGCCCATGTCCAGTCAGTGTTGGCAAGATAAGAAACTACCTCTCCTTTCCCCGTTCATATCCGCGTTGTGTCCACGCCCAGTCAAATCAGATAATTGTAATTAAAATATTGTAACACATAAAACTAACTTTCATGTGTTCAAATGTTTGTAGAACTTATGGGATTTAACTACGGGGTCATCAGTCCCTAAGCTTACAAACTACTTATGAACTAGCTAAGACTAAGGACGGCACAAATGTCCATGCCAGAGGGAGGATTCGAACCCCCCGACCGTAGTCGCCGTGCAGACCGTGACTGGAGCGCCTTAGTCCCTTCGGCTACCGCAGCCGGCGAGCGATCTGTAATTAGAATCTCTCTTATTGATTTTATTATGTGTTTCATTAATTCTAAGATTTTCTTTACTCTAAATCAAGTTTCATGTGGTAATCGTGTGTGTAATCTGTTTGTTGCTTGACCATCGAATCCAATTTCCATAGCAGCCAAGTTTCATAACTTCTCATTACTGCATACACTACGTATGTCCGCCCTCATTTGGAGCATTGCTGTCCAGTGTGGGATCCTTATCAAGTGGGTTTGACGGAGGACATCGAAAGAGTCCAAAGAAGGGCAGCTCGTTTTCTATTGCCATGATACAAGGGAGACAGCGTCACGGAAATGATACAGGACCTGGGACGGCAATCATTACAACAACGGCGCTTATCGCTGCGGCGTGGTCTACTTACGAAACTCCAATCGCCAACATCCTTCTCCGAATGCAAAAATATGTTGTTCACTCCCACTTACATAGGTAGAAATGATCATCAGAATAAAATACGAGAAATCAGTGCTCGAACTGAGAGATTTTTATGTTCTTTCTTCTCGCGCGCTGTTCGAGAATGGATTAGGAGGTGAATAGTATAAAGGTGGTTCGATGGACCCTCTGCCAGGAACTTAAATATGTTTTGCACAGTATCCCATGTAGATGTAGACGTTGGGATTTTCAAAATGAGGTTTGATTTACAACTCCACTCGCTACTGACGTGCTACGCCTCCTGCGTTTCACTAATTACACGACGCGTTTCACTGAAGAAAGACGACTCGCGAGGCATTTATATGCAGGGTATATACTACGTATGTGGGTGAGCCCGGCGGATTAGATAGAGGTCCGGCTACAAGCAGAGCTCGTACTGTAGACTGGCATTCACTGTGCTGTACATAACACAGGCACGTCGCTGTGCACGCCACACGTGCTTTTCGTAGGGAGAAAGGAAGCTTAGGGTTTAACGTCACGTCGACAGCGTGGTCATTAGAGACGGAGCTAACGTTCAGAATTTTGCTTAAGGATGGAAAAGGAAATCTACCGTGCTCTTTGAAAGGAACCATCCCGGCATTGGCCTGGAGTGATTTAGGGAAATCACGGAAAACCTGAATCTGGATGGCCGGAGTTCGATTTCAACCACCTTCCTTCCGAATGCGAGTCCAGTGTCTTGCCACTGCGCTACCTCGCTCGGTCTGAACTTTTCGTCCCTGTCTGCGTCAGTGTGCATTTGCTTCGCCGAACTTCGCTCGTTTTGCAGGAGGAATTTTATTATTAAGTGTTGTTAAAAATACATATGCAGAACACTATGGTAGCTTGATTTTTTCCGAGAATAATAATAAACGGCGGAAATTGTTGTTACATAAATCGAGATCTGGCGTACGGATCGCTGCGGCGCGCTATATAATAAATAAGCAATTTAATTGGCTGCTGACCTGGTGGGGTGCGGTCGCCGTAAAAAGAGTGCAGCACGCCCCTGCTCTGGGCGCAGGGGTCGGCCGGCGGGGGCGGTGTCGATGCGTCAAGACAATCGTCGCAGTATTGTTCGTTCTCGCGGTAGGGCGGGTGGCGGCTTCCTTTGAGAAGCGGTCGCGAGCATGGAGGAGGAGGGGGTAGCATCTGTCGGCGGCTTAGGCGGCATCTTTTGACAGGCGTTCCGGCAATCGGCCGAGCGGGTTGGGGTCTCAGTGCCGGCCAGGTGTGTGGTAGAGGATGCAAGTTCAGACATGTCGAGGGGTCTACAGGTCTGGACCTGTCGGAGGTGCTGCCTGTCTGGCGGCGGAGCCGAGGGGCGGAGGGGGGGGGGGCGTCGAGTGTGGCCGAGGGAGGTGTTGTTTACTTGCAACCGGTCAATCATCCTTACGTGCATTATGGCGGCGGCCTTTCATTAGTGATCGGACAAGTAGCGTTGATGACAATCAAAAGGACCTAAATATAAACTGTCAATCATCTTTCGTCCTTCCGGGAAGACCTATCAATCATCCTGTGGCGGCAACCTTTGATCTGCGGTCGGGCAATTGGCCGACGGAGGAGGGGTGGGGGGTAATTCAAATTTCCCGCCAAAAAACAAAAGATGCGCGAATCTCACTGTGCGTCAATGCCCATTACCCACTACTTTTATGTAGATTTGTGCACTGTTGTTGTTGCTGCAGTCTTCAGTCTGGAGACTGGTTTCATGCAGCTGTACATCCTATTCTATGCTGAGCAAGCCTTTCCACGTCCTCATAAGATCGGAAACCCACATCCATCAGAAATTGCTTACTATATTCGGCTCTTGGTCTCCCTCTGCGATTTTTCCTTTCACAAATATCCCTCCAATGCAAAATTTAAGATTCCTTGATGTCAAAGAATGTGTCCTGTCAATCGATCCCTTCTTTTAGTCAAGGTATGCCAAAAATTCCTCTTTTCCCCAATTCCGTTCAGTACCTCATCATTAAATACGCGACCTACCCACCTAATCTTCATCATTCTTCTGTAGCACCATATTTCAAAAGCTGTTTCGGTCTGAACTACTTATCGTCCATGTTTCACTTCCGTACAAGTCGCTGATAACAGCTTATTTATAGGCGCCAGTGGAAAATGAGCAAAGCTTGATGAAATCGGTAGCGCAATCAATAAATAACATTATAGACGCAACTCTGTAGGTGATTGAATTACAGTGCAGTTCATGCTACCTATATCTGTGGGGAAACACAGAAGAGAAATATTGAACATATTGACAAAGTTTTCTTTGTGATGCGTCATATGTAACTGAAAAATCCGGTGATGGCAGCTTAACATGGCGAAAACCTTCTCCTAAATACAAAATTGTTAGCGATCTTGGTTGTTTACTGCATAATAAATAAGCTTAACATACCGCCCTCAAGAATGACAATCTTCTATGGAAAATATGGAAGTAACCACCGCTTTAATTCGTAATGTTATTACGCATAAACAATGGCCTTTCGTGGTTCTCACAGGAACCGCCTGTAAAGAAATGGAGATTTTATAATGCACATGAAGCCCACGTTGGACTTCACGTAATGCACAGAAGCCAACTGATTTACTAACAGTCCAGTAAGTGTCCAATACCTGAATCAGTGAAGTATGAGCGGAAATGTAGCTCACAAGCTGTGTGTAAACTACGTAATGACGAACAGAAAGAGAATTAATATGCTCTATGTGCCCGTTCAGCAAAGAATTATGCTGCTTTGACGTATGGAACTTGGCTTGTCACATACATTTATTCACATCAGAGTAAATAAGCTAATATTTTAATTGAGGTACATCAGGGAAACAGTAGTCAGTTGACACTGTTTTTCATGATAGTCTACATAAAAAGTGACTTATGGTTCCTGATAAAGGACCGTGGAATATACCAAGTCCGCAGAGAAATGCGAGAGAATAACCGCGTTCACATTTGCATTCAATTCGGCTGATGTAGTAACGCGAGAAAGATGAAATTGTTACAAGAGTCATACGTCAACGGTTATATAAAGCGCCATGTCTCTTCGTATATGAAATACAGCCTAGAATGTGGAAAGAGGATGGCATCAGATGATAAAGGGGAATGCTCACCGGAGTAGAATGAAATTTTCTATTCATATGTTCGGCTGTTATGAAATTCTTATTAATCACCTAATTAGCGACATGCCGGATGTATTCTGCCGAAAATACGACCGGTAATGGACGTTCATTTCACGGGACAAAACTTTTTAACGTTTGTTAAGGAACCTCACTCAATGTCCACCTAAATTGGTATGGCGTACTTATTCCTAGACAAGGAGGCATGTTATCCTTGGGTTCATAAATTTGATAACGCCCAGGCGAGGACGGAGTCTTGCAGCGGACTTTCAGTTCCAACTCATTAAGTCGAAACACGTAGGGGAGGCGTCAAGAGTAATTAAAGGAAATTACTGCAAAATCTGCTCCTGACAGACTGTTTAAAGCGAGGCGGGAGTAGATTAAAAACAAAAATCCCTTTAAGAAGGCTACAGAAAGCATTTTCTCGCGAAGAGCGACGAAATTAAGCGCTCGATTTTTGCCCCCGCCGCCGGCGAACTAGGCAGCTAGCTGGCGCTCCTTTCTCCTACGCGGTCTCGCGACTTGCGACCTCCGCGTCTGCATCTCCATTCACACTACGCGAAACACCACCGTGGCAGACGGTACGTGACAGTGCGTGTGTTACGGGTGCTTGTTCCATCTTTTTATGTTGAGGTTGTTTCAAAAACGATGGCGCAAACTTACACGCTTGGAAGTTCACGATAATAGAAGAAAAACATGTGTTCGCAAATGAGTCGTTTGCGTGATAATTACTAATGTCTGGTTCCAAGCCGCCACGGCGTTGTTAGTAACAGAGGTGCATCAGCCTTCATCTTCCAGGATTGCTTGTGGATGTTTCCCTTCAGAGTGGGTGGTGCATGCATGAGGGGACTCCGGCACAGTTGAGTTTGCTCCTGCTGTGAGACGGCATCTAACGCGCAGGTACGGCCAAAGACGGATAGATCGAGGCGTACCTCTACCTTGACTTCCTCTACCTGATCTAAATAAATCCTTCGGATTTTGGTGTGTTCAGCACAACGATTAACATGGGAGAAGAATTGGAGCGAAGAATTGTACACGCTTGTCAAGAATTCCGAAATAACCCAGGGGTTTTCGAAAGAATTCTAAATTCATTACAAAGAAAAACACAATCATCAGAGAACTCAAGAACAGCTGGATAGCGTTAGTTAGTATGACAACACTCGATGATCAGCATTTTATACTAGATAAAATCCGAGGATATAATGAATCCAAAACCATCGTAAAATATTAAACAGATGGGGCAGGACAGGCCTTCCCTGACATTGAATACTGTATTACTTTTGAGCTGTGGTGTTCTTCTCTGTTTTTTTCTATTGTGTTATCATCTTTCCTGATGTTACTTTCTGAGTTTTTACACTTTTTGTTAGACGCTCTCATTGTTAATGTAGCCATTTCTCATGTTGTTTTCGCTGTATCGTATTCATTTGTATATGCAGCGTGTCTGTGATAGGAAACGCGGTTTTAAATTGTTCTGACACTTGTGATGAATTTTGTGTGCGTGTGTGGGTGCGTTGGTCGCTGGTTGTGTGTATGTGTGTGAGTGTGTGTGGACACGGTTTCGTCGTGTGTGTGGCGCAGGGGGGGGGAGGGAGTTATATGTTGCGTGGGGTATTTTTGAGGGGTAATCAAGTGTGGAATCAGCGTGAGAATTATTTGTATTGTTCTTTTATGGTGTCAAGGAGAGTTTTCTTACATAGTGATGTTTATTCGTTTAGTACTTTCTTACCTTGGTCTATTGCCTTGTGCCTGTCATAGTTTTATTCTATTTCACCCTAATATCCGGACGAAATAACAGTAAATTTGTTTTGGAAATAAAAACGTTATGTCACTGCAGATGATAAGCTGCAAAAGTCGTTATTGCTTAATTAAACGAACATGTAAGTAATATAATAAGGCCGCACTGGGACCAGGGTACCACTTCAGTACCTGGGGACACCCCCCACCACCGCACACTCGGCCAATTGCCGGACCATCAAAGGATGCCGCAACACTCGAACAATAGCGCACTTAAGGATGTTTGAGAGTCTAATTATTCAATATCCGTTTGGTATTATGCCTTAAGGTTAAAAAAATGCCACATACTACGCATCACACGTCAATTTAATTGTAACAACCTATGTTTTTTTATCAGTAATAAGGGCAACTGCCTACACAAGTACGTTCTTGCGTGAGCACAACCCCCGACTCTGCCCCCGGCCCCGCCCCCGCCCCCGCTACCAGAACTCGTGGTGGCGGTGGCGATTAATTTGATATGCAAATTAATATTGGATCGCAACCTTCGGAGGCGGGGCATGTTCCCCAGCATCTTGGAGGCGGCGTGTCGGCCAGGTACGTGGCTGGGGCTGGGGGGATGTGGCGTCAGTCTGGCGGGGGTGGACAGGTCTGGACCTGTCGCAGGTGCCGCCTGTCTGGCGGCGGCGCCAGAGGTGGAGGGGGTGTTGTTTACTTGCAAGTGTTAAGTGCACTTTCATGTAACCTGTCAATCATCCTTAAGTATGCTTTTGTTTGAGTGTGGCAGCATCCTTTGACCTGCGGTCCGGAAATTGACCGAGTGCGTGGCGGCAGGGTTGTGTCAAGATAGCGAAGTGGTATCCTGGTCTCGGAGCAGCGTTATTATGCTACTCATGTAAAACCTGCAAATAACTTTATTAATGTAAGGGAATAAATGTAGACCTGTTATATTCAACCAATTTTCAGATGTAAGCAATTTACTGAAAGTTTAATAGATTCCAAACAACTATAACATGTAAAACCGTCTGAGAAATTAAGTGCAAAAACCCATTGAGCACAACACAATAAGTGCCGAAACATATTTGAATAATAAACAACAAACACAAAATGGTGTTTTCTATGCAATTCTTCTGGAGTTTATTACAGTAAGCCCAGAAACGAGTAGATCTGTTCGACCACAAGTGATCATTATTCTGGTTACCTGGCGTATTACGCCAATGGAGAGCGATCTGTTTAAATCAGGGGTGGTCAACCTTCACAGCGGGCGGGCCAAATGCTTGAGTGCGGATTACCCTGCGGGCTGCATTACCGATTTTTGTTTTTTGAAGGAAAAACACAAAGAATATTAATTTGTGTTTAAAGAAAATAGAAAAAGGGAGTAAAGCACATTAATTGTACAAATCATTATATAATTTTAGTATGCAATTTATTAGACAGTTTAATGAAATACAGTATTAATGGTGTGTCTGGCTTTGTTTCACTGAAGTAAGTGAATCAATGTTGACATCAAGTTAATTTGTTGCTACACGAGAGAGTTTTCCAGATGCACATCAGTAATTCGTGTTCTCGTATATGATTTTATGTGAAAGCTATTCACACACGTATGTATTTCAAAATTATGAAAATTTTGTAGCATGTTTGTGAAACGCTGGATGTTTCTCGGCTAAATATGTTTTATAGAACGTTTAGAAACCAACCTGATGAGATTTATCTTTCAATTGTGAATCGCGTTGCATTTCACAGCATTTCATTTGTAAATGTGCCAGTAGTGAACTCATGTCTACAGACAGTGGCATAGCAAATATAGGAAAAAGCAGACTATGTTTCTTGAATGTTGAAATCGGGTTTCGATTTCGTATTTCATGGCAGACATTAAAGAAAGCTATTTAATCACTGCCGATGTGTGACGTCTGATTGCTATGACAATGTAGAAAAATGTGTGTAGTTCTTTGCTCGCAATTGTTGCTCCATAGCCCAAGCTTCATTATGAATCCAGAGATACGAACATGCATGTCACTAATCAGCTACTCGTTTCCTTGGAGTCGAGTATTAAGATAATTTAGGTCGCTTGTTATATCGACCAAGAACGCTAAGTCGGAAAGCCCTTCCTTATTTTCGAATTCCAGGAGTAAATTTGACTTGCTTTCAGAGAATGGTTGTATTTCTTGCTTCAAATCAAACACTCTTTTCAACATTTTTTGACGGACTAGCGATATTTTTACTGTGGAATACGAAATATGTTGCGTGCACTGACTCCAAAGACTTCAAAAATTCTTGAAACTGACGGTGATTCAAACCTTTTGACTTAATAAAGTTCACTGTTTTGACAACTACCTTCATGACATGGTCTATTTGAGGGATTTTGCACATAAATTCCCATGAAGGATTACTCAGTGAGAGATTAACACCCCTTGTTAACACCGATGTATTGCCACCTTTGCGGGCCACGTTTTTAGTTAACTGAACTAAAGATTCGTGTTTCCCAGGCATTGCTGGGGGCTCAGCCGTTCTTAGCCACGATAAGTTGTCAAACTTTAATGAAATCTGACTTAATGACGATGTAAATCTCGTGACTTCGTGATATACGTAAGTGGCTACAATGCTGCTAATTCTTCTGTTTTATTAACTAGCGCATCGGCACCACTGACACAAACCGCCGCTTGCGCGGTATCCGGAATATCTGTGCGCTCATCCAAAGCTAGTGAATAAAACAAACTCAGAAGCATGATATTTTAAATTATCTTCAATTTGTCTTCCAATGACGATACACGTCTATTAATACTTTGATGAGACATGCTTATTTTGGAAAATTCTGCTTCCTTTGTGGACGCACAATTTCGACGACGGTCTCAAAGCATTCCTTTAACATTTCGTCATTTGAATATTGGTTTTATTTTTTTGCCAGTTCAAATGTTCATATGCTTGTAAAGCTCAAGGGACTAAAATGCCGGGTCAACAGTCCATAAACTTACAAACTACTTACGAACTACCTTATACTACAGACGGCACACACATTCGTGCCCGAGGGAGGATTCGAACCCCCGACGGCAGACGGCCGCGCGCACCGCAACACGGCGCTCCAGTACGCGCGGATAATTCGCCGCGGCTTTTTGCCAGTATTAAAGCTACTGGATAACTCACTTTAACACAGCATGTTGTTTCTGAATCACCCTTGTAAATAACTGCTGTTGAGTACAAAGTTTTCTTTTTTAAGTTGTTTACTTTATCTTGTCGATATTGTCCCTTGTACTTGTCAAACATATCTGCATGTTTAGTCTCGTAATGCCGTCTAATGTCATATCCTCTTGGAACCGAGTTATTCCTTGCATATTAAACATATCGCTTTCGTTGTCTATTCCACAATAAATACTTTTCTGCCCAGCTGCACTGAATAGTTCTTAACTCCTCGGTACCTTTCCTCCCCTTAGGACCTACTTCTTTGCTAATTAACGCCATACCATGTTTACGTCTTCATTTGCAACATACGTATTCCTCATAAGTTAAAGTGTCCAAGAGATGACGCAGTAATTGAAGTATTGTAATTTTTGTACATATATATGTTCTAATGTGAAGTTCAGAATAACTCACAAAAACTACCTACGAAATATATCTTGAAGTTCCCACAAATCACTGGAGGCGCGTCCTGCGTGTGATTCTTCATTTTATTCTCGTAGCAGATCATTTTGTCTGCCATGCGCATGCGCAAATCGTACCTGAGTGCAGCATACGCACCTCACGGTTGTTTTTGTCACATTGAAGATTTATCAAAAACACGGCATATTTGGTAAAATTTCAGCAGCCTTTCTGCAAACGAAAGGTAACAGAGAGATTTTCTTACAATCGATTAACAGCGCACTTAGTTATTTACTGTCCTTTAGTGGTCATGACAGAGATTTCAATAGTCAAAATTTTTAATAACCATTGGGGGGAGATGGCATGTTTTCCGCTTAAATGGCGGTACCAGAAAGGTACACTGCTCGCCGAATTATCAGTGTTTCGAGTACGGTATTATACGTGTTTGGGAAACATAATAGTCTGTTATCTCGACAATTTTTGGTTGTAGTAACTGCTTTAGGAAATTTGTATTTTCGTTCTGAACGTTATGTATCGTAAATATAAAAACTGATGATGCTTCACTTAATCTGGCAGCCTTACTTTAAAATTTCGACATCTTTTGTTATGATTTCAAGCCTGTAACATTATTAGTTGCTGTAAATAACAAAGAAAAACAGGTGAATAAACTAGCATTGGGAGGGTCACATCTGTAAATTTGTAATACGGAATCCTTAAACGTCATCAGTAAAACCACATTATTACAATTAAACATTTATTTATTTTGTATTACTAAAATTGAAAGATGGTATTGAGGCAGAGACCATTGCTAATGTCGACTGGTGTACCTACCCACCATAACTGGATACATAAAATAAAAACATCATAGATCAACTGTAAAATGATAAAGGCTGGTTTGACTTGAAAGACTACTCTGTTTCAAGTCACAACTGCTACTAATCGTGCTCTTATTAGCATTCACTCACGTCAATTTATTTTCTTATTCACATATAAATTAACGTAATGTATTAAACAAAATAAGGGTAAATAAAAGAGTTAGATGTAAACTCGTCAGTGTACCAGATACTACCCTTTAGTGACTGGAGACGAATCAAACATTTATTTCCGAACAATCAACGCCAACGCAGTAGCTGAAGCGATTGCGATTCAAAGAATGCGACATCAATCTGGAGGATGCTGTGTCGCGCGGTGCAGCGAATTGTTACCTTCTGTCAGATCCAAGAGCAGCTGTAGACGCCGTTGTGTATTATGTGTGCTACTAGCTGGAGCTGATGTGGCAGCAATGGAGGTGCACGCTACATGACTCCAACGCGCACTCAGCACAACCGAACGCTATAGACTCCTAAACCCGAGCGCCCTCTTCCCCCTTCTCTTCAGTGCGCTCGCCGGGCAGCTAGGCAGGAGCCAAAGCTGGCCTTCTCTCCGGCGGTCCTCTCGCCGCACTCACAACACGGCACGGCCGGCACCGCCAAACTCAGCTCACTTCGACAAACTGGAAGCTGGCAGCCACGGAATTCACAGCACGCGTCCAGCGCTCCACAAGCTGCCTCTCCCGTCCCATCCATTACTTCTCGCAACGTCCACCTCCACAGCCACATGCCGCGCAGCAGACTGTAGTGGGTTTTTCCCAAACAGGAATATACACGAAAATTTAACGATAGTTGAACCAATGAAATGATAATACTTATTGTAATTCGATATGATACGGAAGACGTTTGATGGAATGCTATTTTGCAGGTTTTACATGAAATAATAGTTAAACTTTTCTTTCATGTGAAACAGCTGCGCGTACCAAAATTTCTCGGCCCGCGGGTTGGACACCCCTGGTTTAAATGGTAATAAAAATACACCCACTTTAGGTTCTTACCCCAATATCGCTGATCAAATAGGTGGTGTCGCATAAGTCTAAAGTGCGCGCCACCTACTTTCGCTGCGCGCCGCCACGCACGCACGGCGCGGCGTTCTTACGACGTCAGCCACGAGCGCCCTCTGCTACAACTCCGCTCGTGGCCACCACTGAACGACATCGTTCACTTGGGATTGATATAGGAACCAGCTAACACTTCGGAATCAGATAGGCACCAGTTAAGACTTGGCTGTCGGATAGGCACTAGGAATTATCAGTAGGCAGGCCTCTATCTAAACTATGTATCAACATTCTACTAGTCTACTGCTCTCCAAGTTAAGTAATGTATTATTTCTATGAAATATATCTCTTATATTAAACTAGCTTAGTGTTTCTAGTTTCTGCTGTCCCATTGGCTGCTCACCTTCGTACCTGCACAAGCGTACATCCTTTATTCCTGTGTCGGTCTCATTGTACTCGGCCACCGACACATACGACGGAAACGAGACACAAAAGCGGCGACGAGGCGGAGACACAAAAGCGGCGACGAGGCTAGGACATAAAAAATATAATTTTTTTTTCTTTGACCGGTTTCAGTGATTCAAATCATCATCTTCAGAATAATTTACGAGGTTTTTAGTTAGGAGCACATGTCAAATAAAACTTGTCTCGTCGAGATATAAAATGAATAAACAAGCAGGGTCAACACGTTGAAAATACGCCGCCAAAATGCATCTTCTTTTTAGATTTACCTTTTATTCTAATATGACGATTCATTTTTACCTTTTAATCTAATATGACGCTCCATTTTGGTGACGTACTTTTTAACATGTTTGGCGATGCTTGTTTATTCATTTATATCGTGACGAGAAATTTTTTATTTGACGTGTGCTTCTGAGTAAAGACTTTGTAAACTATTCTGAAGTTGATGATTTAAATAACTACAACCGGCCATGGAAAAAGTTTAATTCAAGACCTGTAGTTCACTTTAATATCATGAAAATATTTTTTTTTTCAGCGATCGTGTAGTAACAACTTAAATAACACCATTGTTGTTTGAATATAAAAGATAGTAGGTCTGTGTATATTTTTTTCGAGTACGTTTGCCAGTAGTCCATTCTAATAAGAAAATTGAACTTCAACAGCATTGGAAATTGTACTGTAGAGGACAACTGTGGTGTGTGTTTCTGAACTACCTAGTGACTTAATCCACTGTAAGAACCATTTAGCACGCTCGCTTGGGAGACTTTCCTCGTGTTTCGGAACACAATTTACGCTTTTGTCGCGCCGTTTTTCTTCGCCGTGTGTCCCCTCACGTATTACTCTCTGGTTGCAATATAGAACCGCCCCGCTCCAAGTTGCCCGCCCTGTGGCACATAAATCACAGGGACGCGCGTTTCCCGTCGGCGGTGACTCTCGTAAATCTTATCGAAGTCTCCCCCCACCCCTCCCCACCCTCCCCAAAACGCTCGCCCGGTCGGACAAACGGCTGCTGCCTCCACGGATAAGAATCAAACACTTACTGGGCGTCCTGCTCAAAAGTTGTACAGCCTCTCCGTATTTTTATTACGCCTTCCTAAACGCAGTGCGTAAGGTTGGGAATGTATCTTAGTTGCTATTCACGCTGTTATCTAAAAAGAAACTCCATCTCTCGTTACAAGGGGCATAGCCCGTGGAACTCTTCCACTTCAGAAGAAAAACAGAAGAAAAGGGCTGTGAAGTTACAACGGCGCTCGGGGAGAGATAAACGGAATTGTCCTGGGCTCTAGTGCGGATCTTCTCACACCACACACACACACACACACACGCACACACACACTGGAGCATTTCCCTCCTCTGCCCTCTGCAGGGATAGGTCATCCAGTTCACTTCAGTGTTTAGTTACTTGGAAGAATACGATGAAAATTTCAACACCATTTACATCTACGTTTATAACGAATTGTAAACCATATTTCATAGAAACGTGCATAATTAACTACAGTGCCCTACAAAAACATTCGATGTAGAAAGCAGGAGTGTTTGGAAGTGAATAAAGCTATACAGGGCGTTACGGAAGGATTAGAAGAGACTTCAGGAGGCGAGAGAATAGACGAACTCTCTCTCTCTCTCTCTCTCTCTCTCTCTCTCTCTCTATATATATATATATATATATATATATATATATATATATGTCTGGAAACTGACTTTTTAGCTAACATTGCCAAGCTCTTCTCTGTTGCGACTTCTGTTTGTTGCTGGGATTTGTTTCAGAAAACAACATGCAGTTTGGATTGAGATGTTCAGACTTCAAACTTGTAAGCTCTGGATTGGTTAATTAAATGGAAACAAACAAGGACAACAACATTAAAAGCAGTATAGTACCAGGGGCACATTGTGGCCGCCACGGCTCCACCAATTGCCGGACCGCAGATCAAAGGATGCCGCCACACTCAAACAATAGCACAGGTTACATGAAAGAGCACTTAACACTGGTGCACTTAACACTTGCAAGTAAACAACACCCCCTCCACCTCCCGGCGCTTGGCGGCACATCTGACAGGTTCACACCTGACCACCCCATCCAGACTGACGCCACATGCCCCCACCCCCAGCCACGCACCTGGCCGATTCGCCGCCCCCCGACGCTGGGGAACATGCTCCACCTCCGAAGGTTGCGATCTAATATTAATTTGCATACCAAATTAACCGCCAATCGCCGCCGCCACGAGTTCCCTACTTACGAACGTTATTATGTGCAGGTTGCAATCCGCACTTACACAGTCCGTTTATGTTTCGTAAATGTTCGGAATTAGCCTTACAGTCTAATTACGCGATATATGTTTGGTATTATGCCTTTAGGGTAAAAAAATGCCACATACTGCACATCACACGTCAATTTAATTGTAACAACCTTTTTTTTTTTTTTTTTATCAGTAACAAGGGCAACTGCCTCCACAAGTAAGCACTTGCGTGAGCACAGACCCCGACCCTGCCCCTACTACTGCCCCCCACTTCCACCTCAATAACAGCCCTAAAGATTACCGAGCAGGTCCAGGACTCAAAGCTACCCCTTTATTTTTAATTTATATATATATATATATATACTAAAGGTATTACTTACAGACGTACAACAACGTTGGGAAAAAAGGAGTCAATTATTATTGCATACTTCGGACAGTACAGTTACCTGGAATAACACGAGAGTTTCGTAAACAAATTGACCCTGACAGCCGCCAGGCCAGCGAACACCGCTCCAAATTATTAAGTGCGATACCATGTGTTTTTATTAGGACATTACGCCACTACACATAGTTTAATACATCGAACCAGGCTTTAAGCAAGTTTAGTTGCGTTGTATGCCTTGGACGGACTTGTTCTTCTGCTTAGATGTTAATTGAGAAGTGATAGGAGATAGCATAGCGGTTAGGTGCCTCGTATCTGATTAACACCACATCTTCTGCTAATGCCAGTCATTACAACCGATAAACAAACGTAACACCAAACCAATTACGTCGTAAAATGATCAAGCACTTCGATAAAGTAACAACTGTAAAGTAATATAGTTACAAACCATCCGAACACACAATTCCCCAACAAGAGCCGCGTAATTAGAGGCTCTGTGGGGGGAAAAGACACTCCTTGTAACGATCTCCGCCCGTGCATTTTAGGACTAATGTTCCGTCTGCTAGCCTAGGCAAAATAACTGCATAGACGATGCTCACAACAGCCGACGAACGTAATGTAACGCTAACGACCATCCTAAAGCCGAGCGTCAAACTCTGTAGGCGTGTAACACAACTTCCTTGCAATTTCTCTCGGAAACGGAATGAACGATCCTCGTTTAAACGCTTAACAATATCTTAGCTCGATTTCCAGCGCAGTCACAAACATAATATTTTCTCTACAGAAAGTAAGCATATGCTAAATGTTTTTAAAAAATTACACACCTTTTTAAGCACCCTCTCTCAAAAACCATCTGAGCTACCAACTGCACACACAGAACTTGGACAAGGATAACGCGCATTGCAGTTATTTAATGGAACTGGACCCAGCTGAGTGCTTGGCAACAGAGGGCACTGTCGACCCCACTCCCAAAAGCAAACATGGGTTCACATACAAGCCCCATATAACGAGAACCCTCTCTCTCGTGCAAATCATACCAGTCGCACTTAACTTACCAAGTTCTGAAATTTAATACTCCCTCTCGTACCCTGTTACAAAACACATAATTCTTTCCGAAACATACCAACACTTCCTTAGATCGGCGAATCGCTGTCTCCCACGTAAGTTTTCGGTCTTCCTGTAAACCACCACTTTTATGGTTTTATATGCCCTCCACCACCTGCGTATACCCATCTAAGGAATCTCTGTCATGTTACAATGCAAACGATTCTTTACAACTGGTCAAATATCGATAATCGAGCAGCCCAGAAGACATTTAAACCCTATTGTACAACTGAGAAGATGCTAACCTACACACTGCAACACCAGAAAATTTACAGCCAACAAACCTCGCATATTTCGAAGACCTATGTCAAAGTACAGGCGATGATAAATAATCCATTCTAATAATAATAGTAGACACATCGAAATTTAGTAGAACCTCTAGACGCCAAAACATTCATCAACGAGGCCGTATGCTCTACCATCCTCTCACTCGGAATAGTATTACAGACAAACAAAAACGCTTAAAGATGAAAGTAGTGCGCCTTAGTGCTAACGACAGCATACAACGCAGGAAAACGCGACATCGATCATAATATTTCTACGCATTACCATGCAATCGCAATCAACTAGCCCTTATGATCGCAAAAGTCCCAGAGTACGCTAGATTTACTGACACACCAGTCAATTTTCGGTGTTATTAACCCAGCAAAACACAGCACAAGCACTGCTCTCTAAGGAATGGCTGGGAGAGACACACAGTACAGGGCTGCACTTTGTAAATATTGGCTGTCCCCGTTCCCGATATAGTCCTTAAGTGTGTATTGCAACCTCCAGTCTGGTAATGCCACACAAAGATATAAAGTATCCCGCAAACGCTTGTTATAAGATCGATAAGGTGACTACCGGTAAGTGTATCGACCCCAGAACTCGTGATTCGACAAATAAATGTATTCGACGTCAATCTATGCCAGCTGCCCTATACAGCCTCCTTCCAAGCGAAAGTAATGGGTGGATACTAAGTACTTACACATATCCACTTTAAAAAAAAAATCACTGCGAAATGGGATACCCAACAACACGAAGATGGAGATTTAGTTTAACATCGGCTCGCCCCACTTTATAAGGTACCGCCACATGATTTCCTCTAGATGTTCTCCAGTGTCTCCTCGCCGAGTTTCTCCAGTAATCCGAGTGCTCTCACAATACCGCCACCAGGTACGGGAGATGGTAACTTAGCCTTATCTCCAAAACGAACTTGTCGAATTTACTAGGAATGTATAAGTTAAAAGATCAGAAATAATTTACCATCGCTCACCACTCGTAAATTAAACACCACTAACGCACGACCAAACAGACAATACTTCGTAACGTACACAGCGCAAAGTTTTAATAGTTTTAATAACATAGTCCTAAAGCAACTTCTTTAGAGCTCTATTGCAACACAACATCATCCAGGAAACAGACACTGTAGCGCATATTTCAAACGCTTTTTACTTAAATTATACCCCAACTAGCATGCATCTCCAACTGAACGACTAACCTACAGCAAAAGGATCTAACCATCCCAGCTCTTTAGTAGAAAAGTTCTAAGCTAACTAGCAAACGACAACTCGGTTACTCTGCGTCGTTGGTAGATCCTTTCCGAACATCTAACCGATTTACCATGCACCTTTTTGCATTGCATACTCCATTAGACAGTATTTCTGGAAAGTTTTCTATCAGTCGCTAGGCCACATACCGAGTACGTTTGACAATCACTGGAGCACAAACAGTCATCAAATTCCACCTTCTAACGAATCATTACTCCTGATAAACATATGCAACACATCCAATTACATCGTAAAAATGAGTGGCACACACAGAACAGCTAACGAGGGAGTATCCAGATCAACAACAAACTCTTTTCTTATATTTATATATCTAATAATTAGAACTAACAACGAAAAAAAAAGTCTAGACCATTTCGAACTAATACAATACCCGAGAATTTTATCGAACACCAAGAGCAATCCATTAGAGACTAATAGAACGATTAAACGTGCCTCCCAACGTAGGTAACTACACAGCTTTAAATCACCTAACCATAGAACTCATTGAAATCGATGCTTCTGGATCGAAGAACAATAATTTACCGAAGCAAGCATCTCCGTTACGCCACCGAGAGGCGTCCTTTCGTAAACACCACAGGCCTAACACATAACCATACTACTGCGTTTCAATATACAGTCCACAAATGTAGAACATCTACATGTTGCAACGAACTGTACTACTAAACAGATCGAAATCGGTATTTCGCACAAGCCAAGATATATCGTCCGCATCAAATAACGAATACATGAGACCTATTTTTGCGAAGAAAGAATATTACATTACTTCTATCAACAAACATAAGAAGAATAATAAAAAAACACGATTTCTGTAGATTAGAACAGCACAGAAGTACATCCCCGATAACTGACCAACTAACAGATACACGATCATTCGAAGCAATACTCTTATGACACATAACCTATCTTCCGGTATTTTCTCCTATATCCATAGTCCTGTAAAACCGAAACGTTCTACACGAAAAGCTATGCCTTAACATTAAATGGCTGTTACAGATGGAAACTACTACATCATTTAGGTAATCACAACGACGTTGGAGCGATCCTCTCCACACTTTATCCCTCCCCTAAAGATCTTAGGACCAACAGCAAACAACTCTTAAGGTTGGTCTAAATACACAGCAGAACAGTAAAAGCCTCTTTCCATAGAGGAAAGAAACCTTGATACTGGGCTACAACAGCTTAAAACACCTTAGATCCAACTCTAACCTTTTTCTTATTTATTTATTAGGACGAAACGACCGACACATCAAACCACAGGCTTATAACACAAAACATTAACATGTAACCCTTTTTAGGACAAAACGAACCACACCTACTAACACGCACAAATATTACTCGAAATGTGCTTTTTGCATGATCTTTCTATACGAAGAACCACGTGCTCCATCAATATTCGTACAAGACACACCAAATACCATTCGTCTTATGTTCTACAGCGAACAACAAGTAAAGTTTGAATATGGTAAATAGACCCGTATTACTGTAGTTGGAGACCTATTTAAATGCAAACACATTGCGAGGTTGTACGGCTCCTTCGACGTTGTACTGCTCATCAACACACTTGATCCCCCCTACAGATCTTGGGACCTACAGCAAACACCTCATAAGGGTGCTCTATATACACCGCACAAGAGTGAAGGGCTCTTTCCACAGAGGGAAGAAACTTAATATGCGTCTAACTCGGTCGCCACAGTGCTACACCAGATTACAATACATTAGATCAAACTCTAACCCTTTATAGGGCAAACCGACCCACAGATCGAAGGAAGGTAAAGGTTTAGACCAACGCTCCATCTTGGCTATTTATTTACCCCATCCTACATCGCGAAAATTGCAGAGCTACGAAAAAATATTAAATAAATAAATAAAAACAGACCCACTTCTATCCCTTTTTCAGGTAAATAGACCCGTAATATTGTAGCTGGGGGACTATTTAAACTGAAATACATCGCGAGGTTGTACGTCTCCTACAACTAATCACGTATTTATGTTTAACAGGAAATCGCATCGATAGATCAGACTTTTAGACACCATGATCTTTATGACACGAGCAATGGAAGGGATCGTCGTTGGAATCAGGATTGGGGTTGTGACGGTAGGGGACAGGGGCGCAATCGCGATAACCGCGAATGCCCGCAGAATAATGCACCTCCACCGGAAAACAGGCAGCCTTCAAATGTTGTCGAAGTTCGGAGACCCGATCCACGACACAAAGTGCGTAACAGCGGGGAGGGCAGCGCGGAACAAACAATGACAGCTGAATCCGGCTCTCGGTCGCTATACAGTAGCACTTGTCTCCTCCCAAGAAGCTGTAAATAGTTTGTATATGGATTTTGACGAGGTACGTGGTATGTTACTTGACGAGGTTGATTAAGTGCAGAGGGTTGTCCAACATCCCCTTTTAGACATTGTCATTGGTGACGTAAATGTAAGATGTGTGATGGATACTGTAGCTGGTGCCTCCGTAATCAGGAAAGCGATATTCTTGAGGTCCAAGCAAAAAGGCAATGGCCTGTACTTCACATACAAAAATTAGAGATACGGGGAGCCATTCCTGGCTAATCCGTTAAAGTGAAGGTGCAAATTCAGATTGAGCTCACTTGTCAGTTACAGGCGCTCTCTGCGATATTCTTAGTGGCTCCCAAACTGGTTGTCGAGGGTGTTCTAGGAGTAGATTTCCTGGAACGACACCAGAGTGTAATCGATTTCAAAGAAAAGTGTGTGCAAATGTGTATTAATGGAAGAAGAATCAGACTAGATTTTGTGGGCATGATCGATAAAGATTTGAGTACTGGTTTGTTAGCCTACATGGAGGATATCGAGCAGTTAAATGCTGGAGTTGATGGGCATAAATAAGGAGAGATTCCCGACGTCAATGAAGGTCTTTATCATCGTGAAGAGGATCGAGATGCAATCTGTGAAAAAATTAGTCACCTTAAGTGCGAGGCTGAAAGAATGCATTTACAGAACATTTTGGAGGTATATGAGAACGTTTTCTGCCGGAATCAGGGGACAATCAAGGGATTTGTTTATGAGTTTCACGTGAAACCGCACACACCTTTCTTTATAAAACCGTGAACCGGTGGAACAGGGAATTACATGAGATGCTTACAGACGGAGTCATTGAAACTGCGGTTAGCACGTACAGTAATCCCTTGGTCTGTATAATAAAAATGTGATGGCTCAATTAGATTAGTATTAGATTCCAGGCAGATCAATACTATTATTGAGACCGAGACGGACTGACCGGGGTCTCTCGAGGGCATATTGCAGAAATTCCATGGGGTAAAAGTGTTAACCTCAATTGACGTGAAGCCAGCTACTGGCAGGTCGAGTTGCACCCTGCGTGTCGAAAATATACAGCATTTCTGGCATTTGGCCGCTGTTTCTAATTCAGGGAACTACCCTTTGGGGTCAGTATATCGTCGGCAGCTTTTATTAGAGGTTCTAGCACTGTGATTCCGAAACAGATAAAATATAGAAGAACAATGTATATAGATGATATTCTTATTGCCGAGCCTACCTGTGAGAAACATGAGACCCTTGACCTCTTACTCAAGGCATTTCGAGATAAGGGGGAGGGGGAGGGTAGTAATTAACCTAAAGAAGTCGGAATTTGGAAAGAAAGAACTACAATTCCTGGGGCACTTAATTTCTATAGAAGTGATTAGACCAGACGAGGAGAAACTTCGGGCCATTCGCGAATTCCCGACGCCCTTCAATAAACGTTAGTTGCGCGGTTTCCTTGGGTTAATTAATTTCTACGAAAGATATGTTAAAATTGAAAATATAGCCACGCCCCGACTCTGTACACTTACGGGTAAATGTGCTATATGGGACTGGGATGTACACGCCGATAGGGAGTTCAATCAACTAAGAGAAGCCTTATTGAATGCACCCTAGTTGGTGCATCCTGACCTACCAAAGGACTTTTGTTTCTCCTCAGACATTTCTCTCTCGGGGCTTGGGGTAACATTGTTCCAATAATATGAAGAAGATGGAGCTATTGTTCCCCGTACTATAGCCTTCGCGAGTAGGGTATTGTCCAAGGCTGAGAAGAATTATACGGTTACTGAATTGGAAGCCTTGGCAGTCGTATGGGGCTTCGAGAAGTTTCGATACTTTCTGTATGGTCGATTCACGAAAGTTTATTGCGATCATAGGGCTCTCTAATTCCTTATGACGGCCAGGTTATCACACAGACGCCTAGCGCGGTGGGCATTGTATTTGCAAGAGTATAATTTTCCCGTCATCTACATACCCGGGCCTCATAACGTGGTTGCGGACACATTGTCCCGCTCTCCGATTTGGTTGACTAAGCAGTCGGAATTGGAACAAGAGAACGTTGTGACCCTTATGTATATGCATGCTGTTCCGTTAGAAAATTTCTTCAAGGATGTTCTCACGAATATTGCAGGGGAGCAAGATAAGGAGGTGGTATGGAAGACGATTTAAGAAAAATGGACCGACTATCGGGAAGTAACGTTAAGACTACTTGTTCGGCGTGGGAATTTTTTACTTCCATAAGAATCCTGACACCAATCACTGGCTACTTTGCCTCCCTAACGAGTTGAATTACAAGATCATGTGGTGTATCCATTACAGTTATGGGCACTATGGAGCCCGAAAGTGTTTCCATTAATTGAAGGAGACCGTGTATTTCATTAACATGGAGCGGCACATTCGAAATGTGTTGGCGACAGGCAAAATTTGCCAAAGAGCAAAGCCACCCTCTGCCCCCAAATACCGCGACACTGTATCCCATAATTCCGGCCAGGCTAAGGGAATACGCAGGGGTGGACCTCTTTGGGCCACTCCCGCGCTCGTATATGGGCTTTCAGTACGTATTTACAGCTATTGAACGGACCTCAAAGTTCGTCACTCTTACTCCACTGCGGTGCGCGATCGCGCGTACCGTAGCTAGGGCTTCCTGTCCACGGTGGGGAGCGTAGGAAAGGCAATTTCGGACAACGGGCCGCAGTTTCGCGCTATGTGTTGGAAGACCGTGTTAGCCCACAGGAGGATCCAGCCGGTCTTTGTGTCTCGTTATCACTTGGCGTCTAACCCATGTGAGAGAGTGATGAAGGAGATACGAAAATTGTGCAGAATTTACTGTTCGAAAAGGCACCGATCGTGGGATAGATTTCAGAATGACTTTCAGGACATAATGAACGAATTAACCCACGGTGCCACGGGTCTACCGCCTATTGTGACGCTCAAGAATCATTCACCACCAGACAGGATTAAGGATCTGGTACCTTTTCCTTCCTCTACGAGGAGTAGGCACTGCGATCTTGTTAAACGGGCTCTTTTAGAAATAAAGAAGGCCGCTGATGCTAGAAGGCGTCAACATATATGTAACGTATCTCAGGGAGGAATGTACGCCGGAGATAAGGTGTTACTTAAGGCGCACCGACTCTCAAAGAAGGGCAAATTCATTTCCAATAAATTTTTCAACGTATATTGCGGACCATTATGCGTAGGAAGAGTGGTGCATCCTAATGCTGTCGATCTTGAAACCAAGAACGTATAAGAAATTGAAGGGGATCCATCACATAACCAATTTGAAGCCACACCGTTGCCAAACGTAGCAATACTGTAGTGACAAGTTCTGCTAAATCTTTCATACGTGTTCAGCAAACATTGCCTTTTCATGATAATTCTCTAGTACAAGTAGTTATATTTTATGCCCATTTCTCCTTTCTTATATGTAGGTCTTTACGTGAGTAGTTCTGTCATGCAGGAGTTGTTAGTGTTCGGTCGTCTAGAGTGTCGAAAGTCAATAAGAGTAAATTAATATGTGTAATTAATGTGTAAAGATAATAGTGGCGCCCTTGTTGCTACTCGGCGTAGTTGTTATTCATTTTCTTTACTGACATGCTAAGTGTTTCAGAATTGTAGTGGAGATGTCGTTGTCGACCTTTCATTATATTTCGCGCAAAGAGCGTGATATAATTGTTGATTCCGGGTGTCGTTGGGACGCCGATGAATTGGAATGAAGGCAGGAGACGGTCGCAATGGTTGTTATCCACATAATGAATGCCTTACGACTGCCCGCTTTTGGTTAAGTAGGTGACGGCAACAGTGTTGAGTTAATTAAGGTAAGCCATCATAATTTAAGATTAGCGCGTACGTGTTGTGGGGCTACTAATGATATTTCAGCAGGCCTCTAGTAGCAGATGGCGGTGAACACCCATAACTATTTCCGGATGACAATGAACGTTAAAAAATTGTTTCCTAATACTGATAAAATATAACACGAAATATGGCTGCTAAGATGTCAGCCATCTCTGCGAGAATGAAGGTCTACAAACGGTCCAATGCAATTAGAATTAAATTTCGTTTCGTTGACGGCTGTAAGTAAAAGGAATCATCGCGGTGGCCGAGGGGACTGAGGCGCTCCGGTCACGGTCTGCACGGCCACTACGGTCGGTGGTTCAAATGCCCCCTCGGGCATGGTTATTTGTGCCGTCTTAGTATTAGCTAGTTCATAAGTAGTTTGTAAGTTTAGGGACTGATGACTCCGTAGTTAAGTCCCATAAGCTATAGAAACATATTTTTTTGGAAAGAGAGTTCGAAGGCCTTACCCGTGCAAGACGGTAAGACATGATTGGGCAAGAATACTTGAGTAACCAGAAGAATGATTCAGTAGTTGGGTATCTTTATAAGTATTTTCAATGTCCAAATTCATTTAAAGTCGAGTAAGATTGCTCTCTAAGTGTTTTTTATCTTCTGTGCGCCTGACAGAACCTGGGAACTGTCAAAGAGCCGATCGCGGTGGCCGAGGGGACTGAGGCGCTCCAGTCACCGTCTGCACGGCTACTACGATCGGGGATTCGAATCCCCCCTCGGGCATAGATATTTGTGCCGTCCTTAGTCTTAGCTAGTTTACAAGTAGTGTGTAAGTTTAGAGACTGATGACCCTGTAGTTAAGTCCCATAAGCTATACAAAAACTGTCCCAGACCCTTAGCCGAAATTAGATGTTTAAAATATAAACATCACACGCTCTTCATATTTTAATTAATTTGATTCATAGACATGATTATTAGATAGATACGAATATCAAAACTGCAATGCCTAGCAAATTGGCCACTAAGTAGGAATTGTTAATTGTCATGTAATTGTCCTGATAAATTGTGCTGTATTGCGGTGGTACATTGCTCGTGACGCCCTATCCTCTGCATGAATTAACAGACCGTGGCTGTAACAGTTGACATTCTTGCTTAAATTTTAAGTGTACCAGGGTTGTACCATTATACTCACTAACTAAGGAAAAATCTACCTTCCTCACATGATAAGATGGACTCAATATATTGCTTATTATTTACTTTTTCTTTGCCTGACGAGAGTCATGATTAGCTAATTTCATTGCTTTGCTTGTAGTATTAATAGCTGGACAGTGTGTTACAAAAATACCTTACTTGTTTATGCTTTACTGCTGTTTTGCCCTTATTTGGACTTTATTGAATGTTTGTGTATAATTGTTTTTGACACTTTTACTGTATAAGGATGATCTGTATTGCAGCCCTGGTTAATGTATATAATAGCTATTAACTCTGGTGTATTTTCATATCATATTGTCAATAGTTTTTTGCTTTGTGTGGAGTGTCAGCAGTCTCTGTACAAATGGGGCACGTCGCCAAGTCGCCAGTGCGACTGTGGTGCTTTGCGTCACACCACAGATGATATCATGTATGACGGATGCATCAGATGGTACCCAGGAAGAAAATCAGACCTATGTAAAGTGACAGATGCTGCAATATCGTGGCTGGATGGTTTAGACATTAATATATAATGACCATGTTCGCTGCACATGTTCGTTAATTTAGTTAAGTTAAATTGTGTAAATCTACTATATATTTTATTCTTATTTTTAATTAGTTATTTCAGTTTCCACTTAAATGTTACTTGATAAGTTTCTTACTGTTCTTTCAGCTGTTCATCTTACCGTACAAGATACTATATGTTTCCCTGGGTCTTGTTATAGCATAATGATACCGAGCCTTTTAAAATTCCACTGCGTCACACATTCTGACGTAAATATTACTGTATATGTGTATCTATATTTTGTAACTAATGCACTGGAAGACTGATGTAAGTTGTCGGTTGCCGGCCGCAGTGGCCGAGCGGTCTGCGGCGCGCCAGTCACAGTCTGCACGGCCGCTACGGTCGGGGGTTCGAATACCCCCTCGGGCATGGCTGTTTGTGTCGTCTTTAGTATGAGGTAGTTCATAAGTAGTTCGTAACTTCAGGGAGTGATGACCCCGCATTTAAGTCCCTTAACAAATATCTGAACACTTGAAGCTGTTTCTGGTCTCGGCTTCCTACCTGGGGCAGCGTCTTTGTCTAATGTACCCTCCATGTCCAAGAGTTTACGTCATACTACAAATGATGGCCACGGATATCGCGGTGCGCTCTGCAGAGTGGCGTGTCAACAGCTGCAGCGGCGCGGCGCCCGCTCAGCACCTGCAGAGGCCGCAGTAGCAGCAGGTGGAGAGCGCCGCCCACGTCGCCCCGGCTGTCGTCTCGTTCCGTTTCGTTTCGTTTCGGGGAAACTGCCGAGTGGTGGCGCGTGTAAACGCTGGTGGCGATCCGGCCGAATCAATTCCGGGAAGGCCTCGACCGGGAAGAGTGCGGCCGCACTTTACGGCCTGCCAGCGTAAACAGGTGGGCCGCGCTCCATTATTGAGGAAAACACGCCGGCCCAGTACTCGCGTGCATCTTTCAGCGCTCTCCCACACTCCCCACTGGCCTCTCCCTTGCCTTACGACCTGCCGGCGCGAGCCCAGCCGCCCCATACAGAAGACCCTGGTACGTCAAAGGCAACTCATTTGTGTTGTGGGACAGTTCTGCTGATAATCGTGCAGTCTGCAACGAATATCTGAACAGTGATCAGCACTTGAACGGACGAGCACACCGAATGTGAATCCGTTCTGCAAACTTGGAATATATACATTTTATACCCCATGTTTACTACACTTTTGTTCTTATTATTTCTTTCTAAAACAGACCACTCCACCTCGATCACTCAGTACTTGCATGTCCTAGTGCTTTCCCCCCACCAATATATCCTCGCCGTGTAGCATCACGTGTGTGACAGAGACAGCGCTCACTCTTACGTCTTCTTGGATGAGCTGAATATCTGTTCTGAATATTATCACATATGACACTGTTAATCTATCAAGTGTTAAAATGTTTGTAGAGCTGATAGGACTTAACTAGGGGAACATCAGAGCCTAAACTTACAAACTACTTACCAACTAGCTTATCCTAAGGACGGCACAAATATCCATGCCCGAGGGAGGATTCGAACCCCCGACCGTAGTGGCCGTGCAGACCGTGACTGAAGCGCCGCACAACGCTCGGCCACCGCGGCCGGAGTTAATCTATTTTGCGAATATTTAGCATGAGCACAAAAACTGTGGATTTATGTATAGAATTTTTCAGTGCTCAATGTTTTTTTTTTTTTTTTTTTTTTTTTCCAGTCTCATGGAAAACCACAATGTTTAATATACCACTCTACCGCACTGCGATCCTACGAAAATCATTCTGTAACACGCGAGGGAATTGAAGGACCACAAAGAGGGGAGTTGATTACTAAACTAAAAGCACTATTGCCACGATCTGAAGAGGTATGTCTTGTTTATTATAAAAGAAAACCAGAAATATACATTTTTAATTGTACCAGTCTAATGTCGGAGCCCTGCATCAAATGTTTGTTAAGCTTATGGGACTTAACTGCGGCACCATCAGTCTCTAAACTTACAAACTACTTATGAATTAACTTGTACTAAAGACAACAGAGACATCCAAGCCCGAGGTAGGACTCGAATCCCAGACGGGAGCATAGGTGCATCGGAGCATAGCGCCACCAGGCTTTCGGTCACACCACCACGGCGAGTCATCCATCGGGCATGTGTACGTCTATTGTCCTCAGTATAAGGTACATTAAGTTATTTGTAAGCCTACGGACCAATGACCACAGAAGTTTTGTCCCGTAGGATTACAAACATTTGAACATATACGTCGGTAACTTCGCTTTCAAGAAAAAACATCATAAATTATTTAAATGACTTAAATAAATCGTTGCAAGGTAAAAATAAATTTATGTGTGACTAGTGCAAGTTCGAAAATTTAAGGTTTTGATTTCATCACACTTTCCTGAACTTGCTGCTCCAGATGTGGACCGTAGCAGAAACTATTCGCCTAGTTGTGATATCTGCAGCTATAAGGAGAGAATTTCTCGGCAGTGTAAACAAATGGGATGGTATTCTTTTCTATTTTCATAACTTTTTCCTTGAAAATGCTGAAATTAAAAACGTAAATGAATTTAAATAAAAAATATTAACAGACTGTACCGCGCTCGCTCGTTACAGAGAACTGATCTTCGGATGAATGTCATCTTTAACGTGACAACTCGTTCTTGTCTGATGATTCACTAAGTCTCCAATGCCGTATCACTTCACTTTTATTTCCTTTATTTTTCATTCTAACCATGGGGAAGACGCGTGCTATGTTGCCACTCTACCAGTTTTTTTTTTTTTTTTTTTTTTTTTTTTTTTTTTTTTTTTTTTTTTTTTTTTTTTTTTCAAATGATGGAAGAAAAATTTCCTCTCTTCAACCTTGAAGAAGAAAAACTATAACACACCAGCAGCAACAATGAAATATACTAATTCTTCGTAGGGGTTCCAGGTGGTGGGCATTTTCCTGGATTCTCCCGATATATCAGATAATGTCCAGACTCCAGACAAAGTACAAAATCTCGTTGCGGAAACCTTCTGGCGATATTCTGCATAGCACAAAAGTTACAGCATGTCACACACTTTCATTTGCTACATTGTCCAATGGATCCAACATCGTACCATTCACAAAACGAACAGATATATATATATATATATATATATATATATATATATATATATATATATATATATATATATGATTTGTATGTATTTCTCGTCAACAATGTGTGCGTAACTTGGAAATGTGCGTCTGGCAGAACGGACTAGACTTGTCGGTGCATATGTGACTACGGTGCGCAGATTCTGTTGTGGTCATCGCGACTGACTAGTAAGGGTTCGAAACGGGGAAAATCAAACCCAGTGGCATATAAAGTTGAAAATATCTTTGCGCCTTGCTTCAATAAAGAGCGAGTTCATAGTGAGGTAGAAATTTGATAGAAATTGTTTGAATTTTAAATATTTTCTGAATACTATTGGTAGGATCCAAATTGGCTGGCTCTGTAAAATCCGCAGCTTACGAATACGAGTGGGAACGTATACATTAAATGCAAATGAATTATCTACCAGTAGAGTTAACACTTTCTGTAAGAATTTGTCTAGAAACGTAGAAAATAACATTCTTAATTATAAAATTTATGACTCAAGAGAACAGTTCCAAAATCCGCATACTCTGAATCGGTTTCCAATTAGAACACTGACCAAAGTACTAACTAGTTGTTCCGATGACGAAAACACCGATGAAAAGTATGAGGAGATAAAGGAAATTCCTCAGACCGTTAAATGAGAAGAAAACTTAATTGTGATGGGGGAATGGAACTCGGTAGTACG
Source organism: Locusta migratoria (assembly GCA_026315105.1). Lineage (NCBI taxonomy): Eukaryota > Metazoa > Arthropoda > Insecta > Orthoptera > Acrididae > Locusta > Locusta migratoria. The sequence goes on along the minus strand of CM048746.1, from coordinate 675,374,695 downwards.
AAACGGAAGATAAGGAAATCTAATAGGTTATATGCACTGGGAAAAGGATTGAAAGTGGAGATCGCCCGGTAGAATTTTGTGCAGAATACAATTTAATCATCTCAAACATTTCGTTTAACCATCATGAAAGAAGGATATATGCGTGGAAGACACTAGTAGACACTGGGAGGTACCAGATTAACTTGATAATGGTATGGCAAAGGTTTGAAAACCAGGTTTTAAACTAAGACATATCCAGGGGCAGATGTAGACTCTGACCATAACTGATTGGTTATGAACTGTAGATTAAAACTTAAGAGACTGCAAAAAGGAGATGGAACCTGGACAAATTGAACGAACCATAGGTGGTAGAGAGTGCCATTAGGCATAAATTGGCTGAACGTAGGAAAGTACTACAGTAAAAGTAGAATGGGTAACTCTGAGAGATAGAGCACTGAAGAAGGCTGCAGAAGATAATATAGGCACAAACACATGGCCTAATATAAATTCTTGGATAACGCAGGAGATACTCAACTTAATTGATGAAAGGAGAAAATACAAAAATGCATCAGTTGAAGCAGGTAAAAGGGAGTACAGACGTCTGAAAAATGAGGTTGACAGGAAGTGCAGCCTGAGTGAGCACGACTGGCTTGAGCAGAAATGCAAGACCGTAGAAGAATGTATAACTAGGGAAAGATAGATACCGCCTACAAGAAAATATACGAGACATTTGGAGACAAGGAAAGGAGCGGCATGAATACCGATAACTCAGACGGAAAACCAGAACTAATCAAAGACGGGAAAGCTGAAAGGTGAAGGCCTGTACAAAGGATATAATCTCGAAGGCAGTATTCTAGAAATAGTTTACGAAGAGATAGGAGATAGTACACTGCGAGAACATTTTGACACAGCACTAAAGGATCTTCGTAGATGCAAGGCACCTGGAGTACATGATGTTCCATCTGAACTACTCTTATCGTTAGGAGAGCCAGTAATGAACACATTGTTCCGCCTGGCATGTAAGAGGTAGGAGACAGGTGAAGTACCCTCAGACTTCAAGAAGATTATAGTGATTCCAATACCTAAGAAGATAAGTGCAAAAAAAAGTACAATTACAGAACTATCAGTTTAATAAGTCGTGGTTGCAAAATACTTAAACCAGTTATTTACAGACGAATTGAAAAACTAGTAGAATCTGAACTTAGGGAAGTCAGTTGGATTTAGGACGAAAAGTAGGAACACGCGAGGCAATAACTACATTACGACCTATCTTAGAAGAAAATATAAGGAAAGGAAAACCTACGTTTTTAGGAGAAAGCTTTTGACAATGTTGACTGGAATACACTTTTTCAGATTCTGAAGGTAGCAGTGGTAAAATACAGGGAGCGATGAGCTATATTCAACTTTTACAAAAAACAGACAGCTGAGTCGATGAGCATGGAAGAGTAGCAGTGGGTGCGAAGGGAGTAAGACACGGTTGTAGTCTTTCCCCAATGTTGTTCAATGTGTTCATCGAGCAAGCAGTGAAATTTGGAGTGGAAATTAAAATCCAGGGAGAGGGAATAAAAGCATAGCGGTTTGCTGATAATATAGCAATTTTGTCAGAGGCAGCAAAGTATCTGGAAGACGAGTTAAACGGAATGGACAGTCTCTTGAAAGGAAGGTATAAGATGGACATTAACAAGAGTAAAACGAGGGCAATGGAATGTAGTGTCAGAAAATCAGGCAATTCTGAAGGAATTAGATTAGGTAATGAGACAATAAAAGTAGTACATGAGTTTTGTTATTTGGGCAGCAAGATAACTTCTGATGGCCGAAGTAAAGAAGATATAAAATTCAGAATGGCTATGGAAAGAAAAGCGTTTCTGAATAAGCGAAATTTGTTGATATCCAATGTTAGTTTAAATGTTAGGAAGTCCTTTGAGAAGGCATTCGTCTGGAATGTAGTATTGTATGGGAGTTAAAAAGATGATAGAAGCTTTTGAAATGTGGTGCTACATACAAATGGGTAGATGAGGTAACTAATTAGGAGGTGCTCAACCGAATTGGGGAGAAAAGGGGTTTCTGGCATATCCTAACTAAGAGAAGGGGTAGGTTGATCGAACACATTCGGAGACATGAAGAAATCGTCAATTTAGCGTTAGAAGGAAGTGTGTGGGGTAAAAATCGTAGAGGGAGACTGAGGTCAAAAGGATGTTGGTTGCCGTACGTGTTCTGAGATGAAGAGGGTTGCACAGGACAGCGTGGAGAGCTGCACCAAACAGTCTGCGAACTGAAGATGATGGTGATGATAATTGGCTTTTTAGGGCGCTCAACAGCGAAGTTATCAGCGTCCGCTGCGAACTCAAGACCACAACAACTAGACTACATTTTTCTCTTCCAGTCTGGCAAGTCTAATTGTACAGAACACTTCCATATTACTTCCCTTGTAACCTATAATCGTGAGATCTTTTTCCAAGATTAGAAAAGTCTATGAAATTGCTTCTGATCGGCCTTTATTCCATCCGGCAACTGCGAATACGCATTTTGTATTTTTCATCCGGAGAGAACGCGGCTGTGGCTAGAACATCCAAGGACGAATGTTAAATAAATTGAGAAAAACTTGTGTCGAAAAATGGAAAAGGGAGTATCCACAGTGCGGAATTGCGTTATAAAGATGCAACTCATTAAAACGACGTGAAATGAAATGTTAACGCACTATGCTCCATTCGAGAAATTTGATACCCTTTTATTCTGTGACTTCTAATTACTTGACATGAAACTGTATTTTACACTTACATACTGCCATTTGTCTCGATAAAAGATAATAAAAAGGTAATACCATTTCCGTCACGTTTTTACTGCGTGAGAACCAAGATTATGTTTTGCTACGGAACGTCTGTGTAAATAAACTGAATTAAATATTCTGATACTTTCAGTCCTTAACTGTCAAGTTTTTTATGTCGTAATAGTATATCACACACAAAGCATAATGTTTTTATGAACCTGATTTGTGATTGTCTATTAATAAAAAAAGCTACATTTTCTGTGTAACAGAAGTCCTTAGGCACAATGAGAAATAGTTAACCAATGGCTTATCAATCATTACAGGCCGGCCGCGGTGGCCGAGGGGACTGAGGCGCTCCAGTCACGGTCTGCACGGCCACTACGGTCGGGGGTTTGAATCCCCTCTCGGGCATGGATATTTGTGCCGTCCTTAGTATTAAGTAGTTCATAAGTAGTTCGTAAATTTATGGACTGATGACCCCGTAGTTAATTCCCATAAGATTTACAAATATCAAAAAATAATTACAGCATATTTCCTGTTTTGGTCAAATTTGCCAGTGAGCAGCTTAGACCTGAAATATTGGATACAGGTTATGTTGAACAGTGACAGCTATTTTGAGTTGGCGTACCCTCTTATTATTATTATAGAATGTTTGTAAATCTATGTTCAAATGTTCAAAATGTTAGTAAAGCTTATGGGACATAGCAAACTACTTATGAACTAGCTTATAATAAAACAGAAACATCAATGGCCGAGGGAGGATTCGAATCTCCGAGGCGGGAGGCCGCGCGATCCGCGACGTGGCGCTCCAGACCGCACGGCTACTCCCGCGCGGCTCTAAATCTATGGGACTTAATGTCTTTGGTTATTAGTCCCTATGCTCATAAACTACTTAAACTAAGTTAAAGTAACCTAAGGACAACACAGACACCCATTTTTGAGGGAGGATTCGAACCTCTGACGGCGAGTAACCGCGCGCTCAGAAGCAAAGCGCCTTAGACCGCTCGCCCACTGCACCGTGACTATGCGTAGCGAACAATAGTTAATGGGAAATGAGTCGTGGTGACAAATTTATCTGCAGAGAACCATAACGTCAACGTTTTACTCATATTTATTTTGAACGTATATAAAACAATTTTATTATAACAATGAAAGCTTCCAGATAATCGCAGGAAATAGAAAACAATAAACACTTCTCCGTTTATTATTTTGGTATATCATCTGCACATGTGATATATAAACTAAGTAAATGGCCATGACTGCCCAGTGCGTAATTTTGACCACATTTTGTTTATTGTAGGTAAAGGACTAGAACAGGAGATGTAAATTACGCCCAGTTGAATCCTTCAGTAGTTTCAACAACTTCCGTCAGCCTGGTTTTACTTAAGGTACAGTCACGTGACGTAAACTTCCGGCAGTTGAACGAAAGAGAAGCCGAGTGCGTTCTGAGTGCGCATTGCTGCCTCAGCTTCCTGTTGGACAGTGCAAGGGTCGTTACGAAAGTGTCGCAACGGCGGGCGTGGGACAGCGAACACACGTCGGAGGCCTTTCGGACTCTACACCTCTTGGTGTGCACTATGAGTGGGCGAACACGCCCTGTCAGCGTCTAGTCCCCTACCCTCTCCAACCACGATCGGGCGGATGCGAATTCCAAGCCTCCAGTGCGGTCGAGATAGCCGTCACCAATTCCTGCACAGGAATTCCCGAACTTTCCCGAACTGGTTCCAGAGAAAGGAAGGTGCGGGGGGGGGGTGTAGGGGGAAGGCTGTAGCAGTTAACCGTCCACTGTCAGGTTACTGTTTCTGAAAATACAGTATTACAGGTCGAGTACATTGATACTGAAGATGGAGAACCGTGTAACGATAATGCTTAGGGGGAGAGAGGCCAGATACTCCTGCTTTATGTATACTCCACATTTAGACTTCAGAGGGAGGTGAAATGAGCTGGAGAACAGCACTGGAGAGGCTCGAACAAAACCTAACCCCAACATTTATATGGTTGTGACTACCCTGATATGTGTACAAACACACACTTACATCCCACAAACTAGTATCCGAAAACGGACAAGGAAACCAACGGGAGACACACAGTTGTACAGAAAGAAATTCTGCAATTGCGAAATTTAGTGTTTGCGTTTTTTGTCTCTTTCATACAAAGCTGAAATCATTCCTTTAACTCCATTATGTTTTGTGAATAGCTGTTGTTTTTCTGGTCTTCAGCCCGCAGACTGGTTTGATGCAGCTCTCCACGCTACCCTGTCCTGTGCAAGGCTCTTCATCCGAGAATAAGTGCGGCAACCCACATCCTTTTGAATCTGCTTACTGTATTCGTCCCCCGGTCTCCCTTTATAATTTTTACCCCACACACATCCTTCCCACGTGTCTCAGAATGTGTCCGAACAAACTATCCCTTCTCTTCAGGATATGCTAGAAACTCCTCTTCTCCCCAATTCGGTTAAGCACCTCCTCATTAGTTCCGTGATGTACCCATCTAATTTTCATCATTCGTCTGTAGCACCACTCTTCAAAATCTTCTATCATCTTTTTATGTGAACTCCTTACCGCCCACGTTTCACTCCCGGCTCGTTATTATACATCTCAAAAAAAATGTTCAAATGTTTGTTAAGCTTATGGGACTTAACTATGGGATCATCAGTCCCTAAACTTACAAACTACTTACGAACTACTTACGAACTAAGACGGCACAAATATCTATGCCCGAGGGGGGATTCGAACCCCCGACCGTAGTGGCCGTGCTGACCGTGACTGCAGCGCCTCAGTCACCTCGGCCACCGTGGCCGGCTATACATCTCATTCCATCACTTTTCTTTCAGTTTATGAAATTCAGCTTTTGTACATTCCTACGTAATTTACCGTTTTCTAGATTTGGTAGTAAAATTGCTACACTTGTTGTATGTAGTTTACTGATATCGCGCCTGCAGGTGACAGACAACCGTCGCGGCCTCCACCTGCCCGCTCCCATTTCTCGGTTGCCGGCAAAAACGGATCTGTGTCGAAGCACGCTAATCGTTTCTTGTATTATAGAATTACTGAACGCAAAAGAGAAATTGAATTCCAAAAAACATCCCCTCGAAAAAGTTTCAACAAAAAATGTTCAAATACTTGTATAGTTTATGGGACTTAACTACGGGGTCATCAGTCCCTAAACTTACAATCTACTTATGTACTAGCTAACACTGAAGACGGCACAAATATACATGCCCGAAGGGGATTGGAACCTCCGACCGTAGAGGCCCTGCAGACCGTGACTGGCGCGCCGCAGTCCCCTCGGCCACCGCGGCCAGCAAAGTTCCAGCAGCTCTGTGAACTAGCTACTGGACTGTGCGCTATGTTCCTAACGAAATATTGGCGCGAAAGCGTCTTTTTATAAGAAATTAAATTAATGGAATTAATGAAGTTCTCCCAGGAGGCACCGCCTTATCGTACCAGTCTCTTTGCGGGCGGGAGAGTTTGTGTGCTCGGAGCATGCTGAGAGGTACAGTGAACCGGAGGCAGCGTAGCTACTGGCACGTCCAACCTAGCCGGGCAGATCTCAGACAAAGAGTGCCTCACAATGAGCCGGCTTACATTCCGCTTACCGCCTTCCTTTCCTGCTCAATATTATCTTACACACCACTGCTCTGTGGTTAGCCTCGGGAGGATAAAGGCTAAGGGAGAAAACCCTGAAAGAAAATCTGGAAGAGAGCTCCAAACGCCGTTGAAAGACGCACTGCGTCCCTTCCCGAGCTCCTGCAACCGAGGTGATACCAGAAGTATTGGCCTACCTTTCCTCTGGTCAATATCGTTCGGGTCGAGATGGTGACCGTGATGCTTTGGCGACTCACAGATCTCCAAATCCATCGCTCAGACATGTAGCATCCTGGACAGGACACTTCAGCGACGTCCACGGACATCGGCACAACACCGGAAGAGGCAGTTACCCGGTATTAGCTCTGTCCGACTCGGGCGCCAGGGGCGACTTCAGACGGTGGGAGAGATCGCTGCATCTCCCTGGACAGCGACCGCCTCAAGCTGGGCAGCCCCCAGCCAATAGAGTGCTGTCCTGCCAGTAGCCACCTGCTTCGTTGGGTTTTTGGAGCTTCGAAGTATCTTCGACAAGCGGACTGATGTAGTACACCTACCAAAAACAGAAAGGAAACAATAAAGAAACAACAATTTTGTATTGATACCTGGAATGTCGGGACCATGTGTCCAAGATACACAGATGATAATCAAGAAGTTGACCTCATTCGCAAAACCGCAGTAATTTACAGAGAGCTCCATTGCTTGAATTTGGACATTGTGGGACTGCGGGAGACACGGCTTCCAGACTCGGGCACTATTACTGAAGCTAATTGCACATTCCCAAGATGAAGCAGGATTTCACGATGTAGGATTCGCGATTAAAAACTCCCTCCTGAACTGCATTGTATCACCATCCGGTGGAGCAGAACGGATTCTTGGTATATAGGGGCTTTACCAACATCCTCAATGTATATGCTCCGACTTTAACATCCAGCATCGAAGAGAAGGATCGGTATTATGACTTACTAAGTGACAGAATAGCCAAAGTACTAGGATCAGAGTCAGTATATATTCCACGTGACTTTAATGCTCCAGTTGGATCAGATAATGACACGTGGACGACTTGTCTGGATCATCAGGGAGTGAGAAAAATGAATTCAAATGGCCAAAGACCTCTTGAAATGTGCTGCTACTATGGACTACACATCACAAAACATATTTTCAACTTAAGGATTGACGCAATGAGACATCCTCGCTCTCATCATTGGCATCAAATACACTTTGTGATAACTACAGAAACAGATTTCAGGAACGTCCTATTGACACGAAGCTATCATAGTGCCGATTCCAACACAGACCATGCTCTGGTGGCGAGCAAACTGAGGCTCACCCATAAGAAACGTCGCAGCACCAAACAGAAAGGTAAACCCCAGATCAGTACATTCCATGATCGCAGCCCGCAGCGACAGAAACAATTTGCCAATAGTTTTGAAAGTGCTTTATCAGTAAACGTACAAGCAGAAAGGAGTATTGATAGCAAATGGACACAACTTTCAGACGCCATCTACAACTCGACAGTAATAGCCAATGGGATAAAAGGTAATAGAAACAAGGACTGGTTCGAGCAGAAGTTTGAGGAGATGGAACCAATTATTGAGGCTATACGAAAAGCCTTGATTGCTTATAAAGAAAACCCAAACGGATGAACTCGGGATGATCTGCGAGTAGGAAAGAACAGGGCACAACAAACATCAAGGAGGTGTGCAAATTATTATTGGTTCAGTTTATGTGCCAGTATTCAGAAAGCTGTCCATTGTGGGGACACTAAGGCAATGTACAAAGGAATTAAGAAAGCAATTGGACCAACAGTCAAAGAAACAGCTTCTCTGGAGATCAAGACAGGAGAAGTTATGACTGATGAAGGCAAGCAAATGGAGCGCTGGGTTGAAAACTACCTAGAGCTGTATGCAGTTGACAATGATGTTAACAGGAAACCGCAAGACGCCATCCAACAAATGCCAGTTAAGGAAGACCTAGATGGAATGCGGTCTATGGAAGAATTCAGTAAATCAATAGATTCCCTTGCAAATGGAAAGGCTCCAGGTGAAGACAGAATCATTGCAGGGATTATCAAGTATAACTGTACTTCTCAAACACCTACATTCACTTCACACAACCAACTGGAAAGTGGATTACGTCCCATTGAGCATGCGGAATTCAAAGATAGTCACTCTGCATAAACAGAAAGAGGACAGACCCTAGCGTCTAGAATCTACTCCGAATCTCAGCGCGGCCTTAGAGATGGCCGATCCACAGTGGATGTGATAATCTCTCTGCGACAGCTCCAAGAGAAGTGCCGTGAGCAGCGGAGATCACTGTATATTGCTTTTATAGACTCCATTAAAGCATTTGATTTAGTGAGCGGCAATGGGCTCTTCAAGTTGCTGCAAAAGATTGGATGCCAACTTAAATTACTACAATAATCTCCTTCAATGAGAAAACGCAAGCAACAATTTGCTTCAATGGCAAAACATCTGAAGTATTCCCTGTTAACAGTGGTGAAAAGCAGGGGCGTGTGTTAGCGCCTATTCTGTTAGGAATATTCTTTCCTTTCTGCTGAAATTTGTCTTTGAAGACTGTCAGGAGGGAGTGTATTTACGTACGAGGACTGACGGAAATCTTTTCAACATTGTCAGCCTTAAAGCCAAGATCAAAGTAAATACAAATGTTATTCGAGCGTTGCTATATGCACACGATGCGGCTCTGGTAGCAAACACAGAAGGTGAGCTGCAGTGCTCATTCAAAAGTTATCACACGCATGTGGAAAGTTTGGGCTTACCATTACCCTCCAAAATCTAAGATGATGGCGCAGGGCACCAACAGTCAACCATCCGTCAGCATTGACGGTAATCCTCTCCAGGTAGTTGAGGAGTTTACATACTGTGGATCTACAACATGTAGCAATTAGTCTTTGGATACAGAGATTACGAAGAGAATTGCTGAAGCATCGGCTATCATGGGTAGCGTGAAAAACAGAGCATGGAACAACAGAATGCTGACAATAAAAACTGAATTACAAGTATACAGCGCTTGCGTCATCAGCACCATCTCTAAAGCTGTAAGACATTGACAACCCTCGCTAAGCACGAATCACGACTGAACAGCTTTCATCTCCGCTATCTCCGGAGGATCCTTCAGTTCACTTGTAGAGACAGAATACCAAACACCAAAGTCCTACAGCTTGCAAGCAGAACCAGCATTCATGCACTCCTAAGTCACTGTCGTCTCAGATGGCTGGGACGTGTCTGGCGCATGGAATCAGAGGGAATTCCGAAGAAAATGCTGTGCGGAGAACTGCAGGAGGGCTGAGGCCAGTGGGAAGACCGCACCTCCGGTACAAGGATGTCTGCAGGAGAGATCTGACCGAGGCTCGCATCAACCCACCTCAATGGGGACACACTGCTGGTGACCGCGTCAAGTGGCGACTAGCTGTACGCAGTGGTGTCACGCTTGCAGAGGACGAACGACTACTAGCAAAAACAATGCAGAGGACAAGACGCATGGAGAGAGCGGCCTCTGCTAAAACACCTTCAAATTACGTGCCCAAACTTGCCATTGTCGAGTGGGACTCTTCAGTCATAACAGACGTTGTAGGCTCTAAGTCTGCTACGCCATCATCGTTCGAGGATGGACGGAGGCCATTAAGATTAATGAAATTAAAAAATATTTGTTTGTATAGCTTATGGGACTTAACTACGGGGTCATCAGTCCCCAAGCTTACAAACTAGTTACGAACTAACTTACACTAAGGACGGCACAAATATCCATGCCCGAGGGGGGATTCGTACCCCCGACAGTAGTGACCGTGCAGACCGTGACTGGCGCGCCGCCGTCCCCTCGGCCACCGCGGCCGGCAATGAAATTAAAAGTCACGAGAAATCTTACTAATGTTCAACTGACTGGAGCAATGCATTACGAGTAATCTCACTCCAGGCATAGAGATGCTAGTTAAAAGTCATTAAATAAAATTATTTGACACAATTAGAGAGAGATAAAAACGCATGTTTCTTTTATTTTCAATTCCTAGGTCAGTTCTGAACATAATAGGTCTACATCTCACTAATATTCTATGCATTAAGTTAACAATTTGCTGATGACCGGTTAATTTTGGCACAGGATAAAGATGTCATAGAATACACAACAAGGAAATTAATACAGGAATATAAAAAATGGAAACTTGAGGTCAACAAAAATAACACGTAATACATGGTAACAGGAGACATAGACCAAGATTTAACACTGGTAGAAAGAATGGACACATTTAAACACACTGAAGAATACAAATACCTAGGAGCAACTATCACAAAAGATGGCAAAGGAAATTAATGCAAGAATAAATACTTGGAAGTGTATTATAGGGACATTAAATGGTATCTTATGGTATCAACAGATCAGAATGGAAACAAAAAGAAAAATCTTCAATACAATCATCAGAAGCATCATGACATATGGATCAGAAGTATGGGCACTTAAATTACAAATAGAAAAGAGGTTGATGACAACGGAGATGGACTTTTGGAGACGAACTGCAGAAATATCTAGGCGAGAAAAATCAGGAATGAAGTCATCGGGAAGAAAATGGAGGTAAAATAGATTTTACAAAAGGAAAACCATTTTTATGGTATGGGCATACAAAAAGGATGTCAAAGGAAAGACTACCACAGAGAATAATGAAATGGGAGCCACCAGGAACAAAGAAGAGAGGGAGACCGCCAACTACATGGAGCCAAGGAAGTCAGGCGTCTATCCGGAAAGGAGTATATATGAAAATTTATGGGCAGATACAGAAAAATGGAGAATTAAAATAAAATAATGTGTAATAATATTAATGTAAAATTTTGTAATGTATAATCTTGGGGTTCCGGAATATGTAAACTAAATTTCATTCTAAAACCGGACAATAATAATAATAAAAGAGTTAATAACTGTTCAGTTCAAATTTTTGTGTTGTTTGTTTCTTATTTTATGTCTGTGTTGTGTTTGTGACCAGAAAGTTGTTCCCCTTTAGTGATTAGTATTAGTGTTCTCCCTGCCCCTGCTCGCCAGTGATTGGAACGACATAATTTTGAACGTTACTGCTGTTAACCCACGCAACGTATTATTACGCGACGCTGCATCAGAAAATAAAATATTGGTTTTTCCTTATGTGTTCCTTTGACGTTGTGTTATGCCTCTAGTAGAATTTTAATAAGGTGAAATTCGTATTCATTCAATGTCACCTATCCACAACACCGTTTCTTTCTTTAGGAGTATACTTCTCTAATACAGTGCAAATATTCGATCGTAAGTATTCACTGCATTGTCATGCTGTAGTAATTACGACAGTGCAGAGAGTACCCGCCGTCACCTCGCTCGGCCTCACCTGCTACGCACAGTGGCACTATTACAAGCGACACACTGCCGACACCGCTGTATCCAACACGCCTGGCCTATTTGTAAAAATTCGGGTTTGCACTGCCGAACCCACTGCTTCACTGCCCATTTATCTCATCTCTCTTTTTGAAAGTCCTTCACTGGGCCAAACAACCAGAAGTCATAAGGTGCTACACCTGGATTGTACGGTGGCTGAGAAACAACTGCTTTGGATTTTTTGATTTACTTGTGAACCGAATGTGATGAGTTTATAAGAATATGGTGGGTTTATAAGAAAGGAAAGAGAACTGACTCACATAATTACAGGTCAATATCGTTGACATTAGTTTCCTGTAGAAAATAGGAGCATATTCTCAGTTAGAATATAGTAAATTTCATTGAGACGGAAAATCTTCTTTCTATGAATCAGCATGGGTTTAGAGAACATCTTTCATGTGAAACTCAGCTTGCCCTTTCCTGACGTGACATATTGCGAGCCATACTGCGAGCCATGTCGACGACGAGTGTTCATCAGAGACGAGTGTATCGTCAGGCGTGCCCCAGGGCAGTTTGACAGGACCGCTATTATTTTCTATCTATCTATATAAATGATCTGATGGACAGAGTAACACGTAATTTGCGGCTGTTTTCTGATCATGATGTTGTGTATGAGAAGGTTCGTTTTTAATTTATTGTAATAGCATACAGATCGACTCAGACAAAATTTCTTGTTGGTGGGAAGAATGGCAGCTAGCTCTCCATGTAGAAAAATGTAAGGTGATGCGCATGAGTAGGAATAACAATCGCATAACGTTCCAATACCGCATTAGCAGTGAGCTTCTTGATGCAGTCGCGTCGTTCATATATCTAGGCGTAACATTGCAGAGCGATATGAAATGGAACTAACATGTAAGGACAGTTGTGAGTAACGCAGACAGCCGACTTCGGTTTATTGGGAGAATTTTCGGAAGATGTATTTCATCTGCAAAGGAGACCACGTATAAAACGCTTGTACGACCACGTCTTGAGTATTGCTCAAGTGATTGTGACCCGCAGCAGATCAGTGTAAAGGAAGATATAAAATCGGTTCAGAGACAATCAGCTAGGTCTGTTGCTGGTAGGTTCGACCAATGCGCGAGTGTCACGGAAATGCTCCGGGAACTCAAATGCGGATTGCTGCAGGAAAGACGACGTTCTTTCAAAACGTTCAAACGTTTCTTAACCTTAAGGGACCTAACTGCGGGGCCATCAGTCCCTAAACTAGCAAACTACTTATGAACTACCGTTTACTATGGACGACACAAATATCCATGCCCGAGGGGGTACTCGAACCCCCTACCGTAGCGTCTGTGCAGACTGCTACTGGCGCGCCGTAGAGCGCTCGGCCACTGCGCCAGCCGACGTTCTTTTCGAGAAATTCTGTTGAGGAAATTTAGAGGGGCGGAATTTGAAGTAGAGTGTAGAATGATTTTCCTGCCGTCCACTTACATTTCGCGTAGTGACCACAAAGACAAGATAAGAGAAATTAGGGCTCGTACTGATGCATATAGGCATTCTTTTTTTTTTCTTCGTTGTTTTTGGGAGTGGAATAGGAAAGAAAATGTCTAGTGGTGGTACAGTGTACCCTCCACCACGCACATCATGGTGGATTGGGGAGTATGTATGTAGATTTAAATTAAAACCCTACCACAATGTCAGTGAAGTCTGCGAACCTTTTAACGTTGCAGTTATGCGCGATTCTCTAAACTGATGGTGGACCCCTACGCTGGTAATTATAGACTTGAATTCTTCATGACTTGATGCTGCTCGTACGATTGTGTTTATGTTGAACTGAAAAAACTGCCAGAAGCTCCTTCGTTGTTTTGACTAGAGGCTTGTTTCCGTTCTGTGCTTTCTCTGCAGCGGTTACGTTTTCATTTCACTGAGGAGAGAAAAATTAATTTCCCTTCGACATCCCTTTACTTTATTTTAAAGATTTTTACTCCTCCATATTCATTTATTTGTTCTTCGTTTCATGAGCGACCAAATAATCACATTGTTCACTGCTTTCGTCTCCTCTATGCAATGCAGTGGACGTCGGGAGGCGATGTTTACGTTCCTTCCTTCACTGTAAAAACGGATTATTATTATTCTTACTGTTTTCGTTTCATCTCCTTCGATAACATCGGGGGAAACCATTCGACGTGTACATAGTGCGTTATTTTTCTTTTGCCCGTCGTAGTATCTTTTAACATTGTTTTAATACTGCTGTTATTCTTAATTGATTTTAAGAGGGGATAAAATTTCACTGCTTACAGCTTAAAGCTCCCCCAGTGATGCAGTTCACATCTGATGGCGATGTTTAGGTTGCTTTACGATTCCTTTACTGGAGAGTTGGTTTCTGTGCTTTCTTTGCACATGTATGATCAATAAGTACGAGATAAAAGAAGAGCCGGCCGCAGTGCCCGAGCGGTCTTCGGCGCGCCAGTCACGTTCTGCACGGCCACTACGGTCGGGGGTTCGAATCCCCCCTCGGGTGTGGACATTTGTGCCGTCTTTAGTATAAGGTAGTTCATAAGTAGTTTGTAAGTTTAGAGACTGATGGACCCCGTAGTTAAGTCCCATAAGCTTAACAAATATTTCGCTAATTCGAGGTTCGCGCTACATCACCGAAATTAAGCGCTGTCGGTCTGAGCTAGCAGTTGGACGGGTCGCTGGTCGTTGTTGCAGGTGGAGAGCTGTCCAGCCTGGCAGGCAGACGGACTGCAGGTGGCGGCCCTGGCCACGAGAGGCGAGCAGTGATGGGCGGGGCGCCGGCCACCGCGTCCGCAGGACCACACGGGTTCAGGTAGGCGTCAGTTTTACACTGCGAGGCCCGTAGGACGGAGTTCAGTTTATTGTTTGGAGTAGGATTTTCAGAAACACTGAAGCACGTATTTCTTGTTTCCAGTCGATCCGTAAACATCAGTTTTCGTATTTCCGTTCCAAAACAGTGCGTGATTATCGACATTTTTCAAATAAACCTTTCATCTCATATTTGATCTGCACATGAGTGGGATTACGAAAAGTCCCTTCTTAGAACACGCTGATTGTATAATACAAACACCCTCTCAAAAGTGTCTGTACTTACTGGATCAAATTTTCGTTCCCTACTTCACATCCTTAGAGGTCTAGTTTCCAAAAATGGGTAATGTGTTACATTAAAGCAATGATATATTCCAGTTCCCAGAAATCATGGTGACATATTACACACGTATGCCAGTATCATTACACGCTCATCATCGGATCCTTTGCATGTTTTTAACAAGTAAGCATTGTGTATGTAAATGACACAGTACTACAGTCCAGCAAATCAGAGTATCCTATTACACACTTATATTACTACAATTAAATGTTCAAATGTTTGTTAAGCTTAAGGGACTTAACTGTGGGGTTATCAGTCCCTAAACGTACAAACTACTTATGAACTACCTTAAACTAAAGACGACACAAACATCCATGCCCGACGGAAGATTCCAATCCCCGACCGTAGCGGCCGTGCAGACTGTGAGCCGCGGTGGATTAGCCACGCGTACTGGAGCGCCGTGTTGCGGTGCGCGCGGCCGTCCACCGTCGGTGGTGTGTGTTTGTGTTGTCCTTAGTTTAGTTTACCTAAGATTAAGTAGTTTGTAAGCTAGGGACTAATAACCAAGCAGTTGAGTCCCATAGATTTACAAACACAAACAACACAAGCAGACTGCGACTGGCGCGGAGCAGACTGCTCACACACTGTGGCCGGCTACTAAAATCACAGATAACAGACATCAAGTATCAAATTAAACAGTTATCATTTTGTCCTTTTACATGTTTTTAACATTTACACCTCCAGGATACAAATGTTAAATGTTCAAATGTTTGTTAAGCAAAATGTTTGTTAAGCAAAAGTACGTTACACCTATCTATACACTCACATTGGTGGGAACAAGTCACTGAAGTATTTGACATTAAATGAACCCTGTGTTTCTTGACAGCCGGCCGCGGTGGCCGAGGGGACTGAGGCGCTTCAGTCACGCTCTGCACGGCAACTACGGTCGGGGGTTCCAATCCCCCCTCGGGCATGGATATTTGTGCCGTCCTTAGGATAAGCTAGTTGATAAGTAGTTTGTAAGTTTAGGGACTGATGACCCCGTAGTTAAGTCCCATAGGCTGTACAAACATTTGAACAATTTTGTTTCTTGACGAAAGAACATTTTACCACCACAATCAACTCCTGTACACAACCGAGATGCTTCCATTTCTCCTGCATTTATTCCTCTGTCGAAGTGCTATATGTCTTTTACGTGAACTAATATCACTATAAAATATTTCTCTTTTATTTGATGCTTGTTGCCATAAACGTATCCTAATGTATTATCGATAAGAATTCAGATGACTGGTACAAGAAAGAAATGCTATAAGCAGACATTGCTCACAGTTCTAATTACATTCTGTAGCACATCAACATAAAGATTTGTCTACCTCACGTAAAGTTTCAGCTACAATCGAAATTCTTCATCTGCACTGTGACAACTAATAAAAGCACTTTTAGGTGTATGTGCTACTGCTGTATATGTATGTTTTGCGCTATTTTAAGTACTTAAATCAGAGGGTTTTTGGCGCTGCAGATTGAATATATAATGACATACTGACGCCATTAAATTACATGTAATTCCCTTCCTGTGGTATTGATATATTCTTACTTTGTTTCTGTCTGTTAAAATGTTACTTGAGGTACAGAGCAACGTTTTGAATGGAAATGACGCAAACCACTGTTTTGTTTATGGTTGCTTGTTATTCTAAGCATGCTTTTGTGCGGTTCCTGGCGTTCGACGCCAAATGTGTCCCTTGTGTCAGTATTTCGTGGAAAACCGACAAATAACATTCCACACAAAGTGTCTCCAATCATTTTCACAAAGAGCTTGTCACAGCACTTTGAAAAGAACCTTCTACTCACCCCCAGCATGTCCAGACTTGCTGCCTCCCTCCGACTCCTTCCCTGGACAGTGAAAATGTCGTAAACAAGTGGTCCTGCCTCCAGTTCCTGAGCCAACTAGAATTGTAAATGGATGTAAAAACACACTTGATCTCTAACAACAAGTAATCCTGACCTCATAAATGATGCAGGTATTAGTGAACACAGAGCTGTCGTAGTGAGATTGATCACGAAAAGTCCCAAAGTTACCAAAAATAGATAAAAAGTATATTTGTTTAGGAAAGCAGATAGAATTGCAATACACTGATTCTTGAAAGACAGTATCCACTCGTAAAAGTAAGTTAAGACCAGATGTGCCTCAAATTCAAAGAAGTGTTTTCGACAGCTATTGACAGTTTTATACCAAAGAAATTAATAAAAGAAAGAGGTGATCCCCGTGGTTCACAAAACAGGTCAGGACACCATTGCGAAAGCAAAGGAAAAGCCATGCTACATTCAAACGAACACAAAATTCCCAGTATTGGCGATCCTACACTGAAGCTCGAAATGTAAGGATGATTTCAATACGAAATGCCTACAATACTTTTCACAACGAAATTCAATATCGAAATCTGACTGAAATCCCTAAGGAGATTTTGGTCCTATGTTCAAATGTTTGTAAATCTTATGGGACTTAACTAAGGGGTCATCAGTCCCTAAACTTACAAACTACTTATGAACTACTTACGAACTAGGACGGCACAAATATCCATGCCCGAGGGGGGATTCGAAACCCCGACCGTAGTGACCATGAAGACCGTGACTGAAGCGCCTCAGTCTCCTCGGCCACCGCGGCCGACTTGGTCCTATGTTAAATATACTAGTAGCAAAACACAAACAACATCTTCACTATGTGATAGTAATGGCGATCCTGCCAATGATAGCGCTACAAAAGCAGAGTTACTTAACATAGGTTTTAGAAACTCACCGAAGAAGACGAAACCAATATTCCAGATTTCTAATTACAAACAGAGGCCAGAATGAGTAACGCTGAAGTAGATATCCTCAGAGTAGTGAAGCACCCAAATCACTTAACAAGAACAAGTCATCTGGTCCAGACTGTATAACCATTAGATTTCTATTTGATTATGCTGAAGAGATAGCACTTTACTTAACAGCATATACAACCGCTCTCACAAAGAAGGATCTGTACCAAATATTGGAAAGTTGCCCAGGTCACACCTATATTCCAGAATGGCAGTAGGAGTAATCCATTAAACTACAGGCATATTTCATTTACGTCAATTTGCAGCAGGATTTTGGAACTATAGTGTATTCAAATATTTTGAATTATCTATTTACCAAAGGTCAACACAGATTTAGAAAATATCATTCATGCAAAACACAACTACCTCTTTATTCACACAAAGTGATGAGTGCCATCGACAAGTGTTTTCAAATTGATTCAGTATTTCTTGATTTCCAGAAGGCTCTTGATACCGTACCTCAGAAACGGCTTTTAATCATATTGCGAGGTTATGGTATATCGCCCCAAATTTGCGACTGGATAGGGGATTTCCTGCCAGAGAGGACACAGGTCGTATTAATCGATGATAAGGCATCGACTAAAGCAGAGGTGATATCGGGCGTTCCACAGGGTTGTGTCATTGGTCCTCTGCTATTCCTTATTTACATAAATGATTTGGGAGAAAATCTAAGTAGCTCTCTTAGGTTATTTGCAGGTGAGGACATCATTTACCATCAAATACAATTACCTGAAGATCAAAACCAACTGCAGAACGATCTAAATAAGATATCACGATGGTGTAAAAATTGGCAATTGAATCTAAACAATGAGAAGCGTGATGTCCTCCACATGAATATGAAAAGCAACCAGTTAAATTTTGTGTACAAGATAAAACAGTCAAACGTGAAGGCTGTAAACACAAAATAGTTAGGAATTACTGTTACTTCAGACTTGAACTGGAAATAACACGTAGATAATGTCGTGGGAAAGGCGAACCAGAGATTGCGTTTTATCGGCAGAACCCTTGAAACATGCAACAGAACTACTAAAGAAACTGCATACACTACGATTGTGGAACTTGAAAGATGACCGTCCGACGTCTTCCATATATTTTTGTATATTTCTGTAAGGTTATATTTATTTAATATTGCTAGATTATCATTTTCTTAAAACTTGAACCCCACTCTTTTCAAGTCTTGAGGAATAGCATTTTCATTTCATGTGTTAAAGTTGAAACACGTCCACATAACGTGTTACATTTAATTGACTCCCCATGAGCAAAGATGAGATTCAGACATTTTTTTTGAGTGTAGCAACACACTCCACTCGCAATATGCGAGATAACAGGCATTATGTATTGATTTAGTTCTATCTGTATGTAAAATTCTAAGTGTCTATGTTGTACACAAGGCCCCAAATATCTATTAGTGTGTACTGTGATGTGCTCCCACTGGCCCTGGCTTCCACAGAATGAATGAAACTTTGTATATAAGAAAGTTTAGGAAGTGCTATGCATGTCTCGGCTGTTTTGTGTCGTTGTTGCTTTCAAACTCTGGATGTTGAATGTCTCTGGGCGAGAAGTAGGTTTGCCAACTGCTGAGCAGAACCCAGTCTTAGCAAAGATTCCTAATGTAGCTTTCTCTTAACCTCCTTGGCTGGCGGTTGGTCAGGTTAGCTGCCTGACGAACGGAGATGCTCTCTGGGCTCCCCTCCACTATCCCTCTCTCGGTAACGGCTAGGCGTGGTCAAGAGAGCTATTCATTTGCTTTTTGGTTCCTGGTAGGGTAATTACCTCTGGGTTTGCTTATGCTTTGGCCTCGTGCCTCGACTTAGTTCAGGCTCCATAGTCGAACTTATGCCTTTCCACTAGTTTAATTCCGGGAGTAGCAGCTGCACTATGTGTTCTAGTGAGATTTTGCTTAATTTCCTACAGGATTCTAAATTTTATGTCGAGTTTTGCTGAAATCTGATTCCGAGGCTCTGATGGTGTTTCGTTAGCATAGTTCTTGCACTTTATAACTTTGAAATCACTTCTTCGCCTGTTTAAATATGTTCAAAGTCTTTCGCGTTCTTATCGTAGTTGAATTCTAATATTTTTTAGGATTCACCATGCCTATACTGTTCGTACCTTTTCGACAGAACACATACACGATATCAGACTAAGCCTTCAGCTTTTTCATCATTCAGTACAAATGAGTGGTTAATAATTGTATAGCTAATTTGCTAATGTGTTCCTAGTGAGTGTATTGTGATAATTTTCCCTCAAAATTGTCCATTCTATCTTGTAATCTGTGTAATTGTCGGCCCACGTGTGCGCCGATTAGCGTGTTCCCTGTCGTGGTTATTACCATATTAAATAGATCTTTTTCCTCAGTGTAGAAAGAACCGTTGCACGACGTATATTGTTTTTAGTTTTCATGAAATAGAATTATTTCACTTATTTGAATTTTTGTGACCGAACTCTGTATTCTGCTGTAGCAATCTGTAATCTTTCTTATCTAATAGATATCATTCTTCTGATCAGAAAGAATGGTTACACGATATATTTCGCGATCTTATTCTCTTCTAAATTGATTTTGTAAACTTTATGTATATTCTGTGTTCCGACTTAGAGTGCTGTATTGATCTAACGTCTTTAATCTTCTGTAGTTATCTTCTCCCCGTGCTAAACGAACGCCAGAGTGACCGTTTTTAGATATTATTTAATGAAGTCTTGATTTAATGTATAGTTAGAAGCTCTAGGGAAACCTTAACTTTCATCTGTACACCGCACTTTGTGGTCTTGAACCAAGTGCGTTTGTTTCTGATAGTTTATCATGAGCCTAGCTTGACACGTTATGGAAGTGAAGTACTATTTCATTGTGCGCGAGTGAACCTTCGATCCGCATTCTCCACTTTACTTGGCTGTCGTCTTGGTATATTGGTGTCAGGTGCTTGGTAAGTACCTTCATGGTTTGGCGTATGAATCTGTGTGTGAATGTGCTGCAATTCCTTCGTTCCCCACTGTGAAACGTGGTCATAATTAACCTGTACTCAACTTTGCAGGTGGGCAATTTTAGGGATATGTAATTGTGGATATTTTGTAAGGTGTGTTTTTTTTAATTGTGTTTAAAAAAATGGTCTTCCCCACTTGTTGTTCTTGTTTTGAACAATACATTAATTTGTTAAACTATAATCCTTTTGTGCTAATTTAAATTCTCCCCTTATCATTTATTTTGTATTAATGTGGGGCAATTTGTTCATGTATCTTGTGTCCCTGCTCCCTTCTGGAGCAGATAATAGTTGCGTTTCTGTTGCCAACATTTATTATTGATTTAGATCGATGACTGCGGATCATTATTTCATTGTGTGCAGTTTCCTCGAAAGATTACAGTAAAGGTAGAACTGTTGCTTAACTTATAGAATCAGAGTTTTGCTTAAGGGAACTGTATACTTCCGCCGCTGTGTGAATATCGCCGATTTTGTGAGCAAGCAGTCAATTGTTAACTTCACAAACACGGCTAGTTAACAGACAAAAGAACACCCGGCGAGTTTCAAAGTATTAGTTAATATTGCTAGCTTTTTCTTCTTTTGCTGTGTTACTAATTTATTATTATATCAATTAGTGTGGCATAAATGTGACTTCTCCACTACGCCACTGTCCCTGTGAGAATGTGTACTTGTCTTACTTTGAAGTGGATGTGCGAAAATCTATGGTTGTCAGAATGTGGGTGGTTATAGCTCTTTTAGCAACGTTGTCTCTGGCTCGGTGTCGATAGCTGCTGATACTACCAAAGAGGTTTCCACTCCCTTTGGTCGCGAGCTACTTAGCGAGACTTCCCTCAGCGAGAGCCTACTCGCTCTCCGTACCCACAACCGCTGATCTTGGAATTTCTGGCTTCTGGTGGCATCCCGCGTCCGGTGGCCGCTCGGTGGCCATTCTATACTGGGCGTCTGGCGAGGTAAGTTTGGTTCTCCTCTTGAGTCTGCGTGATGGTAGCGTTTCATTGTCTAGCACGTTTAACTTAGACTCGTGAATTTAGAATCATTTTTTGGAATAGTTTCTCCGATAGTGTTTGGAAATGTGTTCTTGTTTATCAATCCAGTGGTTTCCACGCGGTGTGTGTGATTCTAGTTGCAGTTTGATAATGGCCTGGTATGTTAAAACATTTTTGATCATGTGGCGGTGTATGAACTCTGTGTATATACTTTCTAGCTTTGTGGGGCCTGATTTCTAATAGGTGATATGTTCATTTTTGTACAGTGCATGTAGAAACCTTCTCATCGTTTCCTTCCGTGAGTGATATGTGTTCCACGTGGTTCGTTCATAA
Organism: Locusta migratoria; assembly: GCA_026315105.1. Lineage (NCBI taxonomy): Eukaryota > Metazoa > Arthropoda > Insecta > Orthoptera > Acrididae > Locusta > Locusta migratoria. Next base: position 675,352,767 of record CM048746.1, on the reverse strand, counting down.
AACCAAGCCTTAAGCTTCCACTCTTGTTTGTTCCATGCCCATCAGGCGGGTATCCTTCTGATTTCCACTAATATTTCGCGATCTTATCTCCCAGGCTATTTCAATTTTGCCGTTTTTTCTCTGACTTGTAGTACGCCCACTGTCTTTGTCAGTAATTCTCTCTGAGCCTTGTACAGCTTACTTCAATAGCTTACTAATGTAATTCTAAACATTTCTATGGGTAGCATGCTGTAATTCTTAATTTTATTTTTTCCGACTTTGTAATTATTTCACTTTTACGAGTTTTTGAGACTGGACTTCATCCGTCTCCGTATTCCCTCCCTATCGCATGTAGCTGTATTTCTTTAGTTTCCTTATATAATTCTAAGCATTTCTATGCTGTAGTAAATTTTGTTTACTTTTCGGAAACTGAATTTATTCAATTTTAGAGCACCTTCCCTCTTTTATTTAATATTGTTCTTCACAAGTTCTGAGAACAAGCTCAGATGCAAATTTTGTTATGTCTAAATTCCGTTTGATCATAAGCGTTTTCGTAGCCACTTTTCTAAGATAACTTTAATTGTGGTGGCTTGCTTATCAATGTCTGTGTGTAATAACGTGTGAGCTATTATGTATATTGACCACTGTAACTTCCTGTTATTGAAGTAATTTGGAACGAGTCAGTTCTCAGTTTGGGCCAGGGAACAAGATTTTATAACAGGGTGTAACTGGTAGTTCACGCGGACGTTATTTGCTAATTTTAGTGATAAAACAATGATCTTGTTTTGTACAGTGGTCGACTTTTAAACTGAACTACTAAAGAGATGCATACATTACGGTTGTCCGTCTTCTTTTGGAGTATTGCTGCCCTGTGCAGGATCCTTATCGGGTGGGTTTGACGGAGGACATCGAAAGAGTTCAAAAAAGGGCCGTTTGTTGTGTATTACGATACGGAGGAGACAGAGTCACGGAAATGATACAGGACCTGTGATGCGACTAGTTTCAAAAACGGCGCTTATCGCTGCGACGTGGTCTACTTACGAAACTGCAATCACCAACATTCTCCCGCGAATGCGAAAATATATTGTTGACTCCCACCTACATAGGTAGAAATGATCATCACAATAAGATACGAGAAATCAGAGGTCGAACGAAGAGATTCAGATGTTCTTTCTTCTCGCGCGCTATTCGAGAATGGAACGGAAGATGAATAGTATAAAGGTGGTTCAATGGACCCTCTGACAGGCACTTAAATGTGATTTGCAGAGTATCCCATGTAGATATACATGTAGATATTTTTATTTTTTGTTGTGTTCGAATACGTACACAATTTCAACACCGAACGGTAATTTTTATGAAAAATGCATGTATTCTGTTTATTCGTAAATTTATATATTTTACACAATAATTATGTTTAAAAAAAGCGTAAGTTTAATTTTTTTACAGTATTGGCTGCACTACTAGTTGACGACGTTAGTCTTTGGTTGTTCCGTCTGTTAAGAGTTACGACGCTGGTTTTGGAAAGTCATCTCAATAGCTACTAATGGCTTTCCAAGCAGCTCATCTACTCAACTATCTTTTTATGTGACGACAAGGTGTTCAGTTTGTCTACATACACATATACCAAAACGCACAAAACACGTGAAATTAGATATCCCAAATTTTTTATATGATGTAATTCAAAAAAAGAAGGAAAGAAAGTTAAAAATTCGTAACAGTGGGGTACGAAGCACTGACCCGCTGGTTCTGAGGCAAGAACGTTATCACCTTAGCTACACCGACAATTATTGAATCTGTTTCAATTATTAGTACTTACGTGTACTTTCGAAACTTCGAAGTCGATTTTTTCGAGAATTTTTGAGAGTTACGTCGAATGGCTTTGGCTGATACTGATTTGTCTTCTGAACTTCACGTACGATAAATATTAAAAAATACTAAAATCCAATACCCGTGTGGTCTCCTTGTCAGAAATATTTTCTTTATAGTTTCCTGTTTTTCGGCTTTTCGGGTGCAATGTGCCGCTTATATCAAATCAAATGTTTGTATAGTCTATGGGACTTAACTACGGGGTCATCAGTCCCTAGACTTACAAACTACTTATGAACTACTTACGAACTAGGACGGCACAAATATCCATGCCCGAGGGGGGATTCGAACCCCCGACGGTAGTGGCCGTGCAGACCGTGACTGGAGCGCCTCAGTCACCTCTGCCACCGCGGCAGGCCCGCTTGTGTCTTTTTAAAATAATTGCAGTGTCGTTTCTATAATTTTCCCATTTCTAAGACGTGTCTTTGTATTATTTTCCTGTTCGTATTAATTTTATGGTAATTAAAATTAAAATTTAGTCACTGTATATCCGAGACTCATCCCTGCATATCTTAGAAAGAAATTCGCACCTACACAAAGTAATGAGAATTGTTATCTTTCTCAGAAATGACTTTAACGCCAGAGGTTACCCACTTTCAGTGTAATCGTCTCCTTTACTTAGGGCAGGTGGACACACGTCCGGAAGGCAGCTGCTGGCGTGGCTCGCAGGCCGCCCCACGGCACGGGCAGTGCCGCTGTCGCCTGAGCGCCGGACCAGCAGAGCAGCGATCCACGGACTAGCAGACCACTGTCTGGAGCGCGGGGCACGCTGCCGTTTATTCGTAATTTTTTATACTTTATAAGAGGTCGTTAATAATGATGGTTTCAATGAAGAAACACATGCCGCGCCTGCTGCCCGCTGGTAACTGGGGGCTGTGTGTGGCACACACAGCCCGCTCACGTGATGTGGGCTCTCCACGCCAAAGTAAGAGGACAACCGCCAGACACCCGGCACAGCACCAGAGCTGACGTTGTTCTTGCCGTAGGGCGTCACAGCCGGACAGCAACAGAACAGACGCGGAGGCGATGAGCCACCCCTCCACTCATTTGGAAACATCATAAGCAACGGAGGTGCTGATACCGGAGATGTGTTAACTGTAAGCACCTCATCCTGTGAAATTATTTCAATAAAATCTGTAGCTGCCATTGCTGTTTGTACAGCCCGTGTATTTGGCAGTCTCCATACTTCGCCGCTTAGTTACTCGTCCTACACTCGCTACAAGCTACATTTTGTCGTTTTAGCACGCTGTTTGCACTGTTCGTGTTATACATTGTCTTCCAACTACTCCTGTTTAGCAAATATGCACTTCCTGTCAACCTCATTCTTTATCCATCTGCACTCCCTTTTCTCTGTTTCACTTGCTTCATTTTTATTCTCCTTTCATCATATTATGTGAAGTTTGAAGTCGTCCACATGAGTAAAATAAGAAATTCGTTAAACTTTGTTTACAAGATAAACCAATCTAAAGTGAAGTCCGTCAACTCCAAAAAATACCTAAGAATTACTATTACTTCAGACTTCAACTGGAAAGAACACGTAGATAATGTCGTGGGAAAGGGCGAACGAGAGATTGCATTTTATCGGCAGAACCCTTGAAACATGCAACAGAACTACTAAAGAAACTGCATACACTACGATTGTGCGTCCTTTTTTGAATTATTGCTGCCCAGTGTTGGATCCTTATCATGTGGGTTTTACGGAGGACATCGAAAGAGTCCAAAGAAGGGCAGCTTGTTTTGTATTGTCACGACACAGGGGAGACAGCGTTACGGAAATGATACAGGATCTGGTATGGGAATCATTACATCAACGGCGCTTATCGCTGCGGCGTGGCCTACTAACGACAATTCAATCGCAAACATTTTCCCGTGAATGCGAAAATATGTTTTTCACTCCCACTAACATAGGTAGAAATGATTATCAGAATAAAATACGAGAAATCGGAGCTCTAACGGAGAGATTCAGGTGTTCTTTCTCCCGCGCGCTATTCGAGAATGGAATGAGAGATAAATAATATAAAGGTCGTCGATGAACCCTCTGCCAGGAGCTTAAATGTGATTTGCAGAGTATTCCTTGTAGATGCAGATGTAGATGTAGATTTAAGTTCAGCATCTACTGTGTTATCCATGGATTTCCATTAGGCCTCATCCGTACCTATATGATTCTCTGCAGGCTTCTTTAATTTATCCGTCACTATGTTAGTTTCCCCTGTTTTCTACAGTCCTTGACTGATGCGTCAGAAACTGTCAACAACATCTGGTCCCTGCAGTTTATTCAGTTTCCATCTCTTTACTTTTTTACAATTCTGCAGTTTCGAAAGTTTTTATTTACAGTTCATAAACTGTATTATAGTCAGAGTCTACAACTGCCCTTGAATGTCTTACATTTTAAAACCTGGTTTCTGAATATATGTCTTACCACTGCAAAGTCAATTTCTTACCTTTCATTTTCTGCAACTAGGTAATAAACGCCGATAAACAGGAAGAGTTTGGTGCCCACAGAATACGGGCACTTGGAAATTCGTGCCAGTGCTAGGATTCGAGCCCGGGACCTACTGGTAACTACGCAGTTGCTCTATGGCCGTGCGCCAAACGCACGGATTACTTTAGCAAGTACCGTACGCGGACAAAACGTTGATTTGTCGCGCTTCCTGCACCACTGTGCTCCAGCAGGGAGGCCGCCAGGGAGCTCAGGTCGGCCGGGGCAGAGTGTTAGGCCCGTGGCGCGGCGTTTGGGAGCAACTGCCCAGTGAATTTGAGGTGCCGGGGTCGAATCCGGGACCCGGCACAAAGCTTGAAATGTCGATTTGATGATTATAACACCTAGCACCATGTGACACTCAAACATCCCGTTTAAACATCTGTCTTTGTTTCAGTTGTGTCATAACCGTAATGACTGATTTAAGTGTATAAATATTGGATATCATTTTAATTTATGAGCACCTAGTATAATGTTCCTTAAACTCCCTGGCACGTTTTAACTATGTGTGGACCGGATTTTGAACCCCTTAGCTTTGCCTTTAGTGGCAAGAGAGCTAATGGCTGAGTATTAATGTTGGCTTAGTCGTTAGACCACTTCCATGCGAAAGACAACGGACCCGGTTTCTAATCCCGGTCGGACAGTTTTAATTTGCCACGAAGTTTCTTATCAGGACACACTCTGTTGCAGAAAGAGAGTTTCATTCATCAAACTTTTGTGTCCCAATTTCGTCGTCGCTTTTGTGTCCCAGCCTCGTCGTAGGTGTCGGTGGCCGAGTGGAATGAGACCGACACGCTGGTGCAGGTACAGAGGGGAGCAGCCAGAAACTATAAACACTAGAGTAAATTAGAAAGAGATATATATTGCACAGAATGTAACAATACTTAACTTTTACATAGTACTGCAGAATGTTGATACATAGTTGTTAGAGGCCTGCCTAGTGCCTGTACGATAGCAAAGTCTTCAATGGTGCCTATCTGATTACGAAGGTCCTAACTCGTTGCTATCTCAGTCCGAAGTGCCAAGGTGTCTTTCCGTGGTGGCCACGAGCGGGGTTCCAGCAGAGGGCGCTCGTGGCTGTCGTCGTAAGATCGCCGCGCCGTGCGTGCATGACGGCGCGCGGCGAAAGTAGGTGGCGCGCACTTTGTACTTGTGCGACACCACACAAACAGTTTCTGATTATCGATGTTTCTTCGTAGTCTAAGAAAATGTAGAGTTCCAATTGACTTCATAATGGTACGATATACATTTAGAGACAAGGTCATGAAATACAAGACATTCAAGGACAGGTGTAGACTCTGACCGCAACTATTGTTACAACACCTGTCAAGAGCTAAGAGCGAAAACACCAGTTAATTTCTTAAATGCAATGCAGTTAGTCGGTTGCTGAAATTTTGTGGAACTTGATCTACTTTCGTCACCACTAGGCGTAATTCATCAGAAGATTGAAAGTTTTACACGAAAACATGACGTCATAATTAAATCTTACGATCAAGATTGCTCACGTTGTTTAGGTCCTTCATGTCCTTCACACCACAATGGTTGTGTGATGTTTATTGATTCATATTCCTAAGCAAATAATGCTAGTTTTTTTACGTTATTCAACCTGAAAAAGAATTTTCGTAAGATTTAATTCTGACGTCATGGTTTTCATGTAAACGTTTCGATCTCGTGATGATATTACCCTAGTGGTGACGAAACCAGGTCAAGTGGCATAAAATTTGCGTAACCTGTTGGCTGTATTACACTTATAGAGACACAAAAAAAATGTTCAAATGTTTGTAGAGCTTATGGGACTTAACGACGGGGTCATCAGTCCCTAAACCTACAAACTACTTATGAACTAGCTAATACCAAGGACGACACAAATATTCATGCCCGAGGGGGGATTCGAACCCCCGACCGTAGTGACCGAGCAGACCGTGACTGGAGCGCCTCAGTCCCCTCGGCCACCGCGGCCGGCTATAGAGATATATGTACGGTTGCTGTTGTAGAGCTGTGTTAAAAATTTTACCATCTAAAATGTCTAGTAAGAACAGCTGCTGTGCCAGACGGCAAAACCTGTCGTATCGCACGAGTCCGAAGAAACAGGTGTCGCCTTTCGTTATTTAAGAGAAGACATTTGGTAACGACAGGTGCCTCACTTGACGAGCAGAATGCCCACGTCGCGGGTGGAGCGCCGTCGTGGCCGCCCAGTCGCTGTGGCCGGCCAGGCAGGCTGCTCTGGGATTCCGGCGGCGCCGCCCTCGAGGAGCCGGAGTGGTCCCTCCAGGGGCGGCAGGGGCCGGCCGCTTATGCCGCCGCCTGCTGGCGTCCCGCGCGCGGCCGCCAGCCGCCGGCCATCGGCCATCGATAACGCGCCCTCCGCCGGAATCCAATACGGCGGCCGCCTCCCGCCCACGCCGCACGCACTTTGCGCGGCCGTTCGTCTGCCGTCTGCCGCGATACATTTTTCAGGCCGGGCGGCGTCCCCGCCGGGACTCGCCCGCCGCCATTCTTCTGCAGGGCTGGACAAGTTTCCTGGAGCAGGGAAGAGCCGTGAATCACGCCGGCTGTCGAGGCTCGCATGCACAGTGGCCCACCTGGGCTGCGGCCGCCCAGCGGCGACTCAAGCAGCGGGTCGTGTGTGCGCGAGGCCCTTGTGTAAGACTCAGTAGCAGCCTCATTAGCAACTCCACTGCCGTTGATTTGCAGTAGTTTAGGGGAACTACAGCCACAAAGGACGCACTAGTTCTTCACGACAGAGGAGAAGCCAGTGGCAGCACGTGGTGTTAGCAAGTATGCAGACATAGTAAAAGAAATGATTAGTCCACATTTTTTTCACACAACGAGCTTAATTCTTGCTGATTCACACACGTAGACTGGATGGTCTGCGTTGGTTGTTTCGAATTATAAATTTTCATAGATTTACCTTTAAAACTTCTTTCCTAGACAAGTATTTTGATACAACTTGCCACCCGCTATTGCAACACTGATAGCAGAAGAACATCCCGAAATACATTTTCTTTTAAAATTCTAACCATGGTTCCAAATCGAACTCTTCGCATTTCTAAATTCGAAACTGTCTTCGCAGCACCGTTAAAGGATTTTCCCCTATTTCACACGCTTAATGGTGGAATTTCTAAACATATCGAAACACGTGTTTTTAAAATTCCAATCAGATATCTACATCCTAAGTTTTGCATTTATTCCTACAAAATTGTCTTAATGGCAACGTATTAAAGGAAAAAAAAGCCTCATCCCATACTTCAACTATTTAGCGTTGAGAACATAAAAAAATAGCACGCCGGCCGCGGTGTCCGAGGGGACTGCGGCGCGCCAGTCACGTTCAGCACGGCCACTACGGTCGGGGGTTCGAATTCCCCCCTCGGGCATGGATATTTGTGCCGTCCTTAGTGTTAGCTAGTTCATAAGTAGTTTGTGAATTTAGGGACTGATGACCCCATAGTTAAGTCCCATAAGCTCTACAAACATTTGAATTTGAATTTGAAAAATAGCTCATAACTACGGTGTAAGATAAACAATGTCTACAAATTTCAAGTTTCTGTTGTCTGTACATTCACTTTTCAACGCCGCTTTCCGTATTTTAGAAACGGATCGAGAACGCCAAATTTCTTTCGACGGCTTTCGCATCTATCTTGCTAGATTTACCTTTCAAACAGCAATATGCGCTTCTTTTTCCTCATTCTTACGCTTGTTTCAGAAAAACAACTCAAGAATGTGCATCACGTTTAGCTGTATATAACCTCTTCGCGTGGTTACAACTGAGGTGGTCAGCCCCAGAGGATGTAATCAGGCCGGCACACTGGAGTACAGGCGCCGCTCTGTTCTGAGAAGGTTCATCCGCCTTGATGACCGTTGGAATTCGTCAAATCTGCTTTGAAATGACTCGCCATCTCTTCCGCTCATGAAGCCGTTGACCTTTCCGCGCAACAATTTAAGTAAAAATGGTAAGGAAAGAGGATAGGCCTAGGACAGGATAGATCAGGAGAGAGGTTATCGACAGGTCATTGTGGGACACGCTTAGTCGGGCTCCTCCCCCTCGGCCTGTCCGGCTTGGCTGACCCTTCTGGCAGCTTCGCTACCGCCGGCATAGCCCTCAGGAGCCAGAGCACACAAACCTCCTCGACCGCACGGACAGTGCTACGTTAAGGCGGTGCTATTAACATAACCAAGTAAGAAAAACCTAGCAATACTAACTAATATTTTAGAACATGAAATAAAAATGTTATTCCACAAGCCTTGAAAAGAGTGGGGGTTCAAGTTTTAACAAAATGATAATCTAGCGACATTAAATAAATTATAACTTTTTCAGAAATATACAAAAAATATATGGAAGACGACAGACGGTCGTCTTTCACAGTGTGGGATCCTTGTCAGGTTGGTTTGACGGAGGACATCGAAAGAGTCCAAAGAAGGGCAGCTCGTTTCGTATCGTCACGATACAGAATAGACAGTGTTACGGAAATGATATAGCAAATGGGATGGGAATCGTTACAACAACGGCGATTATCGGTGCAGCGTGGGCTACTTACAAAACTCCAATCGCCAACATTCTCCCTCCTCCGAATGCGTAAATATATTGTTGACTCCCACCTACATAGATAGAAATGATCACCAGAATAAAATACGAGAAATCTGAGCTCGAACGGAGAGATTAAGATGTTCTTTCTTCCCGCGCGCTATTCGAGAATGGGATGGGAGATAAATAGTATAACGGTAGTTCGATAAACCGTCTGCCAGACATTAAAATGTGATTTGCAGAATGTCCCATGTAGATGTAGATTATTCATATTTTCCTACAATTGCTTGAAACTGATAAGAGCTTCTGATCAGCGGCTTGTTCCTGAGTCTGTGCGCCACTACATCGTGGCATTTGGTTAAGAGCGGCGACACCAGAGTCGGCCACTGGGCCTTCCCGCTCGCAGCTGACAGCCGGCGGCTCGGCGCGGCCGCCCTCACGGTAGAGATGGGTAGGTCCGAGATTTTTAAGGAGTCGGGTCCGGATCTGCATCGAGCTCTGCGGACCTGCATCCAGGTTCCGTGTCCGCCGGACCCGTATGGTCCGGCCCTGCAGCCGGCCGGCCGGACGGACCGTGTCTGTCGGGTGGATCCGCGTCCACTGGACCTGCACTAGTACAGTTGCTCAGCCGGCGTATCTATCGAGCGAATCGTGTCCAACCGAGAAGAATTTCAGTTGCGTTACACAGGAATATGTAGAAATTTATTAATATATAGTAATGATGTAAAAGACAGACCAAGTTAACTGTGATAAAAATGTTTTATTGCCAGAAAATCACGAACACTGTCGCATTATAAAATCACAGTCATCATTTGCTATACATGACACCCAGTTCACATTAGTATTTTTCTAATTATTTGTAGAAAATTAAAATCATTGTGAACTAAGCTCTTACTGTAAACCATTGCAAGATTGTGTTTTCATCAATGAAGTGAGCTGTCTTAATAGAAATTATTCTGATTACTTTATGACGCCTGACATCTGTTCCTCCCGTCAATAAATTTCGAGTTTCCTCTTTTAATTCGTTGTGGATGGCAGGTAACAAATTGCAAGATACTATTTTCCAGTTGGTATATTATATGATGGACAAATTAAATTCATTAGTTTTCGGAACTCTGGATCTTCTATAATCTTAAATTGATGGTATTCTTTTACAATCATTTTTAGTCACTGATTACCAATTTGCTTGGAACGATAAATTGTAAAGAAATTTGATCTGATAAAGAACTTGAATGCTGAAGTGGACGGTAATATTTGTTCTGAACTGGATGGCACATATTCAGGTAAAGAATTGTGATTAATTTTATTAGAATTGCTACTGCTATTGGTGAATTCTTCATTGCTAGGTAAATTTATTGCAAGTGTTTCTCGTGTTTAAGTGTTTTTCCTCTTCACATGTCTGACGAGATTTCCTGTTCGAGTTCTTGGATTGTACGAGAGATCCAGACAGCAATATCGGCATTTACCTTTATTATCTCGGACTGTAAATTGATTCCAAACTTCACTGTTCTTCGGTGGTGGGATAATGAAATCTACGAAAACAAGGGGAAAAAAACTGTTCTATGACACCTGGCCAGCACGGGCACTCATACATGTGTGTATCACTGAAAAGCTTAATTCGTTTGGTAAATAAATCACTGGACCAAGATTAGTGTCCATAACATCGTATGCCATGGTCAAAATCTACTTGCAATGTTTGCTTGACAGACATGAATGCATTGTCCATTCCTTGTTGGCACGCTTTCAAACCATACCATGAAATACACAATAACCGTGAACTCAAATGTTACTACCAACTTTTTTGGGGGGCACAATCAATAGTTAGTGTTATTGGGAATAACACTACAGTAATAATCTTCCGTTGAACAATAGTGCAGCACAAATTCAGGAAATGGAACAAAATCACTATGTTTGTCGAACTGTTTCAGCCACACATCTGTTTAATGCGACTAACGACGCAGCCCAAGGCCAGTACAGTCTTGGACAGAAAAAGTACGCCTGTGTGCCAGCCTCGCCTGTTGTGCAGCGAACTGCCAGGCCAGCGTCACACACAGCTGGCGGAATTCGGCGAGCAGGTAGCCGCCCCGACACCCCAGCAAGTCGCCTCAGCCTGACCACCCTGCTGTGTTTATGGCGGGATCCGCATCCGGCGTGGGCTTTACAACTGTCTCCCTTCCACTCCGCCACTGCGTGTCCAACTCCGGCTGCGCCTGGACCCACAACCGATGCGTGTCCGAGGATGCGTGTCCGACCTGCACTCGGATTTGCATCCATCACTAGCGCAGCTGATGTGGGTCCAAGGATCCGTTTCCATCCGGACCTACCCATCTCTACCTCACGGCACTGGCCCCACGCCCCGTGCTGCGGCGTCGCTTTCCGCCCCATCGCCGGCGGGCCACTCGAGGCGCCGCGACACCTCAGTACGCGTGGTAAGTCGCTCTACAGTGCTTCGGCCGCCGGGGGCGCCCACAGTCTTTGTATCTCTGTGTGTGCTTCGTGCTCGATCAGTGCGATTTTTTCTCTATTCTTATTTCACAGTGAAGATGATAAATATCAATAGGCTGGCAGCAGCCGAGAGATCGTAAAATAAAGCAACATGAGCGATTAAAACATGAAATTGGAGTTCAAAGAATGCAGATTTGAAACAGACCAGACGATAAAAATCGGAGATATGGCAGTTGTAACAGACAAAGAAACCAGACGTAGTCAGTTAAAATAATGAGCCACGGTGACACTAAACAACGCGTAGTATGAAATCAAAACATAGACAAGACGAAGAGCACGTGGAGACAGTCTTAAAAACTTACCGATTGCAACACTTGTCTGGAAGTGGACGCAGATAAAACACACACACACTGATGCACTGTTATAAAAACGCACTGGACGAAGCACTGTTAAAACTGATGGCGCAGGACCACGAAGGATAGGTGGGGTGAGGGTGCCATTTGGAAGCAGCGGGCCCGCCTACTTGTGCCGGCGCACACAGCAAGACACAGGCACCCCCACCATTCCGTCTCACGGGTTACCAGAAGGGGTCCATAGACAGCACACTGTTTAGCACAAGTCGGAACAGAGTACAGGATGGTCCATTGATAGTTACTGGCCCAAATATCGCACGAAATAAGCATGGAACGAAAAAATTACAAAGAACAAAACTTTCCTTGTTGACACAGGGATCGAGACGTGGCTGCACGTTCCGTTACAGCCATGCGGGTAAGATGTCTTTCATTTCGACTGTTAGTGATACGAGGCCGTTGGGATCCAGCACGGCGTTCCGTATTGCCCTCCTGAATCCACCGATTCCATATTCCGCTAAGACTCATTAGATTGCGAGCAATGCGAGCAGCACTGTCGCGATACGATAAACCGCAATCGCTATAGGCTACAATCCGACCTTTATCAAAGTCGGAAACGTGATGGTTCGCATTTCTCCTCCTTACTCGAGGCACCACAACAACGTTTCACCAGGCAATGCCGGTCAACTGCTGTTTGTGTACGAGAAATTGGTTAGAAATTTTCCTCATGTCAGACCATTGTAGGTGCCGTCACCGGTGCCAACCTTGATCAATTACATATCACGTCTTCTTCTTGTCGGTTAAATTTCGTGTCTGTAGCACGTCGTCTTGGTGGTTTAGCAATTTTAATGGCCAAGAGTGTACATTGCAGAACTGCATATTAGACAGGAAGAATTTTGTACCAACGCAAGCACAGCAAAGTTAAGTAATTATTTTATCAGATAGGCACTGAAAATCATCAGTAGGCAGGCCTCTATCTAAACTATGTATCAACATTCTACCAGTCTGCTGCTCTCCAAGTTAAGTATTGTACCATCTCTATGAAATATATATCTTGTTCTAATTTAGCGTAGTGTTTCTAGTTTCTGCTGTCCCACTGGCTGGTCACCTCCGTACCTGCACACACATGCATCCTGTTTTCCTGTGTCGGTCTCTCTCTACTCGGCCACCGACACCCAGGACAACCGGCGGGAACAAGACACAAAAGTGGCGACGAAGATGGGATACAAAAGTGGCGACGAGGATGAGATACAAAAGTGGAGACGAACGATCTCAGTGTGTTGTACACCAAAGTCGAAACTTCGGCTTCTGAAGCAGTCATGAAGTATGTGATAATTACAAATATACCCCCGGGGGCTAATCCCTCGTTGACCTCAGTCAACGCAAGCAGGCTATCGGATTCTGGGGAGCCTGCATCATGTGAGATACAAAATGGCAAACCTATATGTACCTCCAATCTAAATCATGGACACAAAATCAGACCAAAACAGACTTTTAAAATGGGATCCATAAACATACAGACAACGATGAAGGTGGGCAAGCTAAAGCAACTTCTTGACAGCCTGAGAGAACTCGGAATTAGTATACTGGCACTACAGGAAACAAGATTTAGGGATGAAAGCACAGTGGATATGTGGTTCTGAAAGGGAAACCCTGTGTTGGGGGTCAAGGCAACCGTTTGTGTTTGGTACAGCCTTTGTAGGAGATCGCAGATACCTGGGTAGTATCACTGCATGGAAGGGCATAAATGAAAGGCTGTCCTATCTGACAATGAAAATAGTAAACAAGACATATTCAACAGTAAATGCGCATGAACCAACTAATAATACGAACAAAAAAGACAAAGCAGGAACTGAACTGAACAATGTCAGATGTAGGCAATAGACGTGTCACTATTTTGCTAGAAGACTTTAATACGCAAATAGGCATTATCCAGCCCACAAGGAAACAAATAAGAGTGGTAAGAGATTAGTGGACCTGTGTAGGAGACACATGATGAAAATAATCACCACCCATTACAAAGCTAAGGCAAGCAAGAAAACAACGTGGTTCAGCCCTGAAAACAGGATTGTGGAAAAACAGTTAGATCACGTAGCAATTCGTGACAAGAATCACAGTGAGATTATGAACAGAATAGTGAGGAAAAATAGCAGGATGGAATCAGATAACTACCTTACTGAAATAAAATGCAGGTTGATACCCAACAGAGCGAAGAAATGTAGGACCATAAATACTCACAGAATCGACCTAGATCTTCTGAAAAAACACGCAGAAGAGTATGCGAAGGGAATGGTAGTTCAGAGTGATTGGAAGAGAGTGAGAGATATGACAAAGGAAGAGGCAGTGCGACTGGCTGCTAACAACCGAAAAAGGAAGCATGAGTGGTGGACAGATGAAAGCAAAAATGCAGTCCAGACCAGGAGGAAAGCATGGATGAAATGGCTATCCTGCAAAAAGCAAGCAGACTGGTCGAATTTTCAGATTTCGAGAAAAATTGCTAGTGAGACGATCCGAAATGCCAAGAGACGTAGATGGAATAAGAAACTTGAAGAAGCAAACACAGCCTTCAAGGAATACAATTCACGAGTCTTCTTCAGAGAAATGAAGAGCAGAATTAAGTGCTTCGAAGCTAGAGAACCATTCGTAATCGGACAAGATGGCTCAATAACGATTGGCGAAAAATAGGTGTGCGAGGAAATGACTAGGTATTTTAGGGATTTGCTTAATGCCAAAGTACCTGAAGTAAAGTGGACACACTTCAGTTCTAGAGACGAAAGTCAGGATAGTTTAGATAATATACCCACCAGAGCAGAGGTAACAGAAGGAATTGAAAACCCCAAAAAACAGCAAAGAACCAGGAAATGATGGTATCTGTGCTGAAGAGATCAAGTGGGGTGAGCCTGAAATAAAAAGAAGTGCGAACAATATAATTACAGATATCTGCAGAAATAAGAAAATACCCATAGACTGGAAATAAGCCATTATAATACCACTACACAAGAAAGATGACAAGAAGATACTGGATAACTACAGGGGCATCTCTCTCTTAAACATGAGTTACAAGATTTTGTCTAAAATCTTACTGAAGAGAGTTGAAGAACAACTGGGGCCGACAAAAGGAGAGTACCAGTGTGGCTTTAGGAAAGGGAGGAACTGTGTGGAACAGATATTTGGTATCATAAGGATAATAGAGCACAGACACAGGAAAGGGAAAAAGACATTAGTGACATTTGTGTACTTCAAAAAGGCCTGCTTGATGTGTTGGAAGACAGAGGACTGGATGCTACAACACATGCAATAATAAAGGAAAAGTTGAGCGACACTACCGCCAGGGTCAGACATCGCAGTACACTGTCAGACAGTTTAGAAATAAAAACTGGTGTCCGACAAGGGGATGGACTGTCACCAATTTTATTTAACCTTGTCTTGGATGAGGTAGTGAGGCAATGGAGACAAGTAAATAGTAATATGAAGATCAAAGGTGTACAAATAGGATACAAGGTCAAACATAATGCAATTGTGGACTGCCTGGCATTCGCAGATGACGTGGGACTTTTAAATGAATCAGAAGAAGAGGCAAGGACAGCACTAAAAAACCTTGCTGAAATAGCAGAAAAGGTTGGACTAAAGATTGCATATAATAAGACCAAGACATTGAACACTGAGTGTGACTGGAAGATAGATGGAAGATAGAAAGTCGAGAGTTTTTTTATTTGGGAGAGAAGATAACTGGTGGAATATAGAGCAGCAGTAGCGCAGTAGACAGGGCACAGCTCATGCAGAAGCTTCGGTACGTATTGAAAACAACATACGGCAAGAAAAATCTGTCACGGAATCCAAAATTGCGACACTACACAGCAACTGTAAGAAATGCTGCACTGTATGCATCAGAAACGATCACACTCGGTAAGTGAGCTTGTATGCAGTTCGAGAAGGAGGAGCGGAAAGTTTTAAGATAAATATGGGGCACTAAAGAAAAGGAGGGGATATCTGGATACAAAGAACACGAGAGGAACTGTAAGAAAATTTTGAACCTATATCGAGCGAGATACGGAAAAGGAGGTTACGATTTGTTGGACGCATCATGAGTATTGACTATGAAACGTTGACTAAGAAGATATGGAATGCAAAATGTCATTCGGCGAACAACTGGGTAAAGGAAGTCAGAGATGACTGGAAGACTGTAGGAATGAAAGAAAGGAATCTGCAGGCACTGGTGCAGCACAGGGAGCAGTTTAAATGGTTGGTGTACGATCAAAGGTGGCCGGACACCAAAATCAAAGTCATCATAACAGAAGAAAATAGAAACAGAAGAAGCGTGAGAATGAAGAGGTATTGGGAAGAAAGAAAACGTGCTAAACAAGCCACACGCGATCCTGAAGGGCCCTAAAGAAGCAGAAGAAAAAGAAGAAGAATTTATTATTATATTAATTAATGTTGCATAAGTACGGCTTCCCCGCTACGCCACTGTCCCTGTGAAAATGAGCAGTAGTTTTACTTTTAAGTGTGTGCGAGAACCTATGGCTGTCTGAATGTGGGGAGTGATAGCTCGCTTTGTATCGTTCTCTCTGGGTCAGAGTCGATAGCTGCTAATACTACCAAAGAGGTTTCTACACCCTATAGTTACAGTCCAGTCGTCGAACCTACTCTAGGGCGAGCCTTTCCGTCCCCACCACCACTTATCTTCGTTTTTCCAGCTTCCGATGGCTTCCCGCGTCTTGTGGCCGCTCGGTCTGGTCATTCTGGGCTGGTTGTCTGGTAAGGTAAGGTCGGTTCTGCTCTTGTTTTTGAAGATCGTACAGTTTCATTGACTAGCACGTTTAACTTAGATTCGTGAACTTAGAATAATTTTTTGGAATATTTTCTCCAATCGTGTGCAGAAATATGTTCTCGTTTTTCAATTAAATGTTTTCCAATAGATAAATGCGGTGTGTGTGATTCTAGTTGCAGTTTGATAACGACCTGGTATGTTAAAACCTTGTGTGATCATGTGGCGGTGTATGAACAATGTGTAAATACTTTCTAGCTTTCTGGGGCCCGATTTCTAATAGGTGATATGTTCATTTTTGTACAGTGCATGTAAAAAAATCTTCTCATCGTTTCCTTCTGTGAGTGATATTTCAAAAGAATCTGAGGGGCAATCTGAGACCTTAGATATTCAGACATCGTGATCAGGACCAATGGAGTGCACTCCTATTTCTGAATCAGGGTCTAGACCTGAGCAAAAAGTGGGAACGGTAACAGAGAAGTTGGACCAGATTAGGATTAAGGCCTTGTCTGAGGCTCAGAGGAGGAAACTTCTCAAGGAACAGAAGCAAAAGGAAGGAAAAGAATTACTTCCTTAGCATAAGTGGAGGTAATCAAAAGAACTTGAGCCCAAGACTTCCAAGTAGAAACTCACTCAGGTTGAAGGGGATACACAGACCCCCTCGACATCAAAGACAGGTGGAAGAGGGTTAGGGAGGAATCTAAGACTCCCTCCTCTCTGGACAAGCGTGATCCTAAAAGGATGAGGCAGGTAATAGCAAAGAGACCTATAGTACTGCAGTCTCGGTGTTCAGAATGGCGGTTGTCCAAGAAGGATACCCACTGGTGAGCATCACCTTGCTGCAGGAGGATCTCGTGCAGATGGCCCTCTTTGAAGAGATTGGGGGGGAACGCTGGTCCAGGACCCAAATTCAGGAGTGTCTATCTAGATCGCGGTGCTCTCATTTTTGTCTGCGAGGGGGAGCATTCAGCAGTATGGCTTTAGGACAAGGTGCCCATGAAATCCCCTAGGGAGGATGCGAAGCTGCTGGTCAATCCTGCAAAGGTATCAATATGTGTACCAAAGATCCTTAAGGATGTCCATCCAAAGACTCTGTTCGAGAAAATAAGGGTCCAGAACCCAAAAATCTCGACAGAGGATTGGAGGGTAATTAACTAAAACGTCGTTCCGGAAGGACGATCCCTGGTGGTGGAGGTCGGAGAGAAGTCCCTGAAGGCAATGCGAGAGCAAGGCCTGAAACTGTTTTTAGGGTTCTCGCAGGTCACCGTCAGGGTAATCAAAGACCTTAAAGGCAATAATGGCAGCAAGATGGGGACTGAAAGTAATGCAGATAAACCTGCAGCACAGTAAAGGGCCCACTGCTGCCCTGAGCCGTCGCCTGGGGAGACAGGAGGTGGACGTGGCCCTGATACAGAGGGGGTGTATCGGACCGTGGTGGTGCTGGAGGTAAACTGATTTATGCTAGAAATCTAAAAAACTCCAGAACATGCATTTATGTTAGAAATGGAATACCTTTCATACCAATGATGGATTTTTGTTCCAGGGACCTGGTGACATCAGGATGCAACAACGTGAGGAAGGTATCACGAGGGAAATTGTTTTGGCCTCAGCATACCTTCTTTACGAAGACAGCTCTCCTACTTCTTTGGAAGTGAGGAGACTGTGACGAACTGTTGGTGGGATGTGATGCCAATGGCCACAGTCTATCATAGAGCAGCAATGACACTAACAGTAGAGGTGAGCACCTTCTTGAATTTCTCCTATCTAACAACTTGGAGATCCTGAATAGGGGTGATAAACCTACATTCAGGAATAGTAGAAGGGAAGAAGTAATTGATATAACTTTTGGTTCCATGATGATAGGAAGTTACGTCAAACAGTGGCATGTAGTCCTGGAGCCATCCTCATCAGATCACATGTATATTAAATTCAAGATTGAAATGGAAACCAGACAGTCCATGGCCTATAGGAATCCCAGGAAAACGGACTGGGAGCCATATAGGAGAGACCTTGACTTCAGCCTATCAGAAATTAAAACTTCGATAAGGAAACCAGCAGAGTTTCAGGAAGTAGCAGAGACCATACCCTCTGCTATAGTGAACTCTACCAGGACAACTGCTCAATCACCAAGAAGTGCACAAATAGGAGTGCAGGTGGAATAATAACCTGGAAATGCAAAGGAAACAGGTACGAAGACTGTTTAACCTTGCGAGGCGCAAAGGACAATGGGCAAAGTATCGTGAAGCCCTTGTCAAATATAACCTTGAAATCAGACGAGCAAAGGAGGCATCCTGGAAGGTATTCTGTGAGGAAGTGGAGGGCACGGCTGCTCAAGGGAGACTTCATAAAATCCTCACTAGGTTACCAACTAATCCAGGAGGACCATTGAGGAAGGAGGATGGGGAGTATACTAAGACAGCACATAAAACGCTGGAACTGCTCCTCAAGACTCATTTTCCTCAATATACTCTGGGGGATAACTCAGACCAGAACGCGATTCCTGAGAGACAACGGTTCTCAGGTATTCGAAAAGAGGACTCGGATTTGGTCAAGGAGTGTGTCGATCTCAGTAAGGTCCGATGGGCCGTGGGAACATTTCAACCGTTTAAGTCACCTGGCCCCATTGGAATCTTTCCAGCTTTCCTGCAACAAGCGGGAGAAAATCTTATTATATTCCTATGCAGGTTATTCAGGGTTAGCCTAGCTGCAGGAATCATTCTCAATGCCTGGAAGGCGGTGAAGGTAGTCTTCATTCCTAAACCAGGGAGAATTGATCATACCAAGGACAAGGATATGAGACCAATTAGCCTTCATTCTTAAGTCATTGGAAAATCTGGTTAATGTGCATGTTGGAGAAAGGAGGTTAAGTAGGGCTCCTCTACATTCAAACCAACATGCATATCAGGCAGGTAAATCGTGTGAGACAGCTCTCCACCAACTCGTTGGGAAAGTGGAGAAAGCACTACACTTTCAGGAAATAGCCCTCTGTATCTTCCTGGACATCGAAGGAGCTTTTAGCAACACAACTTCGATTCCATGGTTAGGGCAGCAGAGGTGCATGACCTAGGGACCACAATATGTAGGTGGACTAGGGCCATGCTCAGTGGAAGAATGGTAGAAGCTACCATGATGAATGAAAAAATGGTAATCAACACCACTAGGGGTTTCCCGCAAGGAGGAGTTCTTTCTCCTTTATTGTGGAATCTAGTGGTGAATGATCTCATTGGAGAATTAAACTCTAGGCAGTATTTTTGCCAAGGACACGCAGATGATCTTGTCATAGTAATACTTGGCAAATTTGATGACACAGTGAAGAATATGGCACAAGGTGCATTGGAAATTGTGCAAGACTGGTGCAGAAAACAGGATCTGGCGGTTAGTCCTAAGAAGACTGTGGTTGTACCGTTCACAAAGAAGCATATACAACATTCAAGTTGGAATCTAAAGCTTTTCAATGAAGCACTACCTGTGAAGGGGACAGCGAAATATCTAGGGGTTACTCTAGATGAGAAACTGACATGTACCCCTCACATCAGGAATATTTGCTCCAAGGCATAAGGTACCCTTATAAGTACCAGGAGAGCTTGTGGCAAAAATTAGGGCCTGAGCCCCAAGGGTATGCACTGGATATACACCATAGTGATTAGACCCAGGATTACCTATGGGGCAGTCGTGTGATGGAAGAAGGTAGAACAGCAGGTTGTTGCTGCTAAGGAGCTTGGTAAGGTGCAGAGATTAGCTTGCTTAGCCACAACAAGCGGAATTAGCAGCACACCAACTGCTGGAATGGAAACCATGCTGGATATGCCCCCATTACACCTTTGGGTCAAGATGGATGCAGTGGCTGGTGCATACAGACTAAAAACTGGCAACAACTGGAACTCTTTGGGATATCCAGAATCACACCCTAAAATAGTGAGTGAGGTAAATATAGGAAAGGTTGGGGAAATGCCAGCCGACTACTGCTTCAACAAGCCTTTCAATATAACAATTGGAAGTAGGGAGCAGTGGGAGAAAATAGTTCGACACCGTACGGGGGATATAGTCTGGTTCACTGACGGGTCAAAATCATACCACGGCATTGGGGTGCAGCCAAGACTCTCTATGGAAACTGGCCTCAGTATTCCAGGCCGAAATCACTGCCATCAGGGCGTGTGTGTAGGAGAATTTGCGTAGGTGCTACAAAGATCGTAGCATCTATATCTATTCAGACAGCCAGGCAGCCCTGAGATCACTGGCAGCTCCTTCAACAAGGTCTAAAATTGTTGCAGAATGTCACAGGGTTCTGGTGGAGCTAGAGGAAAGCAATAGATTAAACCTATTATGGGTCCCTGGCCACTCGGGGATCAGTGGTAACGAACATGCCGACAGATTAGCGAGGATGGGGGCAGGACTCCTTTTATTGGACCGGAACCTGTTCCGACAATCACCAAGGCAATGAACAGATTGGAGCTACGTAACTGGCTCAGAAGATGGCATGTAGAATATTGGACCAAAGTCCATCAACAGAAACATGGCAAGGTAATGATTCCAAAGCCATGTTTTAAAAGAAGGTCTGCAATCCTGGGTCTGAACAGGAGAGAGATTAGACTCATGGTTGGATTGCTGACAGGCCATGGGAATTTCAAACAACACCTACATACAATGGGAATAACAGAAGAGGACCTTAAATGTAGGATCTGTGGTGACGGTGATGAAACTGCATCATATCTAATCTTCGAATGCATTGCATTGGAGAGTAAAAGACACAGAACATTTGGGACAACCAGACCTGAAGAAATTGTGTCTAATAAAGAAGGGACTGATGACCCCGTAGTCAAGTCCCATAAGCTTGACAAACATTTCAACATTTCTAATAAAGAACTGGTAAAGGGACATCTTGCACTGTTCAAGGGCATTGGTCGGCATTACTAGATATACAGGAAGCGATACCGCACAATAAACTTAGTTTCGGTGCGGGCAGTAGCGGGTTGGACCAAGACTGTTTGGGCTTCCCTGAAAAAATCAAATCAAAACACTTGCGTAATAAGATCTGTAAAAAAAAATTAGAGAGAGAGAGAGAGAGATAAACACAGTGCCTGGTTTGCAAAGGCACGAATGCTCAAATAGAGACTTCTAGCAAAACGGAAACTAAACTATGGCCGCTCACAGCGTAATCACCAGACAATGTAACGTCCGTGAAGTAAACACAAGTTCTACAAGGTCCGAATCTTCGGAATCACACACAAGTCTAACCAGAGGACCGTTTAAGACGATGTCCTCCCCGCGGACCTAAATGGATTATTCCGTGTCTCCCAAGGTCCGTACACTTCGGGTGCTCAAACAGGAGTCCTCTCCGCTCGCGCTCTGCCGCAGCTCACTGCAAGTGATGGGCGGCCACACCCATGCGCGAAAAGACGCACCAATCTCTGCTAACGGCTAATAGTCAAACCAATCAGATGGCATAGACAAATTGTTTCGCTGTGATACCAAAATAATCTGCCGAATCAGGACCCGTTCTCTGCGGTTGCCAAGAGGCTCCGCCCACGCCACCAAAGCTTCCCACGGATTTCACTGTTCCCAGGGTGAATGCTCTGCAAGGAATTTCACCTTGCTCCTAGCTACGGTCACACGACCTAAAACTGTTAACGTTGTGTCATATATACAGCCGCTGGAGCCAAACCCCTGGGGTGCCAGACGGGCAGAAAGCTTTCCTCTCAACCTAACCATTTGTCACAGTAACTGTATTCAAACTCTGCTGCTTTCCAGGAAGTTTTTATTTTTTTAGAAAACGCCTAAGGGCAATACATCTCCAAAAACAGCCTGGGACTCAGAGAACTCTGCTATTGTTTGTATCCGGCAAATTCCTCTCTTGCGAAGTGACCGAATGACTAAAAAGGCAGTCCCCGCTATCGCCCACCGTAAACCGCGGTCCAGCATTGTGTAAAGCGTCCCACACACACACTAAAAAAATTCTGCCAGGTATACTCCGCCGCCTGTAGCGTCGGTGCCAAACAGGTCAAGCCAGCCCCTCTCTTCCTTCCCCGAAGGCGAGCGAAAGTTGGTGGGAGGGGGAGATCGCCAAGAACATATCTGCTCTGGGCGGCCTTACCATACCCAACACGTAAAACCACTTTTTAGCAGTCAAGCTGCACCAATAAACATTAAATTCCCGAAATTTTCATATAACCATAGAATGTACTACAATCCCAGGAGCCCATCACCCCTCATGTGTCCCCAAAGGCACAGAAATGAAAATAAAGAAAAATCTACAGAGAAAATGTTACATATTTCAATATATAGCGTAAAGAGAAAGATACAGTAACACAAGGTTAGTATGAAAATAGACTAATTACAGCCCCTTCTCACACCAGCACACAATTTTTAATGTGTCAGGAAGTTTCATATCAGCGCACACTCCGATGCAGAGTGAAAGTTTCATTCTGTAAACATCCCTTAGGCTGTCGCTAAGCCATGTAACCACCATATCCTTTATTCCAGGAGTGCTAGTCTTGCATGGTACGCAGGAGAGCTTCTGTGAAGTTTGGAAAGTAGGAGGCGAGATACTGGCAGGAGTAAAGTTGTGAGGCGGCATCGTGAGTCGTGTCGGGATAGCACAGTCGGTAGTGCGCTTGCCCGAGAAAGGCAAAGGTCTCAGGTTCCAGTCCCGGTTCCGGCACACAATTTAAACCTGCCAGGAAGTTTCATGTTTTGTCTTTTTTTTATTTCCAAGATGTATTATTCTTTTGTTAATATGTGTCATGGTTTTATCTCGCCTCTACGTGAGCGATTTACGTAAGACTGTTTCCAGGCCCTAAACGCAAATTTGCGGCGTTGGAACCAGACCAACGGACTCAAGAAAACTCCCTACCCCTTTCGCACTGTAGTTAGGTTACCCCCGGGCGGTAGGTAGTTATGGAGTAGTTAGTTTGCGTAGCAGTGCATAGAGCTTGGTAGTTCGTTTTTTTTTTTTTTTTTTTTTTTTTTTTTGCGTAGCGCTGCATGCTGCATGAGGAAAAGTAGCTTTGTTATTAAGTTAGAGGATAAACTATTGTTCTTCTACTATTATGTGTTATTTCAATGACACATCTCAATTTTTGTGTTTTGCTCTTCAATTGACGGGAAGTAGAATGTTGTTGTTGTGGTCTTCAGTCCGGAGACTGGTTTGATGCAGCTCTCCACAATACCCTATCCTGAGCAAGCCTCTTCATCTCCACATAAGAACGGCAACCTACATCTGTCTGAATCTGCTTTCTGTATCCATCTTTTGGTCTTCCTCTGCTATTTTTACCCCATACACTTCCCTCCAACACTAAATTCACAATTCCTTGATGTCTAGGAATGTGTCCTACCAATCTATCCCTTCTTTTAGTCAAGGAGTGCCAGAAATTTCTTTTCTCCCCAATTCTGTTCAGTACCTCCTCATTAGTTTCGCGATCCACCCACCTCTTCTGTAGCACCATATTTCAAGAGCCTCAATCCTCTTCCTGTCCGCACTGTTTATCGTCCATATCTCACTCCCATACAAGGAAACACTCCATACAAATGCCTTCAGAAAGGACTTCCTTAGGCTTAAATCAATATTCGATGTTAACAAATTTCTCCTTTTCAAGAACGTTTGTCTACCCATTGCCATTCTGCATTTTATATCATCTGTACTGCGCCATCATTTGTTATTTTACTGCCCAAGTAAAAAAACTCATCTACCTCCTTTATTGCTTCGTTTCCCAATCTAATTCCTTCAGCATCGCCTGATTTTCTTACACTGCCCTCAGTTACCCTACTTTTGCTCTTGTTAATGTTCATCTTATATGCACCTTTCAGCACACTGTCCATTCTGTTCAATTGCTCTTCCAGGTCCTTTGCTCTATCTGACAGAATTACTATGTCGTCGGCAAAACGCAATGTTTTTAATTCTTCACCCTGAACTTTAATTCCTTCTCCAATTTTCTTCTTGCTTTCCTTTATAGTTTGCTCAATGTACAAATTGAATAACAATGGAGAAAGATTACTTTCCAACCACTGCACCCCTTTCATGCCCTTCAACTCTGACAACCGCTGTCTGGTTTTTGTACAAGTTGTAAATAACCTTACTCTCCCTATATTTTACTCCTGCTTGCTTCAGAACTTGAAAGAGTTTATTCCAATCAACATTGTCAAAAGCCTTCTCCAAATCTACAAATCTACAAATGTAAGTTTGCCTTTTCTTAAACTATCTTCTAGGATAAGCCGTAAAGTGAGTATTGCCTCCCGTGTTGCCTGTCTTACACATCTTACACACCAGGTAAAACAAGTTTGTCACCGCTGGTTCTCCCAGAGACTTCAATAGCTCTGAGGGAATATCATCTACTCCAGGGGCCTTGTTTCGACTTAGGTCTTTCAGTGCTCTGTCAAATTCATCTCTCAATACAGTATCTCCTATTTCATCTTCATCTAAATCCTCTTCCCTTCCTACAATATTGTCTCGAAGTTCATTTCCTTTGTAGAGCCCCTCTATATACGCTTTCCAACTTTTAGCTTTCCCTTCTTTGCTGAGAACTGGTTTTCCATCAGTGTCCTTGATATTCATAGAGCTGTTTTTTCTTATCTCCAAATGTTTCTTTTATTTTCCTGTAGGCTGTATCTATTTTTCTCCTATTTATACATTCTTCTACATCCTTGCATTTGACTTCTAGCCACTCCTGCTTAGCCATTTTGCACTTCGTGTCAATCTCATTTATTAGTCTTCTTTACTCCATCTTGCCTTTTTCATTTACTGCATTTTTATATTTTCTGCTTTCATCGATTAAATTTAGTATCTCCTGTGATATCCAAGGATTTTTTGTAGGTCTTGCCTTCCTACCTATTTTGTCCTCTGCTACCTTCACTATTTCATCTCTCAATTTTACCCATTCCTCCTCTACTGTTTTATTTCCCTCTGTTTCTGTCAATTGTTGCCTAAAGCTCCCTCTGAAATTCTTAAGAACCTCAGGTTCCTTTAATTTATCCAGGTCTCAGCTCCTTATTTTCTTACCTTTTTGTAGTTTCTTCAGTTTCAGCCTACAGTTCATAACCAACAAGTTACGGTGAGAGTCTATCAGAAGTAGAATATATGAACATTGTAATTTAAGTGATTTTTTTTTGTAAATTGTTTTTGTATGAACCTGAATCGAGGTTATTAGTATTTTTTGTTCAATGTGTTGTTTAAATAAGAAGACACTCCACGTTTGTGACATGATGGAGTTCCTCATTAGTTTAATATGTCCTGTGGTAACATGGTGCACCAAAGTGTTGACAGATATCTGAAGGTGTCTGAGGCCAAGAGGGAGGCATGCGTCCATTGGACTATATGTCAACCCGACCTAGGAGTTACCAGAGTTAGGCAGAAAGCCGGAAGACGAGCAGCCGATCTGCCATTACCTCCATAACAAGTGTGCGGTCGACCGATTCCAGCCGGCTACACAAACCAGGCGACCGGCCGGCTACACCATGCTACCAACCCTCGCGCGGAAGAGTTGTGTGATCAGCAGCAACACACAAGCTGCGCGGCCGCCGCTGGTGCGCAGCCACCCTGATCCCGGACGCTGGTCCGTAAATCTCTTCCGGTGGCGAGCCTCCCGCCGACGCCCTGCACCAGTCAGGCCGCCTGTCACGCGTACCAGGGACACCAGGCCTTGCAGACACGTGCACTAACCACAAGCTCCTACTCACGTCGGATGCTTATTAATGTCTGTGTGTAATAACGTGTGAGCTGCTATGTATATTGACCACTGTAGTATTAACTACCTGTTTTTGAAGTAATTTGAAACGAGTCAGTTCTCAGTTTGGGCCAGGGAACAAGATCTTGTAGCAGGGAGTAACCGGTAGTTCACTCGGACCTCATTTGCTAGTTTTAGTGATAAAACAAGACACTTATTTCGTACAGTGGTCGACTTTCAACTGGGCAGCAATACGTGAAAAAGGATCGACAAGCGTAATGTATGCAGTTTCGCAGTGTCGCATCTTTTAAGGGTTCTGCCAATAAAACGCAGTCTGTGGTTTGCGTTTCCCACGACATTATCTATGTGTTCTTTCCAGTTGAAGTCTGAAGTAATAGTAATTCCTAGATATATTGTGGAGTTTACGGCCTTCAATTTTGAATGATTTATCTTGTAAACAAAGTTTAACGGATTTATTTTCGTACGCATGTGGACGATTTCATACTTCTCATTATTTAGAGTCAATTACCAAGTTTTACACCATATTGATATCTTATTCAAATCGTACTGCAGTTGGTTTTCATCTTCAGATGATTTTACTAGACGGTAAATGACGGCGTCATCTGTAAACAACCCAAGGGAGCTACTCAGATTTTCCCCTAAATCGTTTATGTAAACGAACTGCAGAGGACCAAGGACACTACCCTGTGGAACTCCCGATATCACCTCTGTTTTAGTCGATGCCGTACCATCGATTACTACGACCTGTGTCCTCTCTGACAGGAAATCCCATATCAAGTCGCAAATTTAGGGTGATCTACCATAACCAGGCAAATTGATTGGACGCCGTTTGTGAGACAGGGTGTCAAAAGAGCCCATTTAGAAGGGAAATTGAAAGGTTGGATCTGAAAATAAGTTAGGGCGGTGTCTATGCTGTGCGCATAGTTCGGCAGTTGACGATAGTACTAATCCGTGACTGTTTTCTTGTCAGCATGCAGTCGACTTTTCCTTTTAGTTAAATTATTGTGCGGCATAAGTGTATCATTTGTTTATAATGTTATGATGGCTTCATCAGTAAGTACCGTGGCTAGCATTAAGAATTTAATTTAACAAAAGAAGAAAATATATAGGCCTGCCGTCCTTGCACCATAAAACGATATTCAGTACGCTAAGGGAATATGTGAAGGACAAAATCTGCGAGAGCTGGTGCTACATTACCGGCAGGAGGAAATCATAATTCCTGGACCACGAGTCTAAATGAAAGAATAGTTCGCTCATACGAGGAAACTCTGGGGATACAGGCCGCCTAGGGTGGGCCATTAGCTCTGCAAACTCCCTGCACTCGTGGCTAGGCCGACATAAGCATACACGAGTTTAGAAGCAAGGGGCGAGTTCTTGCAACGGTCGAGTGCGAAGCAGCAATGCGTCACCAACTCAAACAGGAGATCCAGCGCAAATTCCGACAAACTTTTGCTCGTTGGACCGCATAGTTAATGTGCAGGATGTAACTGAGTAGGTGGGAAAGTTCTGGACGTTCGGCAGAGGACCCGCTGCCAAGCAGAACACGGGCTGCACACACACGGTTCATTTGCTTTCGATACCGCTACACAATAACTTGCTGCGGTATATGCAACACAGAGAAGTTCATTGTGCAGCAATTCAACGGAATGGACAGTCTAGAAACGAGGGCATAAGATGAACATTAACAAGAGAAAACAAGACTAATGCAATGAAGTGTAAGAAAACCTGACAATGCTGCGGTGGTAGATTAGGTAATGAAACAATAAAACTAGTAAATTAGTTTTTTCATGTGCGTGGCAAAATAATTTATGATGGCTGAAGTAAAGAAGATATCAAACTCAGAATGGGTAAGGAAAGAAACGCTTTTATGAAGAAGCGAAATTTATTGACATCCAATATTAATTTAAATGTATGTACTATTTTGCAGCATTGTTGCTCATTGTGGGATGCCCACCAAGATGGACTGACAGGCGATTTAGAGAAAGTTCAGAGAACGGCACCTCGCCGCGTATTATCGCGATATAGGGGAGAGAGTGTCGCCGAAATGATGCACGAGTTGGGGTGGAAATCATTAAAACAAACGCGTTATTACTTGCAACGAGATCTGTTTGTGAAATTTCTCTTCCGAATGCAAACATATTTTGTTAACACTCACATAGGAAGACATGATCATCGGAATAGAATAAGAGAACTAAGATCGTAAACGGAAGGATTTGGTTGTTATTTTTTCCGCAAGCCATTAGAGAATGGAATAGTAAACAAACGCTATAAAAGCGTTAAGATGAACCCTCTGCCATGCACTTCAATGTGACTTGCCGAGTATTTTATGTAGATGAAAATGTAGAAATTTTAGGAAGTCATTTCTGAAAGTCTCGGGAGGGCAGCATTGCTCAACAGTGAAACGTGCATAGTAAGGCTTTTAAAGAAATACATGATAGAAGCTTTTGAAATGTGTTACTACATACATATGATGAAGAACACAGTTGCTCCAATGGATTAAACATTTAATTTTTTGGGTTGAGCACGTAATGAGAAGGTTCTAAACAGATGAGAAAAGGAATTTATGACACATATTGAGTAGGACACCGACCACAGTAGTACAGGTTTATATGCCAATTAGCTCTGCCGATGAGGAGAAGAGCGAAAAAATGTATGAGGGGGTAAAGGAAATTATTCAGACAATTAAAGGAGTGGAAAACTTAATTGTCATTGGAGACGGGAATTCGGTAGTAGGAAAAGGAAGGGAAGGAAAAATAGTAGGTGAATATAGACTGGGCAAAAGGAATGAAAGGGGAAGCCGCCTGGTAGAATTTTGCACGGAATATAATTTAATAGTAACAAACACCTGGTTTAAGAATCACGAAAGAAGGTTGTATACGTGGAAGAGACCAGGAGACAGGGGAAGGTACCGGATAGATTTTATAATGCTAAGACCTAGATTTCGAAACCAAGTTTTAAATTGTAAGACATACCCAGGGGCAGATATAGACTCTGACCATAACTTATTGGTCATACTGTAGGTTAAAACTGAAAAAACTGCAGAAAGGTAGGAAAATAAGGAGATGGTACATGGATAAATTAAGGCAACCTGAAGTGCTTAAGAATTTCAGAGAGAGTTGTAGAAGAGGAGTGACTAGTATTGAGAGATGAAATAGTGAAGTCAGCGGAGGACAAAATAGGTAAAAAGGTAAGACCTACAAAAAATCCTTGGATATCACAGGAAATACTAAATTTAATCGATGAAAGGAGAAAATATAAAAATGCAGTAAATGAAACAAGAAAAATGGAGTATAAACGACTAAGACATGAGATTGACAGGAAGTGTTAAAGAGGTAAGCAGGAGTGGCTAGAAGGTAAATGCAAGTCTGTAGAATAATGTATAAATAGGGGAAAAATAGATACCACGTAAAGAAAAAAAACTGGGGTCAAGGAAAGAAGCTGTATGAATATAAAGAACTAAGACGGAAAACCAGTCTGCAGTAAAGAAGGGAAGGCTGAAAGGTGGAAAAAGTATATAGAGGGGCTCAACAAGTTAAATGAACGTAGAGACAATATTGTAGGAAGGGTAGCGGATGTAGATGAAGATGAAATAGGAGATTTGACGGAAGAGTGAAAGACCTAAGTCGAAACAAGGCCCCTGGAGTGGACGACAATCCCTCAGAACTACTGAAGTCTCTAGGAGAGCCAGCCATGACAAAACTATTTCTCGTGGTGCGTAAGAAGAATGAGACAGGGGAAATACCCTCAGACTTTAAGAAAAATGTAATAATCCCTATTCCAAAGAAAGCCGGTGGCGATAGGTGTGAAAATTACAGAACCATCAGTTTATAAGATATGGTTGCAAAATTTTAACACGAGTTATTTACAAAAGGGTGGAAAAGCTGGTTAGAAGCCGACCTTGGGAAAGACCAGTTTGAGTTTAGGAGAAATGTAGGAACACGGAAGACAATCCACACTTTTCGGCTTATCTAGAAGAAAGATTAAGGAAAGAAAAACCTACATTTCTAGCTTTTATAGATTTGGAGAAAGCTTTTGACAATATTGATTGGAATACTCACTTTCAATTTCTGAAATCAGCAAGAGTAAAATATAGAGAACGAAACGTTATTTATAACTTGTACAAAAGCCACATATCACTTATCAAGAGTTGAAGGGCATGAAAGGTATGCAGAGGTTGGGAATGGAGTAAGATAGGGTTGTAGCCTTTCTCCGATGCTACTCAGTTTGCTCATTGAAGATGCTATAAAGGAAAGCAAAGAGAAATTATGAGAAGGAATTAAAGTTCATTGTGAAGAAATAAAAACATTGCGTTTTGCCGATGACATTGTAATTCTCTCATAAACAGCAAAAAACCTGGAAGAGCTGTTGATCGGAATGGACAGTGTGCTGAAAGGTGCGTATAAAATTAAAATTATAGAAGAGCAAAATAAGGAAGTGAAATGCAGTCTTAGAAAATCAGAGGATGCAGAAGGAATTAGATTAGGTAACGAAACAATAAAGGTGGTAAATGAGTTTTGTTACTTGGGCAGTAATATAAGAAATGATCGTCGCACTACAGAGGATATGAAATGCAGAATGGCAATGGGAAGAAAAGCGTTTTTGAAAAAGAGAAAATTGTTAACATCGAATATTAATTTCGGCATAAGAAAGTCCTTTCTGAAGTTTCGTGTGTGGAGTGTTGCTTTGTTTGGGAGTGAAACAAGGGCGATAAGCCTTGGGGATAGGAGGAGGATAGAGGCTTTTGGAAAGTGGTGCTACAGAAGAATGCTGCAGATTAGTTGGGTGGATCGCGTAACTATTGAGGAGGTACTGAATAGAATTGGGGAGGAAAGGAATTTGTGGCGTACCTTGACTAAGAGAAGAGATCGATTGGTAGGACACATTCATACACATCAAGGAGTCGTGAATTTAGCGTTGGAGGGAAGTATGTGGGGTAAAAACCGCAGAGGAAGACCAATTGGATACAGTAAGCAGATTCAGACAGATGTAGGTTGCCGTTGTTATGTGGAGTTGAAGAGGCTTGCTCAAAATAGGGTATTGTGGAGAGCTGCATTAAACCAATCTCCGGACACAAGACCACAACAACAACGATTTCGTGTCTTATACACGTATCATCAGTTATTTGTAGCTTAAAATATATAAATAAATAAAAATTTCTGCCGTTTAGCCAATACTCAGCTTTCAAGTCGGATGTTTAAAATATTGAACGCCAACGTTGACGTTCTCGTTAAAACGATAAAACGGTGAGCGCCGCTGCCGCAGTCGCATTTAAAAGGTACTGGAGGTGCGGGGCTGGCAAAGCCGAACCATGTGCAGGCGGCGGTCGTGCGGCGAGGGCCGATGCAGAGCTGGCCAGCGCGAGAACGCCAACGTTGGCCAGCGTTCAATGGCGTAAACGTCCCTGAGGGCAGAGGCGTCTTGTAAAGAAATTGTAATCACCTGATGATCCATCTATAAAACGCGAAACCGTTTGTGCTCTTTAAATAAAAGCTTGTTGCAGTCGAGTGGACGTAACCTCTCAGTGGATGTCCGCAATGCAGGATAACATGCAGTCTGTTTGTGGGGAGGTGCAATCGCGTCGAGTTGGTGAGGGAGGGGAAGCAGATGTGGACACTAAAAAATTTGCGTTGCGATTGTGCGGCGGTTCCGAAACGTTAAGTAAAAGATGATTTTGCACGACTGATGAAGTAATTAGTAGTCAGTAAAATTTAGAAGTGGGAAAAGGGGATTAAACCGGGGCGAGGAGAAACCGAGCGTTCAGGGCAGTGAAACGAGTGGCGAAAATCGTTGTCAGAAAAAAATGTAGAGACGACACTGTCGGAAGAGAGAAGGCATGTGCAGCTTTCCACGAGCATGTCAACCGTCACAGTCAGGCGTTGCATGCGCCACTCACCGTAAGGCAACCGAAGGCTGAATTGAGCTGGGGTGATTTCATAAAGACAGAGCGTATGTAATTAAGTCAGTAGATGTTTTCAGTTTTATGCAAACAAAAACAGATCTAGAAGACACGGGTGAAATGAAATCAGGTCAAACATTCGTTGGAAAAGGAGTGCGAGAGAGCCTTAAGTATAAATGACTATTGAGGCTTCTGGCTAATCAAATCGGTAGTGTAATCTGTTGTCTGGGATATCAAATTCAGTTACAGACTAATGGAATTGGTAATCTTGGCACTGAAATTCAGGTACAGACTGGATAAAAACACAAAGTCAAATTTTAGTCCAAAGATCTACATTTTCAACAGGAATGTAGGCATACTGATTGGTACACTTGCTGAAAAGTAAATTGAAATGAGTAGCATAAATTAAAATGTCACTAATATGCAAGATTACATAAATGATTTCAAAACTAAGTTCAAATCACAGATTGAAACTATATATAGAAAAGTAAAGACCCAACAGTGAAAGATGACGAAACCTATTCGACATGAAAACTAATATGGGAAATGAATGCAAATCGAATTGTTGCAGGTAAGAATATTGCAACTGATTGTTAACAGAACTTGAACTTCTTATGTTGAAGGTGAATGGTGATACGTTGTAAAGAAGACTGCAAGTGAACATACTTACGCGTTTGATGAAAAATACGATCCCTCTCGTAAGCACAATCGTTGCCGTTCTCTGGAGCTTCTCAAGAGCTGTAAAACAGCGTTTCCAGAAAACATTAAGCAATAACAAAGCAACGCTGGGTTTGCTACTCAGAAGATAAATGAATACGTACAGGGCGAAAATGAATGACCGAGGATTGCGAAATGGTGAAACCGCCCTAAGATCTGAACTGCAGACCGGCGAAATGCTAACGGAGCAACTTCAGGGAGGACGCCGCCACCAGAGCGATAGCAGCTGGAGGGTGGTGGGTCGAGGGGCGGCAGATGGCGGTGGAGGGGGCGGGAGAACCGCAAGTGTCTGCGAGCGCGCGGCTGGCCGCAGATATATTGGATTCTGCCGCGCTGGGGCAAAGAGTGGAGCGAGACGTAAGCCCGAAGCTAGCAAAAAGTGACCGCGGCTGACGGGACTCCAAATGAAAACGACGTGGCTGCCGGCTGTGTTCCCTCGTTAGTAATTTAGTTGGCGCCCTGGCATTATTTTGGCGTTTCAGTGTTTAGTTACTGCTTTCGGCATCGGTGACCATGTTCTGCATCTACAGCCAGCTCGCCGGGGTCTGTGACGGGGCGTGGTGCGCAGCGGCAGAAGGAGAGACTCCCAGGCAGGCGCCACGCCGTCCACTGCCTGCAGGGCGAGCGACGGCGCCACCGTGCTCTGCTGCTGTAGCGGCGGCGGCCGGAGCGGGCGACCTGAGGACGTCTGGACTCACTGACGGCGCTGCTGTCGGGGGATGCTTTGAACCTCCGGCCGGCCGCCACGATAGTGGTAAGCGTCAGGTAAATGCGAGTGTTGTTAGAAGATGAATAGTGTATGTTATATAATTGCTGCGCTGTATAACCTTCGTACTCACATCTATGTTACCTTACTATTACAGTATACGAACAGCACAATGGTGAAGAAGTGCTCAGCGTTTAAGTGCATAAATCGATTTAATAAAGGAATAAAAATTACGAATATCGTACCGAGACCTGTACCTCACCCTCCATGGCCGCCCCATCCCGCAAACGAAGACCCTCCGCTACCTCGGATTAACCCTAGATAGATACCTTTCCTGGAACCCTCACCTCATAACCGTACGACAAAAAGCCCTCTCCCGCCTTAACCTCTTAAAATGGCTCTCCGTCCGGACATGGGAACTAAATCCTTCCACCATCCTGTATACCTACCGTTCCCTCATGCGTCCCGTCCTTTGCTGCTTCCATCCCGCCTGGATATCCGCTCCGCCCTCCTATTATGAATCCCTCAAAATCCTCGAACGCCACGCCCTTCGCCTCGCCTATCACATCCACATCCCCTCCACCACGCGGATCCTTTACGACCTCATCCCATTCCCACACCTGGTCCAGTTCCTTCAACACATCCACCTCAAGTACATCCACCGAAAGATAGAGTCCCATAACCCACTAGTATCTCCTCTCCTCCTGGATCCCAGGCCCCTGCCACGCCTTTACTGCCACATCCCTCCCTCCCTTCACCTCCACACCCTCTACATCCTCTCCGAGGGTGGCTTCCGTCACCTACCTCTCCCTAACGACGTTCTCCACAACCGTCCCGACATCTATCCCTCCTTCCAACTTTGACCTCTCTCTGTAGATTGCCGCCGCCTCCTCCCTCCCCCTCCCCAACCCCCACCCCTCCCACTCCCGTCCCCCGCTTGGCTCGCCCCCTCCTCTCTCAACCTCCCCGGGAGTTCCTTCCGGTTTCCCCCGTTCTCCTCTCCCCTACCTCCTTCCCCTCCCCCCACGCCTTCTCCATCCTCCCCCCCCTCACCCTGCAGGGCCAGTACAGTGTTTCGTGTGTATAGTGTTTCGTCGCCCAGTGTTTTTTAACGTTGCGTACACCAGTGTTCAGTGTTTTTTACCTCAATGTCGCCATGAGCTACTGTGGCAATGTCTTGTTTTAACAACCATGTATGTTCTGTCCGCTGTCATGTTGTCTTTTAACATTCTCCCATATTTTCATCTTGTAATTGTAAAAGCGCCATTTTATCACCTTTAATTTTATATTCTGTTTTTTGTTTCCATTCGCTCGGCTGTAGAGCAGCATCATCGGCTGCTGCCAGCCTGCCTGTATTAGGGCATTAAAATTCAATAAAGAAAAAAAATAAAGAATATCGTAACCCTCCCCCTCCCGGATGATGCCCTCTGACCTGTCATCTACCCTTCATACCAGCCATGATCCTTCGCCATTTCCCTCTCCTCTCCCCCTTCTCTCCCTGAGGACCCCGACTACCCTCCTTTCCCCTCCCTTCTCACCTCCTCATTCCACCCGGCTGTCTCTCCACATCGCCCTCTTACATCCCTCCGCTTTCCTTCTTCCCCGTGGCTCCCTGGCACATCATCCCCAGCTGTCCCTTCCCCACTGGCCCTGTGGCTCCTCCCCACTCTCTCCCTTCCTCTCATCCCCTTTTCCCCCCACACCATATCTTCAATGCTGTCAGTGCCCCGCCATCTGTGGAACCTTCTTTGTGCTTCCATGTGACTGTTTCGACAAGTGTGGTGCCTTTTAGTCACATTGTTTTATTTTACAACAGTAGACGGCCAACCCGGAGCTGACGCCATCAGTTTTAACTTGTGTATTTCTCCGAGTGTGTGCTGTGTTTTTTGTTTTAACTGAAAATAGCGGACGGTCTAACCATAGCCGCCGCCCCACGCTCCTTTCAATTGTGTGTGTGCCGCTGACTTTCAGGCAGCTGTTTTTATTCACCACTATCGCCGTTACAAATCGTTTATGGCACCATCGTTTCCCTCAATTTTATGTACTTTGTTTTATCTCCATTTTACATCTCCGTTTTATGTATGTGTTACCTCCAACATTTTATCTCCTTGATGTTCGTATGTTTCTCCTGTGTCAAATTTTATTTCTGTTGGCTGAAGAGCGCCAATGAGCGATGCCAGCCCGCCCCTTTTTAGGAGAATGGAAATAAAAAAAAAAAAAAAAAAAAAAAAAAAAAAAAAAAAATCTATACCGTGTTCCCATTTATACTTCTCAGGAATACAAGTACTCCTACTACTTCTGTTCAGAAATCGTTACTCTTGCTTAACAGGCTCCAAGTCATGACAATATAGGATGTTCCATGAAATAAATGAGGGGCTTTTACAACACTGGCAGCTCTTAAAAACGAGCTACTTTAGGCAGTAATGGTGCACATAAAGTGTAAAAAGTTTCATTTTATGCTGGCGTAAAATAACTATTTCGATCGCGCGGTCATTTTCCTCACTGCAGTTCGAATTTTTGTTCATGAAATTAATATTACCAACTTGTAACACAGAATTAAAAGTCATCTGCATTACATTAAGGTATAACAAATAAAATGTGTTTGGAGAACTGTGTATGTTTCCATATAAGAATGACACATATCCACACTGGATACACATTTTCAAGTTCAACCCTACGACGATAGTTGCTGACTTTTGAGCAGTTCGCGCTACTGAAAGATATTTGTTTTACAGCATTAAAAATACTAATATTCGTGCTATATACCCTAATGCTAATGTTTGATGCGCTTAGTTACGTGAGTTACGGCATACTTCGTGTTCCTGAAAGAATTTGGTAGTTGTTGGTTGCTCTATTGACAAAGTAGGACACTATATTAGCTACAGTGATATATTTGATGGGATATTTCATTTTCATAGTCCATTTTTAACATTAGTTGTTTCAGGCAGCCCTGTTTAATTTACTGATGCTATAAATATCTATAAATATTGACGAATACAGCAGGCAATCAAGCAAAGACAAAGTGTTGTGAAACTTTTCCAAAATTAATGATTATACAAAAGTTTCATCATCGTAAAATATACCGAGAACGTACCTGAAAACGTCTCTAACGATAAATTCCTTTCATATGCTGCACTTAGAATGCTAAAAAAACTAAATTTTATAATTAGCTTTAATTAGAAGGAATAAACGCTGTTGGCCGGTTTCTACACCGTATGTGTAATAAATTTACACAGAACCGATAGTTACTGTATATTAAAAGATTCTGAGGTCTTCTCTAGTTATATATTTAAATGAGACATAGTTTTCGCGACTTAACTCGAATGAATACACACTCTAATGAAAAGAGTGTTACGCACATTAAAGTTCGTGGCGAAGTTTGCTACCATAATGCCCGCCGAGGCGCTCCTCAGTTTGCCCGCTGTTCGCAGGCGGCCGCTTACGCGATTGTGGGGGCTTGCGCCGACCCGAACCCCATCGAAGACCCGTTTTCTTGTCAACACCACAGGAAAATGAGCTCTTGAGACTCCGACGAAAAAAGTCCGTAAACACAGTAGCACCATATCATGTTCTATACGAAGCAGGAAATGACGACTACAGAAATGTTTTATTGAAAGATATCTGGAAAGCTACAGCACAGTAGTTAAACAGGACTAGTAAGTGCACGAAACTTGTTATTTACAAACGAATGGATTCATATGGGCGTTTCTTATAACCATTGAAGCCCTTCGGGATAGGTCCTCAAAAAACTGTAAATTCAGGATTTGTAGGTTTTCATTTATAGGGACATAACTGCATTGAATGTAACTAAAAGCAGAAGACACCATTGACTTGTCTCTTCTACAGATCGGATTATCACCTGTTTGTGTTTGTTTGTAACAGGGAAGAAAAGTTGTCATGTTTCACGAATACGTGTATAATAGGCCTGGAACTGTGCCTAATCAGTCGAGGAGTTTTGCTGTAAATTCTGATTAGCTATTTAATTATGACTATCTGACATCTAGTGGTTGAAATTATAAGTATTTTCCGACAAAAAAAAATGGAAAGGGACAATAGCTTTCAAGGAAAATTCAAAATTCAATCGCCATCTTGGATGACCTCATCATGCAATGCATTATGGGTACCCTGCAGCAGAATCGGCAATAGGGACCAGGTCACGTGGTCACGGCGGCCATTTTCTTCCGGAACCGGAAACGGCGGCCATTTTGTACCGGAACCGGAAACGATGCCATCTTGAATGACGTCAGAGGTCATTGACCACTGGCCGCCAGCTTGGATGACGTCATCGGGATCAATGACCGAGATACTGCGCCAGAACCAGCTTTGCTCCAGTACTTACGATACTAACGCCTACGTTGACCTGTGACGTCACTGATAAGGCGGAAAACCCAATTTTACCTGTGTACAGTATTTTCACCATCATATCACTCTATAAATCCGCAAACAGAGATCAATAACACGTGAACTAGGTTGAAATGCAGTTTAGGTAACGGCAGCTTCTGCTTAACGTTGAAAGTGTACCATTGTACGTAATAAAAGCTCAATTCTGGTAGGAGGTACTCAGAAAAGAGTTTACTGTTAGTAAAATTATCAAAAGGACCATGTGAGCTACCGGATACTCCCTGCTGCAAAACCTTCTTTCCTGGCCCAAATTGAGAAGTGACTTGGTTCAAATTACTCCAATAACAGGAAGTTAACGATACAGTGGCCAATATACGTAGTTGCTCACACGAAGTTACACGCAGGCATTAATAAACAAGCCACCACAATTAAAGTTATTTCATAAAGGTGGCTACGAAAAAACATTTATCGCGGAACGGAACTTAAACATAAAAAAATGCATCTGTGCTTGTTCTCAGCACTGATGAAAAACAATATTAAATAAAAGGGGGAAGATGCTCGAAAACTACAACTTATAAGCAAGTCAAAATTATACTGAACTTAACTTGTTTCTTCAGGTCGAAGGCAAGCACAATGGGGAACCAATTTTGTTAATACAATGAAAAGCATCCCAGGTACATGTGGCTATGTACACTTTCCCGACTTATTAATTGATAAAATTCTTCACGGGTGTCCAGCCGGATTATTCCGTCATCAGAACACAATATTTCTGCCGTCCAACTGGCCGCCATCATCAGGCGAGGAAGCTAAGCCGCTCTCGCCGTGACTGAGTAAAATTGTGAAACGGCTGGCTCTATACAAGCAACGAAAGTACGAAGGCGCATGCGCTAAGTACAGAGGGCGTGAGTTTACTCGTAGCTGCTGACCTCTGGCGCGAGAGAAGTTGTAGCGCCTCCAGTGGTGGCTAATGTCAAAAACGATAGATAGTTATAGATTGTCATTCGTTGCTATTTGATGCAGATGTCAATATTTCTTTAGGTCTGATAACATAGGATTCCACGATTTACTCATAAAATAACCACTGTCACGATTAATTACGTTATCTGTTATTCTGCTTTCAATTGATTTTTTCAAAATACAATCCCAGTAATGTGAGGTGTTTGCAACCACTTGTGTCTCGTCGTATAGCATCTGTGTCCGTCTGGGAGACACTGTTCAGCACCCACATATTTTTTAGGCTGCATCAATCGGGTATGGCGGTGATGTTCAACACATCTGTCAGTGACGGCGCGAAAGGTCTGGCCAATGTATGTTTTGCAGCACTCACGAGGTATTTTGTATACGCCAGGCTTTCTCAGGCTCAAATTATCTTTAACAGAGCCAAGAAGTGCTCTAGTCTTAGCTGACGGACAAAAAATACACTTTATTTTGTGTTTCTTCAAAATCCTTCCTATCTTGGCACACAAGTTACCAGCATAAGGAAGGAAAGCAAGAGAACTGGAATTGTCTTCAGTTGGTTCATGTGGTGGTCGGAACTCAAAAGCCCGTCGAATCTGCCTGTATGTATAGCAA
Organism: Locusta migratoria; assembly: GCA_026315105.1. Classification (NCBI taxonomy): domain Eukaryota; kingdom Metazoa; phylum Arthropoda; class Insecta; order Orthoptera; family Acrididae; genus Locusta; species Locusta migratoria. Next base: position 675,313,449 of record CM048746.1, on the reverse strand, counting down.
TTTTGGTGGAACACATTCTTGAGATGTTGCAGCTCTTGAGGTAAATTTTCAGCATCCGAGATGGCATATGCTGTCCCTACCAAGGTCCGTAGGACTCCTGCACGTTGAAAAGGAGGGTGACATCTTTTTTATAGACCAACACATCCAGAAATGGTAACTTACCGTCCTTTTCAATTTCCACCGTGAATTTGATGTTAGGATGGAGACAGTTAAAATGATCTAATAACCGGTGCACAGAATCTATTCCATTTGGCCAAACAAGAAACACATCGTCAACATATCTAAAAAAAGCTAGTCGGCTTCAAAAATGATGTTTTCAGTGCAATTTCCTCGAAGTCCTCCATAAAAGGGTTGGTGACTATGGGGAACAGAGGACTCCCCATAGCCACACCGTCAGTCTGTTCAAAATACTTGTCATTGAATAAGATAAGAAATAGGTGGACGTCAGTACATGGCGGCAAAGCTTCGTCATTTCCATATCTAGTTTCTCATTAATTAAGATCCTTGACATTGAGCTTGCCCTTCTTCAACTCCTTTATTTTTCTTTTATTTCCTCACAAAATGTTTATGGTTCTTGAATGTGATTCTGGCCTCTTCCACAGATCACGCTGGGTCCTTTAATTTACAAAATTGCCCTGCCAAACGTATCTGAGAAAAAAAATGCAAGTTGGTTCTATTACTAAGCCAGGGTGTACATTGTAAATGAAATTTGGATGAACCCCTTCGGTCGTGCTCTGCCGCGACCAACTACCAGTCAAATCGCACACCTCCTGTTGTTCAAATGGACAATCCCTACACAAAATTATCTAGACCGCTAAGCATCAACACCACAGTGCATCAACGTGCAACTAAAGATGCTATGAATTACGGCGTTGGCGTCTACCACGGCGTCTTATTAACATGCTACCTAACTCAAGCATTCCATAAACAAGGCTAGCTTCAAGCATAGTGAAGAACAGCACACACACTTAAACAACAAAGAGGGACACAAATTACATAATCAAGATATATACAATAAAATACTTAAGATAGCCTAAAAATCTTAGATTATGTACCATCAATCCTCACGATGGATACAAAAGATAAAAACATGGATAAAAAAGGGACTATGCGAGGTGGGTAGCCTTATAGCTATCAGAGACACTTGCAAATGTCACACTAATAATTCTTTAAGTACAAAACGGAGCGACAAGATAACGTACGTTACACAGCTGACCAGGTGGAACTGGCAAGTTGCTGTTAACCACAATTGAAGTTACACACTGGCATTAACAAACAAGTCACCACAATTAAAGTTATTTCATAAAGGTGGCTAAGAAAAAATATTTATGGCAGAACGGAACTAAAACATAAAAAAATTGCATCTGAGCGTATTCTCAGAACTGCTGAAAAACAATATTAAATAAAAGGGGAAAGATGTTCGAAAACTACAATTTATAGGCAAGTCAAAATTTTACTGAACTTGTTTATCCAGATTGAACGCAAGCAAAATTGGGAGCCAATTTTGTTAATACAATAAAAAGCATCATCGGTACATGTTCTAAAACTAACGGTACCCAGCATCGATGTTCATAAATTAGACAGAACGTAGCGCTTCTAGGGGCAGGATTTACAAACAACACTCACTCGCTCACACACACGCAATGCAACAGCAAAACTCACCAAAATCACGAGGCAGAAGCAGGCGCTGATATCATAGGCGAAATTCAGCAAACCCGGAGGTTTACAATATACAATAAAACTGTGAATATGGCTCTGGTCTGTCGTGCCTGATTTTAGGCGGTGGGTGAGTATAGCAAAGTTAAGTTGCATTTAGGTTAGACCGAGAGCAAACACGCCAACGGCGACACACAGCTACGTTACATGATCGTACTCTACTGATGTTGAAGTGGTTAAAAATAGGATTAATTGCACAAAATCACGGAGGACTCTTAAGTTGTAATCTGAGAGTAAAGTATCTAGGCACTGGTTTTATGAGAAGTGGCGTGAATTCAGGTGACTAGCTGCAAACCCCTAAATTCCAGTTTGGACCCACGGGGCTCCGAAAACCGATTAAAATGTATAAATTCAATTTCCGAAAAATAAAGGAAATTAAGCACGGCATGCAACCCCTAGAACTGCGTAGAATTTCATAAGGAAGCTACTAACATGCAGAAACATGCGATTGGGAGCGTGCAAAGAGACGGAAGAAGTCCAGTCTCAAAACCCGGAAAAGTGAAATAATTACAAAGACGGAAAAGTGAGAATAAAAACTACGGCATGCAACCCTTAGAAATACATAGACTTTCATAAGCAAGCTATTGAAGGAGGTTGTACAAGGCTCAGAGAAAATTACGGACAAATAATGTGTACATACTACAAGTTCGGAGAAGAAACAGCAAAATTAAACTAGGCGGGGAGAGAAGAACGCGAAATGTTAGTGGAATACATGCATAGCCTGATGGGTATGGAACAAACAATAGTGGAAGCTAAATACTTTGTTCTAAGAACCAACCACGTGGAACACATATCACTCACGGAGGGAAACAATTAGAAAGCTTTTATATGCACTGTACAAAAATGAACATATCATCTGTTATAAATCGGGCCCCACAAAGCTAGAAAGAATTTACACAGTGTTCGTACACCGCCACATAATCACAAAACGTTTGAATATACCAGGCCATTATCAAACTGCAAGTAGGAACACATACAGCATGTTTATCTGTTGAAAATCACTGGACTGAAAAGCACGATCGGAAGGAATATTCTGAAAAATGAATCTAAGTTCAAGAGTCTAAGTTAAACATGCTAGACAATGAATCGCTACCATACTTCACCATGATCTGAGCATAAAGTGAAGACCCAGCGGCCAGGAGGCGGGAGAGCTGCCGGAACTGGGAAACCCAAGAAAACAGCGGTGGTGGGTAGAGAAATGGCGATACTCGCCCTGGGGAGGGCTCGTCGACTGGCTTGTAACCAAAGGGTGTAGAAACCTCTTTTGTCGCAAGATCAACAGGGGTTGTTACCGACTAACTATCGACTCTGAGCCAAAGAGAAACATGTAAAGCGACCTGTTAGTACCTACATTCAGACGGCCATTAGATTCTCACACATCCACTTGAACGAAAAGCAAGTACACATTCTCACAGAGACAGTGGCGTAGCGGAGAAGCCGTACTTATTGCCACATTCATAACCACAATAATAAATTATTAAAATAACAAAATCCTAGTAATGTTAACTAACACTTCAGAAACTAATATTTTAAAACATGAAATAAAAATGCTATTCCTCATGCCTTGAAAAGAGTGGGGTTCTAGTTTTAACAAAATGCTTATCTAGCAACATCAAATAAATTACAATTTTATAAAAAATATATGGAAGACGTCAGACGGTCGTCTTTCAACTTGTATATATTGCTGATGGTAAAAGTTCGGATCACCGGCAGCGGCGTGCTGCACGTACCTGACCATGTTGGCAGCGGTAGCTGTGCAGCACACAGTGCCAGTTGTTTACGAGCGTCAAGTGGAACACTCGTGTGCCGACGAAATTTAAGACGACATATAAAATTTCACCACACTGTAATACCCACTGCAACCGATCCATATTTCCATTTTTTAGTATTTTGTAATTAAAACATGGGTGCTCGTTATATGTATGCATGAACGTAAATGGGATTGTATTGTAAAATGTAATGGTACATTTAAAAAAATTAATGAAATCATTTCTCACTTCATTCAGTTTCATTCATTTGTTACAAAGGTCTGTTATAACGCCACAAAAATATAACAGTCACAATAATAAACCAGATAGTCGCTTCAGCTCCCGGCTGTAAACACAGCCTAGGTTTAAGTAGTTTGTAAGTTACGGACTGATGACCACGCAGTTTGGTCCGATAGATTTACAAACATCTGTACAGTAACGCCTTTCTAAAATCTGTCCTTCATTAACTCATCTGCTAGTAGATCAATTACTTCCATTTGCAACACTGCAGGAACATCTTCCACTTCACAAGAGAAGGGGTTGTGTAAAATTCGTATTTCCGTCGAGTGTGTATCTAAATCAGAAAACCTGCCAGACAACTCTTTCCTTAGATGACCAAGAAATCCTCATGAAAACGAGCGCAGAAAACTGGAAACATATTCAGTGATACGCTACTCGTGAAATGCCAAACGATTTTCTATATAATATTACTTTTAAAAAGTATTAGCTTCAGTTGGAAAACTTTGTGCATGTAAAGATCACAAATAATGTTGTCCTCCCCTCCCCTTAAAGTTTCTTGTTCAATTCGTTTAAATTGAAAGCAACATCAACCATGAAAGCTAATTTCAATAGTTACTCTAGGTCCGATAGAACTTCTAACGGATTTTTTTTTTCGTTTATAAATATACCTCTATCTATTCTCAAGCAAAAAGCAGTTGAAAAAAATGCTACCACAAGTAAATCACATTATTGCCATGTGACGCGTGGTATGGGAGATCACTGGACAAAGATTCAACCTTTTCTAGAAACACTTGAAATTACAGGTCTCATAGGCACGACATATTCACGGATTTTCCACAGTGTTTTCCCTGATGAAGAACAAATTGCCTGTCAACGGTTTGGAAGTAGGTTTGGCTTCATTGTCTGCATTTATTCTGCCGACAAAACCTGCAAACTTGATACACATGTTTTTCGGTTCAGGTACATTTCTGCCAAGAAAGAGGACTTAACTGTATCTTTTTAAATATGTTATCACACTTTGTTGTGCCATTAGGGAAATCAGTTCCGCTAGTTCTTTGGTTACTTCAAAGTTAAAGCTAACACCTCCAAACAAAAACAGAACTTAGGTTTTATTAGTAGAAGGGCAACACCGGTTGAAGCACAGCGAAAATCGCCAGTCGACGTTAGTGTCATCGACAGAAGACCCTTGGCCAATTGCCAGTCCGTAGATCAAAGGATGCCGCTACACTCGAACAATAGCACACTTAAGTACGATTGTAATTGCATTCAGGTTCTTTTGATTGTCATCGACGCTACTTGTCCGATCGCTAATCAAAGGGCGCCGCCATAACTCACTTCTAGGAACGAACAAAAGATGATTGACAGCCGCTCCACTCGACGTGTCTGTACTTGCGCTACCCCACCCTCAGCCACAGACCTGGCTGACACGACGCTCCCTCCACACCCGCCAGCCACCACCACCGTCTCCGCAGCCAGACGCCACCCCCTCCAGGCTCGCGACCGCTTCTCAAAGGACACCTCCACCGGCCCTACACGCGAGGACGGAACAAACAATACCGCACTTAGCGACTATTGTATTGACCACGTCGACATCTGTAAACAACACCGCCCCCCGCCAGCCGACCCCTACACCACAGAGTAACATATACAGAGAAGCAGCACACCCTAGACCACTGTCCTACGCTCCCCTCGTAGTTCCGTAAGATGCTAGCAGGTGTCAGGTGGTTCGCTGGCTTAGGGTGCCTCTCGCACGTCAGAGTGTAGAGTGGAGGGGAGAATGAGGGGAGAGCTTGTGCTGTCTGCCATGAGGCTATGGCTGTGTCCGGCGTGCTGGCGTTTGAGGGGAAGTGGTGGTGGGGACAGCCGCTACCTGCCGCCTGCTCTGGTAAGTTTAAACGACTGCTTCTGACCGCAGCGCCATCATGGGACATCTTACGGAACTGCTGGAAATCCTCCCTCCCCGCACCCCGGAGCGTAGGACCGGGCCCTTATGGAGGTTTCCCATCTGTGCCTACACCCAGGACAGGGTCGTACTGCACTCTTACGGCGACCGCGCTCCGCCTGGTCAGCAACCATTTAAATTGCACATTTATTAAGCGCGCCGCAGCGATCCGTACGCCAGATCTCGATTTTTTTTTATTCGCATATAAAATTTTTATTTCTGACAACCTATGTAACAATTTCCGCCGTTTACTATTCTCGGAAAAATAAAGCTACCATATTGTTCTTAGTATGTATTTTGAACAAGAATTTTGGTGTAATGATAAAAAACACGCATGCCCGAGGGAGGACTCGAACCTCCGACGGCGTGCAGCGGCGTGCTCCGCAGCTAGGCGCCCTCGGAACGCTCGGCCTCTCCACCGCGGCTGTAATTTTTTTCCACTTTATAATGGCTGCCTGGGGAGGCAACATTGGGTAAATAATTTAAATTGTGAGCAGTCTCAAATTTGTAATTGATCATGATGTCCAATTACGTGTTTCGTCATGTTAAAGGGCCGTGTTCAGAGACCGTCGTCAGACACCGTCGACCGAGTTCGATTGAAAACATCGACCGACGGTGTGGTCACACTGCATCCGATAAAGTTTGTCACTTGGTATAATTAGAAGAGATAGTTTGGTTAGGTTTGACTGTATTCTGTGTCTGAAGTAAATTATATTTTAATTCATGGGGGGTGCAATGGATTCCATCACATTTTTATGCTTCGAAATTAGTGCTACAATGTAGCTTTTCTTATTAATAAAAACTTCGAATGCATACGAATGAGCTACAACTCTCTGGAAAAAAGAAAGTGGCGATGATTGTGTACTGTCCTCAGTTATTACTACTCCCAGACAATCTTTACGAATGTGTGAGGTACCGGTAAAAGAAGAAATTTCTGTTACATACTTGTGACGTTTCGTGTTGTCATTGACAAGCAATAACACAGTTTTGCTGAATTTATTTGAAGATGTTCAAACATACACCAAGTAACCTCCATGCTTTAAATAATGAAAAACTACACCAGTTAGTGAAGTTCATTGCTTATCACAACGAATTTCACGGATTTATTCGCATCTTCTATAGTTTACATAACTACGGTACTTTTTCGACGTTTCAGTGTGTGATTTCTTGACACACTTGCACTGCAGTTGTCTCTTTTAGGTTAGCTACTAAAGTTCGGAAAATCGGATAAAATAAATATTGAGGTGTGTGTTTTAGCCTAATGTTAGAAATCATAACTTTTTCTATCTGCTTAAAGGTATTGTGCCTCTTCCATTACTCAGAATATCAACATAATAATCGTGACTTAGGCCTACCTGTGTACAAAAACAAGCATGACGATTTTTGTGTTGTGATTTCCAGTTTCATGGAGCAGACAATACCTGCAAGTACAGACAGGCGTACTATTTAATATGTAAAAAAGTTGCCAATATTCTATTATGTATGCTACCATTTCCCTCATTGAAGTAACCTCAAAAAGACTACACCTGTGCAAGAGCTGCATAAAATCACACTTGGAAAATCCCAATGTATTTATGTAAACACATGCACTAAACGCGAGAAAAATTCTCGAAATGCGCTATGGTAAGCATAAAAATACATAATGGATGCAGTTTCTCAGTATTTAAATCCATGAAAAACACAGCTATAGGCCACCCAGAAACAGCCGGTTATAATGAACGAAATGAAGTTACGGTACATTTTAACTTCAATGACTGTCATTCAATATATTTGTGAAAGACAAGTGTGAAATTAAGAATAATTTTGAACACGGAAACTACTGAAAAGCGGAAGCACACGTCGGCCTGCACCACATTTGCAGGCCATTCCATAGAACAGACTCATCACCTTGTTAAAGAACGCCAGAACCAGTAAGAATAATTTGTGGATAGCTAATACCCGATTATTGCAGTGCAAAACACTGTATGAGATCCACTACAATAACATTAAGATAAGGCACAATCCCGGATTGAACACATTTTGAGGTTATAATTTACGCCTAAAATTTCTGATTAAGTATTTAACCAACATGAGGTTTCCAATAAACTGTCATATCAGACCATATTGCCGGCCGCGGTGGCCGATGGGACTGAAGCGCTTCAGTCAAGGTCTGCACGGCCACTACGGTCGGTGGTTCGAATCCCCCCTCGGGCATGGATATTTGTGCCGTCCTTAGAATTAGTTAGTTCATAAGTAGTTTGTAAGTTTAGGGACTGATGACCCCTTAGTTATGTCCAATAAGGTATACAAACATTTGAACATTTGAACAGACCATATAGTCCTAATTATATCCCGACTGTGATATTTCTACTCTTCCCGGTGGTACAATCTCTCTCTTTCTTTCACTAAGCATATCAATTACTCACTGTCCATATCTAGCATGTGAGAACGTCGGTCGATTTGACCGAAGAAAACAAACTGATTTGAATTTCGCCGACTGTCTTCCTATGTCTGTACGTTCGGGCGATGAGATCGGCTACACTGTGACTGTGCCCATAGTGGAGTACTGATTTGAAACGATCGGCCGTTTTCCGCGGACGTCTGTCGTCGGTAAAACCCACCGATATCGGAGCCACTGTGGCCACAGCCTTAGCGTGATCTGATTGTTAAATGTTGCAGGGCTTCGGATGCCAAGTCAAGAAGCGGTGGAAGCAGTTTTAGCAATTTTATAAAAGTCATCGTTAAGGTCCCCATATCTGATTGAAAAGGTGGTGCCACTGTAGGTCCAACGTGAAGTTTGTAATGATTTCACTGAACATTCATAACTGATGTAAGTCGTGAACAAGTGTTCCTTTTAAGTTACATTTACAACCCGGAGATGTAGTGTGCACGTGGCTTTATGAGAAATCTGCTGCATTTCAGATATATTTGTGAAAAGTGTGATCACTTCACGACTACAAAATAAATAAATAAATAAATAAATTATGTACCTAATAACTCACCTTTCACAATACTTGATACTTCAGAATTACATCAGTCAGAACTCTGTCTAAAAAATTCAAATGCATCCGTCAAAGGTATAACCTAGAAGGGACAACATCGACACGATTACAACAAAGAAAGCCGCAGTTCGTCTTTCTGCCACTGTGGTGCGGGTGACGGAAAACTACTGAATAAGCGTACTGAATGGTCCGTGGTCGGCACATTCGGGATAACTTGGGTAATACTTCTGTAATCGAAATAGCACGGGTACTGGGGCCGCCAAGACACTACGTCCACTCCTCCACTACTAAACTGACGGAGATCCGATCCTCGGAGATACACATGTGACCACATTTATTTATTTTTACGCACTGCATCTAGGTTACAATTTCTCTGATCAGCACACTGCAGTTACGGTAAATGCTTTTGGAAATATTAATTTTTTTTCTTCTTCTGCAGGAAGGGACAGATGAGTGCAGAATCTCTCCCTGGCGAAGATGTGCCCGATTGCCGCAGCCGACCATAGCAGGCCGGAATCCATTGTGAAAGAATCCGGTCATCTACTGCATACACAGATTTCTGACAGCATTCCTCCATTAGAGCTCAAATCACCCACACTTTGCATTTCGGACACTTACCGAAAATGAGAATTTTTTTTTCTCTGCATTTGACCCGTCCGTTCTTAAACCTAGATATTTCCTTAGATCGATGTATTGGTATCTCCCAACCAGTTCTACGCCTTCTTCTAAACACTCTGGTATTTTAACTTTATCTATTACTTCCTGGTTATAACACTCTGCGTGTATGCCACCGACTGTTATGATACCCGCAATTCCGTATGGAACACTACGTTATGCATAAAACGACCGCTTGTTAACTGTGGTTATTTCACCGGTTCTTATATCTGCCAATGGCTGCTCCAACACGCAGACCTCAACATGTGGATACTATGTAGCCCTTCTGCATACGAGAAAGCAAACATGTTTGTCTTGTGTTCCGCTAATTTCGGTAAATACAACGATGCGAGATCAATCCCCCCGGCTGTTTAGTGTAAAAGCAAATATATATATATTTTAAGACGAAATCGTAGCTAGATTTCTCCACACTATCTGCTTAAACCAGGCTTGCACTTATGAAATACCCTCCTTTAAAGCCTTTGTCTTCGCATATAACACAATTTTCGTTTACCCTTCTTCTTAGGACTTGTGGAATGCCGTAGGCGATATCTATGTCTGTGGGGAATTAAGTCCTGGAATGCTAAAATATGCTTTAATATAGCTCCTTGCTCGAATCTCCAAGTAATTTACAGGTAAACAGTTGAAACTAAAACATAATGCATAAGTTTTTCTTGGTCCCAGAGAGCGGTCAATTTTCGGGTACTCTTAATACCCAAATAATCAAATTGAAGAATAACTGATCTCTAAAAGCGTATGTTAGTCAGGACCATATGGATGGGAGCGATGCACAGCACAACGGCGCACTTTGTAAATACTGTATCTTCCCTTTTACAACACGTAAACAATCTTCTTGCTCAAATCCATAACCACAATCCTCCATCCTGGTAATGTCATCTTCTCGACCCAGGAAAAAAATATAAGTCCTCACAATCGCCTGTCTGGACGCTTTATAAAATCGATATTGTAGCTACCGATAACTTTGCTTAAACCAGGGCTCGTGATTTGACAAATTTATGATATATTTTGATTCTACAATTCGACACCAACCACGTTAAGCAGTCGTTTCCAATCGTCTTGGTGTCACCCATAACCACGTTGCTGTTGCTCCTTCCATCCGAAAGTCATGCTCTCAGTTTCAAAAAATCCCTTCGAAATCTTGTGTGTTGCCAAATCCTGGAAATAGAAGCCATCTACACGAAGCTGCTGTGGTACAGATGGGGGGTGCCTCCATTAAAGCATCGATTAGTAGCAATTTATAAGATATATACCCACAGGACGTACATATCTCCCCCTGTAATCCACAAAGTAGCCACAAATAGTAAATGCGTCTTATCTCCAGTGTTTGCAGTATCGAACTTGCTGAATTTACTACGCAGGTAGATCCACTCATCTATAACAATACCTCACCACACACGCACTCCATTGGCTACAACTAGCACAATTTAATTTACCAAACTATAGGAGTTTTATAAAATACGTTGACTTTCGACGAAGTATTATGATTGTGGTAAATCATAATACTTTCGTCGAAAGTCAACGTATTTTATAAAACTCCTATAGTTTGGTAAAAAAAAATTGTGCTAGTTGTAGCCAAGACATCTCCGCTACATAATATAAGGGACACCTGCCGTAAAATAGACAACACTAGCATACGATTAAACAGGCGATGCTTCGACGAAAGTTCAGATAACGTACACACTGCCATGTTTCTTTACAACCACCAAAGTCGGATTCTTTAGAGCTGTACCGCGACTTGTACATAGAGTGTTTCAACAATTTTTACTCAAATTCCATCCCATCTAGACTACAAAATTCCCTGTAAGCGCCAAACATTTCTATCACAGTAACAGAACTACACCTGCAGTTAACACTAACCTACAACAAACGCATCCAGCCATTCTAACTCGTTTTTTACAAAACATTTTCGATCCAACTAGAATGTTGCAAGCTCTGTATACGTCTGTAACAACCTCCAAACGCAACCCAGCCAGGGCTATCCTTACAGCCGTTACTAACCCAGTACCAACTCTAAGTTCCTTAACATACATGACGCATAAACAAGTTACCACAGACGGTGTTATAACCGCGATCAGTAACAGACACGATATCCCAGACATAGCGCATTTTAATAAATTTTCGATCTCTCCCCACCCAATAACTGTATTGGTTGCTTTACCCGTCCCAAATATCCAACCACAACTTTCTTTCCAATGCATAGCCCGGCAGAAAATATTTTTGGAACGTTTTCTATCAATCAATAGACTGCGTACCTCGTGCGTTTAGCGAGAATTCGCGTACAATCCACCATCGTATTTTACTCCTTCCAATAAATTATTACTAACAAGAAAAGATTTAAATCAAAGCCAAGTTCTTATAATCCTTACAAGCAGCAATGCAAAATAGTCTACACATTTCGAACGAATACAACAGCAGATTTTTTTATCGATATCCAAGATCAATCCTTTAGAGACTAAACATACGATTAAATGCACTCCCAACGTAGGTAACTAATCCTCTTTAAGTTATCTAACTCGATGGTTATCGACCAAAGAACATTAATTTACCTCCGCAATCATCACCGATACACTACCGAGAGACGTCCATTCGTAAACACAGCTAAAAGAAGATATAAATATCCCACATCCATAGCACATAACCATGCTACTAAGTATCTATATGAATTTCCAAGATTGTGGATCACATATACGTTACATCGAATCACACGAGTAAATAATTCGAAATAGATATTTCGCGCAAGCTGGCATGCATACTCACATTCCATGCTATTTCCGGCTGCAGGCGAGTGCGGATCTGTTGACTCATCGTAGACGCTGGTTTGGAGCGTGTACGTCCTATACATGTAAACATACCAGTCGACGCTCGCACCTGACCTGGAGAAGTTATCGGTTTAATTTTTTCTGGCCGCACGAGATTCCGAATACACGAGAGCTATTTTTACGAAGATAGAATTACGTTGATTGAACAACAGACATAAGACTAAAAAACGATCGTAATTCCACAGCTATACCATAGCTCGTAATACACCATCAACCCATAAACAAACAACTGCACACATGCGTATTACCGACAAATACTGCAAAATTTCCTCGCAGCTGACACAAACGATGTTTTTACCGTACGAGATGTCGTCGTAACTTTTATACGCAGATACATGCACAGACAGTAGGAGGAGCGCTAAATTGCGATGTAGCTATGACAGAAACGAAACATAGTTCATTTAGAAAATCGATAAGAAGAATAACGAAATTTATTCAAAATGAACCAAGGTCAAACCCCACTTCCATACAGCAATGTACCGAGCAACATCGACTTAAACGAACGCTTTGTATAGCTGTAGAATAGAATTACGGCTTCCTAACAGATACTTCACCGGGGGAGTTACTGCTCTCTGACAACAAGCAAAATGTATTCTGGTATCTTCTCCAAAATCCTGTAAGACCGAAACGTTCTACTCGCGAAGCTATAAGTCTTTCCAGGAATTAACTGTTGCAGATGCAAACTACTACAGATTTTAGGTAATCACATCGACAAAGAACGGGATTACAACCCTTTTTTAGGTCAAAAGTAGCCACAGATCGGAGAAATTCAAATCAAAAACACTGGTTCCTTACCTAGTAAGACACCTAGATGTTATTCGAAAAATGCTTTTTGTGTGACCATTCCATACACAGAACCATTTAAAATAAGATAAAAGAAAAAAAAAACCAGCACGTTATTGTAAACTCTTTAACCCTAACCACTTCTTCTTGTACTCGGTGGATGTCCAAATGCGGCTCATACTAAGCAAAAGCTGGGAGATTCCTACATCCTATACTACTCCTCTCGCACAACAGAGCTGATACCTTTAATCTTATGCTTTCGTAGAATTTTTATTAAGATAGTAAATAAGCACACAAGTGGTACAGTAAAAAAGGTTTATTACATGTATACTAACAGGAAAAACACACACACACAATAAATAAATAAATAAATATATATATATATATACACTGAATACAACTAGTTCTTTATTCTTGCTAGGTGTAACTTTAATTTTGTCTAATTTAATTTTTAACTTATAGTTTAGATCCACATCGGTGCCCCTATTTCCGTTCCAGCCAGAAGTTGGAAAGGTGCAGGGAAAGTATGGTCTCGTGCTCAATTACGTATCTTCGTCTCCTCCTGCAATCCACCTCCTTTATAGCTTCTATAACAAGCTCTGCACCTTCTGACAATGCTTCTAGATGGGAACAATCGAGCATTTTAACTTTTCCCATTATTTCCTGTAGCACTCTGCATTCCTATGTGTGTACGATACCAACTCCTCTGATACACAATCATGTGGTAATTTCCCTATAGAACTCTATGTTTACGTCTATTGCAAACAATTGCTTGTTAGATATTTTTATTCCATCCGTTTTTAACTCTGTAAATGGCTGCTCCAACACCCAGTCCTCTACATTTGGATACAATGTAGCCTTCTCCAAACGAGGATGCAACACATTTTTCGTGTAGAAGAAATTCTGTGTTCCGCTATTTTAGGCTGGTACACCGACACGTGACCAATCTCCATGACTGTTTACATAAATCAAATATTTTAATAGTCCCAGTCGTAACCAGATTTCTCCATGCCCTCCGTTTAAAGCCATATATAAACCTGGCTTGCACATATGCCATACCTTCGTCTTTCCCCAGCATTAGTTTGTACTCGTCCTTTATTGCATTTGCTTTAGCCATATATTCTATCTTCCTTCTCTTGGCGTCGATATCCGCCATTTCCAGTTTCCTCTTTCGCGCACATAAGACATTAATTGCACGTAGCGGTGTAATTTCTTTAATGGGGGATGGCTTAAGTCTGTGCGATACATTTACTCTTTTTCGCTGGACTTGCGGAATGACATTGTTTGTAGGTGCCAGTCCTAATTAGGCGATATCTATGTCTGGAGGCAGTGTGAAAATCAAGGTTCTGGATTGCTGCTATGATGTAGCTTTTAAGTGTACTACTTATATCGTCTTTGCTGGTGTCACTATTACGAATCTCCACGTAATTTACAGGTAGAAAATGTTCAAATGTTTGTTAAGCTTATGGGACTTAACTACGGGGTCATCAGTCCCTAAACTTACAAACTACTTATGAACTACTTACGAACTAGGACGGCCCGAGGGGGGATTCGAACCCCCGACCGGAGTGGCCGTGCAGACCGCGAATGAAGCGCCTCAGTCCCCTCGGCCTTACAGGTAGACAATTTAAACTAAAAGGAGGTGTAACATAATTTATAAGCTTTTTGCGATCTTTAGGGTCTAGGAGGTTTACCTGTACACCTGTCAATTTGAGGGCATTTTTATTACATCAGTACATAAATTGCAGGGCACTATTAAACACTACACAGCAGCTATTGTTTAAGGTGTTTGTTAATTGCTTCTGCATGGTGGAGATGGGCACAAAATACATTGAAACACTTTGCAGATACCATTTATTCTAGTCTAAAACACTTAAACAGTCTTGCACATTGTCTAAAACACTATCCATCCGGTAATTGTATATTGTAGACTCCAGCCTTGTGATACCTTGTTCTTGACCCAACGATGAAGTAAGTGCTGCCGGCCGCGATGGCCGAGGGGACTGAGGCGCTTCAGTCACGGTCTGCACGGCCACTACAGTCGGGGGTTCGAATCCCCCCTCGGGCATGGATATTTGTGCCGTCCTTAGTTGTAGGTAGTTCATAGGTAGTTTGTAAGTTTAGGGAGTGATGACCCCGTAGTTAAGTCCCTTAAGCTTAACAAACATTTGAACATTTTGAAGTAAGTGCTGAAATGCAGCAAATAGACCTCTAGGTCACTTTTTAGGGTAAAACAAGCCACGGATCATAAAATTCACACCACAGCCAGCGGATTGTCACCTAGTAAGATTCCAGGACGATCTCCAAATTATGGTTTTGACCGATATTTCCAGGCGAAGTACTGAATGACCTCCATATAGGCGAGAAGTAAAATGCTTCCGTCGATTCTAGGTGCGTTCTTCGGGACTTGTGGTACAGAGAAAGATTGACCAGACAGCAGAGTGCAGCACTGTTCTATTCAATCTAATTAACTAACAGTCATATGTAAAGAGCCGTCTATGTGAAGAGCATGGAGGGAGATGGGAGTTTTTGCGCATTGATAAATTCTTACTTTCAAATTTTGAATACGAGTTTTAATATTTTACTACAAGCTGTAGTATATTGTTATTCTTTTGTCCAGAGACCAACTAAACATTTCACTTCTAAATGATTAAAATTATTTTTTGGCATTACACCGAAATTCTTGTTCAACATACATACGTAGCACAATATGGTAGCTTTATTTTCCGAGAATAATAGACGGCGTAAATTGTAACATAGGTTGTCAAAATTAAAAATTTTATATGAGAATAAAAAAAGGAGATCTGGCGTACGTTTCGCTGTGGCGCACTTTATAAATATGCAATTTAATTGGCTGCTGACGAGGCGGAATACGGTCAACGTAAGAGTGCAGTACGCCCCTGTCCTCGGTGTAGCGGTCGGCTGGCAGGGTCAGAGATGTCGATTAGTTCAAGACAATCGTCAAAAAACTTCGTTTTTTTCTGTCTTCGCGGGTAGGGCGCGTGGCTGCGTGTTTTGAGAAGCGGTCACAAGCCTGGAGGTGGTGGCGTCTGCCGGCGAAGATGGTGGCGGCAGCTGGCGGGGGTGGAGGGGGCGTCTTGTCGGCCAGGTGTGTGGCTGATGGTGGGATAAGACAAGTACAGACATGTCGAGGGAGGCGGCGGTCAATCATGTTTTGTTTGTTCCCAGAATTCGGTTATGGCAGTGTCCTTCGATTAGCGGTCGGAGAAATAGCGTCGATGACAATTAAAAGGACCTAAATGAAATTACAATGCAATCATCCTTAAGTGCGCTATTGTTCGAGTGTGGCAGCATCCTTTGATCTGCAGTCTGGCAATTGGCTGAGCGTCTGGCGTCGATGACACTAACGTCGACGGTCGATTTTCGCTGTGCTTCAACCGGTGTTGCTCTACTACTGTTATTACTGATGGCAGTAGATTCGCCCAGGACTATGGAATATCAAGCAGAGTTGGATGCCCTTTCTTGCAACTGATTTGATAAATCAGAAGCAATGTCTTTAACTCGAACGGGCACAGCATTTTCTGATAGAGAGTCTACTTCACATTATTCCGTTTTGCCACGGAACAATTATTTAGCCGTAATCAGCATGCAGTTCTTCATACAATCACAATCCGTGAATGTCTTTCGTTGTTTGAAGATTTCGTGAGCAATTCTTAAGCTTATTTTCGTAGCGGCTTCACTTTCACGAACACGATTTCTAAAAAAGTTTTGTTTCAAACACAGTCTACGTTTTAACATTACGAATTTGAGCTCACGAAAATTGTCTTTGAACGCATCAAACAGTGCACCATCCTTTGTTTCATAAAGACGATTACTATTGACGTCCTTGAGCACAGCTATAACTTCATTTCAAACTACACAGATGGCTTTGTTGCTTTTCTCCCTGACGAAGTATTTCAAACCCAATGTATTATTGATTATTCGACACTTGGCATGGACTTATCACTTTTTCCTTTCAACCGACATACTGCACAGTGTATACTTATTTGGCACAAGAATCGCGTATAAAAAACGCCTTATGTAATAAGCATCACTATACAGCGCATTAATGAAACATACAAGATGAAATCAGAAAAGCAAACTACAGCCAGGAAGGAACCACTTTAAACTGGCGCGCGGGCCGAATGAAAGCCCTCCGCGGGCCGGATCCGGCCCAGGGTCGTATTTTGGAGACCCCCAATCTAGAAAGCTTAACCGAAAGACTAGACACTTTTAGTATACATGTCAGAGAGGAGATCGAATAGAATAGCAAAGCTCTCCATACCGAAATGAAAGAGCAAGCCGATGAGCTCCGGGAAAAACTAATAGAATCGGCGAAAGTGAGTTGGCTGAAACCAGATGTAAACAGTAATGAGATTCTAAACTCAGGCTGGAATGTATACCGCAAAGATAGGCTGCACAGTGAAGGGGGAGGCGCGTTTATAGCGATAAAAAATGCACTAGTGTCGAAAGAAATAGACGGAGATCCGAAGTGTGAAATAATTTGGGTAAAGGTCAAGGTTAAAGCAGGCTCGAACATGGTAATTGGATGTTTCTATAGGCCTCTTGACTCAGCAGCTGTTGTGGCAGAACACCTGACGGAAATTTTGGAAAATGTTTCTAGTAGATTTTCCGATCATGTTATAGTTTTGGAAGGAGATTTTAATTTACCTGATATAGACTGGGAGACCCAAACGTTTCTGACCGGTGGCAGGGACAAAGAACCCAGTGAAATTGATTTGAGTGCATTATCTGAAAATTACCTTGAGCAGTTAAACACAGAACCGACTTGTGGCGACATTTTAGACCTTCTGGTGACAAACACACCTGAACTATACCAAACAGTTAATGCAGAACAGGGAATCAGCGATCATAAAGCGGTTGTAGCATCGATAATTCCCGCCTTAAATAAAATATTTAAAAAATGTAGGAAGATTTTTGTGTTCGGAAAAAGTGACAATAATCGGATTTCAGAATACTTAACGGCTCAACACAGAAGTTTTATCTCAAGTACAGATAGTGTTGTGGAACAGTGGACAAAGTTCAAAGCCATCGTACAATATGCATTAGATGAGTATGTACCAAGAAAAATCGTAAGAGATGGAAAGGAGCCACCGTGGTACAACAACCGAATCAGAAGACTGTTTAAAGTTCTATGTACGAACTCGACTGGAAATCCTAAGAAATTTTGGTCTTATGTCAAAAAGGTAGGTGAATCAAAACAAAACCTCCATACACTCTGTGACTAAAAGGCATTGAAACAGAAGATGATACTCTAAAGGCTGAATTACAAAATGACTTTTTCCAAAGCTGTTTCACAGAGGAAAATTGCAATGTAGTTCCTTCTCTAGATTTTCGCACATATTTAAAAATAGCAGATACCGAAATAATTGACAGAGGGATAGAAAAACAATTAAAATCGCTCTAAGGAGGAAAGGCCGCAGAGTACGCGAAGGAATTTGCCCCCCTTCTTGCAGTGGTGTACCGAAGTTCTCTAGAAGAGCGTAGTGTTCCGAAAGATTTGAAAATGGGGCAGGTCACCCCCGTTTTTAAGAAGGGGCGTCTAATAGATGTGCAGAACTATAGGCCTCGTCGATAAGTTGTAGAATTTAGGAACATGTATTATTTTCGAGTACGATGACATTTCTGGAGACTAGTAATCTGCTCTGTAGGAATCTGCATGGATTTTGAAAAAGGCGATCGTGTGAAACCCAGCTCGCGCTATTCGTCCACGAGACACAGAGGGCCATGGACACAGGCTCTCAAGTAGATGTTCTGTTTCTTGACTTCCGCAAGGCGATTGATACAGTTCCCCACACACGTTTAATGAACAAAGTAAGCGCATATGGTCTATCAGACCAATTGTGTGGTTGGATTGAGGAGTTCCTAGATAACAGAATGCACCATGTCATTCTCAATGGAGAGAAGTCTTCTGAAGCAAGAGTGATGTCATGGGTGCCACATGGGAGTGTTGTGGGTCTGTTGCTGTTCACGATATACAGAGTGAGTCACCTAACATTACCGCTGGATATATTTCGTAAACCACACCAAATACTGATGAACCGATTCCACAGACCTAACATGAGGAGAGGGGCTACTGTAATTGGTTAATACAAACCATAAAAAATGCACGGAAGTATGTTTTTTAACACAAACCTACGTTTTTTAAATGCAACCCATTTAGTTTCGTTAGCACATCTGAACATATAAACAAATATGTAATCAGTGCCGTTTGTTGCATTGTAAAATGTTAATTACATCCGGAGATATTGTAACCTTAAGTTGACGCTTGAAACCTCCGACGTTTAGTTGTGTGTTGTAACAAACACGGGCCACGGTCGGCGAGCAGCATCTGCAGGGACATGTTTACGATGACGACCGTGTTTACGAGTGTAGCTGTAGTGCATATTTGTGGTTTGGTCTAGCTGTCGCAGTGTCCGCATGTAGCGCTTGCTGCTATTGTTATTCTGCATTCGTCTTTGCACGCAGACTAAATGTAGTACAGTGTGTTACCAGACGTCTGTAATATTGTAGTGTTGTAGGAACTGTGACCATGGTGTATTCGAACTCTGAAAAGGCGGAGATGATACTCATCTATGGCGAGTGTCGACAAAATTCAGCTGAAGCCTGCAGGGTGTATTCAGAACGGTACCCGGACAGAGAGCATCCGACGTGCCGCACATTTCAAAACATCTACCGCCAACTGTAGGCAACAGGTATGGTGGTAGCACTCAAACGGGTCCTAACAGGCCCGTCACAGGAGAAGCGGGTGCAGTTGGTGTGTTAGCTGCTGTTGCCGTGAACCCACACAGGAGTACACGGGACATTGCGAGAGCCGGTGGACTGAGTCTAAGTATTGTCATACACATACTGCATCGTCACTGCTTTCACCCATTTCATGTGTCGCTACATCTTCAATTACATGGTGATGACTTTAAGCATCAAGTGCAATTCTGTCAATGGGCATTAACAGAGAATGCTTCATTGGTAAACAGGTTGCAGTTCTACCTGTTTATCGATGAAGCGGGTTTCACAAACCATGGGGCAGTGAATCTACGAAACTTGCATTACAGGTCCGTGGACAATCCTCGCTAGCTCCAACAGGTAGAGCGACAGCGACCGTGGACTGTAAATATATGGTGCGGAATCATTGGCGAGTACCTCATTGGTCCTCACTTCATTGCAGGGGTCCAAACAGCTGCAACATACATCGCATTTCTACAGAATGATCTGCCAATGTTGCTCGAAAATGTCCCACTGGAAACGCGTCGACGTATGTGGTATCAGCATTATGGTGCACCTGCACATTCTGCAATTAACACTAGGCTGACCCTTGACAGGATGTTCGACGGGCTTTTCATAGGACGTGTAGGACGCATAAATTGGCCAGCCCATTCTCCTGATCTTACACCTCTGGACTTCTTTCTGTGGGGTACGTTAAAGGAGAATGTGTACCGTAATGTTCCTACAACCCCAGAGGATATGAAACAACGTATTGTGGCAGCCTGCGGCGACATTACACCAGATGTACTGCGGCGTGTACGACATTCATTACGCCATAGATTGCTATTGTGTCCAGCAAATGATGGCTACCACTTTGAACATCTATTGGCCTGACATGTCGGGCCACACTCTATTCCACTCCGTAATTGAAAACGGAAACCACGTGTGTACGTGTACTTCACCCATCATGGTAATTACATGTGCGTCAGTGAAAGAGACCAATTAAGATGTTAGCATGTGGACGTAATGTGCTGTTCTAGTCTCTTCTGTACCCAAGGTAAATCGCCGTTCCCTTTGGATCCCTGCTTAATTCGGTGCTCTCCGATACACACGATCGAACAGCGGACGTGTGGTACTCAAGCGTCAACTTTAGGTTACAATAACTCCGGATGTTATTAACATTTTACAATGCAACAAACTGCACTGATTACGTATTTGTTAATATGTTCAGATGTGCTAACAGCACTAACGGGGTTCCATTAAAAAAACGTAGGTTTGTGTTAAGAACATACTTCCGTGCATTTTTATGGTTTGTATTAACCAATTACACTAGCCCCTCTCCTCACGTTCGGTCTATGGAATCGGTTCGTCAGTATTTGATGTGGTTTACGAAATATATCCAGCGGTAATGTTAGGTGACTCACCCTGTATATAAATGACCTTGCGGATAACATCGGAAGTTCACTGAGGCTTTTTGCGGATGATGTTGTAGTATATAGAGAGGTTGTAACAATGGAAAATTGTATTGAAATGCAGGAGGATCTGCATAAAATTGACGCATGGTGCAGGGAATGGCAACAGAATCTCAATGTAGTCAAGTGTAATGAGCTGCGAATACATAGGAAAAAAGACCCTGTATCGTTTAGCGACACTATGGCAGGTCAGCAACTCATAGCAGTTAATTCCATATATTACCTGGGAGTAGACATTAGCAGTGATTTAAAATAGAGCGACCATATAAAATCAATCGTCGGTAAAGCAGATGCTAGACTTAGATTACCTGGAAGAATCCTAAGGAAATGCAGTCCGAAAACAAAGGAAGTAGTTTACAGTACATTTGTTCGCCAACAGCTTGAATACTGCTCACCGGTGTGGGATCCGTATTAGGTGGGGTTGATAGAGGAAGTAGAAAAGATCCATCGGAGAGCAGCGCGCTTCGTTACAGGATCATTTGGTTATAGTGGAAGCGTTACGGAGATCGTCGATAAACTCCAGTGGAAGACTCTGCAGGAGAGACGCTCTGTCGAAGTATATTGCTTGCTCCTACGTATATCTCGCGAAGAGAGCGTGGATGTAAAATCAGAGAGATTACAGCCCACACAGAGGCGTACCGACAATCTCTCGGTCCGCGAACAATACGTGACTGGAATACGAGGGAGAAACGATAGTGGCACTTAAGGTACCCCCCGCCACACACCGTCGGGTGGCTTCCGGAATATGGATGTAGATGTAGATATTAATGAGGACGTTTATATGACATTTGAGGTTAACCAAAGTATTTTTCCCATTCTTTCCCAGTAGTGGAAAAAGTAAATGTTCCTATGACATTCGGTACTAATTGACTGTGTAAACAACAAGCTTTAATAAATGGTTTTTGTGCAGCTAGAAAATAACCCCATTCAAGTACCCTTTAATAAGAAAACCTCGAACAAGGATGATCATGAATCCTTACGAATTAAGATGGACGCTTGTCTGAAGATTTCCGATGGGAAGTGTATCATTGTGAACTTAGTAGTAGTCTCAAGAGTGAAATAGATGACAAGTTTCAATGGAGCGAGGTCCTGTCTAACGAAGACAGGGAAAGCTAAAAGCTGTAATATTAGAATGTATGGCCATTTTCTCTGATAGACCAGAATGTATTAATGATTACGTATGTAAATTGAAAATAAAAACCAACAAATCCTGTCGAGCTGAGAGAAGCTGCTAGCAAAGAAATAGATAAAATGCTCTAACGAAAGATAGAGAGTTCTTCGAGTGCCTTCAATAATCCCTTGTTGTTAGTTAAGAAGGCTGGAGAAGGAGTGAGGTTAGCCCTAGACGCCCGTGATCTGAATAAAATTATCGAGATGGAACGGGATAGACCTATTCCCATGGAAGAAGTCCTTCTTAAGTTAGCGGGTGTGCGATGTTTGAGAACAATGGACTTGACTGCAGGACATCACCAAGTATTGTTACATGAACAGTCAAGGAATATACCGCCTTCCTTTTTGAGGGAAAATGTTACCACTATTGCATAGTACCATTTGGTTTGAATATTTCCTTGTCAACATTTATTAGAGCGGTAGATTTGGCGTTAGGAAAATAGCTATTACAGAGAGTGGTCATGTATGTGGACGATATCTTGGTAGCTAGAAGAAAGTGGTCAGAACATGTTGAGATACTGCAGGCCTTATTTCAACGTCTGATCGTAAGAGGGATTATTCTTAAGTTATCGAAATCCCATTTAGGAAATAAAAAGGCGAAACTTTTAGGACAAATAGTTAACAGCGAGGGAATTAAGCCTGATCCAGCGCGCCTAGAGGCAATTGCTAAATACCCAAGTCCCAGAACAACTAAAGTCATTCTTAGGAATGGTAGGGTTTCTATGACGTTTTGTCCCCGGTCAAGAGCTAGTGAATTCCAAACTGCTTGATTTAGTAAAACAAAAGACTGCGTGGGAAAAGGAACAGGAAGAGAAATTCTGTAGAATTAAAGCTACTTTAGTTCGAGCTATAACATTATACCACACCAATTTCAACGAAGATTTCTATATGTGCTCTGACACATCTGATTACAGGTTGTCATGTGTGATATTTCACGGTGAATTATATAGTAAAAGCAACTTCTTTAAGCCTATTGCTTTTGCTAGTCGTATTCTACCCCTCCGCTGGGGTGCCCCAGGGCACTGTCCTTTCGCCCCTCCTCTACCTGTTATATTCAGCGGATATGCCCCAAACTCAGCCTCCCGTCCACCTTCTTCAGTATGCTGATGACACCGCTGATGACACCTCACTCGCTCCCAACATCTCCTTCAGTCCCACCCCTCTGAATTTTCCTCCTGGTGTAACCAGTGGCTCCTTACTGTTAATTCTACAGAATCCCAGGCAATCATCATAGGTCGCACCACACCTTCCTTTCGCCACCGAGACCTTTACCTCACCCTCCATGGCCGTCCAATCCCGCAAACCAGGACCCTCTGATACCTCGGATTAACCTTATATAGAGACCTTTCCTGGAACCCTCACCTCGAAACCGTATGTCAGAAAGCCCTATCCCATCTTCATCTCTTGAAATGCGTCTCCGGCTGGACATGGGGACTCGTCCCTTCCAGCAGCTACACCTACCATTCCCTCATGCGTTCCGTCCTTTGCTGCTTCCATCCCTCCTGGATCTCCACTCCCCCCTCCTATTATGAATCCCTCAAAATCCTCGAACGCCACGCCCTTCGCCTCGCCTGCCACATCCGCCTCCCTTCCCCCACGCGGTTCCTTTACGACCTCATCCCATTCCCGCATCTGGTCCAATTCCTTCAACACATCCGTCTAAAGTACATTCACCGAAAGCTTTGAGTCCCGTCACCCACTACTATCTCCTCTCCTATTGGATCCCAGGCCCCTGCCACGCCTTTACTGCCATATCCCTCCCTCCCTTCGACTCCACACCCTCTACGTCCTCTTCGAGGGTGGCTTCCACCACCTCCCTCTCCCAGACGACGTTCTCCACAACCGTCCTGACATCTATCCCTCCTTCCAAATCTAACCTCTCCCTGTAGATTTTTGCCCCCTCCTCCCTCCCCCATCCGTACCCCTCCTGTCTCCCGCTTGGCTCATCCCCTTCTCCACTTCTCCAGGAGTCTTTCCGGTTCCACCCCCCTTTCTCCCCTCCCCCCACCTCCTTTCCCCTTCCCCCGCGCTTTCACCATCCTTCCACCCCACTGCGGGGCCAGTTCAGTGCTAGTGTCTTAACAGTGTTCGGTGCTTCGTGTATCTGGTGTTTCGTCACTCAGTGTTTTTTAACGTTGTGCACGTGCCCGTGGACATTCAGTGTTCAGTGTTTCTTACTCCAATGTCACCGTCACTTTATGTCTAGTCGTCTGCAAGGTATGTTTCTTAGCCACCGTGGTAACGTATTTTTTAACAACCATGTATGTCTCTCCCCTGTCTGTACTTTTTACATTCTCCAACTTTTTCATCTTATCATTGTAAAAGCGCCGTTTTTTATCACCATGTTTTCATTATATATTCTGTTGTCAAATGTTATCATTCGCTCGGCTGTAGAGCAGCGTCATAGGCTGCTGCCAGCCTGCCTTGTTGCAGGGCATTAAAACCCAATAAAGGGGAAAAAAAGAACAGTGGGTATGAATCGTATTTATGGAGAAGTATTAAGTTTGAATTTTATGAATTACAGGAAAGATATTACAGATTTATTGACTTTATTGGTGTTTATGAATGGAATGGACTGAAGTAAGATATTTTCTCGATTCAGCAAGATGTGGAAGTAGATCGACTGTGATGATTTACATATCGAGTCATAGTTACATTGGTGTAGGGAAGATTTAAAAGTATG
The DNA here is from genome assembly GCA_026315105.1 of Locusta migratoria. Classification (NCBI taxonomy): domain Eukaryota; kingdom Metazoa; phylum Arthropoda; class Insecta; order Orthoptera; family Acrididae; genus Locusta; species Locusta migratoria. Next base: position 675,288,497 of record CM048746.1, on the reverse strand, counting down.
CTTAGGAGCTGAAAAACCTTTCCCTCTTTCCCGCTGGTATAAAAATTTGCTTTTCGACAGTGAATTAATTTTTTTTTTTATGTCATTTGACGGACTGGGGAATTCGAAAACGAGTTGGCACGGTCCTGCTTCGTTAATGAAGTTGCCTAGCAACCTACAAACTACCCCATAGCAACTAACTTTAAATGATCCTAGATAGACTTTTCAAGGGAATACGAGACCTATTATTTTTGAAGGATCTAACGAGAATTTTCCTGTACTACCCCGTCCCATCACACAGCCTGATGTCTTGTAACAGTCTGCAATGAGCCTACTGTAGTTACGTCCTGCACTACCTTCCAGAGTGCTGGCCGATTAGTGCCATCATCTGTCTTTCGGAACTCAACGAATATAAGGCGTAGGCCTAAACTTCTGAATCATTTCTCTCACTGCGATGATATGTTCCGTGGTCGGCGTAAATCCATAGTCGCGCGTCTCCAGCCCCTCCGATCAATGGTTTTGGTCGTTTAGTATTCAAGTGCTGTGAACAAGGTATCCTATCTCCAGCAACGATATACTTCAGTACATACACTCTTTCTCGACATCGCCATTTTTAAATTTCGTTATTACAATTTCCTTTCTCGGTTCTGTCCTAATTTGTCTTTAATCATCTATCACCGACCCCCTCCGCCTCATATTGAAACAACTACGCATTGATGCCACTCGCGCCTCCAGCATCGTTTTTATCTCATTTGATGTTGGTCCGAGAACGTTTTCTTCCATTCAGTGAAATCTCCTAGGTTTCTTAGGCCGGCCACAGTGGCCGAGCCTTCTGCGGCGCGCCAGTCACAGTCAGCACGACCGCTACGGTTGAGGGTTCGAATACCCCCTCGGGCATGAATATTTTTGTCGTCTTTGGTATAATGTAGTTCATAAGTAGTTTGTAAGTTTGGCGACTGTTGACCCCGCAGTTAAGCCCCTTAAGCTCAAACAAACAATTAAATATCTTCCAGGTTCATTTTTTTCTGTCTGATTTTTACGCTTTCCCTATTTGTGAAAATATATTCCATATACATTTGCTTCCTCCAATCATTCTTTCCTCAACATCAGTTAGAATTAAGGTTTAAGTTCTATAAATACCTGCCGTAAAACTTGGCTTCTGGAAGGGGAGCGATGTAATTTCCTTCAATTCTCATTTTCTCGCAATGCTTGTTTGCCATGTGCTCGTTTCTTCTATCTGATGATATTCACGGTTCATTCTTCTCTCCACCTTGTATTTATAGAGTGATTATTAAGTTATTCCAATCAACTTGCCTTTCTGCTCTTCAACGCCCCTTTACACGCATCATCAAACCTCAACTATTACGTTCGTTTCTTTGTTTTCCACGGTTCTATTTACGACCCGGAAGCATCTTTGTATCACTCACATCTTTATACAGATGTGGTGGTGTCCCCAAACATTTGAGCGTTACTCAAGGTGGGTCGGACAAGCGTTTCGTTTGCAGTCTGCTTTCCCAAAAGTTTTCCGATAAATCCAAGTAGACTATCCCCCTCCCCAACGACTGTCCGTGATTGGTTCTTACATTACATATCCGTCTGCGTCGTCACGCCTGGATAATTAAAGGACGCGACTGTGTCAGGTACCACACCACTGATTATGAACATTGTGGGACTAGAATGAAACTTTCACTCTGCAGCGGAGTGTGCGCTGATATGAAACTTCCTGGCAGATTAAAATTGTGTGCCGGAACCGGGACTCGAACCTGGGACCTTTGCCTTTCGCGGGAGTGCTAGTCTTGCAAGTTTCGCAGGAGAACTTCTGTGAAGTTTGGAAAGTAGGAGGCGAGGTACTGGCGGAAGTAAAGTTGTGAGGCGGCATCGTGAGTCGTGTCAGAGTAGCTCAGTGGTAGAGCGCTTGCCCGCGAAAGGCAAAGGTCCCAGGTTCGAGTCCCGGTTTCGGCACACAATTTTAATCTGCCAGGAAGTTTCATTGTGGGACTGTTTTTCATACTGATCCGCAACGCCTTACATTTTTCTGCATTTGATGCTAGTTGCCGTACCCCACACCAACTCGAAATTTTGTCTAAGTCATTGTGTATCCTACTACAGCCATTCCTGTAAGCTTTATTATCAGCAGCAACTCGGGCATGGATATTTGTGCCGTCCTTAGTGTAAGGTAGTTGATAAGTAGTTTGTAAGTTTAGGGACTGATGGCCCCGTAGTTAAGTCCCATAAGCTTAACAAACATTTGAACATTTGATCAGCAGCAAATAGCCGCATATTGCTACTCAGTGTGTCTGCCAGATATGTAAATAGATAACAATGACGGTGCTATTTATCTACGACTTCGTTCAAATATGTATATAAGTTTTCTTTCACCTCATCAACTGTAAAGTCTTAACGTGTATGGTAGTTCATGATCAACATTTGTATGCATTCTTTTATCGGCATCCATTCCCTCCGTATTCAATTAAAAATATAAAAACTACCAAAGCACTGATGAACTCACTTCAGAGTTTCCATAACTAACGACACCGTTGTCGGCGGTACGTAATACTCTAACCTTCCTTCCTTTAATTTCCACACGGCTGACCATACCGGAACAGCACATTTCCATAATCTATTCGAGTTTCGCAAGTGACTCTCGGAGACAGACATTTGATCGATTTAGCAGCTTCATTCAGATCTGCCGTGTATAACGAAAGCAAACACGGCATTTGGATTTCGAAATTAGATTCTCGACCTCCGCTAAATGCGTCGCTTGTAATCGCGGTGAGTGACAGCGGCCAACTTGTAAGATCCTAATGACGACCCACTGCCTGGATGACGGCCGTACAAACATGACCTGGACTGCCACCTCGCTCTGCCCAATAATGTTTCCGTTTTTTTCAAGTCTGTGGACGCCATATCATGATTTGGCACTTTTTATTTTTCATTCAGATGGCAGTACTTGATAACCAATACTAACAGTTACACTGATACCACTCGAAAACTAAGTTTCCCACAGAATTTGATGCTTATTTTCGTTGTGTCGACAATAGTAACATTAGGTTTAATATGGTGTTAAAGATGCAGTAGTTAAAAAAAATTATGTGGTGAAGTTGATATAGTGGTGTTGAAGTTGAATGGCGATATTTTTCGTGATTGTGAATTGTGAAAGGTGTCGGCTTCTGCTTGATGATCAGCAGGGAGGGAAGGATGAGGTACTGGTTGTGGTTTCATAAAGAATGAGGAAAGACAAAGTGGAGCAGGAAAACGGTTGTCGGGTGTGACTAGGGAGGGTTGCGGGTATGGGAAGAGGATAACAGTAATGTGGAGTGAGGTCGCGGTGGGCTGTCCAGGGGAAGCTACATTACACAAGAGCGTGTACTAGGAAAACGGTGGTGGACATGGTTTTGCGAGTAAGCGGTAGTCGTATCTAAATGGAAAACAGCATGGGAGGTTAGGGTGGGTTTGATGCAGAATACGTGGGTGCTGAAATCGATAAATGTTTTGGAGGTGTGTGTTGATGAATTGTGTCATCAGTTGTGGGACCAAGACGGGGAGAGTTGTTGGGATGCAGCATGACGTCGATGGGGAGAATTGGGACGGTAGCTTTAGTTACGGTGGGAGAGGATTTGGCAGTTTCCTTATAGGAGTAATCAGGATGGGATTGATAGTAGGTATTACAGACTTGTATGGACTAAAGGTTAGGACAATATTTGTAGAGGTGGGTGGTGTTTTGCAATGCACAGTAAGGTCACCATTGTATGTGAGGCATCTGTGGAAATGGTAGGATTGGGCATACTGTTGCGAAGAACTTAATTTAAGCCTGCGGTGATAAATATATTCTGTAGTATGTGATCTTTGATGGACGGCTGTTCTGAGAACTCACAGATGAGGAAATTGGGGATAGAGTGGTAGTAAAAACGGAGAGCTCTTTGCATTCGGGAGTCAGGACTGGATCTCCCATTCGACCTCTTTCACTGTGATCTCAGGATCAAACACGTGGATGATAAAAGCGAGAGTTCTTAGAAGCTGGGAATGTTGGGATTGTTTGCAAAGTGGTGGGCTGAGTGAGACCACGGAGACATTTGAACGAAATATTATGACATTTTGTGTAGTAGATGGATTTGGAAAACGAAATCAGACGACTTGACGATTATGAAGTCTTTGTGTAGTATTAGTTCATATATGTCGAGGTTCGGAATGTACATTTTGGTTTCGAGGATATTGTTTGGGACTCAGGAATTTAACATCAGTATAAAAAGGATGAAAGAATATATAGGTCGAGATGTGGAGGGTAGGATGGGGAGTTTGGGAGTGGGAGTTTGGTGTACGCACATTTGAGTATCAAGAAGACGTAATGTGTAAAAAAATAGGTGGGTTTCATGTACCATTTGCATGCGTGGGATCGTAGGATGTTGTAGATGGAGAGGGACAGGATTGTGTACAGTTATTTTCCTTATCTGAGACATATGAATGAAGATGACACTGTAGTTGATGTCATCAGAGCAGCAGGAGACAAAGCTGACTGGAGTTTACTGGTTGCTGGAGGTCTTCCACTACTGGACCCAGATTAGAGTCAGTCACGGTTGGTTGTAGTGATGCCAGTCGTGGTGGTGGTGGTGATGGCAGCAATAATGGTGGCAACAGAACTGACTTCCGGGTATGTGGAAACGACGAGACTCGTATGTTGGAGAGGACTGAGAGTTGCGAGAAATATGGAGTTCCAGAGCAGTAGGGAAAAGTGGGAAAGATAGGAAGAGTAGGTGGCGACTTTGAGAAGGGTGTAAGGAGTAGGCTGATGCAGAAGAGTGTGTGGAGCAGACGTATGAATAGATGATCATAGATGTAATGAAAGTGGAGTGGGCATTGTAGAATCGTGGGCAGCTTTTGAGAGTCACAAGCAGATAAAGGGGTGGTGCCCAGCAGAAGAATGTGAAGACAGGTAGTGAGGTGAAGTGGATTGGAGATGATGGTACAAGAACAAGGGCAGACTGAGAAGGCAAGAATGGAATGCAAGAGAAGGCAGCAATGGTGATTACACTGTCATCAAGAGCGATGATTGGTAGCGATGGTAATGTTAGCCAGCGTTACCTAACATCAAGGATGGGAATGGAAACAGTGAATGTGGCATCAGGCAGCCACCCTGACAGTACTGATGAGGTCGTAGACAGCGAGGGTGACATTGGGCAGGGAGTCCTTTTAGTACACCTGGTGTTTTAGACTGAGAACTACGTGGGAAAGAGGGCCCCAGTGATACTGCTGTCGTGTATAGAGAGGGTGTCATCGGGAAGCGAGTCCTTGCAACACTCCTGATGTCGTAGACACTAAAGCCAACATCAGGAAGCAAATAGTGACAGTAGTGCAAATCCCATAGACAGCGGAGCGATATCCTGAAACGACTCCTGACTAGACCGCTGTTCGTGAATAGTCAGGGTGACGACGGGAAGTATGTCCGGGCAGAACGTCTGATGTGAACAGCGAGGGCAACATGCTGCACTATGCTGTTGCAGCACTACTGATTATCGTAGACTGCCAAGTGACTTCGGGAAGCGAGTTCTGGCATTACTGCTGATGTATACAGTGATGGAAACATCAGCAAGAGAGTCTTGACAGAACTTTCCATGTTGTAGACAGAGAGATAGACGTCAGTACTCTTACCAGAGGCAGTGAGGGCAACATACGGCAGAGAGTTCTCCCAGTGCTGTTGACATATACAGAGAAGGTTCTGTGGGGAAGAGAATCCTGGCAATACTCTTTATGTCGTAAAAAGCGAGGAACAATGTCGCGAAGATGGCCCTGATATAGAAAAGTAGGATGACTTCTTATGAACAATCTTCGGTGGCCAACAGTTTGAGTTACAGTGAAAATTTATATCTCTAACGAATCATGCATCCAGAACTTGGCCAGCACTGAAACTCATACCTTCAGTTCGCGAAGTGAGAAGTCCCAGTTTGTGTGTTATGGTTATTATTAAAGTTTCAGCGTGCTGTTCGTCTCGACCAGTCGTCGCATTGTGCAGACAGTGCAGCTGACTGACATTTTCTACCTTTCCATCGAAATGGTATTTAATGAAAACTAAACTCCCATACATATACTCACAAACAGACATAAAAATTTTATTAGTTCTATACACACTAAGGGAGACACCATCCTCTAAACCTACTGCGCCAACATGAGTCCCATCCTAAGACGTTTACACCCTGCATAGGTATTTGCCCCACCCCCTCCTGTACCTATTACAAATCCCTGCAAATCCTTGGATAGCACACCTCCGTCTCAGTTACCACATCCGCATCTCTTCCCACAAGTGGACCTCATCCCTTCCTTCACCTTTTGCAATTCCTGGAGCACATCAGAATCCTGCGTATTTTCTGTAGTGTAGACTCGCATACATAACCCAGCGGTATATCTTCTGCTCACTGTTCCTGGGCCTCAACCTTGCCTGCACCACTGCACCCCTCCCTTTCTCCATACACCCCATATCGTTTCTCAGGATATCTTCGGTCTCCTTTCCCTCACAAATGACTCCCTCTGTCCAGAATCTATCCCCCCTATCTGCCCTAATGCCCTCTCCATGCCTATTCCTCATAAATCTTCCCCAGCCCACTTCATTCCTTGTCTCCGTGCCATCTCATCCCATGTCCACCCAATCCTTCCCCACTTGGCTCCCTTCCCCTCTCCACCTCTCTTCGAGTCCCATTACCTCATCCAGCATTCCCTCTCTTTTACCGCATCTCTCGCACCCTTCAATCCACCTTCTCCCCCTGTGGAACCCCCAAAACTCCATTGTGTGTGTCGCTATCTTTGCTGCATTTTCCAACAGATTTTAGATTGTTGCAACCACTGTCCCTGATAAAGTAGGTGTTGCCAGTATATTTAAACTAGTATCTCTGTCTCGATTCTTCGTGTCACTGTCTATCTGCATGTGTCTTACAGTCATAATGGCCTTTTCAATTTAAGCATACTGTTTTAACTTGTGGAATTTAAATTTTCCACAGAGTACCAGTCCATTTTATACCCTTGTATTATATCTCCGTGTTTCCATTATTCATCTCTTGTCAAATTTAAATTATACTGGCCAAAGAGCTCCGTACTATGCCACTGCTGATCTGCCCATCTAGGTGCTTTAAATGTACAATAAAAGAAGAAAAAGTAGGTTACAAATCACCTGTACCACAATATTCGCTCCCTGTCACCAACAACACCTTTTCATGCATACCATGCAGCAATTTAGATTCTTTTCTCCTAAATTCCATCGTCCCATCACCACCAGGCCTTACTTCCTCCATAGGACTCAGGGAACCCCCTCCCCTTACACAACGTGGTGTGGCAAACGCCCACTTCTGCCACTACTCCATCTAGCCACATCATCTCCTCACTATCTTATCTTCAATCTGTTTCTCCCCTTCCTTATCATCACTTAAGCCACCATATACACCCACAGAGCTGGTCCACCCCTATGACTTCCTTTCCCATGATGATCACTCCAGTGTGACCTATGTGGTTGGCACTGACCTTAATGTCTCCTCCTTGTCTCCCACCAAACTACGTTTGTGTCGCCACTTTGTCACCACCTCACTTCAGGGATTTGTTCTTCTCCTGCAACCCACCTGTCCTGAATGTATCACCACCACTGACGTCGTCCTGAGTTTTATAACCTCCTTCGTCGCCTCAAGGCGGACATAATAGATCTTATAATCAGTGACCATGCCCAATTCTTGTATGCTTAGACCCTCACTATCGCACAGCCTGCACTCCCCATCCTGATCCCCTCCTAAACTTGTCCACCATTACTGCTGTGCCGACTTGGATGCCAAGCAGTGATCTATTGATCATTCGCAAAGCAACCTCTCCTTGTCCACACCCCCACTGATATCCACCACGCCTGTTCCTCCCTGCACCAGACCATTGCCGATTGCCCTACCAAAGCTGTCATTCCACAAGACTCCACACTTCCTCCACAGGCCATCCTTCTCCTCCATGAATCCTATCGTCTCTACCGTAGGCGATTTCCGACTGATTGTGTTGGTACTGCGCGTCCTGCTCCTGCCTGGAAGATGTGTTGCAGCTGAGTCTCATTCAGTCTTCTGTCTGGAGGGGCTGTTAAGCAGCGTTAGGCTCTCTCGCTAATGTTACCGTGGACGACGTTGGCCTCGCCTTCTTCCAACGGTTCACGTTGTCTGAAATCGCTGGAAATAGCTGCAGCCCACTCCATCTGTGTGTCCCGCTTGCAGCCTTCCTACGGCTCTACATGCCATAGCTTCAGGTAAGTGCCGGCAGCGGTGGCCGAGGGGACTGAGGCGCTCCAGTCACGGTCTGCACGTCCAAAACGGTCGGGGGTTCGAATCCCCCATCGGGCATGGATATTTGTGCCGTCCTTAGTATTAGCTAGTTTGTAAGTAGTTTGTAAGTTTAGGGACTGATGACCCCGTAGTTAAGTCCCATAAGCTATACAAACATTTGAAACATTTTCCAGTAAGTCACGTTGTTGTTGCATTACGCTACCTGCTCGCCATACTATCTGAACGCACTGGCTTGTGTAATTCTTTTGCTAGAATAAACTCAGGTAAACACCGACCTTCTCTGTTGCTTTCTGTTACTATCGCTATCACGATAGCCGGAATGTTGACTTCACTACGTAGAACCAATAGAAACACGTCAAACCGTTTTAGTTCAGTCTGCCGATGTCAATACTTTAGAAGCTCGATATCTCAATTCATCCCCTAATTGTTTGACGAGTGTTGATACACGGACCGTCGCTCCATGTCTCCCCTCCCAACATAAATTAATCGGTATTTTTGCGTCCACAGTCTTTTGAATAAAAAATGAAAAGTGTATGATAAACAAATTGGCTGATATAATTTACGCTAAATTACGGAGATTCGACTTGCCTACGGGACCAGCGCCTTTCATTACTGATTCAATTGCGAAAATAAATATTTGCTCGTATATTAGCTTATTAAAATTCATGACCTGTTTGCCATTTCAGTTGTGTATACTCTCTGTAAAGGAATGGGCGAGTTTTGTTTGTCAGGATGAATAATTACCATTGCTCTTTTTGCTTAAAAATCTGTTACTATAAAAAATAATGAGAAGTAAAGGTACTAATGTAGTAATTAAATTTCAGTTGTTATAAAGTTAATAGCTATGTGAATGTAACATGCTACTGGCGTATTGCTTGGCACGCAAAATTTAACATTGGTTTACTTTTATTGTTGACAACCCGTGAAAAGCAATTCATTCAGTGATTTAAAAGCGGTTTACTTAGGTTACTAAACTGCATTTGGTAGCAACACACAATTAATATATACTGGTGTTCATACATTGTTACACGCCATTATTAATTTTCGGTAAGAAGCGTATTGCTTGTCGGTATCAAATTGTTACAAAAATGTTAGTTACTGTTAATTTCTGATTCTGATATTAATAGATGAGATTTTTGCTAACTGCGAGTGTGTTAGAAATGACACAATTCTTGTGGTCCGCCCTGCTTCACATACAGCAAGGTCGCGATAATCGAGCACTCAATCACTCGGATGATACAACATTCCGGCAGCCTCTGATGTTTTATCCTGGTTTTATCTCGACGCGGTTGGCAGCATCTCTCAGCGATTATATTGTACCTAAGATACGGCAGCTGCACTGTTATCTTTGTACTAGCATCAACGGCTGAGGCCTCAGTGAACAGAGCTTCTGTTTGCGCCAGTGCTTCTAATTGCGTCAGTGCTGTGTAGTTTTATTCAGCATTTGTTCAACTAGTGCACAAAGTGAATATGTTTTCTGAAGAGTGACTAAAACGCAATACATGACGTTGACAATGCACCTAAAACGTCACATCAGAAGAACGCTGGAAATATTTGAGAATCTAAGCAATTAAAGCGTTGATGTATTCAGATCTGTGGTTTAGGATGTTGAATGTCTGTAACCGATATTACCTGTCTCTACGAGTGTACACTTTGTAGCTTGCATTGTTGTCGAAGCAGGCATGCAGCTGAGTATCAAAATTGCACTGTGAGCTTTTAGAAGAGGAATAATTTTCTGTGCAACAAAATTATATTTATTTTTCTTTGTGGTTGGTGATAATGAGTTAATACACCAAGTAAGACAATCATTATTTCATTATCAGGCCCTCTGCGTAATTCTTGTCCATTTCCGACACACATGCAGAATTAATCATTAAATTTAAGTTTCCATATTCATGTTAAACAAGCTAAATTGTATTGCAGGAATTTAATACGATTTGCAACAATTTTTACAAATGCTTGAGTATTCTAAGAAGGTAGCAAATATGAGGATTATTTTATTATATTGTTAAAATAGTTGCTGGTCTTTTGACAAAAGAAAAGATAAACACTTCAAACTTCTGCAGGCATGCATTCACAAGCATTCATGCAGTATAAACTGTTAGGTGAAATAAAGAAATGTAACGAAACAAATGTGATAAATATAATAGGGTAAGGTGGTACAAATTCGATATAGGTACAGTTCCGATCAACATAAGGTTTCGCGCCATTTGCCAGTCTCGTAGTGTTGGTAACACTTGCCTTTGTGTGTCGTCGTAGTGTAGCAGGTTTCTACAGCTCCTCCTGTGTTTTCCAAGAATACACCACTTTGTACTACGGAGATATAAATTTTTTCCTTTTAAGAGGTAAGTGAAGCTACTTAGTCTAACGCGCTCTTATAAATTTTCTAGTTTCCACGCGCTTACCAATTCTATATTAATGTGGTTAGAAACTTGTTTTCCATTCGGGCGTGTTCTGAGGCACCTACAGCGAAAGCCTGTGTGACATGTGCTGCCATTTCTTGGCAGAATTCACTACTATTTACTCGTGAATTCACTCACGCCAGTAGTACATTTCCGATCAGAAAAATGGTACAATTTCGATGCCCTAGTACAATTTCGATCAATGCAGTTTTTCAGTTTAGTCCGTCATGATTGGTTACCATAGACATATTATACACAATTATTGCAAATAAATTCTGTATATTTAAAGATTTTCCTACGCGATTTTTAAAGCCACCTCTTATTTTCTAGATGCCACGAAAACGAGCAGAAAAGAAAATCTACAGTAAATGAAGTTCAGCTGTATTAGATGAGGGAATAAAGAGTGTAATGAATGGACATTTGAGCCTTCAAGCTGCTTCACGGTTATATGACATTCCTTTCGGCACTTTACATAGTAAAGTGCATATTAAAAAGAAAATGCAAGCTGGATTAACTCCAACTAGTCCTATAGAAAACAGAATTGGTCATCCAACGGTACTCAGTTCTGAAATGGAAGATGCTTTTGTCCAGAGAGCTTTATTTCTAGACCAGCGCTGGATTGGGTCTCTCGCCACACCTGTTAAGAAAAGCTGCATTTCCGTTAGCTGAGAAAAATAATTTGAAATATTCATGAAACTTAGAAGGCAAGGTTGCTGGAATCGACTGGTTTAGGGCATTTGTTAAGCGACATACTCACCTTAGCCTGAGAAAACCCGAGGGTCTTTCACGAGCCAGAGTTTACAGAGATGCTTCTTGTCGTCTGAAGAGAAAGAAGACGCTTTAACCAATTGGTTCGTCATTTTTTGAATCTTCGATGTCGGATCCTTCTGAAGTTGTTTGTAATTGCTGGGATCCAAAATGTCCATGATCTTTGCATGATAATCTTCACTCTTCATTACGACGGTAGCGTTGCCCTTGTCTGCAGATAGTACGATGATGTTTTCATCTGCGTTGATGTCCCTCAGTGCCTTCCTTTGTGCCTGTGACAAATTACTTGTAAGTGGCTTACATGTACGTAAGATTCTAGCTGTTTCCATTTTTATAACGTCAGCGGACTGCTGTGGGAGCGGACGGATCCCTGCCTCAATATTTGCCACAATATCTTCCGTAGGATAAGAATGGAAACAGCTAGAACATTACGTACATATAAGCCACCTACAAGTAATTTGTCACAGGCACAAAGGAAGGCACTGAGGGACATCAAAGCAGATGAAAACATCATCGTACTATCTGCAGACAAGGGCAACGCTACCGTCGTAATGAAGAGTGAAGATTATCATGGAAAGATCATGGACTTTTTCGATCCCAGCAATTACAAACAACTTCAGAAGGATCCGACATCGAAGATTCTAAAAATGACGAACCAATTGGTTAAAGCGTCTTATTTCTCTTCAGACGACAAGAAGCATCTCTGTAAAACAGAAGCTTATTCGCCCAGACTCTATGGGTTACCGAAGGTGCATAAACAGCTGGTTCCTATGAGACCTATAGTCAGTGCAAGAGGGTCTCCCACCCATGAGGTAGATGGACACCTTGCCTCGTTGCTGCAACCATATGTTGGCGGAACTGATAGCCACATTAAGAATTTATGTCACTTCATCGATATTATAAAGAAATTAAGTGTGGACCCTGATGACATCCTGGTCAGTTTTGATGTGGTGTCGTTGTTTACCATGATCCCAGTGAACTATGCTATCGCATGCATAGCGGATATTTTTCCTAGTGACATTGTGGCATTATTCAAACACTGCCTCACAACAACTTACTTTCAATATAAGAATGTTTTTTATGAACAGATTGACGGAGTGGCCATGGGCAGTTCTCTTAGTCCGGCTGTTGCTAACTTGTTCATGGAGAACTTTGAACAATGGGCACTGCTGACAGCCAGAAAAAGACCAGCCAAATGGTATCGTTACGTTGACGATACATTTGTTATATGGACACACGGCGAAGAGGAGCTGGATGCCTTCCTGTTACATCTGAATAGCATCAATCCTAGAATTCAATTCACTATGGAAAAGGAAACCAATGGTTAAATGAACTTTTTAGATGTGACGGTTATTAAACGACAGGACGGATCATTGGGTCATAAGGTCTATAGAAAAGACACACACAGTGATCGTTATCTTCAAAAAGATTCTAACCCTCATCCACGACAAAAAAGAGGCGTGATTAAGACATTAGTAGACAGAGCCCACAAAATTTGTGAACTAGCGCACTTAGTCGATGAGATGCAACATCTTAGAGTGACATTTAAGAAGAATGGCTATTCAGACAGGGAGATAGATCATGCACTACGCTATAGACTGACAACCAGGACGGACGAGGAACGACAACAACCCAAGGGGAAAGCTTTTCTACCATTTATCAGTAAGGACACTGATCGTATTGGAAAAATTTTAAGCAAGTACGATGTGGAAACTGTTTTCAGACCAACCACGAAAATAAAAGAAATTTTAAGATCTGCAAAAGATAAGCGACACCTCCTGGCTACACCAGGTGTCTATAAAATCCCCTGCAGTTGTTGAAAAGTTTATATAGGTACAACTAAAAGAAGTGTCAACACTCGTCTGGGAGAACACAAAAGGAACTGCCGCCTCGGGCATACTGATAAATCGGCTGTAGCGGAACACGTGTATCAACAAGGTGACCATGAAATAAAATTTAATGAGACGCCCGTCATAGCAAAGACGACGCATTATTATGCGCGTTTGTACAGAGAGGCCATTGAGGTCTCAAACTTATAAGATATGGATGTAAACACTGCAGCAACAGCATGACAATCGATTAATTTCAATCGAGGAGGTTGGCAATAGCAGAGACCACGCGACTGACAGCAGCGCCCTCTGTTTCGCCTATATATACGACGCTCACTCGCGCTCTCGTTGCAGTACGCCGCTTTACCTCCGAGGATGCCTTCCGCAGACGAGGGCGAAACGTCAGGGGAATGTTTTATGTATGGACCACGGCATCTCAGCCCGGAAGCTTTTAAGTAATGACGACACCTGCCGTGAAAGCCTTTATTCTATGATCAAAGGTAACTGGTTCACATAATTACAGGCCAATATCGTTGCATCAGTTTCCTGTAGAACTTCGGAGCATATTTTCCACTCTAATACTGTCAATTTCCTGAAGACGGATCAGCTTGATTCTATGAAGCAGCAGAGGTTTAGAAAACACCGCTAGTGTGAAATCAGCTTGACGCGGTTCCACACTACAGACTGCTAACGAATATACGAGCATATGAAATAGGTTCGCAGATTTGTGACTGGCTGAAAGACGTAGTAAGTACCAACGCAGTACGTTGTTCGCGACGGCGAGTGTTCATCAGAGACGAGTGTACCGTCAGGTGTGTCCCAGGGTACTGTGATAGGATCGCTATTATTTTCTATCTATATAAATGATCTGATAGTGCGCCTCGGTTGCACGGTGGTAGAGTGCCAGACTACAAATCCAAAGGTCGCGGGTTCGATCCCCGCCAGGTCCCAGGATTTTTATCTGTCACTTTCCACTTCTTTCACCTCTGGCAGTATTGCTCATGCGAAAAATACCAAGTAGCACCGTGGTTCGGAACCCACGTTAAATTGTAGGTCCGCCCTATAACTGGCTGGGAAAGTCAGTTCGAAGGTCGGAGGAAGGCAACGGCATACCACCTCCAAACAGGACCATGCCTAGTAAAGCACTGTGGTGTTCAAACCAATCTTCGGATTGTTGACTGCTTTACCTTAAATGATCTGATGGACAAAGTAACTTGTAATTTGCGGCTGTTTGCTGATGATGCTGTGGTGTATAGGAGGGTGTCGTTTTAATTGACTGCAGTATCATACAGGACGACTTAGACAAAATTTCTAGTTGCTGCGAAGAATGGCAGCTAGCTCTAAATGTAGAAAAATGTAACGTGATGCACATGAGTAGGAAACCGAAGTCCATAATGGTGGAATACAGCATTAGTAGTCAGCTTCTTGATGCAGTCGCGTCGTTCAAATATCTAGGCGTAACATTGCAGAGCGATTTGAAATGGAACGAACATGTAAGGACAGTTGTGAGTTAGGCGGACATCCGACTTCGGTTTATTGGGAGAATTTTGGGAAGATGTACTTCATCTGTAAAGGAGACCGCGTATAAGACGCTCGTACGACCATGTATTGAGTATTTCTGAAGTATTTGGGACGCCTGAAGACCAGTTTAAAGGAATACATGAAAGCAGTTCATAGACGAACAGATAGGTTCGTTACTGGCAGGTTCGAAATATGAGCGAGTGTCACGGAAATTCCCCGGGAACTCAAATGGAGATCGGTGGAGGAAAGGCGAAGTACTTTTCGTGAAAGTCTGTTAAGGAAATTTAGAGGGCCGTAATTTGAAAGTGAGTGTACAATGATCTTCCTGCCACCCACTTACATTTCGCGTTAAGATTACACCGACAAGATAAGAGAAATTAGGGCTCTTACGGAGGCATGTAGGCATTCTTTTTTTCCCCTCGTTCTGTTTGAGAATGGAATAGGAAAGGAAATGCCTAGTAATGGTACAGTGTACCTCCGCCAAGCACCTTAAGGTGGTTTGTGGAGTAGATGTAGATCATGATCCATTTCAAACCTCTCAGTCTGTCCCCTTTAGAGAAACTAGCTTGCCTGAGCACTAACATTGCCTGGTTTCTCGTCAATATTAATTTAGGTAAGTCGTAACACATTGTTTTATTCAGACCTGTGACTCAATTTCTATACTGCTACTCCAGTAACAGGAATGGATTTGGTTCATCGAGTAAATTAACAAATTTTAAATCAATCACACACGATTTACTTAGAAACTGATACACTATTCTCAACTATTATTATTATTATTATTATTATTTTTACAATGCCATACAACAACGTATTTAACCCTGTGAGTGTTGCACCTGCACGACAGGCTGGCCGAGTCCAGCCTGCTCCGGCGGCCGCCTAATCCGCCTGCCTGCGCTGGCCGCCGTCTCCGCGGTCTGTTGTGTGGGTAAAGTCTTCAATTTTTTCGTATTCGGATGAACGGTATGGCAGCGTATAAAATACGGATCTATTCCTAAATGGCGATGCCCTCATACAAAATTTTACAATTCTGATTTTTCAGCTTTTTTGGGGGGTTTCACTATTTTTTTTAAGCCACCCCTGTATTTAAACACCTGAGCTCTCCGCCTGGCCGTCCTCGCCCTGGATCCAGTCTTGCAGTTTGCTTACTGACGTTACAAATAAACACAATATCTGGATACTTATTTCTTAAAGTTGAATATTGATATAATTGCTCGACAGACAATGTACGCTGAAATTCGTTACGCCACTAACATGTAGCCCCTGGGTCATTCCATCTCAAATCCCCTAATTTCGGAACATTTTCCAGCTCTATCATGACAGAAAAATTTATGTGAACATTCCGATATGTCACCAATCAATCAATAATGATAGATTTTAAGATTCGTTGAAGCAATACTGGACGAGTTATAATCATTTTTTGTTGCCATGCGCAGTTTTGCGAAGGGCGGGCGTGAATTCCTGGCGACTTTGAGCTGTTATAACTCGGGAAATATTTCATGACAAATATGAAATTTGGCCATCCTGTACAAATGTATGCGTTGCATAGGAATAATATTGAAAAGAATTTTACGTGCTATATACAGTCAGACATGTTTAAACAAAGTTTCTCTAAAAATCTGCGACCCAAAACACTTAGGGACTAACTAACTAGAAGGTTCTGATATATGAAGCTTCGTTTATGTGCCGCTTTACAATGCTAAATAAATTAAGTGTAAAAGTTGAAGATATTGGAAAGGACAAAAATACGGTACTTTTAACCTTATTTTGGAAAAACCTGTGTTCTATAAAACTTTCCAAACTGGGCTTATTAGATAGAACATTATTTTAACTGCAAACAAAGTGTAAATGGTCAATCAACGCAGGCCAACAATGCTAGGTGATTTGAATCAAAGGTGAACGCTTAAATCACGTCACGAGAAAATTGTAAATTTTGGGTTCTATCTCCGACTGTAAATCCATGCTGCTCATGAATCTTAATACTTGATAGGTAGGCAACAGAAATTTCGGCGAATGTTTATATAAAATTTCAACAAAATCTGCAACGATCGAACAGGGAGTGTTAGGTGAGTTGACGAATGACGCTCTTCATCAATGGCTTTCTTTCATTTGCGTTTAGTTCTTAAGAATCATCATAAGGTCTTTGTATACATCTGAATTTTATTTGGCATACTGATATTTAATTATCTTGTTTTTGTAGCAACTTACGATTCAAACGCTCTAGAACGCAAACCGCATTTGTCACCCGTCAGTGACGGTTATTCGTACCCGAACCAGGTTTGGCACTGGAAGGTTGGGGTGCTCTTACTTCCACAATTTCTATTCCCCCCCTAGCCAGACTCGGGCCCTTTGGTTACCCCAGGAATTACTGTGTTGGGCAGTCGTCCACTGTTGTGCTTGTGGTGGTTGCCTATTATTATTGTTTTGATTTCTGAATTGGGGTGGTCCGTTGTTCTGCCACTGCGCATTATTCTGACCTCATCCTTGACTACTATGTTGACTGGAATTATTTATGTTTTGATGGCCACCATTCCCACGGTTGCGCCCATTTCTGCCACAGAGCGCATGTGCTCCGCCACACTCTGTCGATTATTGCCAGGAATCAGCTGATTCGTGGAGGTGGGAGTGTGTCCTTCGTAGACGACAAAAATTACCCTCTGTTTCAGGACGTTCGGGTACACTATGGAAACTTTCCTTCGGAACGTTTGACCTTTCGCCTAAATGGCGATCTGTGACTGGATACGTAACTTCTTTCGTCATGTCTCGCTTCTGTTGACGTATCTCTTACGCGTGCAGGGTGGCCACCAAATCTTCATTTTAAAATTCAAGGTTTTTCCAGGTTAAAAATATTTATTTTCCAGGTTTTCACGGAACGTAATTTTGCTCAAAGGGGTTAGCAAACAATTTTACCGTAAAGATACTAGTTACATATTTTTAAAACACGTCATCCAAGTTGAACCATGTCATGTTGTAATATACATCAAGCAGTGGCGAATCCAGGGTGTGTGTTGGTGAGGGGTTGGAAGCTCAAAAAATTGTGGCATTGTACCTCTAACTGACCTAAAAATCAGCTCCTATTACGAGGTTTTCCTCGTGGTTTTGGGGGATCTGCAGCCCCATAGACCCCCTCCCCCCTCCAGATTCGCCACTGACGCAATGTATAGTACAGGGTGTACATTTTAAGTTGACAAACCAGAATAACTAGAGAAAAACAGTATATATTCAACAACGGTTTTCACCATTATGAATGGACGGCAGAGGCTTAGGAAATGATACTAAACTTGAACTGTCTCCACCGTTTAGGAGCGGTGTGGGTGGCTAGTGTAAAATCTTAAATGGAAACTCCCATTTTATTACAGATTCATATTCTACAGCCCACATCATGTATAGTTTGGTTGATTTTTTATTCTTTCAATTGGCAACATATTGCACTATAATGGTAAGAATTATTTGCCATACTGCTGGAGAAATGTACCATCCAGCAAAGAAAATAAAGGTTAATCATATTGATGATGCTTCAGAACGCAACCAAATGATACCAAATGTACATTTCCTCCCGCCTAGTTCAGTTAATATTCATAACTGGTATTCAGACAATCACTTTGGTGATAATTTGGTAGCGTTCTGAAGCATCATGAATATGGTTTTCATTTATTTTATTTCCTTTTTAGTACATTTCTTCACCAGTATGGTAAGTATTTCTTACTATTACAGCGCCAACTGTCATAACAAAAAAATCAACCAGACCATACATGATGTGGGGTGGGCCTTACAATCCGAATCTGCAATAAAAAATCGGGCTTTCCATTTAAAATTTTACACTTGAAACTCACTCCCCCCCCCCCCCCCCCCCACACACACACACAGAAACGGTGGAAACGGTTCAGGTTGAGTATTGTTTCCTAAGCCTCTACCATCCGCACATGTTGGTGAAAACCATTTTTGAATATCTAATATAGAACAATTTACACCCTGTATAATGGACTAAGTTGAATTCAAGTAGTTGGAGGATACTGTACATTTTAATGTGAATTGCATTCGTTTATGCAACCCACGGATACACTGTCTAGTATGAGCCCTGATATCGAGTTAAACTCTGTTTTCACGTGACGGACGAACACTTCACTCTAAAGGGTACATTACACGGAGCGTATTTGCTCGGTAGTCGCTGGCGGCTGTTGTCGCTCGGCGTATGGGCGAATGAATACGCTGACGCAATCACCCGCAGCGACTTGAGACGCTAGCGTCTTCGTAAAAACAATTGAAACGTGTCGTAGCATATGACACATTGTTTTGGCGGTTAGGTGATACCAAACAGTTCTGTTTCCCGCCAAACAAAATATGAAGTGGAATTGTAATCAAATTTCTGGAAATTTATCAAAGTTTTCCAGAGTTATAGGACATTAAAATGATTATTTAAATATTAAACTTAAAGACACTCAATTTGACCAGCTGTTTGACGAATAACGAAGACTGAAGATCTCTTGGGGGATATGGATACCAAACACCTGAAAACAAAAATGAAAACAATAAAATATCTTCATTATATTTCTGCAGGCAGATGGATCTCCACACAATAATTCTAAAATGTTCAAATGTTTGTATAGTTTATGGGACTTAACTGCGGGGTTATCAGTCCCTAAACTTACAAACTACTTATGAACTGCTTACGAACTAGGACGGCACAAATATCCATGCCCGAGGGGGGATTCGAACCCCCGACCGTACTGGCCGTGCAGACCGTGACTGGAGCGCCTTAGTCTTCTCGGCCACCGCAGCCGGCACAATAATTCTATCAAAAGATTTGCAGAAGCACTGTATTTATCCCTCCTCCCAATTCACCTTCTTATCCATTTTCTTTTATTTTTTCCCACTTTTCCGTTTTGATTGTGGTAGATTGTTCCTTTAAGACTCTTGAGAGAAACAGAATGCCAGCATTTAATACTTTCTTCGACATTTTGACTCGACTGGTGGCTACTTTATACGCTCCTGTAAATGACACGGGGCGACCAACACTTGCGAGCGAAGAAAAACGCCATCGACCAGCGACTAAAGTAGCCCACCCTTCAACTTTAGACGCTCGCCTTTCGGAGCAACGACTTTGTTCGCTGTCCCTGTTCACACGGAGCGAATTTAGTAGCTGCGTCCAAATTCGCCAGCGCCTAGCGACCAAATACGCTCCGTGTAATATACCCTTAAAACACGTTGAATTACTTCATCTTTGCGGGCACAAGTAACGTCGATTCACACTTGGATCACTCTATTGTTCTCTGCAACGATTGTTTCACTCTGCTCCATCTCAGAAAGATGTAGATGGCGTTAGTTGCTTACAACTGAAAGAAATTTCATTTTCGCAAAAACGCGTACCGTATTACAGAGTTATACTTACGTCTTTTTGGAGGACAATTAGCATGTAAAAATTCGCAATCAACAATGTTAGAACTGAAACATCCTGGCAGATTAAAATTGTGTGCCGGAACCAGGACTCGAATCTGGGACCTTTGCCTTTCGCGGGCAAGCGCTCTACCGACTGTGCTATCCCGACACGACTCACGATGCCGCCTCACAACTTTACTTCCGCCAGTACTTCGCCTCCTACTTTCCAAACTTCACAGAAGCTCTCCTACGAACCATGCAAGACTAGCACTCCTGGAAGAAAGGATATGGTGGAGACATGGCTTAGCCACAGCCTAAGGGATGTTTCCAGAATGAAACTTTCACTCTGCAGTGGAGTGTGCGCTGATATGAAACTTCCTAGCAGATTAAAATGGTGTGGAGGTTCGAGTCCTGGATTTTGTAAGACACCACTCTAAAAAAAAGAGTATTTTAAACAGGGAATTGAATTCGTAGGCATTAAAACCTACGTTCACATGTGAGTGAAGTGACCGTTTAGTAAATGGTCCGAATGTCAATGGAATTCCGCTTGTTAAGTCAATATTGTAAACTGAAGGCAGCAACCTGTAATAGTATTTAATAACTAGAAATGAAGTGGGTTTGGTACGATACATTGAAAATGTTTACACTACGAATTTAATTCCCGGTATCTTTTGAGATAACCTTTTGACAACCACATACGTTTCCAGTGAGCCGACATACTTGATGCGAAGACTGCCCTATCCCTTCTAGCTAAAACATTCTGTAAACAGACAGTCCTTATAACAGCTTGTGGAGGTCTTTGTGTTTTAATTAGCAGCTCTACAAAATTCTCGAAACGAAACAGCTAGTGACAGTTTTTTCTAAATTTGAATTTTCAGGCTTTAACAATTTGTCAACAATTGAACGTGAACAATTGAACCTTACAAAACAGTGGCGAATCAGAACGTGCTTTCTACGGCCGCCAAGATGCTCCGCAAATGCCAGCAATGTTCCCACGGAATTTACCATCGCAAAGGAGATTGACCCTTAAAGAATTTTAGGATGCCCTACTCCTTGTCCCCCGACCTAAAGTTACTCCATTTATACCCTCTCGAGCCGACGTCCCGCCGCTTCAGATGAGTGGAAAGCGTCCTGAACGACCCAAAATTCATCACAGTGAAACGTATCCTGCTCTGCTACCTTCGGAGAAATGCTGCAGATAAGAGGAGGCATATTATTCACCATTACTGACCTGGCGAACAGAGGAACCTGCTATTGACGTTTATCTGCAAATTCTCTGTCAATCGGAACGACCAATTGTCTCGAAAGCAGCGCTGGGCTGGCGTTCAGCGGTGAGCGTCTAGGAGGCATTGTGTGGTACATTCCGCACGTTCCCAAACAAATATCACAGGTAACAAGCCACCTGCACACGGCCGGCCTCCTCACACCACTCCCCTGAACTAGATGCTGCTGACCGGCCATGCAACGGGACACTAGTCGGGCCCCCCTCTGCGTTTGGCGCGCTGCGTTCCGAGAATTAGAGCGGAGGGTGAGCAAGACCGCCAGCAGAGCGTTCCTCCTGCCCTGCGTGTCTACCACTGTCACAGACAAATATATACAGACGGGAAACCTCGGTAAGGGCCCGGTCCTACGCTCAGGGGTGCGGGGAGGGAGGGTTTCCAGCAGTTCCGTAAGATGTCCCATGATGGCCCTGCGGTCAGAAGCAGTCCTTTAAACTGGCCAGAGCAGGCGGCAGGTAGCGGATGTCCCCACCACCACCTCCCCTCAAACGTCAGCAAGCCGGACACAGCCGTGGCCTCATGGCAAGTGGCACGAGCTCTCCCCTCATCCTCCCCTCCACGCTACCCTCTGACGTGCGAGAGGCACCCTAAGCCAGGGGCACCTGCTAGCATCTTACGGAAGTATGAGGGGAGCGTAGGACAGTGGTTTGGGTGGGGGGCTGCTCCTCTGTATATGTTACTCTGTGCCACTGTGCTTCGCTGTCCAGCAATTCCATCAAAGCACAAGCCGTACCATCAAAACAGTAAATTATCCAGAAAATATTAACAATAATTCCAGGAACCTGTTGTTGTTGTTATGGTCCTCAGTCCAGAGACTTCCCACCCTACTCTATCCTGAGCAAGCCTTTCCATCTCCTCATAAGAACGACAACACACATCCACTTGAATCTGCTTACTATACACGTCTCTTGGCCTCCCTTTGCGATTTTTACCCCACACACTTCCCTCCAATGCTAAATTTACGATTCCTCGATGTCTAAGAATGTGCCCTACCAAGCGATCTCGTCTTTTGGTCAGGGTATGCCAAAAATTCCTTTTCTCACCAATTCTGTTCAGTACCTTATCATTAGTTATGAGATCCATCCACCTAATCTTCAGAATTCTTCTGTAGCACCACATTTCAAAAGCCTCTATTCTCTTCCTGTCCGCACTGTTTATCGTCCATGTTTCACTCCACACAAATGCCTTCAGAAGACTTCCTCACTTGAAGGAATATTCGATGTTAGCAAATTTCTCTTTTTCAAAAATGCTTTTCTTCCCATTGCCATTCTGCATTTTATATCCTCTGTACTGCGACCATCACATGTTATTTTACTACACAAGTAAAAAAACTCATCTACTGCCTTCATTGTTTCGTTACCTAATCTAATTCCTTCAGCATCACATGATTTTCTAAGACCGCATTCCATCATTTTTGTTTTGCTCTTCTTAATGTTCATTTTATCCGCTCTCTTCAACACACTGTCCATTCCATTCAACTGGTCTTCCAGGTCCTTTGCTGTCTCTGACAGAATTAGAATGTCATCAGCAAAACGCAATGTTTTTATTTCTTCCTCCTGAACTTTAATACCTATTCTCAATTATTCCTTGCTTTCCTTCACCGCCTGCTCGATGTACAAATTGAATAGCACCGGAGAAAGGCTACAACCCTGTCTTACTCCCTTCCCAACTGATGCTTACCTTTCATGCCCTTCGAGTCTATTAACGGCGGTCTGGCTTTTGTACAAGTTGTAAATAACTCTCTTTTCCCTGTATGTTACCCCTGCTGACTTCTGAATTTGAAAGAGAGTATTCCAGTCAACATTGTCAAAAGCTTTCTCTAAATCTATAAAAGCTAAAAATGTAGGTTTGCCTTTCCTTAATCTATCTTCTAAGATAAGATGTAAATTGAGTATTGCCTCCCGGGTTCCTACATTCCTCCTGAATCCAAACTGATCTTCCCCAAGGTCAGCTTCTACCAGCTTTTCCATTCTCCTGTAGATAATTCGTGTTAAAATTTTGCAACCATGACTTATCAAACTGATGGTACTGTAATTTTCACACCTGTCTGCGCCTGATTTCTTTGGAATGGAGATTATAACATTTTTCTTAAAGCCTGAGGGTATTTCACCTGTCTCATACATCCTACATACCAGTTCAAATAGTTTTCTCATGGCTGGCTCTCCCAGAGACTTTAGTAGCTCTGAGGGTATGTCATCTACTCCTGTGGGCCTTGTTCCGACCTAGGTCTTTCAGGGCTCTGTCAAATTCATCTCTCAGTATAGTATCTCCTATTTCATCTTGATCTACTTCCTCTTCCCGTCCTACAACATCGTCTCTAAGTTCATTTCCTTTGTAGAGCTGCTCTATGTACTCTTTTCACCTTTCAGCTTTCCCTTCTTTGCTGAGAACTGGTTTCCCATCTGAGTTCTTGATATTCGTAGAGTTGCTTTTCTTGTCCCCAAATGTCTCTTTTATTTTCCTGTAGGCGGTATCTACTTTTCCCCTTGCTATACATTCTTCTACAGATTTGCATTTGGCTTCTAGCAACTCCTGCTTAGCCATTTTGCACTTCCTGTCAATCTCATTTTTCGTCTGTAATCCATTTTGCCTGTTTCATTTACTCCATTTTTATATTTTCTCCTTTCATCAATTAAATTTAGTATTTCCTGTGACATCCAAGGATTTTTTGTAGGTATTGCCTTTCTACCTATTTTGTCCTCTGCTGCCTTCACTATTTCAGCTCTCAATGCTGCCCATTCCTCTTCTACTGTTTTATTTCCCCCTGTTTCTGTCAATTGATGCCTAAATCTCCCTCTGAATTTCTCCACAACTTCAGGTTCCTTCAATTTGTCTAAGTCCCATCCCCTTATTTTCCTACCTTTCTGCAGTTTTTTCAGTTTCAGTCTGCAGTTCATGACTAACAAGTTATGGTCAGAGGAACGTATCTCCCTTGAAATGTTGCCAAAAAAAAAAAAAAAAAAAAAAAAAAAAAAAAAAAAAAAAAAAAAAAAAAAAAACCTCAATAGATAAAGATAAAGAACTAGCATATAAACTCAGAATTAGCGCATACAGAAAGATAAAGTACATAGAGGTCAGAATAAAATAGTTCAACTATGTTCCCCACCTTACAAGTTCCTCCATCACCTCTTAGCGGACATTCAATTTCAACCTCTCATCCTGCTCAGTCGTCTCGGGGCAGAATGCGTGATAACATCATAATTCCAGAAACAAAACCTGGTGCATTCCGCTGACATTATGCAGTTGCCGCCATATCATGCTCACCAATGTTTTGTGGAAGTCCTTTGAACGTATGGTCAGTCAGCACCTCATGTGGAACCCCAACATCATGGGCTCTTCCCTCAGGGTCGCTCCAAATCCTTATGTCACTGGAGTCGGCTATATGTACAGCTTTCAGTAGGCGTGAGCATCTAGTTGCTGTCTTATTTTACCTCTGGAAGGCATGCAATACCACCTGTCGTCATCATATACTAGCTACACTCTATGAAAGGGGTTTACAGGATACATTCCCAAACTTAATTCTGAAGTATCTTCCACTATGCTCTTTTTGGGTTAGGGTTGGTACGTTTCTCAGCCCCATGCATGTTCAGGAAAATGTCTTCATAGTTACTGTTCCCCTCGTTTTAGTCGCAGGTAACAATCTTGGTGCGACAGTGGGTGCTTCGGTTTCTTTCTCCATAATTTCCAGTGACTTCTGTTTGTATTTTAGTTGTTCTGCCATTGGTGTCACTAACTGGCGGCTACAGGGAGTTATCTTGGTCTTTGCACTCGGCTTCGAGTTCTCAGTGTGTGTTTGTTCGTAGGTTAGTTTACCTAGGTTTAAGTAGTTTGTAAGCTACGGACTGATGACCACGCAGTTTGGTCCGATAGATTTACAGACATTTGAACATTTTTGAGTTCTCAGTATAAAAGACACAATTAATACACTTCTGTCACCATTGGGTAGTTCACCTAGACTCAGAGCTGTACCTGGCTAACAAACTCCGTTGCATCAAGGAGACAGATTGGTTCCCAGGAATGCTCTTTGATGCCCATCTCACTTGGGTGCTACATCTTCATCAGCTGAACAAAAAATG
Organism: Locusta migratoria; assembly: GCA_026315105.1. Classification (NCBI taxonomy): domain Eukaryota; kingdom Metazoa; phylum Arthropoda; class Insecta; order Orthoptera; family Acrididae; genus Locusta; species Locusta migratoria. The sequence continues at coordinate 675,262,975 of CM048746.1, read as the reverse complement.
CTGGCAATATTTGAATATTCCTCGCTGCATCTGCCACACGGTTTAGGGGGCTATCTTTTCAATCCTCTTGCAGCTTTATGAGGCCCTAATCTTGGCTTGAGCCTGATGTACGACTCTCCTAAACCTTCAGAACTGCAGATCCCTGATTCCATCCTTCATAGTGATGTCCGTCTTGTGATTGGAGCTTTCCACATGAGTCCTGACACGAGCCTCCTTGTTGAAGCTGCAGTCCCTCCGCTGTGGTTTCGACGGCAGTAGCTTTCATCCTAAATTACAGGCTTCTTTTTCCAACTGCTGCACTCCCCTCCATACCATGTCGGCCCGTATTGGCTCTTCCGGTAACGGTCGACGTCCATTCACTTCTTTCATTGCTCGAGTTCTCTACTCTCCCTTCCGCTTTCTCATGCCTACCACATGCCCCTCCTTGGTCTGTCTCAAGCTTCCAGGTGGACTTGGATTTGCCCCAAGATTCAAAGGCATGAGTTTCACCACTAATTCTCTGTTGCAAGTTGCTGACTATTCGCAACACTTTCCGTGGTACAGACTTGGATATGTTGATGGTCCCTTGGTTGGTTACCTATTTGATTATGCCTGTGTTCACGACTTCCTGCGTCACGACTGTAGCGTTTTCACCACAGAGCTATTCTCAATACCTCGTCCATGCGAACACTCCTGAGCGTCGGGAAGTAAGTTGTTTATCAAATGTAGTAACTCCCTGAGTATCCTACAAGCCCTCGACCATCCTTTGGTGAATTCAGTTCATAACTCCATGTTTACACTCGGTAAGTGTGGCTTTCTTTTTACCCAGGGCCACACTGGCATCACAGGCAATGCGCATGTCGATCCAATGGCGAAGCAGGCAACCACCTCCCAGCCCCTGGATATTGGAAAGGGATATCTGATTGGGATTGCACCGCAAGGTCTTTGTAGCTTGGAACTCAGAATGAGCACACCAAAGAAGCTCCATGTGGTTGAGACCTCTACGTCGGCATGGAAGGCCTCCTTCTATCCCTTTCGTACGGACTCAGTTGTCCTCTGTCGCTTACATATTGGCAAAATGAATCTAGCACGTGGACATGTTCTACATTGTGAGGACCAGATCAAGTGTCCCTGTGGTGCTGTCCAGTCCATATTCTGCTGGACTGTCCCCTTCTAGCCTCTTTGCAGCAGAATTACAATCTACCTACAGCACTCACTTTCATTCTTTCATTGTTCTGATAGCCCCTTACGATTTATCCATGCGGCCGGTCTCCATCACATTATCTTCAGTACGCCGTTCCAGCTTCCGGCTGGCGACCTCGATTGTCTTTTTTATGTAGTACGTATTTTGTGTTGCCACTGTTGTTTGAGCTTAGGACACCATCGTGTG